>CAMZMU010000052.1:106618019-107218019 GCA_947311845.1 Poa pratensis
AAGCCCAAAAGGTCATGAAAGCATAGAGGGAATTAGGAAGAAAATTTCCCTCGGCAAAGCACCCGGTTTTACCGAAGATGCTGAAGGAGTGCTGAAATTCAATGACCGTATCTGTGTGCCCAATGTCACGGAACTTAAGGAGTTAATCCTGAAGGAGGCCCATGAGACCCCTTATTCAATCCACCCCGGCGGAACCAAAATGTACCAAGACCTTCGAGAAAGATTTTGGTGGCATGGAATGAAGCGAGAGATTGGTTCATTCGTAGCCAAGTGTGATATCTGTCAGCGAGTCAAGGCTGAACATCAGCGACCCGCTGGATTGCTTCAACCTTTGAAAATTCCCGAGTGGAAGTGGGATGAGATTGGAATGGATTTTATTACCGGACTTCCAAGATCCAACCGAGGCCATGATTCAATCTGGGTCATCGTTGATCGACTGACCAAGGTTGCCCACTTTGTTCCTGTCAAGACCACTCATACCGGAGCTCAGTTAGCAGACCTGTATATTTCCAGAATAGTGAGCCTGCATGGTGTGCCTAAGAAGATTGTATCTGATAGAGGCACGCAATTCACCTCAAGATTCTGGAAATCCCTTCATGAAGCCCTCGGAACCAAGTTAGCCTTTAGCACAGCTTATCATCCCCAGACCGATGGCCAACTGAGCGAGTGAACCAGATATTGGAGGACATGCTTCGCGCATGTGTTCTATCCTATGGTTCCAAGTGGGAAGATTGTCTTCCGTTTGCAGAGTTCTCGTACAACAACAGTTATCAGTCTAGTCTGCAAATGGCCCCTTTTGAAGCCCTTTACGGCAAGAAGTGTCGTACACCCCTGAATTGGTCCGATACCGGAGAGAGCAAATTGTTCGGACCAGATACCCTCCGTGAAGCTGAAGAGCAAGTTCAGCTTATTCGTGAACGCCTCAAAACTGCCCAATCCCGTCAGAAGAGTTACGCTGACACCAAGCGCCGTGATCTCACTTTCAGTGTCGGAGATTATGTTTATCTCCGAGTGACACCCCTCAAGGGAATGCAGCGTTTCCATGTCAAAGGAAATTAGCGCCAAGGTATATTGGACCCTTCAAGGTCATTGCTCGTCGAGGAGAAGTATCCTATCAGCTGGAGTTACCCCAGGAGTTAGGAGATTATCATGATGTCTTCCACATTTCCTTGCTCCGGAAGTGTCTTGAAGTTCCTGACCAGCCTGATGTTTTCAAAAACATCGACCACCTCTCCATCGACCTGAACCAAGACCTGACTTATCGTGAGAGACCCCTCAAAATTCTCGAAGAAGATGTTCGTGTTACCCGAAGACGTGCGATCAAGTTTTACAAAGTCCAGTGGACTAACCACTCTGAAGAAGAAGCAACTTGGGAACGCGAAGATTATCTTAGAAGCGAATTCCCAGACCTCCTTAAAACCTAAGCCTAGCAAATCTCGGGACGAGATTTATTTTAAGGGGGGAAGGATTGTAACATCCCAAAATTATTATCAGGATTATATTCCAAAAATGAGAGCCAACAAAAACTTTTGTTGTTTATTGTATGTTAATTGCTTCTTGTTACTTGAGTTGTTGTTCTTGCTGTTTGTGTGAGTGTTTGCTCTAGTGAACACTAGTAAGAAAGAAAGAAAACAAAATATAAAATCAAAGCAAGAAAAATAAAAGTGACAAGTTGTCACATGAAAATCTCAAGTGACAAACTCAATTATTTTCAAACCAAAGTCAGTGGAGTTGTAATGTAAACACTCCCCATTTTGTTCCTACCACTTTCCCCTCTCAAATATTATTTTTGAACTAGTTTTAAAATTCTAAAATAAAAACAAATTGAAATAAATTAAAATAACATAAACAAAGTACTATAAAGAAAATGTTTCAAAACATTTTATTTTATGCCAATTTTTGTGGAGCTTCTACATGTTATGGGAAGGCCCCACAAATTTTTGCAAATTTTTCTAAAATGTTTAAGTGCCCTAATTAAATCCTAGAAAACCTTCTGGATTTAAAAAGAAACTGGAAAATAAAAAGAAAAGAAGAAGCAGGGGGTTTTCTGCAAAACCGTCGTCGACTCAGCCCCGACGACCATCGCCGTGTCGCCGCGACCGTGCTCGCCGTTTCCGCGCTCCCCAGGCCCCCCCTGGCCGCGCTCTCCCTCGCTCCCGTGCCTCTGCAGCCGCGGCGCCGCAGAGGAGAGCAGTTACGCCGCCCCTCGCCTCGATTTCCCTCCAGCGTCGCCGTGGCGAGCTCGCCGTCGTCGACCAAATTGGCCCAGCTCGCTGCTCCCCGACACGCCGCGCTTGGCCGAGATCTTCTAGAACACGTCCGGACCCCGGTGAACGCCTTGTCTCCACGTCCCTCGCACCGCCGCGTCGGATTGGGGAGAAATATCTCCGCCGTGCGCCATGGACGTCGCCGTGCACTCCGTCCACCGTACGCCGCATCCCGCGCTATAAAACCACCCCAGCCTCTCTGTGAACACCACACCACCCCACTCCCTCACTGCCCCCTCTCAATTTGCCGTGCACCGCCAGGAGGGCGTGCTGTGCCGTAGCCACTGCCGCCGTCGAGGTCCGTCGTGGCCGCGATGCCACACTGCCCCATTCTCTTCTCTCTGGCCTCTACGCTCTTCCTTAGCATCACCTCGCCGGAGTTGCTGCCCGTGGCCGTGGAAGAGCGAGAGCGCGCCGCCGACGAACCAGCCCACCCCAGCAAGTGTAACTCGGCCAGAAGCTTCCACCTCACCACCGCCGTCGATCTGCATCATCTCCGTGACCTCCCGAGCCCCCTAGGTGAGAGATCCTTCCACCTCGCCGTCGCCGGCGCGGCAGCGCCGCTGATTTTGGTCGCCGCCGATGCTGTGGATCGTGGACCGTTGGATCTCGATCCAACGGGCGCGTACCGCTTCGATTAGAACAGAGAAAGAGAGAGAGACTGACGGGCGGGCCCCGCTCGTCAGGTTTTAAATCATTTTCCCGCGCGCGCTGTGTCGCTGCCATGTAGGCCCCGCTGGTCAGAGTTTTGAACATTATCCATAACTGGATTTTCTCTGTTTAAATTGAAAATGTGAAATCAGTACTGATATGAACTTTGAAATTCAATATCTCATGATTTAGGAATCCAAATAAATCAAACTCAACTGTTATGAAAATCCTATGAAATTGTTTAACCAACCCAATTGGTCTCATGTCATTTAATTAAATATTTAAAAAGTATTATTAAAAATACCACAGAAGGTTTAAATTCTAAACTTGTTTGTTTCTGATGCTCTGTTAGTCCAAATAATTCCAAACCAGTTTTGCTAGCTTAGTACTGCCTTATGTTAGCTTCCCTAATTTTGGTAGAATTAATTAAGCATTATTAATTGTTGACTTTAAGATAAACCCTTCTACTTTCATAACATGTTTTATTCTCAAAGCAAGATTTATAAAACACATTTCAAAAGTATATGGATATTATTTTGCCACCCTATGTAGTAGTTTATATAAAACTTTAGGATGGGAAACAATGTTGTTTATTCAAACTCCTTTGAAATTTCTTGTGAGTTTATGAAATGCCGAGATGTCGGTGTTGGAGTGGAAAAGTGGAAAAATGGTGATGTTTATGAAAAATGCACAGTGTCCTAGTACTATGGAAACCAATCCTACCCTGTGCGACCACATTTACCACATATGGGAAAAGGCGTAGTCATGTAGTTTGCTCTTATTAGTATGGGATACCTCACCGACGGAGATGACTCCGTTATGCATGAGGGGATGGTCCGAGGATCTACCCCCTGACCCGGGTCCTCACACAAGTTGGTGGGGAGGATAGAAGGTTCCACCATAAACCGCCGGACAAAATTATGAGTCCTCACACTTAGTGTTTCTGACGAGAAACCGGACTGGGTGTCGATGGAAAGTGTCATATGGGAAGGATCCTATACTAGCATGAGCAAATAAGAAGCTATGGCCGGCGGCTTACTTCGCATACACCTGGTATGGCGATACGTGGCAGACACGATGAGTTGCCGGATGGATCTGGGTTAAAAGCGTGCTACCTCTGCAGAGTGTTTAAAACTATTCGAATAGCCGAGTCCTCGGATATGGACAATTGGGAGACTGTCATAAGACCTTGTGCAAGTTTTTAAAAGACTTTGAGTTTTAAAAGAAAAATGAAGTGGAGATTGTTTTCTACACCTATACCAACGGATCGGTATGAGGTGGTTGGATGAAAGTGGACCATGACGGGCTATGGTCGGAAAAAAGGGGAGTTTTGGAAAAACAGATGAAAATGGTGACTTCTTTAAAGATAGTTATAAAACTCTTCTTACCTTTTTTCAATAAAGATATAAAGATGTTTTAAATAAGAAAAAGTTGTCAACCAAAATAAAACTGGTGCATACTCATGTTGGGGTAGTTTGCGAGTACATTCAAATGTACTCATATTGGTTTCGTCCCTGGCTATTGACCTAGCCAGACTACGAGGAGAAACACTACGCTGAGCGGGAGTATGGCGACTTCTACGCCAACTAAGGATCTCCACAAGTCAGCTGCCTGTCGGATTGTCGTCGTTAGAATATGATGTCTACTACGCCGTAGCTTCCGCTGTTATATCCGGTTTGGCCCATGAAGGCACCTATGTAAGAACTTGGTCTAAATGACCATTTGTGTAAGACTTTTAATTCGGTATTGTAATGGATGTAAACTTTGGTATCCAATTCGGATTATGTGCAACGACAGACTGATCACGGGATCGTTGTGTTAAGCATAATCGGTATTTCGGACAGCTAATCCGGGGTCCCCACATATGGGCAAGCCACGTCTTGTCTCTGACAGAGGGAGCAATGATGACCACACCGTTGAGGACGGCGTGCATGGCTACAATGCCACTGTGGGGTCCTTTACCGTTACCGGCTTTACCTATAAATAGGGCATCACCCCCTCCTGCGCGAGGGACGATGCCCTGAGACACATTTTCCCCCCTTTACTTCATCTTCTTCCTTGAGCTCCTCTCCATAGCTAAGGCATACCGCTCGAGGAGCACCATTGTACTTGTGATACCTCGGTATAGAGAGAGTGGCAGGCAGGAGTAGGGGCTTTACCTCCTCACGAGGGTCCTGAACCTGCGTAGATCTTGGTGTGCTTGTGTGTTCTTCGTGTGCGCTGCTTAGCGCGCTAACCCTCACCGGATCCACCAGCGTCCATCGGCCCCACACATTAGCCATCCTATGGCATCTGCCGTGATACCACCACGACAATCTTGCATTCTTGCTAATCAATCTGGTGACTAAGGGCGTGTTTGGTTACCTGCAAATGTCCCAGCCAGGCCTGCTAGAGCGCAAAACAAGTGTTTGGTGGGCTGGGCCACCTCTGCGTTCCTGCATCGCACGGAACTTAAAGCAGTGCTCAGCGGCCAAATCAGCCGTTTCCACTCACCCACGCCTTGGCGAGCTCCGCGTGCGAAGGTGAGTCGCTGTCAGGACTTGTCACGTACGTTCTCCTCACCTCCCTTATACTCCTCCATGTAAACTTCATAACCATGCTTCGATTCGAAAAACTTTGTACATGAAACATGTTCGCGTCGATGAGTAGGTTTCATTCCCGCAATCGGTTTTGAGTTTCGTCGACCGTAGCTTCTGATTTTCGAAGTTCCTTTTGAGCGTTTTTGGACGAATTTTTTTAAATTCATCGCATTCGGTCGACCGTTTGAGAAACCTTTTGATGTATAGCTAGTTCTCAATGATCGCACAACTTTTGTGTTGTAAGTTTTTTATTCGACACTCGTATACGAGCAGATCTTGAACTGAACTTTTGTACGTGTAGACTGCAAGTGTAGGACGTTCTTCAACCTCCCGTCGCCGCTGTTGTTCGTCGCCATGACTGTCATGTCAGTAGCTGTTCCGCATGTCGCCATCGTTGTTCGTCGCCATAAACTACACTGTCATTTAGCTCTTGCACTTGTCGCCGCCACCGCCCGCCACCATGAACTGCACTGTCGTGCTTGTCACGGTCGTTTAAACCTCCGCAGCTAGCCGCCATGAACTTCACCATGTTCATGATAGTCTCCTTCCATGACGTCCGCCGCCGAATCACCGCCGTACCACGCCATTGTATTGCTCGCCGGTTTGCTGCTCGTCGTGCCGCGCCATTGTACTGCTCGCCGTGGTAAAATCACCATGTTGAGGTTTGGTGAGAGTACAAGAACATGGAACACCAACCAAACGAGCTACCAAAAATTGCGGAACAGTGGAACCAGACAACCAAATGACATGCACAACATGATTCAGAGCTTGTTTTTCGAGGGCCAGACCCAGCTGGGCTAAGAGTATAGCAGATCAAAATCATGCAGGTAACCAAACACGCCCTAACAATCCTCCAAACATCAACGAAGCGCTGCTTCTCCCGTGCGGCACCTTTCGCTTTTCACCACCGCCACAGGCCGTTCGCGCCGGAACGGACAGAAAGGAGAAGCGCCGCCTCGGAACTCTCGCGATCTACCGGCGCCGATCTCGAGGCCGCGCGGCGGCGTGTCGGCCGCAGAATGGGCGCTCCCGCCGGCAGTCATCTCCCTGCGTACGCAACGTACGTGGCTGGCAGAATCTACCGGCCGATTCTCCCGCTGTCACAACACGAGTCACACATCGTACGGCCACCAGTGATTGCACGGACAGCTCCTGGCAGATGGGCCCGGACGTACATGACGCGGTGGCCGCTGGCTAGCCATTGGTCGAGTGAGTCTGACGCGATCGACACTGCGGTGTCGCGCGTGGTCCAGATGAGTCCGAAATGTAAGAAGTAAAAAGAAAAAAACGTATCTCTGACTTCAACAGAATTATCGAATTCTTGCGACAAGGTGAAGCAAAGTTAGAGCAACGTTTCTTAATTGTGTGCTGACCGAATGATAAAAGAGGCTGTAAACGATATCGGTATGGTATTGTATTACAAGTCGGTATATCTAATTGTGAATACACATACTGTGATTTTTTCCGGATTTAAAAAGAAAATACATGACGTTTTCTTTGATTGAGTAAATTACATTGCATGACAAAATAGGTCTTTCCGAGCTTCTACTCTTTTTAGTGGCTTTGGGGTTTATGATTTTCGGTCACGACGAGGTATCCACATATTCGGTCATGGCTCGCAACACATAAGTTTATTTATATATTTTTATGGTTCTAAATTACATTTTGAAAACTTTTGAATTTTGTCGAAATATTAAGAGCAATGGAGTAAAGAAATTCAAAAATATAACAATGACAACCACAAAGCTCTTTCAAATGTATAAGGAAAACTAAAAACTTGAGAAAACTAGCACACATTTTATGAATCCATAATATTACGTGATATTCCATGAATGTTTTCCGAGTTTTTCTAAGATTTATTGATATTTATTTTTCTTTCATGTATTTTCTATATTTGTAATTGATTAAATATATTTACTTTTACGAATCTCAAGAGCTATAATTATTAATAGAGTACTATTTAGTTTTAACTTTATGCTCACTAGGCTGTCACATTTGCATAACCACATATGGCATACCCCCTAGACTATGTATTGGGAGAAAATATGTTTGACATAGAAATTTACCATTAAAATGCAGCATGTTGCCACCTTGGACTAATAACACGAAAAAACCATGATATAAAAGTTCAAATAGGTTTTGACCGAGGAATACCACTATAATGAATTAAGTCTACCGGTAGTGATATTCCAAGGTAAAATTTGCGCCCGAAAAAGTTGACGACCGAAATATGAGTGTCCCTACATGATTATGTTAAACTTGAATGGTGGACCTTTATTTTATGAGATGATCTATTCTATGCAGTAATTTTTAATGGTTGATTTGGAGATATTTATGGATGCAATTTTGTTACTCTGTTCTTGACAACAGATCTGAAAATTTAGAGGTCACAATACTAGAGGGTGTGATAAAGGAAAGTTTCGACCCTAGTCGCCACACTTCCCTCGCTGTTACTGGCTGATTTTGTCGATCTCATTTGCCTATGATGGATGCCTTTATCGTCATGAGGAAGAGAATGCCATGCATCTTTTAGCCCTCACGCGTATGGTGTGGTTGTTGTTCTAATTTCTCATATTTTTGTATTTTCCATGTTGTTCCCACGATAGAGGTGACGACGTGGTGGAATAAGTACCTCTGGGCATGTCCTTCACTATGACGATGGTTTGGATGCCCTCTGTCAGGCACATGTTTGTTTTTCTCAAAATTGATCTGTTGGGTTGTGGGAGAGATTTTCAGCCACGATGTTTCTGCCTCAGGTCATGGTGGTCTATTCAATAAGGTCATGTGGTATCTTTCATAGCATATCTATGTGGGGTTTGACCTCCTCCCCCATCCTTCGCCTTTTTATTTAGGTCAATGCCAGGGATGGAGCTAGGAATGAAAGATGAAGGGGGCTAACTGAACATTGTATAGGTTAGAGGGGGCATGTACCTAATTTTTCTACAAATTCAGGGGTCAAGATGACATATTGTGAAGGGGTCCTTCCAACAAAAAAGATACCGGTGTGTGTGTGGGGGGGGGGGGGGGGGGTGGGGGGGGCGCAGAGATCCTCTAACTTTGGCAACCCTAACTTTACATGGCTTTGGGTAATTGACACGTGGGGCCCACCACATGCGGGACCCAGGTGTCAGTGACGCAAAATCAGGAGAAGTCAGGATTGGAAAGTCATAGAATCCGGCTCTAGTCCCAGTGTGCTCTTGGCTCAGTCCCTGGTCAATGTATGGTAAGACATTTGGAACATTATCATTGGTATCCTAGAAATGTTTGGAGTTTCCAGTGTTGCAGTTACCACAAGACCTAACTCTAACAAATGTTTTTTTACAAGAACTCCAACAAATGTTGGGTAGGTGTGGCGTTGAACTAGGCTTTTTAAAGCTAAACGGTGGGAAAGTATCCTACTACAATTTTTATATATTAATCACAGTTATGTAGAGAGTTATTTACAAAGTGTGAGATGAAAAAGATGGTATTCTATGTTGAGAATATAGGCAATTGTTTGATTAAATAATCCAATAATAAATCATGATCATGGCATAAAGAGTGCTAATGACATGCTGAAACTTGATGATAAAACTACGTACTAGATAAATATTACAAACATCTACACATATGACTAGTAGTGCAAAATGGAAATAATCAGGAGAGGTATAAACATGTTATACCCTCTAGTTGGTCAGTTGGCCATAGCAGCAGCAGAGGCGTTGGCAGCCTCTTGAGCGGCGGCGGCGGCAACAGTGGTGTCGTCGGTGCTCATGATGATGATGATGCAGTTGTAGAGGAAGTAGACGAACGGGAGCGACCAGTCGCGTAGGAGACGCTCCCGAAAAACCTAGTCGCCCTCTCCCGTACAGGATCTGGAGAGGCGGGGGTTTCGGAGGCCTGCTCTCCCGTCGGTCGTGTACGCGGTGGACCGGATGGGATCACCCGGAGACAGCAACAGATAGGAACTATGGTGGCGGTGCGAGCAGATGAATCTATCTGTTGTGTATTCTGGAGAGGAGCGACCTCTCTTATATAGGCACTGAAAGAGGCGACCGGTCCAATAGAAACGCCCGTAATTAATCCCAATGAATTCTGATAACATATGTACTTAAGAGCACTTAAGACAAAAACGTTTAATCTCATATTCATTTCCATTAAGACAAAACGTTTTAGTTGACTGTTCATATTTTTTCTGCGTGACTAAAAGAATACATCGGCTTGGCGAGATTGTCGCGGCGCGGCGGGGCGGGCGGCGGAGGAGGAGCGCGCGTGTGGAACATCTTCTTTCTCTTCACAGCCAACACCTCATACATGTTTTAGAAGAGCTCACCTTATAAGTTGATGTACATCTCTCTAAACTAGCCATGTGGGACTAAACTCCCACCACGTGCCAAGACAACATGAGCCTTTAGGGATTTTCCTGTAAATGCTAGATGGTCCTAAAGTCCACCCCAAAATTTCAGCATTCTAAGTCAATTTTCTTGTGCAGGTTTGATATGGCGATGAATGCTCTATGTGCGTGTTCAAACTTGTACTTTGTCCATGGTGTTGTTTTAGGACCAGGCTTGTTTAATATGTGGCTTGTGGTCTTGGCAAAAGAAAACAAGGGCAACTCCTATGTTTGGGCTTGTGCATGGAAATGCCGTGCACCTAAGCTCTTTTTTTTTGTCAAAATCCAAATGTGGTGAGATGGAATCATCGAACGATCTTGCATGCCACTCAATTCACGGGGTGTTTCGTGGCGGCCCGCTAGATGTCTCAACACCCTGCACACGTGGAATCGAGTACACCAAAAACTAAAAACTCCCCAAATAATTTCTTGGGGAATGAATAAACCGATGGACGCGACTTGCCCCTCATCCTCTTAACGTCCACTGTAGCCTGTGACCCAATCAAGCTGCCTTTATTCCGTTGTGTGTCGGCGGAAGTCGCGAGAAATATACGGGACTGACGTGATGCATGCATGCGGGAAAGCGGGCAGGAAATCTTGTTTGGCCCATTTCCGTTGCAGAGTCGAATGCCCGCCTTTGGGAACGGCCGGCCGCGCGTATATATGCATGGTGGTGATCAGGATCCCTGGAGTAGTACAGGATATGGTGCCAGCGGCGTACGTACGTGCATCCCTGGGTGTACAGTTGAACCCGAGGGACGGAAGAACGATGCATGCATGCATCCTAGTACTTGTCATCGCTCACTGCACTAGTGCACAGCCACTGCTTGCCCACCAAGTTGCCTTCTCCGTGTATGTACTATGTATGCGTCGCAGCCCCTGTACTACTTGGGCTTGCATCGTCACCAACTCAGCTCTACTTACTTTCTAAAAAAATACCATACATTTCCTACATTCTTTTCTAACGGTCTCGATTTTATTCTTCATTTCTGTTTTCGAAAAAAGAGGCTTTGTTCACCAATCCCAATATCTACGAAGATATCTACAAAACAATGATGATTCACTTCAGGTCATCCTTTGTATTCCCCGTGACCTTGAGCAACACGTTATTTTTCATCGCCATCTGCACGCCATTGTCCTCGGCATGGACTTGTCCGCCGTCAATCCTCCTAGTGGTGGATAAAAAAATGGAGCTAAATGCCATTAAATAAAGAAGATGCCAGATTTTTTTGTCAAAGGACATAATACACGCCGATCTTGTCCTTGTCGATGGCCCTTTGGGTGCCAAAAGTACGCTCCTTGCGAAGGCAGGAGAACTTGTTGATCCCGCAACCATGGGAAAAATGTTCTCTACACTATTTTCTTCTCAAATTAAAGGACATAGTTTCGACGTGCTATTTTAGGGGATAAGCGTATTGCTTGGTTGCACCTTGTTGAAAGGTTGATGAGAGTGACACTCTCGGAGGAGAATGACTCGTTTAAGTGGAGTTTAACGACGAATTGTTTGTTTTCTGTAAAATCATCGTATGCTGACTATATGAATGGTCACACACGCTTTTTGCACAAATATTTATGGCGTTTTTACGGATACCATTGAAGATTAAGATCTTCATGTGGTTCCTACACCGACGGGTTTTGTTAACTAAAGACAATTTGGCTAAGAGACGTTGGACTAGATGTAAGAAATGTGCTTTCTGCGATACATAAGAGTCTGTAGAACATCTTTTTATATCTTGTCACTTCGTGAAAAATATTTGGAGGCTAATTCATTTCACTTTTAATATGACACCCCCAACCAGTATTTCGCATATGTTTAGAACCTGGTTAAATGGGGTTGCCAAAGAGACTAAGGCTTGTATTACCAACCGGTGTTGCAGCTTTCCTTTGAGAAATTTGGAATTGCAGGAATGATATTGCCTTTAACAAGATACAAACCCCACATTTGTTGCAGGTTGTGCTTTTAGCTACGCACTGGATTCAGCAGTGGTGGCTCCTGTCTCCAAGTACCCACCGAGATCAGTTGGATACCGGATGTACTCGAATGATGGCGGTCGTTCGGACTATCTTCTACCATAATGGGTCGCGACATGCTAGAAGACTAAATGGCTAGGCTTTTTCCAGGCTTATATTTTTTACACTGTCTGATCAGTGATTGTAATAATGCGATACTACCTGAATTTGGATATTTTTTATAATAAAAAACCGCCCGTATGCATCATTTTGATGCAGAGGATGGGACGAGGCTCCCATTTCTAAAAAAAAATGTAAAAATAGCTTTCAGGATCCAAGCATAATATAGCTTAACATGTCGAAGCAAAATTTCTATTCGCAATGGCCTGTTTCTTCATCCGGTCTACCTGAAGAAGAAAACGCTGCCTCGCCGGGAAACACCTAACCACATCCGTCCAGAGATCGACGGATGCCAGCAGATTAATCATTCGAAACTGAAAGGTTGCATAATATTAATGAATAATGATCCACCCAGGTGAGTGAATAGCCAAGAACAGAAAAAGTAGTTTGACGATTATGCATGATATGTAGAAGAAAAATAAGATCATGATATGACCAGGATCATCATCAAGTATATCCTTGTCGGATAGAGGATACCCATAGCTCTACTGCATAAATAGGTCTAGACGGTCCCATGCAGCACATATATTACAGAATAAATCCTATAAAGGATGTTACTAATAGCGGAGGAAAACATATCATCCTCTACCTTCCACTAAAAGCAGGAAAAGTAGGCTTGGTTTTTCTGGCTTCTGTTCGGATAGAGTGTTACACTGTCTACTGATTGGACGATAAAATAAGCTGCAATCTGTCGTTGGCTTTCGTGTGAGTCGTCGATTTCGATCGAAAGATCGAACTGTTGAGGTCGGGATATCAATCGCTGACTCGGCACTGATTTCCTCAATCGTCGCTGTCATGAACGATTTGAAAGGTTTGTCCTCGAGTAGTCAAGTGAATTGATGACTGAAATTAACCCAAAATAAGAAACGGATGAGACACACTAGCTAGCTGCTAGTGCTATAGACCATCTCACTGATTTGTATGCATGGTGCTGGTGCAGGCACTCAGCTTGCTCGAAATTAGCGGGTGTGCACCTTGACTGATTTGATTTGATCTGACTTGATTTTGAGTTGCTATTTGTAATCATATCGCACCAGTGCCTCTGAGACAAGATGGCAGGGGTGTTCGTCGAAAAAGAAGATAATAATGAGTACATAAGATGGGCTAAAGTTCTACTGTACAGTAGTAGATTTCTGGAAATTGGGAGTAGTGTGATAGAAAAATGAAGTCTGGAGCACAGGCCTTCAGGTAGAAGAATCAGAATTCTATGATCGTAGTCCGACAGCCACCGCCATTCGCTCATATAAGGTTCTCTGTAAATCTAATGTCCTTCCGTACTTGGGGTATTGCACTTTCTCTTCGGGTTTTTTTAATGACAACACTTGCTCTTCGCAGTTTACATAGCAAATCTACCTATCTAATCCGGCCATTTGAACTTTTTTTTTGAAATAAAGGGTCCGGCTTCGATTTCTATTATTAGAAACCCAACTACAGCAGTCTTAGGTTTTATAACGGGCAGATGAAATCTGTCCCAGAAGCGAAAGTAAAGAACAACAGGAAAAGACTACTTGCAGGCACTCCTCCTGACGACTTCCCAGCCTCAACGAGCGTCGAAGAAGTAGGACAGAGCAACCATCAGAGCACTACTACTGAGCTACCATCCAGCACCACTAGCAGTAAACATAACAATAGAGAGAAAACACCCCAGCACTGGACAAGCTCCAGACAGCTTAATAAAACCACTCCGAAGTCCAGCTCCTAACAACTATCTGTCACCCCATCCCAATTCTTCGCTGCAGCGGTCTCCATCCGTGCGAAGCTTCAAACACCTCCTTTAGCACCCGCTCAAACAGTTTTGTTCCCCACTCCAGCAGGCTTTTGTTTTCCTCCTTTTTCTGCAAAATCGACCACATGTGAAGCCAATAGCTGATCAGTTTCAGAGCAGCAATAGGATCAGAAACTTTCGCACGATTAAAGCAAATACTGTTTCTGGTCGTCCAAATCGACCAAAATACAGCCGCAATTCCAACTAAAATCAATTGCCGTGTTTGTTCCACCTCCATAGGTAAATCAGGTAAACTGAAAGCACACTTGAGCACATTCCAAATAAAATGAGCTAGCGGAAACTGTATGAAAAGATGGTCAATTGTTTCATCTTTTCCACAGAAGACACAATCCGTTTTACCCAGCCACCCTCTTCTCTTCAAATTCATTTTCGTTAGGATACTCTTCTGTGTAATTAACCACAGAAAAATTCTAATTTTCAGTGGAATTTTTATCTCCCACAGAAATTTCTGTGGGAAATCTGTATCGCTCCACATCAATTTTTTATAAAAGGATCTGACCGTGAACTTGCCATCTGTAGTTAAGGTCCAGATCAGTTTATCTCTTTCTTCGCTATGAGCAATCGCATCACAGCTGTTAAGGATCCTCCTCCACTGTTGCAATCTCTCCCCCCATAGCGTTCTACGGAAGCAAACACTCCTCCCCCTATTTTCAAGTACCGAAGCTACCGAAATTCCTTTGTCAAAGCAAATATCATACAAATCAGCAAATTGAACACTCAGAGGTGCCGGTCCTAGCCACCAGTCCTCCCAAAATCGTGTCCCTTTACCATTACCAATTTCCTTGCGACAATTCGCATAAAACTGGTCTTTAATTTTCATTAAGCCTGCCCAAAACAAAGATCCACCAGGTTTCCATTTAACTCCAGAGAGGCATTTTCCTTTAACATACTTGTTCATAAGAAGCTCCTGCCAGATTCCAGAAGTAGTTTCTAATTTCCAAAACCACTTCCCCAGCAACGCTATGTTCATGTTTTTAAGATTTAGAATACCCAGGCCTCCCATCTCCTTAGGTTTACACACTTTATCCCACGCAACTAAATGATATTTTCTAACGCCTTCCTCCTCTTGCCAAAGAAGTCTAGCCCTAAAGAAATCCATCCTTTTCCTCGGACCTACCGGAACTTCATAAAAGGAGAGCATAAACAAGGAAATCCCACCCATACTAGAATTAATCAAAGTAACTCTTGCTGCAATGGATAATTTTTTTCCTTGCCAACAACTTAATTTATTCTCCATTTTATTCTCTGGCCTAAACCAGTCTTTATTTCTCAATCTCACTTCATCCACCGGCATCCCCAAGTAAACCATAGGCATTTTACCCACAGCACAGGTAAAAATCCTACTATATAAATCTTTTTTGAGTTCAGCTTTTCCGAAGCAGAAAAGTTCACTCTTATGAAAATTTATTTTTAATCCCGACATTTGTTCGAAGACACAAAGAATAAATTTCAGATTCTTTGCACTGTCCATATCATCTTCTAACAAGAAGATTGTATCATCAGCGTACTGTAAAATATTAATCCCCCCTTAACCAAATCTGGGATAACACCTTTAATCAATCCCTCCTTTTTAGCTTTATCTAACATAATAGGTAAAGCATCATCGGCTAAATCAAACAGTATTGGGGATATAGGATCCCCTTGTCTTAGTCCTTTAAAGGTAGGAAAATAAGGACCTAAGCAATCATTGACTCTAATATTAACTTTTCCCCCTCTCATTACCGACATAATCAGATCACACCATTTATCAGGAAAACCTTTAAGTTGTAACATTTGGTAAACAAAAGGCCATTTAATTTTATCGTATGCTTTTTCAAAATCTACCTTAAATAATAAAGCAGATCTTTTGCCATGATGAATTGTGTTTAATGTTTCATGTAGGACCGAAACACCCTCCATAATATATCTATCCTTGATGAACGTTGTTTGATTCAGAGAAATTACCTCTCCGACAACCCAGGTCAGCCTATTCATCAAGACTTTTGTTATAATTTTAAAGCTAACATTCAACAGACAGATCGGTCTAAATTTCTGAATTTGTTTCGCCTCTTTGCACTTAGGAATCAGGGTAATCATACCATAATTCAACCTTTCAATTTGCAAATTACCAGCGAAAAAATCATCAAGAATCTTTTTTAAATCCGCCCCAACAATATCCCAATATGTCTGATAAAAATCAGCTGGGAAACCGTCCGGACCAGGGGATTTGTTCCTCTCCATTTGGAACACCGCCTCTTTTAATTCCTTCTCCGTAAAAGGTACAACAAGAGCATCTGCCACTTGATCGCTTAACTTCACTGGATCATCAACATTTAGTCTAATATCTGTTCGATCTGGATGTCCAAACAAATTTTTATAAAATTTAGTAATGTAATCCATAAGATGTTCTTCCCCTTTAATCACTCCTTCCTCTTGCTCCAAGGAAGTAATAACATTTTTCCTACGTCTACCATTCGCTTTAGCATGGAAATATTTAGTGTTCATATCTCCTTCTAAAATATCCTTTTCTTTCGCTCTTTGTTGCCATTTTAATTCCTCTTGTCTTAAAAGTCCCACATATTGGGCCTCCAAGTCTTTCTTTTTCCTTTTTTGATCCTCATCGAGGAGAGTCGTCTCACTAAGTTTATCCAATTCGGTGATTTGCAAAGTAAGCTCAGTTTTCAATTTTTTAAAGGCTGCATCAACATTAATGTTCCAGCCTTTAAGTTTCTTGCGCAACCTCCTAAGACGCCACTGCCATTTATCCAAATTAGATAAATGAGCAGGGGCCGAATTCCAAATTTCTAAGATGATTTACCTAACACCCTCTCTTTCAAACCATCTGGATTCAAACCTAAAAATATAATCTGTTTTCAACTGCATACCAGTATCAAGTAGCAGAGGTACATGATCCGAAATCGACTGAATTCTAACTAACGCAGAGACAATCGAAAGAGGATAGATATCTTCCCAATCCGGCGTCATAAGGATTCGATCCAACTTTTCAAGTGTTGGATCATCATGATTATTCGACCAGGTGTATTGTCTCCCATTTAGAGCCAATTCCCGCAAACCACACTGCTCTATAATAACATTGAACATAAAGCTCCACTTATTATACCCTCCGGATTTGTTCTTCTCTTCTTCTTTTCTAATTATGTTAAAGTCCCCCCCAATCAAGAGAGGATACTTACTATGTTGACAGGCATTCGAGAGTTCAGCTAAAAATGCTACCTTCTCATCATTCTGAGCCGCCCCGTAAACGACAATAAGATTCCATCTCTGATCCACCATTTTGTCATAAAGCAAAAGCCTAACAAAATGTTTACCATTTTCGTGTTCCACAATATCAAAAACAGAATTCCTCACACCTACTAGAATCCCTCCTGATCTCCCCCTGGAAAAAGACCATTTCCATGAGTAATCAACACCCCCACCGATTTCAATTAAATCAGCTGAGGTAAAATCATTTTTCATTGTCTCTTGAAGCCCAATAAAATCTAATTTATGTTCATAAATATCATCTTTCACCTGTTTCTTCTTCACAACCTTTCTTGTACCTCTAATATTCCAGATTTCACCTTTCATTTACTTCTCTTTTTTCTACCAATCGACTTCACTCTAACAGAGTTAGATGAGGTCTTTTTCTTCCTATTTTTCTTAGAAACTACTATTTGGAAACCTTCCAGATCAGGTTCCTCACCTACTGGTGCATCATGTTCCATGTCATCTAAAAGATCATCCAAAATTTCATTCCCAGTTTTTATGTTAACATGATCGGCTAGAATATCTGCCTGATTACATTTCTCATTTTGAAAATACATGCTACGCCTGGCCTGCTCAAGATCCTTGATCAGACCAAGATTATGATCTATCATATTGTAACAGCCCAAAGTTGAGAACCTAAAAACCCGAGTAAAATTTTCGCTTTTGTGTTTAATTGCATCATGGCATCCATATTAAATTGCTGGGCAACACACTGAATGGTTTAGCACCATTTGAAAACCACAATGCAAACTTGTTTCAACAAACTTCCAGGTAATATTTTGCACTTGCTCTAATTTACCAAAGGAGCAACATTTTGAATTTAGCAAAATGCCCTAATCCAAACCTATATGAACAAACGTGGTTCAAAACCTTTTATTTTTTGTCACACCAAAATTCGTGGAGCTTCTACAAGCTAAGGGGAGCCTCCCCAAATTTTGTCATATTTCTCTAAAATAAGTTAGTGCCTTAATTAAATCTAGAAAGGAGCTACTAACTTTCTTTTAAAAGAGAAAAGGACTTGTCTGTGAGGAAAACAAAAGTGCAGGGGGTTTTGTGTAAGTTGGAAAATAAAGAAAAAGGAGAAAACCCCCAACCAGCCCACTCCCTCTCCCTCACTCTCTTCTCCATATTTTCCTCTCCCCAAGAGCTCCAAAAGCTAACTCCCATGGCCGAGCTCGCCGCCGTTGATTGAGGAGTCCCCGAGCGAAACGAAGACCGCCAAAAGCTCCGCCTCGTCGTCCTCTACCTCTCCACCGAAGGAATCGAGCCGAGAAGCCTTCAATCGAGCTCGCCGTCCACTACCTCCCCCGCGGTTGCCCGGAGCTTTCCCGAGCGATTCCGGCCATCTCCACCCACTCTCAAGCACCCCACGAGTTCAGGGTGAGCAAGCCTTCCAAATGCACCCCCATTCTCCCTTCCTCCCCCTCCATTTCGTGGATTCACCGTAGCAGTTTTAGTTCTCGTCGCGTTGACAAATCCGGTGTCCAACCCGGAAATTTCCGGAACTGAACCCGGAATCACCCGGTACCAGACCCGGAATGGTCCGGAATCTATACCGGGTTAAGCAAAACGGTACTGGACTCGACCATTTTCGCCCGGTTCATACCCGGAATTGACCCGGAATTAAACCCGGTGCCAGACCCGGTATGAAACCCGGTACAAAACCCGGAATCATCCCAGAAAATTCCGGATTTCAAACCGGATGCTCTCTGAAACTTGTTTTAACACCAATTCTTTTTCCGTTGCTTTATAATTGTTGCAAGAATGTTTAAATCACCTAAACCATGCATTTCATCACATGATCATGCCATTCACATGCAAGTTAACCATAGGATCATCTATGCTAATTAACAAGTAAAGATGAATCTTGATTTAACTCCACGGTATGTTCGAAGTGCACCCCTCTAAGCACCCAAACTCCGTTTAAATTGAATAGTTGAATCATCCTCCTCTCGGGGATTTAAATTGACATGTCATCATGTGTTTGTGCATTGCATTTGCTAAAGTTTGTGTGGTGATTGATTGTTCTTCCGTTGCTATGCCTCGATAGATCAAGCAGCCGGGGTTACACCGCAATACCCCGACGATCCGTACTACCAGTACCCTGAACAAGGCAAGCGTAATCCCCCCTCTGAGCATGTCTTATCCTATGTTTCCGCAAATATTTTCTCCACTATAATATTGCATGCGGTTCTAAATGTCAATTTTGTTGGATTAGAGTATCCTATAGTTGCATTAAGTTCCCGATGCCAATACCTGTTTTCCCTCCTATTATCCATAGGGTTGTATTGTTGGCCGAGATACTTACTATGCTATGTTGTTGCTTAGCCATGCTTAGTTAATTGCATAGCTATATGGTGGACGGTTTATGTTGGAAACAGGTGATGAAATGAGAATGATGGTGGAGAATTGTGGAGATGGATAATAAAATGCTAAAGGTGGGGATGAGAGGCCACTGTGGTTGTGGTGCTTTGTCTCGTTCCCGTCGCCTAGGTGCGAGTGCTATACCTCTTGAACCAAGACTGAGCGTGCAACCATGCGTGAGGCCTATGCATTCGCAGTGCAGGAACCCTCATAGACTAAATAACTCGAGCGGGGCTAGCCAGGGTCCTCTAGTTCGGGCTTCCATTTGCGCGTGCGTGATGATGGTGGGATGAACTGAGATGAGGATTGTGGTGTTAGGAAAATAAGTGGCCGTGGGGCGGGGTGTGTGATCCTGGCAGTCCTGCCGCCACTGATGATCCTGGAAAGTCCTTAACGAGGGAGAAGTCGACACCGCTCCCACCCAGCCGGCTTTCCAGGAAGAGAGCTAATTGTACAGGTAATGGGCCGGACGGTACGCGTGGCGAAGGAGCTGGAGCCCCTCGGGACTCCGGGGACTTCCACTTTGTACACCCCTGCAGGGATAAATCTTTTCGAAAAGCCGTGTCCGCGGTTATGGACGACTTGGGAAGTGAAGGTAAGATCATAGAATAACTTTAACGGAATGATTAAAAACTGGGTACTAGAGGTACCACTCACAAATGCAAGGTGAGCTTCCTCGAGGGTGATTCGGGGAGGTGCCTTTGATGAACAGGTACATGGTGATGTTGGTGATGTTGAGAAAGGTGATCAAAGAAAAGAGTTACTTCTTACCCCTCTTTGAAAATTCTAATAGTCGATGCCATGGAGTTATGTTTTATAAAAAAATCAGCTTTATGCAAAACAGCCATAAAACCTTGAAAGCCAATCATCGAGCATATATTAGCTCTTAATCTTGCGAGTTCGTCGAACTCAACGTCGTTTGCTTATTTTCAGGAGAGGACTTCACCGCCCTCGAAGGTGGGTTCTTTGTGGACGTCGACGAGTAGTCTGGGGTTCCCAGGTGGCAGCTTGGGACATCCCGGAACAGCTGGCGCTGGATGTTTATTTGCAGGCCTCTTAGGCCATAATTTGGTTCTTGTTGTTTAGAACAACACACTTCGCTTCCGCATGTTGTAATGTTGGGTCTGTGACCTCTGGTTGTCATTTGCTATCTTTCTCTATTATAAGAGTTGAACTATATGATTTTGTGTCGTAGAGTCTGTGATGTGCCAGTTGTTCCACAAGTCTTGATCTCTCTATTATGCTTTGATAGTGTGCCTGCTGGTATCGGTTAACCGGAGACACAGTATCACTGTATAGCAGTCAGGTCGGGGCGCCACAAGTTGGTATCAGAGCAGTACTGCCTGTAGGAAACCCTTCTACTGGTCGATGTTGAGTCTAGTGTTTGTGAAAATATTTTTAACCTAAAAATGAGTTGTGAAAACCATCTTAGGATTCTTTTTACTCCTTATCTGGTTACCCTCTAATCTCGGAGAAATCTTACCTCGACTTGACTTAAAAGGTTTTGCTTCTCCCCTGATACTTCAAAATTAGGAGAAACGTGGGTGGGTTCGACCTTGAGTGTTATGTGTCACGTTGCTCCCGCTGCGTTGCAATCCCAAATCAACTAAGATGTTTCTACCGAGTCTAATCATTTGTCCTTTTCTTCGGGTTCTAGCCCAAGGACTTGAACATAAGGTCCCGGATTGTGCTGTGAGTCCGGTATGTGGATTGTGTGGGTTGTTACCCATGTGATCCTTATGCCATTTAGGATTCTCGGCGCATGATGCTGATCTTCAACCCAAGTCTTTTCGTGGTCTGTGTGGTAAATGGTTGAACCTTAATTGACCATACCTCTGTTGGCTATGTAACTTTAACTCTGCCATAGCTGGAGATTCTGTCTTGGAATCATCTGGGTTATGACAAGAATTTTCTTAGCGAATTCCCCTCTGTGTTCGTGACTCTGCTGCATCTCTCCTTTTTGGGCATGGTTATCACAATTGAGTAATAACCGGTGCATCTTCAACATCTTAGGATTTCTCCTGAGCAAGTTTCTTACTCTGATCTGCTTTCCGACCTTTGTCTGTCTTTTGGCAGTAACGTTCTCACCGTGCATTGGAGTGTTCCGATGCTAGTCACTCCCTTGATCCGGCAAAATTGTTTCCCCTTCGTCTTGTTAGAAGGAATGAGCTCCCGTATCCTGTCCATTCCTCGGCTCAAGTCAAAGTAATGAAATCTACCGAATACGGGCTTTGTCTAATTTTTGTTCTGCTCCACCTTAGAGTGTCACACTCTTTTATATCAAAGTATCGTGCTTAACATCATGATCCTCTTGATGAAGTGATGCTCTCACATTTGTTACTCTTCGTTCTCCGAGTGACTTGTTACTCGGGAATGATAATTCGTGAGCAATGATGTGGCTATCGGATATTCTCAGCAGTTCTTACTGCGCTGAAATCCAAGGACATTCCTTGTCCTCCTCAGCATGGTTGGTTAACCGATCAAGAAGTTGAGTTTGACAGTGCTACCAAGTCCGTTGGCTTTGATGCACTCCCTCGATCAAAGAGCTAGGTTCACGCCGATGCTCCCTAGACCACCTCGTTGTGCCTTGTACGGCATGATCCTCTCTCAAACTCAAGATCCACTGCCATGTCGTGATATCCTGTAGATGGATCGTGATATCCTGTTGTTCCTTCCAGAAGTATCGCCAGGTTGTCGCCTGTCCAAGCTCAACATCACGGACAACTCTTTTCTCCAAGAAAAATTGAGCTTATGAGTAAGCGGGTTCTCTGAACAACTCCTTTTTCCAAGAAAATCGTGCTGGATGTCCTGAATTATTCGGGTGAGCTTAGACCACTTGGAGAGTTAAAAGACCAAAAGCTCTATCTAATATAGTTCACTTCTCAATGGATGTCTAGCTTCCTGTGTCGAAGCAAGGTGGTATCTCCTTTGTGGATATGCTATCCTACAAATTTTTGATTTGATTTGGGCTATCGTTAAATCAAACTCAGACTAACACATTCAGTAGGTTAAACTCAGATTAGAAAGATGTTAGTCTGACCAATACTTATGCCTCGTTCTGGTGAAATATGAGTCAACCGTCTTGGAGTACCTGGGTAAGTTTGTTGTTGAGCCCATCAACTACCTTCTTATCTTCCCCATGTTCGAGGAGATTTATATTGGATATTGGGCGTTAACATTGGAAAATTGTTGGAACTAACCTTGTGTCTCCACAAGGTATGGGTTCTAGAGGTTAGAAGTGACTTTCCCTGGGTCACGTGCAATTGCTGAAAGAAGTCGCCGTGGATCTGAGTGGATTGTCTGGTTCCTTGAAATCATCTCAACTCGATCATGCATGTGTGGAATATTCTCGGAATGGTGCGTTGTTACCTCCATCCCTCGGGTATTCTCATCGTTGCATCCGAAGCCACTGATGGAATTGTTCCAGAAAGAGAGGAAGTCTGAGAACTTCTTGGTCTTCTATGGTGCTTCCTATCAAGAGCTAAATCGTGTCTCGCCACAAGATAATCAATTGGGGCAGCTGTCCCCTGACAAGTTGCTAATCCGCGGTTCCGCAATCTCGTTCCTCCTTGGAGTTTGACATTGTAGTCCAACTCTTGGGGTCCTAGCAATTGTAACCCGTTGGTATGCATTGCAAAGCTTCCTATTCCTACCGGTGCTGGGTCTGAAGTATCTCTACACCCGATCAGATCTAAATCTCAAACAGAAACGACAGTTGGTGATCCTCAAGAAGTTTGTCCCGATGTCTGGAAAATCAAGAAGTGTTCCTGATACTAACGTTTGCGGAGTTTCTGAAGTTCTCTATGTCCATCTTCCCGACCCTTCCCACGTGATCCGAAATGCTCCTCCGTGAGGAAAGTTCTACTCAAGCTGTTTGGTAGAGTTGCCTCTTTATCCGTTGGAACCTTGTTTCAACACCCTCCCTCAGAAGGTGAAGGCCTTGTGCAAAAGACTACTTGCAGGCACTCCTCCTGACGACTTCCCAGCCTCAACGAGCGTCGAAGAAGTAGGACAGAGCAACCATCAGAGCACTACTACTGAGCTACCATCCAGCACCACTAGCAGTAAACATAACAATAGAGAGAAAACACCCCAGCACTGGACAAGCTCCAGACAGCTTAATAAAACCACTCCGAAGTCCAGCTCCTAACAACTATCTGTCACCCCATCCCAATTCTTCGCTGCAGCGGTCTCCATCCGTGCGAAGCTTCAAACACCTCCTTTAGCACCCGCTCAAACAGTTTTGTTCCCCACTCCAGCAGGCTTTTGTTTTCCTCCTTTTTCTGCAAAATCGACCACATGTGAAGCCAATAGCTGATCAGTTTCAGAGCAGCAATAGGATCAGAAACTTTCGCACGATTAAAGCAAATACTGTTTCTGGTCGTCCAAATCGACCAAAATACAGCCGCAATTCCAACTAAAATCAATTGCCGTGTTTGTTCCACCTCCATAGGTAAATCAGGTAAACTGAAAGCACACTTGAGCACATTCCAAATAAAATGAGCTAGCGGAAACTGTATGAAAGATGGTCAATTGTTTCATCTTTTCCACAGAAGACACAATCCGTTTTACCCAGCCACCCTCTTCTCTTCAAATTCATTTTCGTTAGGATACTCTTCTGTGTAATTAACCACAGAAAAATTCTAATTTTCAGTGGAATTTTTATCTCCCACAGAAATTTCTGTGGGAAATCTGTATCGCTCCACATCAATTTTTTATAAAAGGATCTGACCGTGAACTTGCCATCTGTAGTTAAGGTCCAGATCAGTTTATCTCTTTCTTCGCTATGAGCAATCGCATCACAGCTGTTAAGGATCCTCCTCCACTGTTGCAATCTCTCCCCCATAGCGTTCTACGGAAGCAAACACTCCTCCCCCTATTTTCAAGTACCGAAGCTACCGAAATTCCTTTGTCAAAGCAAATATCATACAAATCAGCAAATTGAACACTCAGAGGTGCCGGTCCTAGCCACCAGTCCTCCCAAAATCGTGTCCCTTTACCATTACCAATTTCCTTGCGACAATTCGCATAAAACTGGTCTTTAATTTTCATTAAGCCTGCCCAAAACAAAGATCCACCAGGTTTCCATTTAACTCCAGAGAGGCATTTTCCTTTAACATACTTGTTCATAAGAAGCTCCTGCCAGATTCCAGAAGTAGTTTCTAATTTCCAAAACCACTTCCCCAGCAACGCTATGTTCATGTTTTTAAGATTTAGAATACCCAGGCCTCCCATCTCCTTAGGTTTACACACTTTATCCCACGCAACTAAATGATATTTTCTAACGCCTTCCTCCTCTTGCCAAAGAAGTCTAGCCCTAAAGAAATCCATCCTTTTCCTCGGACCTACCGGAACTTCATAAAAGGAGAGCATAAACAAGGAAATCCCACCCATACTAGAATTAATCAAAGTAACTCTTGCTGCAATGGATAATTTTTTTCCTTGCCAACAACTTAATTTATTCTCCATTTTATTCTCTGGCCTAAACCAGTCTTTATTTCTCAATCTCACTTCATCCACCGGCATCCCCAAGTAAACCATAGGCATTTTACCCACAGCACAGGTAAAAATCCTACTATATAAATCTTTTTTGAGTTCAGCTTTTCCGAAGCAGAAAAGTTCACTCTTATGAAAATTTATTTTTAATCCCGACATTTGTTCGAAGACACAAAGAATAAATTTCAGATTCTTTGCACTGTCCATATCATCTTCTAACAAGAAGATTGTATCATCAGCGTACTGTAAAATATTAATCCCCCCTTAACCAAATCTGGGATAACACCTTTAATCAATCCCTCCTTTTTAGCTTTATCTAACATAATAGGTAAAGCATCATCGGCTAAATCAAACAGTATTGGGGATATAGGATCCCCTTGTCTTAGTCCTTTAAAGGTAGGAAAATAAGGACCTAAGCAATCATTGACTCTAATATTAACTTTTCCCCCTCTCATTACCGACATAATCAGATCACACCATTTATCAGGAAAACCTTTAAGTTGTAACATTTGGTAAACAAAAGGCCATTTAATTTTATCGTATGCTTTTTCAAAATCTACCTTAAATAATAAAGCAGATCTTTTGCCATGATGAATTGTGTTTAATGTTTCATGTAGGACCGAAACACCCTCCATAATATATCTATCCTTGATGAACGTTGTTTGATTCAGAGAAATTACCTCTCCGACAACCCAGGTCAGCCTATTCATCAAGACTTTTGTTATAATTTTAAAGCTAACATTCAACAGACAGATCGGTCTAAATTTCTGAATTTGTTTCGCCTCTTTGCACTTAGGAATCAGGGTAATCATACCATAATTCAACCTTTCAATTTGCAAATTACCAGCGAAAAAATCATCAAGAATCTTTTTTAAATCCGCCCCAACAATATCCCAATATGTCTGATAAAAATCAGCTGGGAAACCGTCCGGACCAGGGGATTTGTTCCTCTCCATTTGGAACACCGCCTCTTTTAATTCCTTCTCCGTAAAAGGTACAACAAGAGCATCTGCCACTTGATCGCTTAACTTCACTGGATCATCAACATTTAGTCTAATATCTGTTCGATCTGGATGTCCAAACAAATTTTTATAAAATTTAGTAATGTAATCCATAAGATGTTCTTCCCCTTTAATCACTCCTTCCTCTTGCTCCAAGGAAGTAATAACATTTTTCCTACGTCTACCATTCGCTTTAGCATGGAAATATTTAGTGTTCATATCTCCTTCTAAAATATCCTTTTCTTTCGCTCTTTGTTGCCATTTTAATTCCTCTTGTCTTAAAAGTCCCACATATTGGGCCTCCAAGTCTTTCTTTTTCCTTTTTTGATCCTCATCGAGGAGAGTCGTCTCACTAAGTTTATCCAATTCGGTGATTTGCAAAGTAAGCTCAGTTTTCAATTTTTTAAAGGCTGCATCAACATTAATGTTCCAGCCTTTAAGTTTCTTGCGCAACCTCCTAAGACGCCACTGCCATTTATCCAAATTAGATAAATGAGCAGGGGCCGAATTCCAAATTTCTAAGATGATTTACCTAACACCCTCTCTTTCAAACCATCTGGATTCAAACCTAAAAATATAATCTGTTTTCAACTGCATACCAGTATCAAGTAGCAGAGGTACATGATCCGAAATCGACTGAATTCTAACTAACGCAGAGACAATCGAAAGAGGATAGATATCTTCCCAATCCGGCGTCATAAGGATTCGATCCAACTTTTCAAGTGTTGGATCATCATGATTATTCGACCAGGTGTATTGTCTCCCATTTAGAGCCAATTCCCGCAAACCACACTGCTCTATAATAACATTGAACATAAAGCTCCACTTATTATACCCTCCGGATTTGTTCTTCTCTTCTTCTTTTCTAATTATGTTAAAGTCCCCCCCAATCAAGAGAGGATACTTACTATGTTGACAGGCATTCGAGAGTTCAGCTAAAAATGCTACCTTCTCATCATTCTGAGCCGCCCCGTAAACGACAATAAGATTCCATCTCTGATCCACCATTTTGTCATAAAGCAAAAGCCTAACAAAATGTTTACCATTTTCGTGTTCCACAATATCAAAAACAGAATTCCTCACACCTACTAGAATCCCTCCTGATCTCCCCCTGGAAAAAGACCATTTCCATGAGTAATCAACACCCCCACCGATTTCAATTAAATCAGCTGAGGTAAAATCATTTTTCATTGTCTCTTGAAGCCCAATAAAATCTAATTTATGTTCATAAATATCATCTTTCACCTGTTTCTTCTTCACAACCTTTCTTGTACCTCTAATATTCCAGATTTCACCTTTCATTTACTTCTCTTTTTTCTACCAATCGACTTCACTCTAACAGAGTTAGATGAGGTCTTTTTCTTCCTATTTTTCTTAGAAACTACTATTTGGAAACCTTCCAGATCAGGTTCCTCACCTACTGGTGCATCATGTTCCATGTCATCTAAAAGATCATCCAAAATTTCATTCCCAGTTTTTATGTTAACATGATCGGCTAGAATATCTGCCTGATTACATTTCTCATTTTGAAAATACATGCTACGCCTGGCCTGCTCAAGATCCTTGATCAGACCAAGATTATGATCTATCATATTGTAACAGCCCAAAGTTGAGAACCTAAAAACCCGAGTAAAATTTTCGCTTTTGTGTTTAATTGCATCATGGCATCCATATTAAATTGCTGGGCAACACACTGAATGGTTTAGCACCATTTGAAAACCACAATGCAAACTTGTTTCAACAAACTTCCAGGTAATATTTTGCACTTGCTCTAATTTACCAAAGGAGCAACATTTTGAATTTAGCAAAATGCCCTAATCCAAACCTATATGAACAAACGTGGTTCAAAACCTTTTATTTTTGTCACACCAAAATTCGTGGAGCTTCTACAAGCTAAGGGGAGCCTCCCCAAATTTTGTCATATTTCTCTAAAATAAGTTAGTGCCTTAATTAAATCTAGAAAGGAGCTACTAACTTTCTTTTAAAAGAGAAAAGGACTTGTCTGTGAGGAAAACAAAAGTGCAGGGGGTTTTGTGTAAGTTGGAAAATAAAGAAAAAGGAGAAAACCCCCAACCAGCCCACTCCCTCTCCCTCACTCTCTTCTCCATATTTTCCTCTCCCCAAGAGCTCCAAAAGCTAACTCCCATGGCCGAGCTCGCCGCCGTTGATTGAGGAGTCCCCGAGCGAAACGAAGACCGCCAAAAGCTCCGCCTCGTCGTCCTCTACCTCTCCACCGAAGGAATCGAGCCGAGAAGCCTTCAATCGAGCTCGCCGTCCACTACCTCCCCCGCGGTTGCCCGGAGCTTTCCCGAGCGATTCCGGCCATCTCCACCCACTCTCAAGCACCCCACGAGTTCAGGGTGAGCAAGCCTTCCAAATGCACCCCCATTCTCCCTTCCTCCCCCTCCATTTCGTGGATTCACCGTAGCAGTTTTAGTTCTCGTCGCGTTGACAAATCCGGTGTCCAACCCGGAAATTTCCGGAACTGAACCCGGAATCACCCGGTACCAGACCCGGAATGGTCCGGAATCTATACCGGGTTAAGCAAAACGGTACTGGACTCGACCATTTTCGCCCGGTTCATACCCGGAATTGACCCGGAATTAAACCCGGTGCCAGACCCGGTATGAAACCCGGTACAAAACCCGGAATCATCCCAGAAAATTCCGGATTTCAAACCGGATGCTCTCTGAAACTTGTTTTAACACCAATTCTTTTTCCGTTGCTTTATAATTGTTGCAAGAATGTTTAAATCACCTAAACCATGCATTTCATCACATGATCATGCCATTCACATGCAAGTTAACCATAGGATCATCTATGCTAATTAACAAGTAAAGATGAATCTTGATTTAACTCCACGGTATGTTCGAAGTGCACCCCTCTAAGCACCCAAACTCCGTTTAAATTGAATAGTTGAATCATCCTCCTCTCGGGGATTTAAATTGACATGTCATCATGTGTTTGTGCATTGCATTTGCTAAAGTTTGTGTGGTGATTGATTGTTCTTCCGTTGCTATGCCTCGATAGATCAAGCAGCCGGGGTTACACCGCAATACCCCGACGATCCGTACTACCAGTACCCTGAACAAGGCAAGCGTAATCCCCCCTCTGAGCATGTCTTATCCTATGTTTCCGCAAATATTTTCTCCACTATAATATTGCATGCGGTTCTAAATGTCAATTTTGTTGGATTAGAGTATCCTATAGTTGCATTAAGTTCCCGATGCCAATACCTGTTTCCCTCCTATTATCCATAGGGTTGTATTGTTGGCCGAGATACTTACTATGCTATGTTGTTGCTTAGCCATGCTTAGTTAATTGCATAGCTATATGGTGGACGGTTTATGTTGGAAACAGGTGATGAAATGAGAATGATGGTGGAGAATTGTGGAGATGGATAATAAAATGCTAAAGGTGGGGATGAGAGGCCACTGTGGTTGTGGTGCTTTGTCTCGTTCCCGTCGCCTAGGTGCGAGTGCTATACCTCTTGAACCAAGACTGAGCGTGCAACCATGCGTGAGGCCTATGCATTCGCAGTGCAGGAACCCTCATAGACTAAATAACTCGAGCGGGGCTAGCCAGGGTCCTCTAGTTCGGGCTTCCATTTGCGCGTGCGTGATGATGGTGGGATGAACTGAGATGAGGATTGTGGTGTTAGGAAAATAAGTGGCCGTGGGGCGGGGTGTGTGATCCTGGCAGTCCTGCCGCCACTGATGATCCTGGAAAGTCCTTAACGAGGGAGAAGTCGACACCGCTCCCACCCAGCCGGCTTTCCATGGAAGAGAGCTAATTGTACAGGTAATGGGCCGGACGGTACGCGTGGCGAAGGAGCTGGAGCCCCTCGGGACTCCGGGGACTTCCACTTTGTACACCCCTGCAGGGATAAATCTTTTCGAAAAGCCGTGTCCGCGGTTATGGACGACTTGGGAAGTGAAGGTAAGATCATAGAATAACTTTAACGGAATGATTAAAAACTGGGTACTAGAGGTACCACTCACAAATGCAAGGTGAGCTTCCTCGAGGGTGATTCGGGGAGGTGCCTTTGATGAACAGGTACATGGTGATGTTGGTGATGTTGAGAAAGGTGATCAAGAAAAGAGTTACTTCTTACCCTCTTTGAAAATACTCTGAATAGTCGATGCCATGAGTTATGTTTTATAAATAAAATCAGCTTTATGCAAAACAGCCATAAAACCTTGAAAGCCAATCATCGAGCATATATTAGCTCTTAATCTTGCGAGTTCGTCGAACTCAACGTCGTTTGCTTATTTTCAGGAGAGGACTTCACCGCCCTCGAAGGTGGGTTCTTTGTGGACGTCGACGAGTAGTCTGGGGTTCCCAGGTGGCAGCTTGGGACATCCCGGAACAGCTGGCGCTGGATGTTTATTTGCAGGCCTCTTAGGCCATAATTTGGTTCTTGTTGTTTAGAACAACACACTTCGCTTCCGCATGTTGTAATGTTGGGTCTGTGACCTCTGGTTGTCATTTGCTATCTTTCTCTATTATAAGAGTTGAACTATATGATTTTGTGTCGTAGAGTCTGTGATGTGCCAGTTGTTCCACAAGTCTTGATCTCTCTATTATGCTTTGATAGTGTGCCTGCTGGTATCGGTTAACCGGAGACACAGTATCACTGTATAGCAGTCAGGTCGGGGCGCCACACATATCTATCGCAACTCCCAAATCAATACCAATGCAAGCAGCCATTTCATGCAATTTAGTATAACTAGAAAAAAATAAAGGAATCATCATCATTACCTCCCGCAATATTGTCCTTGGCCATCGCTCGCTCCTTCGCCAAATCTTCCACTTTTTTGTTCTCCTTTGTCTTCAATCTATCGCATCTTCTTACATACACATCATCAGTTTCATTTTCCCCATCTTCTTCCTCTTCATATTGACTGCCATCCAATCCTTCAATCCTATCATCTTCTCCGCTCCTTTCTGGCTGTCAGAGAAGTCAAGTTTTTCCTCTCCGTTCGCTTCATTGTCATCCTCACTTTGACTCTGAGTTCCCAGCCCATATTCCTTGTGAATATCCAGCAACCTGTTGTGTTCCTCAATCTTCTGACTAGTTTCCTTCAGACGTTTTTCATGAAGAGCCAAGTCTTTCTCCATCTGTGCTTTCTTTCTCTCAAGTTCCTGAAGTTTCCTTGTCTCCTGTTCAACTAGCGCAGCTTTCCTAGCAAGTTCTTCATTTGCTTTTGCCAGTCGTCCGGCTTCCTCTTTCTGTCCCTGGTCCACAGCTTGCATTAACACCTCTAGTATTGGGTCCAGTCTAGAGGAACCCACTCCATTTTGTCTGTTTTGAACCGCTTCAAATTGAGCTAAGGAAGGACTGCCAAAGCGAATTTTTTCTCTTGAATCATCATCCTTTCTCTGTTTTTTGTTATTTCTGCCATCTTTTGAATTATTTTGAACATGTCCATTCCCTTGAGACACCGTCACAGCTCTCAGATTATTGTACCACCCATTTTCAACTACAGACTCCAAAGAGAAATACAGATCATACAGGAAGAGATCCTTCGTAGTAATCTCTGTCTGAACAGGAAACTTAGCAGGATCTCTAACCCCCATCTTAATCCGTACCACATCTTGATTCCTCAGGCTCTCCATATCAACATCTACCACAGGACCCAGAATGGGCCCAATCTCGCAGATTCCCATGTAGTGTTTGAGAGTGTCCGGGATCCCCTGCACTCTTGACCAGACTGTATTGAGTTTGCCATTTGCCATAGCTTCTGGTGCCCAGCCAGCGACTCTTACCACTGCCCCAGTCCCTTTCAGCTTAAAATCATCAAAGTTACAAAGCTCTTCCAGCTTCATCTTGCTCGGCATCCGCATCAGAAATTGATTATTTCCTGCTGCTTTAGCTCTCCATTCCCAATTCTAGCGAAACATGTTTCCAAAGCCTCTTGTAAGCTGTTCTTCATCAAACACTCCTTCTTGTATATGTACAATTGCCATCGGGTTCACATGTTCAGCTTGAAATGCTGCTTTCGTATTATTGATCAGCAAACATCCCAATCCTGGAGCACCATAACCCACATAACTAGCCATGGTTTTGTCTGTTTAGGCCACACACAATCCTCTGTTAAGTGTGATTCTTTTGAGCAGATAATACATAGCACCTCAGTAGTGCATTCTTTGGCAAAGTGTCCAAATTCTTTGCACTTAGAGCACTGCACAGTCTTCTTCCCCGCCACTTGCCCAACCTGTCCCCCAAAACCCCGCTACAAATCTTTTCCATTCTGACCATTACTGCCTCCCAGTCCACCACCACCAGGATTCTGTTGCACTATCCTATTCGAGAAAGGAAGCCTGCCTTGCCCCTGCTGAATATTCTGATTTGGAAACCTCGTCCCCGGGAGAGAAACCCCAGTTTGGGCCACCGGATTCTGACCACCCGGATAGAAGTTCTGAGGATTTTGGTTGGGGTTCTGGAACTGATTCACATACCCGTGTGGCTGTTGCTGGAATTTTGGTTGATTGACGTTCCGGCCATTGCCGCCGTCACGACCACCTTGCCAATCTCTTCCTCCTCCGCCAGCTATGGTCCTCCTCGTCCCAACTCTCCTCCGCCTCCTCTCCCCTTCCACGCAGCTTGCTGCTCCGCCATCTCAACCTCTGTATCTCTTCTCTCGTGATTCGTCTCCGCCGCCAGACCCTCACAAACCCTATCTGCGGGGGCTGCCACAAATGACAAAACAACCCCTCCAGGTGCGAGAGGTGGTCTTTAGGTTCGTCAGTTTCATTTCCTTCCTGGGCCAACAAGCCCATCTCACGGCCCACATCCTCACACTGTTCGTTTTCAAACTGCTCAGCCGACGCTTTCCGCCATGATCGACGGGGAGAGCTTCATCCATAGCCACCTCCATTCGTTTCGATATCCCAACTCGATTCTCCCCCGGATAGTCGAAGAGAGAATCAAAATTCGCTGGAGCAATTTTGAAACCCTCGTGATGAGAAATCGAGGCATAACCTCCATCTCATCCAAATCAAACTCTGAAGATGAAATCTCTAAAAATTCCGACATAGTGGTCGTAATCCCAGAGGAAATAACAGTCGAATTATCAGATGAATCATCCGAACTCGCAAATACTAATTTACGACACAGATGTGGAGAACGAGAAGCATCCCGCACTCCAAATCCTCTGATCTGGTGGAAATCTGATGCGAGTCCCCGTAGGAATCTCGCAACCAGTTCATAATCCTACCAGATCCCAAATTCGGCTCCACAAATCCTCTGTCACTTGATCCCTCCTCCGCGCATACCTTCGACCACCAATCCATCTACGCTCACCTATGCTCCGCGAATCCTTGAACTCCGGCGCGACAACCATCCGTCTCTTCACGGTAGGCATCGGCTTAGCCGCCGCCACAAAGTCTCCGATCGTCGGAGCCGAAGGAGGAGCCCTCTCTTCAAGCTCCGCGTCCCGGTCCTCCTCCTCCTCTTTGCTCGAGATCCAGTCGCGCCCGCTCGAGCGCTCGCCATCTCCACCTGATCTCCGGCAGCGCCCACGCAAGCGATCGCCATCGCCGCCTGAAATCCAATCGCGTCCGCGCGAAGCGATCGCCATCCTATTTCTAACTTTCCACCACCCGCCATTTCAACTTGTATGGTTAACATAAAAATTCCACCACTTCAATCTGAACTCTGAAGGCATGAAGCCAGAGACTATAATGTGGACTTTCCGAAAAAAGAGAGACTATGATGTGCATCAAGTTCCTCTCACATTCGCAAAGTGAGCTATCTCGACAATGCTAATCTGGTTGAGTGGTCCACGGTCAACAACACTTCGTTGTCATGGCCCACAAAAATGAAGTCCATGGGCCCTTGAGCAGATCCAGAGCAGAACCTGAGGCATGCAACAGCTCTCTGCTTATATTATCCGCGGATTCTTATTTTATGCCAGTTGCACCGGTTACCGGCGCAACGGACCCCTCCATGCGTTTGGTTTTGTAATTGGGCCGGGCCATCTAGCACCGCGTTTTGGTTCTGCGTCTGGTTTTTTAATTTTCTTATTCATGTCCGTTTTTTCTGTTTCTTTTTTATGTTTCGGTTTTAGTTTATTCTTGTTGGTTTTTATGTTTGTTTTTAAAATTTCTACATATTGAAAATGGTTAATGGTTTTAAAATTTCATGACTTTGAATTTTTAAATTTTAAATGACGTCGTGAGGTAAGAATCCCATGACAGTTAATTAAGAGAATATGGCTCGTACGCACCGCGCTGCGACTATGAACACTCAAACGCTTTTTAAGCTTTTTAAATTTAAAAAATGTTCATATTTTGAAAATGGTTCATTCTGAAGCCTACTGTTTACAGAGTCAGAGAACTGACTGCTAGCTCAGTGGCAGGAGCAGCGAGTGCGCGCCAGCCGACCCGGGTTCGCGTCCCCAGCTGCGCGGGCTCGGATAAGCCGGGTATCTCACCTACCTTTCCAACGTATAACCAAGGGAGGGATCATTCCCCCGTTGGCCACGTTTTTTTACAGGGTCACCATCTTCAACACTGATGGGACCGAAATTGTGAAGAGGTGTGTCCAACATCCCATGAAGCTTTTTTCTGAAATCTTCAATTCAGAAAGCCTGAATTCTGTCTTCACCTCTGTATTTCCGTGTTAATTTGAACTATGCATGTTAGTTGGTGTCTGCTACTCTGAACATTCCGTGAACCTACTTTGTTGTTTAAGTGTATGACTATTATCGCCATGAGCTTGTGACAGTAGTGCTTCGTATCTGGTAAGCTAACCACTTCAAAGAGTGGTAACAGACTAACAGTACAAGCCTAGTCGCACGTAACCAAACATCCTTCATTGCATGTCAAATTCACCATATAGCCGACCAAACAAGGAGATTTCAGAATTTGCATCGTGCCGAACGGGTCTGGCCTAAACATTGTTAACAACCTAACGGTATGCACAACATGGTTCGATCCGTGTTTTTACAAGGCCAGACCCAACAAGACTACGAAGCAAAGTGCCCAAAATCCATGCGATCAACTAAACAGAGCCTAAAAGTCAAAGTCTACGCCGTTTTTGGCTTACTCTCTAAAAGTTTCCCGAACAAAAAAAAAACACGTCGGGCTCATTTTACTTTGTCGAACCTCGGAAACGCATTGACGGCCCTGCATTTGATTTAGCAACGCACCAAATCAGTGGCGCTCTTACATTTGTGGCTACCATTACGCCCGGACCCACACGATGTAATTCAGGGCTCCTGATGGTTCTAGCGATTTATGCATTTGTGGTTACACTTACACTCGGCCCCACCAAATCGTAATCTAGCCTGCCTGCATCTGCATGTTTTGATTAGCATAAAAAACAAGATTAGCATGGCATCAGACGAGAGCGGTACATTTGTGGCTACCAATTCGCCCGGACCCACAAGATCATAATCAAGGCATTCCACATGATGGTTCTAGCGATTGTGCATCTGTGGTTGCACTTACACGTGGACCCACAAGATCATAATCAAGCCATCTGCATGGTTAATCAGCATAAACAAAAAATGATTATCATGACATCAGAGGAGACCGGTAGAACACGTGTGCGGCTACGCTTAGCTTGACGAGGCCCTCACCGAGCGGCCGGCCTGCAAGATTCACGGCGCTCCCCGCTATCCCGCTCCCTTGAGAAGATACTGACAGGTAGGGCCGAAAATCTTTGCCATGGTGGGCTCGCCCAGTGTAACAAATGGCAGGCCTTGCACATCTCGCTGTCAGCTTTAGCACTCTTTAAAAACTACGCTAACAAAATCCGGGCACAGACGAAGTCTAACTCTGGACGTCTCAAAGGAAGAAGGAAATTCGATGGTTACAAGTGTACATGTATCCCATTTATTAGAATCCAAACTCATGTTTACCATTGGTATCTTTCAATTAGACGGAATATTTTTCAGTAGGAGGTAGTCGACAACGAGATGTCTGTGGTGACTTCGTCAATCTCAAAATCAAACCCGTCGGCTTACTCTCTCGAAGATGCTCCTAGGGTTACTCAACAGTACAAACATACAATATGTGCGAGTGTATGTGAGCGTATATGTGTGTACTGTGTTTCGCGAAAAAAAAATCAAAATGATATTGACCTTGCGGCTTGTAACGCGCTAAAACAATAAATTAGCCCAGCTCAGCTTCCAAGGTACAAAGAAGGAAATACAATTTTTTTTTGATTTTTCATACTTGTATTCATACGGAAAAGAAGACAGTACACCACCATATACAAGCAAAGAAAAAAGGAGAATACAGAAGACACTGCTGTGTCACACCGTCTTCAACCTCGAGATCCACCATCGCGCGCGACCTCCGCCGCCGGAGACGACAGAAGAGGCGACCGCCCGGAGACCTTGCCCATGGAACAGAAGAGCTCCATGCCCGAAGGCATTGAAGAGCCGCAGCAGCCACCAGCTCCGACGAGCTGGATCTGAAGACGGAGGTCGTCCATCGGCCGGGGACCTGCCCCGAGCATCTTCCGCCCCAGATCTGGGGCCAGCGCCACAGATCAACCGCCTGCACACCACCCTCCCCCACAGCAGCCTCCCCGCACCTCCACTTCCGACACCACCACTCGCAGTACCCGGGGACGAACGAGGCCAGCGGATCCGCAGATCCCCGGCCTCCAGAAGTCGCGCGCGCCACGTCGAAGACCCGAAGAGCTCCGCCGCCGGTGAAGGAGCACGCCGACACCAAACTCCTCGCCGACACCGTCGCCAACACACAACGCCGCCGGGAGGATCCCTACCAAACCCTACACTATGTACAAGCCGAGATCCGGGGTTCCCCCATCCTCCCGCCGCCGGAGCGGCCGGCGGAGGAAGAGGGAACCCGCGGTTCACCGGCGAGCGAGGTGGGTTGACGGTGAGGAGCCCAAAAATCGCCTTTTACAATGTAGCAGTGAGGGGAACGGCGTTGCGAGAGCAGCTGACCAATTAAGGAAATACAACTATTGGTTGCATGCAACATTCGCGTTAATAAGCACCATTATACGAGATAAAAAAAATCAACTCTTTTCGGGAAGAAATGGTGGTCTTATATAGATAATATTAACAATATTTTTGATAATTGTTTTGTATTAAAAAAGGACAGAGTACAACCAAAACTCTGTTCGACTCATAAGCTCGTGAGCATCTGGCTTAATTCATGTGAAGCATTTGAAAGCAGCGCAAAAACTACTAATTCTCCTACTAGTTTGGAACAAGAACAACAATAAACCTTTTATAAGTTCATAGATTAATGCTAAAACAAAGTGGCTCCGCAACATTATTGGCGCAAGAATTATTGATAGTTTGGCAATATATGTGGAGAATTCCAAGCTTCGTATTTCAACAAGATAAAGGAGTAACCAGTAAACTCAGCTCGTTTAGCATTATCAAGAAAAAGCTCACCTCTAAAACTCGATTTGACTCGTTACAGTAAGTTCGATTCGAGTCACAAGCTACTCCCTCCATTCCAAATTATTGAAGACACATTTATATTCGGCAATCAATATAGCTAAACACTAAATAATTTAGTGTAGATAGACACATTCTGTGTGTTAAATTAATTTTTTATTTAGACAAACATCAAGATGTTTGTGATGACTTCGTCCCAAAAACAAGACCTGCTGGTTTAGTCTCTTGGACATTCTCATAGGGGTATGGGTGAGTATGTGCACGTGTATGTGACCGCCTCTGTTTGTCCTATGTTCCGCAAAAATAGAACTCAAAATAGTATTGACCATGTGGCTTATACCTCGTTAAAACAATAAATTAGCCCGGCTCAGCTCAATTCCAAGGTACAAAAAAAATTTAGTAGCACGATTAATTATGTAGAAAACCCTTATGTGATGTGCTAATTAAATATGGTGTATGTGGTGTATTTTTCTTTATGGTTGCATGCAACATTCGCATTAATAAGCACCATTATACGAGATAAAAATATAATCAACTCTTTTCAGGAGAAATAGTGGTCTTATATAGATACAAACAATATTCTTGATAGTGGTCTTGTGTTAAAAAAAGGACAGAGTACAACCAAAACTCTGCTCTACTCATAAACTTGTGAGTATCTCGCTTAATTCATGTGAAGTATTTGAAAACAGCGCATATAAAAAACTACTAATTCTCCTACTAGTTTGGAACAAGAACACCGACAAACCTTTTACAAGTTCATAGATTAATTATAAAACAAAGCTGCTCTGTAACATTATTAGCACAAGAAAAATTGATAGTTTTGCGATAATATGTGGAGAATTCCAAGCTTTGTATTTCAATAAAATAAAGGAGTAACCCGTAAACTCAGCTCATTTAGCATTATCAAGAAATAGCTTAACTCTAAAACTCAATCTGGTTCTTTACACTAAGTTCGATTCGAGTCACGAGCTACTCCATCCATTCCAAATTATTGAGGACACATTTATATTTGGTAATCAATGTATCTAAACTCTAAATAATTTAGTGTAGATAGACACATTCTGTGTGTTAAACTAATTTGCAATGGACGGAGGGAGTATAGCTTAGCCGAGTTTTGAGTGAGTATCACACAGGCCAGGCCCCGCACCCGGACTTCGTCTCTGTAACGGAAACCACTGGAAAGTTAAGCGGCAAACAGAATTTGCTTAAATACACCCCATCCCCGCTTCTTCGTCTCATCAGTCCTGAACTCCTGCTCCCCTCCTCCCGACGAATCCTCAAGATCGCAGTGAGGCTTCGTCTCGACACCAGGTCGGCCGGAAGATGGGATCCGAAGCGGATGTGAGCGCGCCCCTCCTCGCCGGCGCGCCGGAGGAGGTGCCGCCGTGGCGGGAGCAGCTGACGGTGCGGGGGTAGTGGTGAGCGCCATCCTGGGAGTGTTGTTCTGCCTCATCACGCACAAGCTCAACCTCACGGTGGGGATCATCCCCTCCCTCAACGTCGCCGCCGGCCTGCTCGGCTACTTCCTCGTGCGCACCTGGACGACGGCGCTCGCCAGGTTCGGCATCGTATCCAAGCCCTTCACCAAGCAGGAGAACACCGTCATCCAGACATGCGTCGTCGCCTGCTACGGCATCGCATTCAGCGGTATGTCTTCTCTCCCCCAGTTTCGCTTAGGTTGCTTATTTAATTAGGTGCAGATGCGATTCAGGGTCGCGTTTGGTTTCACCGCACCTAGAATCCCTCCTCATGCGTTGAACTATCTGCGATGCGCGTAAGTACATTCCAGGGAATTCAGAAACATCGGATTTTATTTTAGTGAATAGTACATATGGTTAACTGATGACTGTGTCAGGATACAGATCTTGATGCAGTGAAATGTTGAAAAGTCGGCATCTTAATTGTCTGATTTTTGTGTGCATTGGGAGTGGCAAGGTTGCTGGTGATAGTTTCTCCCTTCTCATTATCAATTACTCCCTCCGTTCGGAAAAAGATGTCATAAAAATGGTCTATCTATAGTTCATTTTTATGACATCCTTTTCCGAACGGAGTGAGTAAAATATTTCTGTTGATGCAGGTGGCTTCGGATCGTATATGCTTGCAATGGATCAGAAAACTTATGAGCTTATTGGGACCGATTATCCTGGTAACAGAGCGGTGGATGTTAAGAATCCTTCGCTGAGTTGGATGATCGGCTTCATGTTTGTTGTTAGCTTCCTCGGTCTATTTAGTCTTGTTGCGCTGCGCAAGGTACTCATTCATACTTTGAAACCGTGCATCTGTTATGTTTATCGGATTACATTGTGGAGTAAATTCGACATGCCTAAGATGAATTTAGTAAGCTGATGTATGTTTTGCTGTTTGCTAGGTGATGGTTATTGATTACAAGCTGACCTATCCTAGTGGAACTGCTACTGCCATGTTGATAAATAGCTTCCACACTACTACTGGAGCTGAGCTTGCGGATTAAGAAACAGATCAGAGTTTTTCTGTTAAACTGCAATGTCCTTCATAACGATTTTCTTAGTTTCTTGAGTCTTTAATCTACTAATTTTTGTTTATGGTTGCAGGAAACAAGCTAGCTGTCTTGGGAAGTATTTAAGCATTAGTTTTATTTGGAACTTGTTTAAGTGGTTCTTCAGTGGTGTTGGGGATTCTTGTGGCTTGGATAATTTCCCTTCTCTGGGGCTTGCAGCATTTAAGAACACGTAAGTTTTATTTAATTTGTTTTTTTATTTCTTCAATATACAAGACTCAGAACTAATACATTTTAGTTGCGAGGGTTGAAAGAAACTTGCCTTCCTTTTCCCCCTAAGACTGTAACCTGCTTTGACAATGTCTCTTGTGTGACTGCTATAAGTTGTATTGTCATATGAAGCTACTCGTACTTCAAAATGACCATCCTATACATGCTGACCAAAGTTTTACTTGTTCCATTTGTAGGTTTTATTTTGACTTCAGTCCAACCTATATTGGATGTGGTCTTATATGCCCACACATTGTTAACTGCTCTGCACTTCTTGGAGCCATCATATCTTGGGGTTTTCTTTGGCCATATATAACCACGAAAGCTGGGGAGTGGTACCCAGCTGACCTTGGAAGCAACGATTTTGAAGGACTCTATGGATACAAGGTATGGTGCTTAAACGTTTTATTTGTTCTTGACATGATGTAACTTTCACTTTCATACTGCAGACTAACAATACACCTATGATGTTTGTTTTTCAATGTATCTGTCACTAGATGATAAATCATAATGATATCATACTCGGTTCACAGACTGACCAGTCTTTTACAGTTTTATGTTTAACAAAAACTAATTTTCCTCTACCCTGCCTTCCAGGTTTTCATATCAGTATCTATCATACTCGGTGATGGTATTTATAATCTCATTAAGATCATACACGCTACTATCAAGGAAATAATGGATGCACGGTCAAAGCAAGGGAGACTTCCCCTCGTTCGGATTCAGGATGGTAATGTTCTTGTTCTATGGTGTTTACCTGTCAGTATATCATAAGTCATGCATTTCATCTCATTTTTCTTCTGTTATTGTAGATGATGGAAGTTCTAAATTATCACCCGAGGAAAAACTTCTGAATGAGGTATTTGTAGAAGGCAGCATCCCTCCCTTGTTGGCAGGATCTGCTTATGTTGGCCTTGCAGCAATATCAACCACGACTGTACCAATGATGTTCCCACAACTCAAGTGGTATCTTGTCCTCTCTGCCTATGTCGCTGCTCCCCTACTCGCTTTCTGCAACTCTTATGGCACGGGACTGACAGATTGGAATCTTGCGTCAACATATGGAAAGATTGGCCTTTTCATTTTTGCCTCATGGGTTGGCCATAATGGCGGTGTGATTGCCGGTTTGGCAGCCTGCGGTGTTATGATGTCCATCGTATCCACAGCTGCTGATCTTATGCAGGACTTCAAGACTGGTTACCTGACCCTCTCTTCACCAAGGTCCATGTTTGTGTCAAAGTTGATTGGGACTGCCCTTGGCTGTGTAATTGCTCCTCTGACCTTTTGGCTTTACTGGACGGCCTTCGACATTGGCAATCCTGATGGCATGTTCAAAGCTCCATATGCAGTCATCTTCCGTGAGATGTCAATCCTGGGTGTGCAAGGATTCTCAGCGTTGCCCGGGCACTGCCTAGCAATCTGCACTTTCTTCTTTTTTGCAGCCATTGCAATTAACCTACTGAGGGACGTCACTCCTAACAGTGTGTCCAAATTCATTCCACTCCCAATGGCTATGGCTGTTCCCTTCTATATTGGAGCATATTTTGCGATCGACATGTTTGTCGGGACGGTCATCTTGTTTGTCTGGGAGAGGGTGAACCGCAAGGAGTCTGAAGACTTTGCCGGCGCGGTTGCTTCTGGTTTGATCTGTGGGGACGGGATCTGGAGTGTCCCTTCTGCGATACTGTCTATCATGAGGATCGACCCACCGATGTGCATGTACTTCAAACCATCCGTTGCATTCGGCTGAAAATAGACCGAGATAGATAGTTCGTTTTACTGTGCCGTGTAAATGGAAGTGTTATGATGTGTACATATTTTGCACAATTGTAACTAATACTGGCAAAAAAGCAGCAGCTCTGTTCTTTCGGCTTATCTTATTCTCTGATTTCTTGCATTTCAGTGTTCCTAACTCACCCTGATCTCTAGTTCGCTTGCTTGGACTTCAACTACGCACTTGATGAAATGATAGGCCAGAATGAGATGGCTCTGTTGTATTGACAGAAAGTTCCGACTTACATTCGTAGTTGTGACAACACTTCAGCTTCTTTGATTGAAAGAAACTTTATAGTAGAATTTGAATTATTTGTAATCATTGCATCTGCTTGGAACTTTCCTAAAATTTTCTCTGCGCCCTGTTTTGGAGGAAAGTTTTCATCCATTCAACTATTTTCATAGGCTTTCATATCTTGGAAAATTCCTTTTTGCTCCTAGGCGCCGTGCTCCCTTCATATTAAATAAACTGGAAACCATATTCACAAGTTTCAACAAAAAAAACTGAAAGAATACTAGATGTAGTCGACGAATTCTACACACCGTGACGATAATTTTTTTTAAAAAATTGTACACAAAAATGACAAATCTAATGAATTTTGTAGCTTTTAAATATGTACTGTTAGGTATAATTGGATCCATACTTTCTATTTCTGTTTCAGATTTGTTTGAAAATTATAACTATGATTTCCGAATTAAAAAATAAAGAGAGCATTGGAGCTTGTGCCAAAAACTCTAAACCCATCTTGGAAGGGGGGTTTTGTGGAAACCTGTACAACTTAATCTCACTTAGAATCCAAGCAAACCAACATGGCTGCAATCTTTTAAGATAGTACTTCCCCTTGGAGAAGCAATCTTTTCAGATAACTTGGATGGTTCATAAATTGCCGTTGCCAACCACTACGTTGATCCGTTCGAAGCGCAAGAATCCTTCCACTGTTGTAACATTGACCATGTTTTCCAAGTTTTGTTTACTTTAAGTCAATGATTTATTTATCCGGTTTACTTAGTTTTTTTGTAGCTACATTGACTTAGTTAAGCACACAAAATCACGAGTTAACTTTGATGTTCTTGATTCTTATCTAATACTTGGCCATAGATCCATAATCGACTCTAATATTTGGTTTTCTACCATTGAACCGGGTTGCAGTGGGGGCAGACCCATAAAGCACCAGGAATCCGGCCGTTGGGGAGTTGTTGCGCTGGATTTGCGGGAGGCATGGGAAGGTATGGTGATAACGACAAGCGGCAACCGACAACAGAGGCGGGGTAGGGAGTACAAGCGGATTTGAAATTAAGGGCCAGGAATGATTAAATTTAGTAGAGGCTGCAACGGTTTTTTTGCCCTAGGGTTTGGGGAAGGAGATAGAGGAGGAAAGGTGGACGAAGACAGGTTCACGCTATTTTTTGAAATTGAACCATTTCTTTCACTTAGCAGTGGTAGTTCGATAAAGGCGTGAAACTGCATGCCCCTTTGCGACGAAAATTTGGGGGGGGGGGGGGGGGGAGGACACTCCTACCTTTCATTATCAATCCAGATATATATTAATCGACCCGGGTTTGGTGCCATGGGGGGTAGTGGTGCATAGGGTGCCCACCATTGGATAAAACAATCATGTGCTCCCTTGATTAATCCATGGTCAGAGAAAGTTGCATGTACATGCAACGGCGGCAGGCTCTGTCTACTTATTTGTTAGATTGCATGTGCTCCCTCCACATCCATTAGACATTTCCGGATGTATGTGGAATAAAAAAGGTGGACATTTTCTACTCGTCTCTCTCTGCATGTGCTAGCTGAAAGATCGAGGATGTTGCCTAGAGGGGGGTGAATAGGCGTTTTAAAATAATTACGATTTAGGCTTGAATAAATGCGCAATAAAACTAGCATTTAATTTATCAAGCACAAAACCTAAACAACCTAGGTTCACCTATGTGCACCAACAACTTATGCTAAGCAAGATAACCACTAAGTGATAGAAAGATAGATAACGTTAAGCACGATGGCTATCACAAAGGTAAATGCATAAGTAAATGGTTTGGGCAAAGAAGTAACCGAAAGTGAATACGAGGAGATGTTTCCCGTAGTTCCTTCCCAATGGAACTAGTTGGAGGAGTGTGGAGCCACCTAGGCACTCCAATAGCACGGATGTGCTCAATCTATTCTCCGTAAGCTTCACCCTCGAGGGATTGGCTCGTTCCACTATGAGGTCGACTTGAGGGCGTTGACCAAACCAATACACAAAGGTCGGGAACTCCCCAATGAGTTAGAACCTCCCAACAATGTCCCGGAGCTTAGCAACATGACAAAGCTCCGAAACTCACAAAGGCCTCCTAGGGTTACAACTAACCCAAGAGGCAACAAGATCCACAAAGAGTAATAAGATTCTCAAACTTCACTTCCACGTATCACCGTTGAGAACTCAAACCGATGCACCTAATGCAATGGCAAGAACACACAAAGTGCTCAAAGTTCTTCACTCTCAAATCCCACCAAAGCACCTAATGCTATGGAGGAGGATGAGAGGAAGAACAAGGAAAACAACAAATGAATCCCAAGATCTAGATCCAATATGCTCCCCTCACTTAGAGGAGAGATTGATTGGTGAAAGTTTAGATCTAGATCTCCTCTCTCTTTTCCCTCAAGAAGGAGCAAGAATCATTGGAGGGATTGAGAGATAGCAAGCTTGTGGAGGTCAACAATGGAGGTCAGAACTTGCAAGAAAGGTTGGGGAACCATTGGGGAAGAAGGCCCCTTAAATAGGTCAACCAAATATCCAACCGTTGGGTGCAGATTCGCGCCGCGGCGGTACTACCGCTATACCCAGCGGTACTACCGCCCCCGAAGTTAGGACAAGAAAACAGACTGAAAACAGGCACCAGGTAGCGACACTACCGCCTCGGGAAGCGATACTACCGCCCCGGCGGTACTGCCGCTTTTGGTACCGCTGAAAACAGGCTTATGTTAGCTCCGGTGGTACCTCGGGCGGTACCGGGCGGTAGTACCGCCCCCTGAAAAACAGCAGGAAACCCTTACACCAAAACGACAATATCTTGATCATCTGGACTCCGTTTTCGATGATCTTTGTCTCGTTGGAATCACGACAACGAGCTCTTCAAGATTGCACAGAGAAAAATCATTGTCCAAGAATGAATCATAAAACCATACGTGGAAAGGTTAAACCTCTTTATAAAAGTCGAATCGATAAAACCTTCAATACCAAAGACGCAATAAGTTTTCCATACAAAAACTGTTTTTGATAAACTTGAGCTTGTATTGAAGATCGTGACAAGATCTAAAACCACACATGGAGGAAAGCCAAATAAGAACCAAGAAAGATGATTCCAAGTATGCAAAGGTTTGAGCTCTCTCCAAACGATACGACTAAGTTACTCATTCGAGAGCCCCTCTTGAAAGTGTGGCATTGATACGTCTCCAACGTATCTATAATTTCTGATGTTCCATGCTTATATTTTGCCAATTGCTACATGTTTTATATACACTTTATATCATGTTTATGCATTTTCTAGGACTAACCTATTAACAAGATGCCATAGTGCCAGTTCCTGTTTTCTGCTGTTTTTGGTTTCAGAAAAGTTGTTCTAGAAATATTCTCGGAATTGGACGAAACAAAAGCCCAACCTCCTATTTTCCCGACACGTAGCTACCGGTAGAGTCCCAGAAGTCTCTGTTTCGGCACCCCTACCGGGACGGGGAATTGCCACCGGAGCCATCTCCATCGACTCCACCGCCATCTTCATCGCCGTTGCTGCCTCCCATGATGAGGAGGGAGTAGTTCTCCCCCGAGCCTGAGGGCTCTACCGGTAGCTATGTGGTTTATCTCTCTCCCATGGTGTGATCTTTATGTGATCATGAGCTTTGTAATCTAGTTGAATAAGTAGATGTTACTCTTCATCTATTATACCACTCTAGAGGTTACTTTAATATGAACTCCGGAGTCACTCTCCACGGTGTGAAGGTGACGGTGTGTGCATCGTGTGTGACTCCTTTATGACGTTGTGGTGTTTGTTTACTCAGACTTCGAGGTGTGCTTTTGCAGCCCTACGCAATGAATGGTGTCCATTATCCAACAAGAGAGTGTTTGAGAGTAGTATTTATTTATTCAATTATGAGGTCATTGTTGAGAGTGTCCACTAGTGAAAGTATGATCCCTAGGCCTTATTTCAAAGCATTGAAACACCGTTTACAACAAGTTCTGCTACATGTTTGCTTGCTGCCATTTTTATTTCAGATTGCAATTACTACTTATAATCATCCATATTACTAGTATTTCACTATCTCTTCGCCGAACTAGTGCACATATACACCTGACAAGTGTATTAGGTGTGTTGGGGACACAAGAAACTTCTTGTATCTTAATTGCAGGGTTGCTTGAGAGGGATATCTTTGACCTCTACCTCCCTGAGTTCGATAAACCTTGGGTGATTCACTTAAGGGAAACTTGTTGCTGTTCTACAAACCTCTGCACTTGGAGGCCCAACACTGTCTACAAGAATAGAAGCGTGCGTAGACATCAGGCATCAATCCTATAATCCGGTCTCTTACTAACACCATGAGACCAGTAAAATAGAAACCCTATCAAGTTCATACCTTTACCTTGCGCGATACACTTGAGTTAGATGACGATCTTGATCACCTCAAGTTAGATCACCTTTCTTGATTGCGCCCCGCTTGATGAAGACTTGTGAAATGCTCCCCCATACGCAATATGGGAGAGCCATTTTAGGCACATCTTTACTTGACCATTATCTTGATGACGACCACCGCTTGACGTCATCTACCATGGGCTATATTGAATCTTCCTTTTGATGGATGCCCATGGGAAGATACCTAACCCCACATAGATACTCCACACACACATGTATATGGGTTAGTTCACAACGCTATATAGACGATTGCTTACCATAGCATTGGATCACAAGATCCCACATGGTACAACATGTAGCTTTGTGTGTTGATCACTTGAACCCATCCTTTACACTTAGCCTTGATCAACTTTGTATCTTTTCTTCTTTCTTGATCAATGATGATGTCTTGAAGGTGAGCATGAATATCCACGGTATTCTATTCTTCAAGACATACTTGCAATATGCTCAAAGAAAACATTAGTCCATAGGATTGTCATTAATTACCAAAACCACACATGGGGCACCATGCTCTTTCACTAGCCGACCATGTCCTTTAGACATTTTCATAGAGGAATTTCACAATGGTGGTGGATGGTTGCGGTCCCCAAGTATCATGTCCACACAACAGGTTCATAAAGGAATTTCACAATGGTGGTGGATGGCTATAGGGTCCTAAAAACCATTGCCATACAACAATTCCGTTTGCAAAAAACGGTGGTGGATGGATGCGGGTCCCATGCACCATAGCCATACAACAATTCATGTGAAAACCAAAACGGTGGTGGATGGGTGCAGGTCCTGGACACCATAGGCATACAACAATTCCGTTTGCACCATAGCCATACAACAATTCTGTTTGCAAAAAAAAGTTTGATTTTTAGCCTCCATTCATTGTAGTGTTTTGGTTGACATTATTATTAGATGGACTGGTGTTTTTTTAACAAAGAAGTGACTGTAGTATTATTCAACAAAAAATGACACGCGTGGATAGCAATGCTTGGAGCGGGCTGGTGTAATTTCCAACATGCTCTAGGGTATATCGGATTTGTAGCTACTTCCAAGCCTTTTCTGGGTGATGGTCAATCATGTTGGTCCGGCCTTGCTAGTTGTGACCAAAAATAAAATGGATAGACTTTGCGTACCCTTTTTTCTGTGTGTTCCTTGCCTTATGGACTGTAGGTGTTATTGTAGTTGGCTTTTTTTCTTGCACATTATCCAACTTGCTCAACGTGCTCTGGTGTTGATCGATTTGTAGCTTTTACCAAGCCTTGTGTATTTTTAGGTGATGGTCATTCATGTTGGCCTATGGCCTTGTTATTTACAGAAAATAAAGTTGTATATATTATGTTATTTTGTCTCCTATCGGTTGTAAACTCTCCAATTAAATATGCTTTACTCTGTGGGTAACAACAAAGCAACAATTCCACTTTGGACAATTCCCCTACTAGTTTGAATTCTTTAGAGGACTAGGTCTATCCATGAAACATTTAATGTTGTGGGTGTGGAATTCTCTAAAGGAGATGGGTAGAGAGAAAAAAGAATCAACATGCATGATTTTTGTGCTCTCGGTGTGACGCCGTGAAGATTTGTCGTTTACATTAATCTTGTGCTCCCTATATTGTATCCAACGGTTGGATGATGGTGCACCACTACCCCCAGGGCACCTCACTATTTTGCATATGTTAATATAGAAAACCTGGTTAATATTATAGTTGTGGATTAGGTTAAGTCAAGTTATACATTTATTATTTCTAGGCATGCTATTGCTCCTTATATTATACATCACGTAGTCAACTAAAGTATATCTGATCTCATCTGAATTTGCATACACTTATGAGTAAAATCGCATAAACAGTTTTACACTAGTGTATATGCATGATATTTGAAAATAATGTTATAGTACTACCATATACTCCCTCTGTTCCACAATATAAGTCGCTTGGCTAGCCGTTTTATGTAACCAAATTATACCTATATTACTCTTGGAACAAGTTCATATACACGTTGTATATTTGTAAATGCTACATCGCTTAACTTTTTTTCCGAGAAAAATCTTTTGAGATAAATCCCTTGCAATTGTTTTTAACAAAATAACCATCAATGTGAAATTTATTGCCAAAGAAATCCTGTGATCCAGAAGGAACACCACTAGGGACTGGTTTTGCTATCAAGATATTTCTATGGTGGCTTATGTCACAAAGCAAGGTTGTCCGTGAAAATCACTCGTAAACGGCGTGTGTAAGGTCAATGCGGAAGGCCCTTTTTAAGGCCTGAGGCGGGAGAGGTATCGGAGCGATTAGGGCACGAGCTATGCATACAGGGTTACTGGTGGTTTCATCTTGAGGAAATCTAGTGCTATCACCTCTTAGGCAATGCCATTTGTAAAATGAAATTTTACATGTTTCAAAAAAAAACTATAAAAATGTGTTAATGTTCACAAGGAATGTGTCTACTACCTCCAAAACATTTCCTTTCATAATCAAAATACACATTGAGAAAAGAAAAAAAATCTAGCATGAGTAGTGTCACATAAGATTCACACAAGGATTTGTCTTCTTTTTTTTGTTTATCCTTGTGCTTTTCGATTTTGCATCTGAAATTTTTGGAGGTTGTAGACACATTCCTAAGAGGACGAGGGTGGCTCGATGAGATCCTGTAGAATTCTCCATCTATCTACCAAGCGAACTTACAGATCCCGTAGAATTTTCTATCCATCAACCAAACGAACTTACAGATACTGTAGAATTTTCCATCCATCTACCAAACGAACTTACGAAGAAGCGTCAAGCTCCAACAGAAAGACACAAAGATCAGCGAAACAATCTGAAAAAGATTTAGACATCATGAAAGGCCTGATTGTTCTGAGAAGACCAGCTACGGCCGCCACCAACGGGCGCACCACTCATCACAGGCCAACAAGTTCAGTCCCTATGGCTATGGGGTGGATCGTATCATACATAACAACTATAGAACTGCTATTAGCAGCACAGGAAAAAGCAGATCCAGTTCCAGAGACACAAGAAAACAAGAGGTTGTAACACGGTTCTGCATCAGCCTGCCACCATTTTCAAGGAGCAGTCTCGTCGTCCTTGTCAGTAGTTTGCGGCCCGGTGGAAGACGGGGAGTAGCCCGGGGCAGTGGGGGAGTAGCTAGCGCTGGGGCTGCACGGTCAAAATTGTATAATTGTCACAAGAGCTAATGGTGTGCTTTCACAACGGGCAGATGAGAGATTAACCTGACGCAACGCATTACCTGTAATCTGGGGAAGTTGGGCTGTAATCTGGGCTAGGTCCTCCAGAGGTAGTATGTGGGCTGCAAAACTCAGGCAACGTTGTTAGGAAACCCACCCACGAATGTCAGAGCAACCTGATCATCTTGAAGGTAAAACAAGGATGATGAATAGCGATGGGCTCACCTGGTTGGGCTGTATGACAGGCTTGGCTGTGCATACGACGGTGAGGTGGGCGAGTAAGTCGGTGATGTCAGGCTGTGTAAACAGAGATGTAAGCAAAATAAGCATATATAGTATATAGAGAGAGTGAACAGAATACCAGAGGGCAGGAATTATCAGTACCTGTAATTTGGAGAAGTCTGACTATACGGGCTCATCATCCTTGGGCTGTAACTTGGAGACGTCGGGCTGTAGCCCGGCGACGTAGGGCTGTATGCAGGTGATGTGGGGCTGTATGAGGGAGACATAGGGCTGTATGACGGCGACGTTGGGCTGTAAGATGGCGACGTCGGGCTGTATGCAGGTGATGTGGGGCTGTATGAGGGTGCTGTGGGGCTGTAAGATGGCGACGTCGGGCTGTATGCAGGAGAGGTCGGGCTATATACTGGAGAGGTCGGGCTATAGCTCAGTGAAGTGCGACTGTAGCTCAGAGATGTAGGGATATAGCTGGGAGATGTAGGGCTGTATAATGGGCTGGTAGGACAGTATGATAGGCTAGTAGGACTGTAGGAAGAAGAGACATGCGTATATATTGGAGAGGTGGGACTGTAGATGGGTGATGCAGGGCTGTATGATGCAGAAATGGGGTTGTAACCTGGCCCTGGGCTAAACTGGAGAAGATGGGCTGTAACCACCCCCAGAGGATGGGCTGTAGTTTGACGGCGAGAACGCCATGCCACAACATATGGAGAGAATTGAGCATCTGAGATGGGGGAAGCCCTGAAATTTGGACTCATTGGTGACATCATTCCTTCATGGTAAGGTGTCCCGGACATGGGTGAACGCGCTGGTGTCATGCCATAGTCAAGAAGACCACCTTCACCATAGCTCGGGAGCTGAAGCTCAATGGCCTGCTGCAGCATCTTGTCATTCAGATACAATCCACAGCCTCCTGTACCGATAGGAGCAAGCTGGCCAAGCATAATGTTCTCAGTGACACCTCTCAGGTGGTCGGATTCGGCATATACAGCAGCATCAAGCAAGATATCCACAGTTTCTTCAAAGGAACATCTCATAAGAGGCCCTGTGTCGTTACGATTTATACCATGCCTAGTGATTGCCATCAGGTGACCTCTGTATGTCATCGTATCACAGAGAATGGCCAGATGTCTGTAGTTCACATAAGATCCATCAAAAGATATGACCACCCTCAGCTCATCCAAAAGAGACCTCCGGACAGCCTCAATCCCAAGAACCTCAATCACTTCAATTAAATGATTACTTGTTGTCCTTGTAGCATCAACATCCTCATGACACATCACAGCCAAGAGGTTGACACCTTCTGTATCAAGCATCCACTCGTTATCGGGTTTGAAACCCTCATTTTCGTCAAACTTATTAACCTTCCCGTATTTGATGAAGACCTTGTTAATGTCTGGAATGCCACGAAGGGCCATCTCCGTCAACATGTTACCCTCAATCTTCTTGAGAAAGACGTCATCCTCGCAGATTCATCCTGTATTTCTCCTTTGGAGCTTCATCATTTGTTATACGGACACGAAGGATGAGCTTATCAGCGTTATCATCGTTGAATATGCATGACAAGTCATCATCAAATTCATGATTGATCTTCTCTGCAATATCAGCCATGCTCAACTTCTTATCAACCATCATCTCACGGTTCAGTTCAATACGCAGCAGCCAAGGAGAGATCTTATCCGGGTCGATATCCTCATCAGGCATTTCATAATATGATCTGACAAATTCCACATCCTCTTCAATGATGGTTCCTAGAGGATCAGGATCATACCATATCTCGGTAGCATGGGTCACGCTACGTAGTGTAGTGTATTCCAATGCACATTGGACATTCTTAGCCAATTCTTTCTTCTTGCTCACCTCAGGCTTTAAGAAAACAGACAGTGATGGAGTCTTTATCTTCTTGGCGACATTAATGATCTCTCTCAACCTGGGAACACCAAGGGTAACATTCTTTGCACTGACACCAGCATAATGGAAAGTATTCAGCGTCATCTGAGTTGCTGGTTCTCCAATGGACTGTGCAGCCACACATCCAATCATTTCCCCAGGAGCTACCAAAGACTGAAGGAATCTCGATTCAATCTCACCAATGACCCATTCAAAAGATTCCTTTGTAAGCCTGTACTCTTTCAAGACCCTCTTGCTAGCAAATGTGCTACGAAGCAGGATATTGAAGAACAAAGTAGCATTCTTCTGAGCTTCAATGCTCATTGCATCATCACCTGGGACAACCTTAAGTCTTTCTTGCAGCTTATCTATTGCTTCAACAATTTCCACTGGGTGCATGTCAGAAGGTCTTCTTAAATCAATCTTGAATGTCTTTTGAGCATTCCAGATCAGCCGCTTGAGGTTCACAGGCAAGTGCCATGTGTTGTCGCCAGTTGTGGTAATCTCAGTCCCAAGCTGTAATCGGTCAGCTTCTAATTTCTGAACCTCTGCCTCAAACACATTTCTGATTTCAGGGATGGTCTTCAAATCATCAACATGTTGAGGCAGCATGTAAGTAGGCCTCCAGTTCTCATCATCCAGTTCATGCCGGTATACATTATCAAACTCGGTCTTTTTCATCTTCAGGGAGTCCAATTTCTGTGATTCAATCCACACAGCATCCATGCCATCTTCCCCATACAAGAACTGAATGACATCCCCAAGTGAATTTCTGACAGTTCCATCATACTTCACCATGATGTCCTCCATAGCCTTCACGAGACGGCGCTGAATGTAGCCGGTCTCAGAAGTTTTCACAGCAGTATCAATCAGACCTTCTCTACCACCCATAGCGTGGAAGAAAAATTCCTGTGGTGTCAGACCTCGAAGGTAAGAGTTCTCCACAAATCCCCGACTTTCGGGACCGTAGTCATCTTTTGTGAAGTGGGGCAATGTCCGATCAACAAAACCAAATGGGATCCGCTTGCCCTCAACATTTTGTTGTCCGACACAGGCAGTCATTTGTGAAATATTAATGAAACTGCCTTTTGAGCCTGCAGTGACCATAGCTTTCAAATTGTTACTCTCAGACAAACTCTTCTGAGCACTACTCCCAGCATCATCACGAGCCTTGTTAAGAACCTAGCATGGAAAAAAGGATATGTCAAAATAAGTCAACCAAAATGCAGATGGCTTACTCCTTCCTAGATAAAAGAACCAAAAGAGGACATTCAGCAGTACCTGATTTACTCTGTTTTCAAATGATTCCATCATTGTGCGTCCTGGCTCAGGTTCCAAATTTTTGTCTGTGCTTGTTTAATAAGCTTCTTCACTTCATTCTTAGCTTGTGAGATTGTCTGATTAATCGTTTCCATTGTACTTGCATCTGCAATCGTATCCCCTATTCCAATACTAAAACCATTCTGCAGGAGCCAATAGTTGACCAGCCACTGTGTGTGACCCAAGAACTTCCGCGCAGCATCTGGCCCTACCTCTTCCCTGCAAACATTTAAACCAAAATTATTGAGCAGAACAATCAGTACAAAAATACACAATGCAACTTTACAACAAACTTACCAAATAACATGAATAAGACTTCCAGTTCCTGTCCCAAGAGTTTTTTTGCAAAGTGTACCAGACAGAAGCTCTCCCTTCTCTATCCGGACCATGGTATCACCAGGAGTAATAAATCCGCTTTCTGTTTCAGAATGCCAGGCTGAAAACCTAATCAAATTGATTAGCTTGGGGATAATCAAGTTGAAAACTTGTTTGCCAGTCCAAATTGGCCTTGGTTTCAAAATGGCAGGGGCAGGGACCTTCCCATCAAAATCTTCCCACCACATTAAGATGTTCATAAATACATCCTGGGGAAATTTCAGAACATTTAACATTAAGCTATAAAAACAACACAGACAATACTATTGAAGATGTTTAAGGAGAGTATTATTAACCTTTTCAATAAGAGTATCCCTTTTGGTGATTTTCCGACACCCAAGAAGGGTGTCCTGGACAATTCCCATTACAGGTCTATTCGCTTGAGGTGACACAATACATTTTGGCACCATCATCAACTCTAGAACTTCAGCCCTGGTCTCAAACGACTGAGGAACATGCATATTCATTTCATCCCCGTCAAAATCTGCATTGTATGGTGATGTGACAGACAAGTTTAGGCGGAAAGTTGAGTAGGGCATAATTTTAATGCGATGCCCCATGATGGACATTTTGTGAAGACTGGGTTGCCGATTGAAAAGAACAAAATCTCCATCATTGAGGTGCCTTTCCACCTGAGAAATCAAGTACAAAATGGCGATTTTTGTGATGTCCGCCATTAAAATAATAGCTATGCACAATGCTGGCACTAACCTTGTAGCCCAGCTCCAAATGTTGATCACTACTTTTCTTCACATAACGAAGATCCAGCCTCTGACCATCTTCCCGGATGATGTACTTGGCACCTGTCTTTCCAGGGGGAGGGTGAGGCCCATATTCTACTAGTTCTTTCAACCTGATATGATCAGATTTAGACATAACTCGTCAAATATCAATACAAGAATCAATGATTACATAAGATGCCAAAAATAAAAGTAAATTAGTTTACCTCTCAATGTTATATGGAGTTACAGTTTCTGGGTATGTCAGATTCAAAGCAATACTCCATGGCACCCCCAATTGATCAATGTTGATATTAGGATCTGGTGTAATGACAGTACGAGCTGAGAAATCAACACGCTTCCCCATCAAGTTTCCTCTAATCCGACCTTCTTTTGCTTTCAGCCTGCTGCAAATTGACTTAATAGGCCTTCCAGAACGCTGAGTTGCCTGAATATTGCAACAAAAAATAATCAGCACAACTTATAGTAGTGATTAGTATGGAAAGTTTGCACGCTTATAGACTACTCACCCTTGGTTGTCCAGGAAGATCATTGTCAAAGTATGTTGCAATGTGAAACTGCAACAACTGAGCAAACTCTGTTATAATATGAGCTGGGGCTCCATTTCTCTCTTGCCTCCTCAAATTCTCGTTGTGTCGAATTATCATCGCTAATTGATGAGTCAAATCATCCTGTAGAACAGGAGAAACAGAAAGATGCACAGTGAGTGAAAGCGCACCCTACGTACCAACCAATGGATTTGTAAAAAAATAGTAGGGCTAACCTCGCTTCTGGAGGAAGTATCCATCATGACAGATGGTCTCACAGGTGGCGGAGGAATCGGAAGTACTTGCAGTATCATCCAGTCAGGGCGAGCATATTTAGGGTTCAGGCCCAATAAAATACAGTCCTCGTCACTGATACGTTTGAGAACATTCAGGACCTGCACAAACAAACCATGATGCAAACCATATCGTTAAATGAATATTCTCAGAACCTACTGAAGTGAGTAAGATAATGTGAATACCCTCTCGGCAGAGAGAATTTGCTTTCGCTCCACTGGTTCAGGGAGTTGATCTTGATCATCATTTTTCTTCGTTGCTTTAAACTCTGCAACCATCTTCATACCATCAACTGTGATATTTGGCTGCTGAGCGCCACAACCACCTCTTTTCTTTACTGGCTCATCAGTGCCCTGCTCCTGGACATCAAGCTCATCACCCCCAGCGCAAGTCTTTTTGCTCTTGCAAGCTTCATATATTCGTCTTAATCTATGTTTTGGGTTCCTGACTTTCAAAGCCTGCTCGAACTTGGGTTCGCCCTGCAAGATACCATTGATAAATAACATGCCATGATCAAGGAACACAGCCATAAATGGTTCTCACTAGGATGATGTGCAGTAGCTAACATGCAAGAACAACATTTTTTCAGAGATCATGAGAAAACTCTAGAGCCAATTCGTAATTAGGCTACATGGTTTCTGATTATCTTAAAGAAGCAACACACACTGAAAATCAATTGCAGAATCTGGACAAACCTAAACATAGTGAATGGTGAGAACTAATGATTTCACTTCAGTTTGCAGAGGCTCTTCTCAGTTTAGCAAGATATAATAAGATACCAAACCAAGAGAAGAGACATATACCTCCTCCGCCAGGATCTTGGAACAGTTGAAGCACACACAGCGCATTATGGAGAGTACAGTCTTGATGAATCCGATGTGGAACATTGGCTTTGCGAGCTCAAGGTGACCGAAATGGCCTGGGCACTCGGCCATCCCAGCCATACAAGTATCACACTTGATCTTCCGGTCAATAGTACCCAGACGAGGGTCACTCAAACCCCCAGGCTTGGCCTTCCCTCTCTCCATAGTCTCTGCATGTTCTATCACCACCACTGACATTTGTCTCTAGAGAAACAAAGCAACACACCAAGTCTGTCAAGTTTGATTCTACAATGTACACTTTTCTTAAGGCACTCCATATGGACCAGTTAAGCAGGCACTCCACCCGGCATATTATTACAACTGCCATTTGAACCAAGTAAACCGAACTATCGTATAATATTAAATCGACCTTGATGTCATCATTTAGATATTAACTCTACAAGTTTACAATATAAGACAAAATCCAGATGGGTGTACCTTTAGTTCAAAATTTGATGAAACATGACCCAATCAAAAGCATACTGTAAAATCATGTGAAAAAATACACGCAAATGTGCACACGGGTAATCATGACACCAGAACTGCAAGGTCAGAATTATCCAAATAGCTCTCAGGAACTAATTGCATTAGCATTTTACTAGATGAGTCAAAACAAAATTGACGTACAAGCAATACAACTTCAAAGTTCAACATGGCCAATTATCCTGCTTCAAAACAGAGTACAATTTGTGATTCAAACAGAACCGTAGACTTGACAAGTTACAACCAAGTACATTATGCTCGAATTTGGATGTACACGGAGTCTACTTGCTTGTCAACACTATTGCCCCGAGTTAGCAAAGCACCGACTCAACCGAACAACAAATTCAGGTTCGTTCACTGCGACAAAACTGTTGGCAAGTTATTATTACAATGGCATCAGTTTCAAATTCGTATTCGTTCTCGGCGTCCCAGTTCGCTGCTAGTACAAACCAACACGAATTCTAGCTACATAAAACGACCGCACCACGACAGTTCATGTAGGTTCCGAACTAGCCAGCCCACCCAACCCAAACCCGCTCTGACTGAGTCCCGACTCCAGGCGGAGAGAAGAGAAACCAAACAGAGGCGGCTGTGGGGGGGGGGGGGGGGGGGGGGGGGGGGGGAGGCGAGGCATTACGATTTCGTCCGGGCTGAGGATGCCGAACTGCACGAGCTGCACCTTGGCCACCTCGGCCGGCGAGTACGGGAACCTCGCGTCCATCGATCACTCCCCCACGCCGCCGCCGCCGCCTAGGGTTTGGGTACCAGATCGGCGCCTGCCTGAGCTACGCGCGCGGCCAATCCCGGAGCTCGCCCAAACTTTTTGGGCGGGACAAATCGATCTCCGACGGGATCGATTCGATCCGAGCTCGCCGCCTCCGCGAGAAGGGGAAAGGGGATCGGGGGAGGGTGCGTCTGAGAAAGAGGCGACGGGGGAGGGGGTGGAGTCTTATTTATGGGCGTAGCGTGCGCCGGGCGGGCTATCGTGAGCCGTGGGGCGCCTGGACTCGTGAAGCCGGTTTATGGATTCGTTTATGGATTCGGTCTTTCTTGGCGGTGGGAAGGGCGGTGTAGGTGGACCCGGTGCGGGAACGGTGGAGGGGAGTGGGAGGGAACTGCCTATGCTACGGCTTGACGGAGCGTTGGATGGGCAGGGAACGGCGTGGATGAGAGTTTAGTTGGGATTTTGTCCGGTCAAGGCGAAAGTGGTGAGAGGCTGAGAGCTTCTGCGGCTGTGAAGCTCGTTGTGGTTTGTTATTCTAGACCGTACTATCCTCGGTTCCGAAATCCAAATTACTGTACTCTATCTGAACCGTACATTTTCTCGATTCCAAGATCTGAATTATTGCTCTATCCGTTACGAATTATTTGACTCATATTTGTCTTAATACGGATATAACCACACGTGTTTAACCACGTACATACTACATCCGTACACAGGGACGGATCCAGGTTTTTGAATTTGGGTGTTCAAATTTTTTTTGGGCTACTCTATAAATGATTCATCAAAAAGCTAAAATCGAAACTTCTATTACCATATCTAAGATAAATCATCGTTTTTTTTTGTTGCAGAAACTAGAGAAGAAATACTACACAATCATAAGATCATAAGCTTAGATTGATGTTACGTACTTATTTTGCTCAAAACTACAACACCATAAGTACATATACCTATTATGCAATATACATATAGGATTTTCATTTCCAAAACTGTCCATACTTACACAAATCTATGTCAACTAATTATGCACACATGAAAGGCCCGCATGAAATACTCATCTTTAGGTTAGCCCAGAAGGGCTACTAGAACAAGCACGCAATGGGAAGACAAATCTGTGCAAGTAACCAAGTCGGTTCAGTAAGGTTTTCATTTGCTAGCCCAAAGTATTATGCGCTTAGAGAGTATCCTTCATCCTCACAACTTAACAAAAGAAATATAAAATACTAGAAAAGGTGCCCGTGCGTTGCAACGGGAGAGAAAAATTCTTTGTCAATCAGAACCATCTCAAGTCATTTCCTACCCCACATGGCAACATAATTCACGAGCATAGAAATAATTATGATATAATATATCAAGAACAATATGTGTATACTTTTTAATTGAAATGTGATTCCATAAAAACGACAATTAACTTACATGGAAATACCTGAAAAGTCGTTTTTTCTTCAATGTCTCGCAAAACCATGAGGCATCGAGCCTTCGAACATAACCATTCTTGATAAGTACTCTAAATATTACTATCCGACTCATTCTATGTTCTATGATTCCTCTTGCAAACAAATTTCACTCTCAAATATAGTGAGCAGTTGTGTGCATCCGAGAAAAGAAATATGATCTTAAAAAACAAAATATTTTCTCCTTCTAATATAATGAGCATCGCTAGTGCTACTACGTGCATGATAAAAAAATGTAAGTAACAACAGATAAAGTTAAGAAGACATAGTACTAATTTAAGGAACTAAGTTCAGATTTCTCCAGAAAGAAAGCCTACTCTACAACCGCTTGGACGTATAGTCTTTAGCCATCCATTTATCCCATTTACTTCAAAATTGGTGGCTGCATATTCGCCAAAAAAGAAGCTTGTGGTGTAGTCGTTGCATTCCCGCAGTCTCAAATTCTATCCTTCGATCATTCTTTATCGAATTCTCAAATCTTAGCCGATTCATTTACAATCCAAGAGAAAAATAGTATTTGTTGAGCATTACTTGGTTTGTGCCAGCATGTTGTTACGTAGATTGAATTCTAGACCTTTGTTGAAAAATTAATGGAATTAACTGGCACTGCTGTCCATTAATCCAATACACGAGATGAAATCAATCTACAAAAATAGAGATGAAACCACCTAGCACCGACTCCACCGTATTATACGGTCATTATACCTCTGCCAAAAGTTACTACTACCTTTATCTAAAAAAAAAAAGTTACTACTACCGGGAAACTCCCCACGCATGAACTCCTCCGACAATGGCAAAGGTCGTGCTCCAGCCGACAGCAGGCCTAGAACGCACCCAGGTCGCTCTACACGTCTACACGCCCTAGATAGTACACAGTCCATGGCGCGCGCCGTCAACGGTCCTACACTCCCGGCATCCGCTTGCCGCCGATTTCAGCGTCGTCTCCCGGCCGGTCAGACACGAGGCCGGCCGCCATGAACTCGCCCTCGTCCTTTAGTCGTACATCACGTGGCTTTGAGGAACTGGGGCGGCAGCGGGAGTAGCAGCAGCGAGTGCACGCTCGGAGCCGGAACGGCGTGAGTAGGACGAAGGAGAGCGGCCGTAGTTCATTTAGGCCCGAGTGCTCGACCAGGAGCCGGAACGGCGTGCGTAGGACGAAGGAGAGCGGCCGCAGTTCATCTAGGCCTGAGTGACCGTGTCGACCGCGCCGTCCGGGCAGTCGCCGCTGCGGGGAGGCGACGTGTGTCTGCTCCACAGCGTGCGGCGCGGAGGCGAGGGAAACGCGTAGCGGGACTCCGAGCCTCCCGCGCGAACAGGTAACGAAGGCAGGGGGACGGCGGCGCGGCTACTGCCGGCAGGTACTGGGAGTTACCGAGGCAGAGGAGGCGTTGTAGGTGCAGGGCAAGGGAGATTGCAGGGCAGCGGCGACCGGATGGCGGCGTCCGGCGGAGGAGATCGGTGGCGGCCATGGGAAAGGACTCGTGCGGGTCGTGCGGGAATCAGAGGCAGGGGATTGCTCCACGCCGAGCTGCTCGTGCGAACGATGGGAGAGCAGTATTGATCGAAAAAACAAATCGAACAGTTTTTTTCACTTACCGGTGGCAGGTCGTGTAATACTTTCTAGCACTTAGGGGTAAAACTGGAAAATTAAAAGACGTACCAACCATCACCTAAAGACATATTATATAGTAGAGATCCTTGTCATTGCTCTTCAATGGTGCGTCATAGGAGGAGTTCTATCTATCCGAGGGATTCTTTAGGGCGATCCCATTACAAGTTATTGTTTTTCAAAACAAATATTGTGAAAGCATCAGGTGAAGAAAGTATGTTGGCAAAATATTGCAAGCTTGGGGATAAGGAATAAATATGGACAAAAACTTTTATTTTCTCTAGTAACGAACAGATGTCAATAAACTATGGGAACTGAATAAAGGATGAGATCGCAGTTCAAAGGAAGAAAATCAATGAGAAATGTCTTGAGCTACCCTCTAATATATGTAGATCCAAGAGTGGTGCGTTCAAATATTTGCAAAATAACGTCTGGAGAAAGTCTTGGATGGATGGAGGTATTACTTTACGTGGGAGAAAGTCCCAGGGGTGTATAGAGTACTAGCTGAATTCGGCGCGGCGGCACGCCGCGCCCTTGATGCGATTTTTTAATGATTTGCTTCTTTTTGTTTAGTTGCATAATATATTTTGCAATGAGAAATGACGGTTTGATTTGTATAATGCATTTAGTTGCATAGCCGATATGATTTGCAGTAAAAAGTAAATGCGATGCGTAGCAAGATATATACTGGGTTATGCGGGGCTACATGGCCGTTTGCACAGACATTGACTTTGCCCGACGGCTGCTTCATGTAATTCATCTATGGAACAATAAGATATTGTGCTCAAAAGCAAAATCGTAATACTGGTCTGATCAATATGGCGGTCAGATCCGGATCACAAAGGATATAGGCTAAAATGCATCCTAATATCTCAGATTAGAATCTAATTCTGCCTGATGATGGGCTTTACCATTATAGCTCTTGTGATGATGAATAATTCTGCCGGTTTGGAAGGAGTTACTTGCTCGAACAGCTGCAATTAGTGGCCTGATTGTCCAATGGCCTGGTGCGGTAAAACAATTAGTGGAAGCGGCTGCAAATGCCAAAGTAGAACTGTCGGTATATAAATAAGTATGAAACAAAATACAAACTATATGCAGCCATTCAAAATACAAATCTGTATATAAATTCCTGTGTGAAGCTAATTGAATGTCTTAGGAGGGGATATGTACCTCGAGATTAGTGAACATTCATTTCAGCACCACGCGGAATTTGTACTATATGTGCTCCTGCTTTATATGTACTCATTGAATTTTACTTGCATTACATGTACAAACACATTGTAATGAGGCTAATCTGAATGCACAGGTAAATAGGCGAGAATACGAATGTTGCCTGTCACCAAAACTATTTTTAGATGAGGATTCAATTTGTTCTAAGCAAATGCTCCAGGAGCTCTAAGCAACACATATAAGAAACACATTACAGCAAGCATACTTATAGCATTGAACATGTCATAATTCATATAATTGCTCAATTGCATAAAAGTGAACAAACCCACTTTGGTCACCAAATTTAATAGCCAAATAAACACTCCTCAAATATCTACTTCATCTGTCCCAAGATTGTCCACCCTTTCTCTTTCGCAAGGAGAAGCGACAGATTTTATTTCTTAAGAACTAATGGAAGAACTCAAAATTTAGACAACCTATCCAAGCCTTGGTAGTAGCACAAACAGAAAGCAGAACATCACTGAAAGCAGCCCTAGTTGAGACTAAACCTTGAAATATCGAGCTCCAAACCACATAGAAATTCAACCAAAAGACACACACAAAATGGAATAACAGGACATAAGGAGAAAACAGATGTCTAAATCTCCATGCTTGATACTAAATCTGATCCCTTCCACTGGTGCTTTGCAAATTTCATCTCACCAACAAAGGCATGAATAATTGAATGGGTTTAGTAATCAAAAGAAGAACTAATTCGCAAAATTCACAGAAAATAACAATAGAAATAGACCTAAAAAAACTGAAGGATTTACTATCTTGTGGCAGAACCTCATTGAGATGTAGAGAGCCAACAACAGCTAGCAAGCTTGTGTTGTCGTCTGCTCGGCCGCGGCAGGAGTGCCTCGCTGCATCTAATGAGGTTCACTTATAATGTATTTGACATATAGTGCCTGTATTATAATTACTTCACTTATAATGTAATATAAATACTACCCGCGATTAATTCCATCAAGCAACTCAGAATTCACCTAGAATCTAGTATTATATTTTCCTCCTTTATTACAGTAGAAGAGTGACTAATCAAAACTGGAATATGAATCTGAAGTGAGTTAATGTCTGCGCGAAATTGAAAAAAAAACAGAAACATATTCATGGGGAAGGATAGTCAACATAGAAAATAAATAGTACTGTGTCAGGTGGTGCACCAGTAAGCACCAGAAACTAAGCACACGACGCAATCATGTATTTTACATATTGCATGTTCCTATGATACTATGTAATCAGTGTTGAAATATTAGATCGACTATAAATAGTAATGTTCGTTTAAACATGACATGCGCTAACAAAAAATGTGCGCCTTCATTGCTGTTAACTGCTTTGTTTTTTTCCTACCTGAATTATATTTTGCTCATAGGAATGATTGCAACCTCGCATTTGATAAGGATTGAAATCCTTGAAATGCACATAGTCTATTCTAGCCAATCCTCCAATTTAGATAAGCAAAACAGAGGGCTTGATGAAGAAGACTCTCTGCGCCAAAGCAAATCCAGCAACAAAACTGCAATCAAAACACAAAGTATCATAGATATAGGCATCTGAACAATGAGCACAGTGAAGTATGCTAGTCTGCAGGCGTTACTTAGCATCACAAATTCTCCAAAAATATATTACACAGATAACACAATTTATACGACTACTCGTGTATTCAAAGCGGCTCACGCTAACAATTATACCTGTGAACACTCTTAAATTTCTGGAATGCAATGTTCGTATTTCACAAAATCTTTTTCAGTTAATTTCCATCCACTACTGTAGGTGCATTTGCAATCGAAACCAGGTATTTGGATATCAACAGAACCTACCATCTCATCACTACACCTTGATCAGCTCCAATATGTAAGTATATACAGTACATGTGAATATCACAGCAGTGCATTCTCTGCATCCTGTACATAGCAAAATTTAGTACTGACACTTCACAAGATTGACTGAAATATTCGTCATACATTGGTAATCAACTTATCCGTACTAAAATAACATTACTACTATCGGTAAAAGTAGTGGAGATCACACGTGCTCTTTAGAGCAAACAGATAGATAACTTTCCGAAAGCTACTAAACAATAGCACATTGCATAATCTTGGATCTTGATCTTATTCTGAAACAAATCCCATATCACAAAATAAAGTAAGTACTGACATTAAATTCTGTGTTCATCCCACGCATCAAGAGTGAAGTGGTTCTTCTACATAGAAAATGGGCATCTAGACACACGGTTGCACTATTCATTGCTCTCTCTGGCTAGCTGGATAATAAAAAAAATGAGTACTACTTAAATGCAGAAAAAGGACTAACTAAAACAACAGTTAGGCAATAATTTGTGTGCAAAAAATTTGCTGGAATTTTGGCCTTAATTGGCCCAGCTCAATTAACTCATTTCCATAATTCCTGAAAATCCTAGAGGCCCATGTGGCCCATTCATACATGGCAAGAGGTGGAACAAATGTTTAGTCCCACATTGCTAGTTTAGAGAGAGTTGCACCACTTTATAAGGTGAGCTCTTCTAGCACTTGTACGAGCACATCTCATGCGCCTGCCTCCTGGTTCTCGAGCACTGCGTCGCCGATCAAGTCTTCCTCATTCCGTTCCGCGGCGTGCACCGCGTGACGGAACAGTAGGCCTCCGGAACCCCGTCTCTCGCGATCCTGTACAGGAGAGAGGCGATAAGGTTTTTGGGAAGCGTCATCACGCGACTACTGGCTTCTTCTCCAACACGGACTCCGACGACTTCTTCCCTGACGTCGACGTCCTCTTCGGCAACATGTCTTCATCAGCCAACGCGAACGGGTCGTCCTCCACTGGCCCGTATGTGATCCTACTCTGTCTATTCCAGATCATGTTTCAGACTTTGTTTCTAGCAATATGCGTACAATTGCTTGATGCGTACTTTCTGATAGATTGCATGACTAGCTTAATTCTTATTTCTCTAGCCATGTTTTATCTACTGTTTTTATGGATTAAATCATGTGGAAAATTGCTCATATATTCAACAATCCAAAAACCTTATGTTAGGCAATTTTCTTCTGTTGGCTTTGCTGCTTCACTGAGGCCCGCTGCTTTCGATGGGGTGAACTATAAGAAGTGGCGTGCGAGAGCCACTCTCTGGTTTGAAACCATGAAGTGTTTTCACGCTGCTAAAGGCAAGCCTGAAGGAGAGCTCACTCCTGAAGAGGAGAAAGCTTTTCAGGAAGCCGATACCCTGTTGAAGATGGCTATTCTCAGCATCCTTGGTGACAAGATCGTCGACCCGTATTTGTCCATCACTACTGCCAAGGGCATGTGGGATGCGCTCGAGGCCAAGTTTGGGGCCTCGGACGCGGGCAGTGAATTGTATGTCATGGAGCAGTTCTTTGACTACAAGATGACTGGTGAGCGCTCCATTGTTGAGCAGGCTCATGAGATACAGTCCATTGCTAAGGAATTTGAGCAAGTTTCGTGTGTGTTACCCAATAAGTTCATTGTGGGAGGCATCATTGCCAAACTCCCTCCTTCGTGGAGGAATTTTGCTACCTCTCTGAAGCACAAGAGACAGGAGTTTTCCGTTATGGATCTCATTGGGTCTCTTGATGTGGAAGAAAAGGCGAGAGCGAAAGACACACGAGCTCGAGTCTTTGAGGGAGGTTCGAGTGCTAACTTCGTTCAGAAGAAGAACTCCCAGTCCTACAAGCCCAAGTACAAGAATAAATCTGAGGACAAAGGCAAGTACGATAAGAAGAACAAGCCTTCACAGTCTACCAACTTCAAGAGAAAGACCGATAGGAAGAAGGGATCCTGCCATGTTTGCGGTGATCCCAATCACTGGGCTCCAAGATGCCCTAACCGATTTGAGGAGCGCGAGAAGAGCGGCAAGACCGCTAATGTTGTCATTGGAGATACTGAGATGAAAGATGCTGGGTACGGTATATTTCCAACTATCTTTTCAGTATGTCATTCTCCTGAATGGTGGATTGACACGGGTGCCAATGTACATATTTGTGCTGATTTCTCAACGTTTTCTTCCTATCAGGTCACAGGGACTTCTTCCGTGCTGATGGGGAACGGGTCACATGCTTCTGTTCGTGGTGTTGGTACGGTCGATCTGAAGTTTACTTCGGCGAAGATCGTGCGCCTGAAGAACGTTCATCATGTGCCCTCCATAAATAAAAATCTTGTTACCGGGTCTCTTTTGTGTCGAGATGGCTACAAGATAGTTTTTGAGTCCAATAAATTTGTTGTGTCTAAGTTTGGAACTTTCGTTGGTAAAGGCTATGAGTGCGGAGGCTTGTTCCGCCTATCACTGTCAGACGTTTGTAATAAGGTTGTGAACCATGTTTGCACTACTTCTGAATCAAATATATGGCATTCACGTCTATGTCATATTAATTTTGGGTGCATGACGCGGCTAGCCAAATTGAATTTAATCCCCAGTTTCACTACTGTCAAAGGTTCTAAGTGTCAAGTTTGTGGAACGGACGGCCCAGATCGTGCGTGGCCCAGATCCGTCGGTTCATGCTACAGTACCGCGCGCGAATTGCTCGATCTGGGCGTCCGATCTCGATCGGACGGCCGAATTTTGGAGCGCTGAGAGAGCTTGAATTCCTCCCCCCTTAATATATAGGGGTAATGGGTTAGTGGAGCTAGTGCATCTCGGCAAAAACAACGGAGCTACACAGTGCACCGTCGCACCGTAGCCTTCCGCCTCACGGGTCTCCTTCGCAAGTCACGGGATATCCTGCCCTCAATTTCTGATTGTGATCGTTTTTGTTACGCGTGGGAGAAAATGCTTCTTTGCAGCAAATGGTCATGGGTGCGCGCAAAGGTGTGCCGTGGGATCGGCCGGTTTTGATCTTTTTATCGGTCGGTTCTGATCTTTTTATCGGATGGCTCTCGACTCAAGGAACCTCATTAGATGCAGCGAGGCACCCCTGCCGCGGCCGAGCAGACGACAACGCAAGCTTGCTAGCTGTTGTTGGCTCTCTACATCTCAATGAGGTTCTGCCACAAGATAGTAAATCCTTCAGTTTTTTTAGGTCTATTTCTATTGTTGTTTTCTGTGAATTTTGCGAATTAGTTCTTCTTTTGATTACTAAACCCATTCAATTATTCATGCCTTTGTTGGTGAGATGAAATTTGCAAAGCACCAGTGGGCGAAACTCAGCGGTATCTAAGAACATGGTCAAAGACGTAGGTTGTTTAGTATTTGGACTGCCTCGAACGCGCATGTGCGTTTCATCTTTCGCGATGCTCCAAATCTGTACATTTGTGGCTACCGTTACACGCGGCCCGAAAGAACCTAATACGCGAGCGACTGTGCATTTGTGGTTACACTTAACATCTGGACGGACCCACAAAATTATAATCAAGGCGATTCGCATGGCATCAGACGCGAGCGGTACAACTGTGTGGCTGCGATTAGCTTGACCCACATGATGTAATTCACGCCTCCTGACGATGGTTCTAGTGATTTTGCGTTTGTGGTCTCACTTACATCAGGGCCAACAATATCATAATTAAGCCATCTAGGTACACGCATGGTTAGATTAGCATCGCAATTCGCAAGGAACAAAGAGTAATAAGCGGTACAAGTCTGTGGCTACCGTTAGCTCACCCATGTACGTAGGTGTGTACATGTTTGGATCAAATCATTGCCTTGCCTTGCATGAAGTGCAAGAGATTGGTTATGTAAGGTTGATAAGAGCAATTCTCAAAAAAAAAAGTTGATAAGAGCAGTCATTTTCTTTGACAGTTGGACAATGAGCGTTCTTTAACTTCTTTCATGAAGGGCAGAAGGGGTCTACGGTCTAGACCATGGAAAAAAATAGCGCTCTATTTCGGCACTAATAGCGCGCTATAACATATCTGGAGGGTCCATGCTAATTTTACCATTTTTCACGCTACAGCGCTATTTACGAAATATCACGAAATACCACGCTATATCGCGCTAAAACGTCATAACTTTAGCACGCTATTTTCTTTTTCTAGCCTAACGACGAAAAGCACCAAGTTTTCCAACTTACGGAATAGCTGAAATTTCTTTGTCTATCTTGATGATGAACTACGATAATACTGAATTGAAAGACAACATCACTAATGCTGATGATCTGAATATATTATGTTGTTACTTCATAGGATGTTGATTTTAAGCTTTTAGATAATTGTAGAATATTTTTCATACATGGTTATGCATATATTGTTCTTCTATTTTTTTACTCTATTGTTTATTCTTGTTAAAATTCTTTAATTTTGAGGGATATATGCTATTTTTTCATATCGCTATATTGAAATATAGCACGCTATAACGTGTATAGCATCTGGAGGAGGCCCGCGCTATTTCTTGTAGCACGCTATTTTTTAGACATGCGCCCGTCGGACATGTTAACTCGGTAAGCAGTGAACAGTTGGGCCAAGCAAACGGCTGCAGCAAGCAATGTGTGAATCAACGTGTGAAGCAGTTAAAAATACGGTCAATGAATTCTGGCCGAGAACTTGCCTGTGGCAAGATGGTTAGGTGGGTGGTTGTACCCCCAGTCCACCAGAGTTCAAACCCCAGGTTTGATACTGGTGTTTCTCATTTAGGCGGAATATGAGGCGACGTTCCCGTCAACAGCGAGGCGCCCGTGGTGACTTCGTCAATCTCAAGATCCAACCGCCGACTCAGTCTTTCGGAGGTGCTCATAGGGGTAGGGTGTGCATGTGTGTGTTCATAGGGGTGAGTGTATGCGCGTGTATGTGAGCGTCTGCGTTATACTTTATTTCGCAAAAAAAAAAATTCTGGCCGGCCTTTTTTTTTTTTTGCACACATCCAACAGCCTCATATATTCACCAAGAACAACCACATACAGAGTACATAGATTGAAGAAAACGAAGAACACACATACGAGGAGGATGATCCAGAGCCAGCAACGCGAGCCTCAGCTCCGCCGGCGACGAAGACGAAGGCCGGCAACCACCTTGCCACTGCCTAGGCAACATTCAGACCCTTGAGAGACGCCTCCAAGCCTGCCCGCCGCGCCTCATATATTCACCAAGAACGCCTGCCTCGGACGGACTCGCATGCCAAATCAGTACATTTGTGGCTACCACTACGCACGGACCCACACGATGTAATTCAGGCCTCCTGATGGTTGTATGCATTTGTGGTCTCACTTGCACCCGGACCCACAAAATCATAATCTAGGCGCCTGCATGGTTTGATTAGCACAGCAACATGCCAACATCCATCGAAAGGAACAAAGATTAACGAGCGGTAGAAGAAGTGTGTGGCTACCGTTCGCTCGACGAGGTCCCACCGGACAGCGAGCGAGCGGCCGGCCTGCACTACCCGCAAGAAGTGAAACCGCATCGCATCGCATGTGCACGTTCCGAGCATTGAACGAAGAACTATCGCCGCCCGCCAACCCACTGACATGTGGGTTCCGTCGTCTGATGAGCCAATGAGGAGCTAAACCGCACGTGTCTCCCTTCTCACCATCCCGCAGAAGATCACCGCTCCACGCCTCCACCTCGCCCGAGCAAGATTCACGGCGCTCTCCTCTATCCATCTGCTAAAAGAGCAGATGATGACAGGTGGGACCGGAAACCTTTACCGTGCTGGGCTCGCCAAGTATATTCTGGCCCACGTGGCTCGCCTCTCGCTCGGCTTCAACACTTTTTTAAAGCTAAACTAAATCCGGCTCTCTTGCCACCGAGGCGTGAACCAAGTCCAACTCTGAACACCCCAATCGGCTAAGCATTGGGCCACCCCCTCTTGCTCTCCTCTCCACCGCTTAGTTGAGAGTCGACCGCCGCTTCCTCCGCCCCTCCCCGGTGGCTCTGCCGGCCGGCGTAGAGGTGGATGCGCAACGCGGGTTGTAAATATTAGATGTAGGTTTTGCTTTGCTTGCTGCTTGCCCTCCGTGGCGAATTGGAGTAGAGGGCCAGATCCCATCGGCCGGATCTGGTGCGTGCTCGCTATGGTGTCCATCGCTGTGCTTCTCTGGTGGCAGGAGCTGTCGCAAGCGGTGGTGCTGAGGCGAGAGATCTCCGCAAATAAGGCCGTCCTCCCCTGCTATGTGAGTGCTATTCCAGTGCTTCGGTGCGGTACTGGATGGCGGTGGCTCTGCATCTCGACAAGGCTTCCGAGGAGGAAGATGGAGTGGAGGTGCTGGGCGACGGCTCGCTTCAATAAGCGCCCATATGCCCTCTTCAATTTTTCGATTCGTGCTTCTCTTCTTCCCCTCCTGGCCGGCCGTGGGGGCGAGGATGAGGGGAGGTTCGGAGCGGTCGATCTTGGAGCTGGAGTGGGTCGGGAGTCTCGTGGTACTGCGATTCGGAGAAGATTCTCGGCGGCTTGTGCTTGGCCACCGACTCAAGATGCTGGCTGGCAGCAGCTCCAAGCCAGGACGCCGGCGTCGCGTCAGCTTCGTTTCAACCTCCATCGGAGGCCCTTTCGAGTTCTTCTGGCAGCACTTCTCTCCCATCCTGAGCCAAGTGGTCTCATCCCTGGTTCTTGCGTGGGGGGCTGTCGCTCGAGCTTGCTGTTCATCGGTGCGGACGAAGAAGACGTTGGAGCCAATTGCGTTCCTCTTTCTTTGTCTAGGGTCTTTTTTGTAAAAGTAGAGGACTCTATTCTTATTTTGTTATTTCGTAAGGTCCTCTTTGTAAAATGTATTGCACCGCTGAAAATATAATGCAGTATCCAGGCCTTTCGGGGCCTATCCCTGTTCAAAAAAAAAAGTCCAACTCTGAACGTATCCAAAGGCTACTGTGAAACATTACAAGCACTTCTTCTATCCTGGTTGGTTAATGGTTTCTCTTCACTGTATGGTTAATTTGGGGAAGAGATCGAGCCTCAAAATATTGTGAACCGTCTTGCGAACTTCTCTGGAACTTCAATCACGATTATATCCATCACTGTAAGATTTGGGTTAAAAAAATCACATCCCCTTTTTCATCAACGGACTCCCGACGTCACGAAGGAATGTTGTTTTCGAAGTCCTACCTCTATATCTATCTATGATGTGTTTGAGTTTTGCAAAATTCCGTAAACATTTATATGAGAAATGTATCCCAACTCCGAACAAGATAAACTTTTATCCAAAGTTTACCGTGGTCTTTTCGTTCAAATAACAATTAAGATGAAGACGGGTAAGGGAACAAAGAATTTCTTTATGGTAAACAAATTTATTTACAAGATCGTTGTTACAGGTAGTTCCTACAAAGAACCGGTCACACACTAAGCATAGCAATTATATCAAATGATAAATCAATTTAAGTAAATCTTATAGAAAGAGGTAGAATTTCTTCTTCTTTTGGATTTCATGACAAAACGGTCTCTTGTTTTTTAAATATTATATTACTAGATGGAAATAATATATCTTGGACTGACCGGTGTGGCCGGATAGCTTTGAGCCGAAAACTAAAGTAACCCAAAACAGTAGTACTCTTAGATTGGAGGCGTAAACTGGTAGGATAATTTCGTACCGTATTTGATTCCTAACACGTTTTTAACAATCTATATTCGGTTTTAAGTAATCCTGCCGATAAAATATCCGATTCTGAACTTGACATCCAGATATGGTATAGGATATGGTACGATTAAATAGACTAGAGTATGAAATATCCGATTATCTGAAAGTTAAATAGAATTATCACATTGTTTTAATCTGAATAATCCAATTTTATTGTGAAATGTCTAACCTAATAGAGCATAATTTGCATGTAGTGAGTTATCGATTATGTTTATTAAAACAAGAGTACAACTTTGTTATAGTTGTTATATCATTGAATGATTATTTTTGGTTGTATGGAGTATGGTTTGACGATTTAGTTGTACGCGTATATATCCGATTAATTTTGTTTCCGCTTCGAATCTGCTACATTTTAATCTCCAAATCCGCTTCCACGTATATATCTGTATTCAAATCCACATCCAGTTAGGGCATGTACAATGGGGAGTGCTTAGGGAGGTGCTTAAGAAAATAAACCGGTTCTTGTCTAAGCATTGGTGCTTATTCTCTCCTATACAAATAAGCACCGGTGCTTAACTAGGCACCTCTCCTATATAAATAAGCACCGGTGCTTCACAAAAAGTCTGGTTTATTTTCATAAGCACCTCTCTAAGCACTCCCCATTGTACATGGTCTTATTATCCGCTCCGCTCCAAATTCGGGAAAAAATGTGGTACTCTGATAAAATGGTAGAGACAAAATCAAATCCGATCTGTTTAATATACTCCCTCCGTTCTAAATTAATTGACATGCATTTGTCTAGTAACGAATGTATCTAGACACTATACAAGTATAGGTACATCCATATTTAGATAAAGCCAAGTCAATTAATTTGGACGGAGGGAGTAGATCACAGAGTTTGGACCCCGCGCGTCATAGTGTCAGTAACCGAAACGAGTTGGTAGTTCAGAAGCAAACGTTTGGCTTAAATACCCCGCCCCCGGCCTCCTCCTCTCACCACCAGTCCCAACCTCCTCCTCGTCGCCGTCGTCCGTCTCCCACACGAAACCAACCACCTCCCTGACGAATCCACGAGATCCGCAGGGCGCAGGAGGTCCGCGGGCAGATAAGATGGGCTCCGAGGCGGACGCGGCGGAGCTGACCGGCCCGCTCCTCGCCGGCGGCGCGGCGGGGGAGCAGGTGCAGGAGGTGGTGCCGCCGTGGCGGGAGCAGCTGACGGTGCGCGGGATAGTGGTGAGCGCCATCCTGGGGGTGCTCTTCTGCCTCATCACGCACAAGCTCAACCTCACGGTGGGGATCATCCCCTCCCTCAACGTCGCCGCGGGCCTGCTCGGCTACTTCCTCGTGCGCACCTGGACGGCGGCCCTCGCCAGGTTCGGCATCGTCTCCAAGCCCTTCACCAAGCAGGAGAACACCGTCATCCAGACCTGCGTCGTCGCCTGCTACGGCCTCGCATTCAGCGGTACGATTTCAGAGACTTGATTTGGGGGGTTGCTTGTTTAGGTGGAGATGCGGTTCTGGCGTGCGATTCAGGGTTACCCACCCTTTGGGTTGACCCGTGACTAGTGTATCCATCATGATGCCTTGAACTATCTGTGATGCTCGTTTACTCAAAGTACCTTCCATGTGTTAGATTTAACAATGCTACGGATTCCAGAAACGTCGGATTAGTTTCAGAATTTGCCCCCCTAACTGAAATACTGAATACAGGATTACAGTGTGGGGATACAGATCTTGATGCAGTGAATTCTCACTTCTGCATCATGAATATCTTACTTTGGTGTGCATTGGGAGTGGCAGGGTTATTGATGATAGCTTCCCCCTTCTCATTGAGCACACATTATTAACTAATATGTCTGTTGATGCAGGTGGCTTCGGATCGTATATGCTTGCAATGGATCAGAAAACTTATGAGCTTATCGGCACTGATTATCCTGGTAACAGGGCGGTGGATGTTAAGAATCCTTCACTGAGTTGGATGATCGGCTTCATGTTTGTTGTTAGCTTCCTCGGTCTATTTAGTCTTGTTGCGCTGCGCAAGGTACTCATTCATATCTTGGAACCGTGCATCTGTTATGTATATCTGATTACACTTTTGTTTTTGGATGAAGTGGAGTATCTTGGGTGTGTCTTCAGATAAATTTAGTAACTGACACATGTTTTGGTGCTTGCTAGGTGATGGTTATTGATTACAAGCTGACCTATCCCAGTGGAACTGCTACTGCTATGTTGATAAATAGCTTCCACACTACTACTGGAGCTGAGCTTGCAGAGTAAGAAGCAGAGTTTTTCTCTAAATTTATACTATAGCTCAATCTGCATCGTTGCTTCTTGGTCTTTTGTGCGACAGTTAAGTAGAAACTGCCGATCATAAGGTTTTATTGATCTACTTATGACATTTTGGTAAAATTGAACTGAGACTACAAATGCTGCTGTATGATCTCTCATAAGCTTATCATCCTCGGAAAGGGAGTGCACAATAAAATTTTAGTAAGTGCAACAGGCAGGATCTGAAGATAGAAATCCCAGTTTCCTCTGTTTGACTCTTTGTACAGTTGTCATCTACTAGCATATACGGAGTACTTGTTAAATTGCATTGTCCTTTGTAGCAATTTTCTAACTTGTTTTTTACGCTACTAATTTCTGTTTTATGGTTGCAGGAAACAAGTTAGCTGTCTTGGGAAGTATTTAAGCATTAGTTTTATCTGGAACTTGTTTAAGTGGTTCTTCAGTGGTGTTGGGGATTCTTGTGGCTTCGATAATTTCCCTTCTCTGGGGCTTGCAGCATTTAAGAACACGTAAGTTTTTAATTAGTTTGTTTTCAATGTTCAAGAGTCAGAACTAATGTATTTAGTTTTGAGGGTTGAAATAAACTTGCCTTCCTTGTCCCCCTAAAGGAACCTGATTTGACCATGTCTCTCGTGTGAATGCTATAACTTGTATTGTCATATGGAACACATGCTCACCATAGTTTTACCTGTTCCATTTTGTAGGTTTTATTTTGACTTCAGTCCAACCTATATTGGATGTGGTCTTATATGCCCACACATTGTTAACTGCTCTACACTTCTTGGAGCCATTATATCTTGGGGTTTTCTTTGGCCATATATAACCACAAAGGCTGGGGACTGGTATCCAGCTGACCTTGGAAGCAACGATTTCAAAGGGCTCTATGGATACAAGGTATGGTAATTGAAGATCTTATTTGTTCCTGACATTAAATAAATTTCAGTTTCATAAAACAATGTTTGCTTGTTTCCTCTCCATAATAAATTAGCGAACTGCATGTGAAGTTTACATGGAGCAATACTAATAAATCTTACTATTTCATAAATTGTCATCGTGGTCATGAGAACTAATATCTTACTTCATTAGTGAACATATAGATGGCACATTTAGTTTGTTTAATTCTTATTATTCTTTGTTTACAGACTGACTAGTCCCTTACAGTTTTATGTTTAACAAAAGCTAAGTTGTTCTCAACCTTCCTTCCAGGTTTTCATATCTGTATCTGTGATACTCGGTGATGGTATCTATAATCTCATTAAGATCATTTACGCTACTATCAAGGAAATAATGAATGCTCGATCGAAGCAGGGAAGACTTCCTCTTGTCCGGATTCAGGATGGTAATGTTCTTGCTATGTGGTGTTTACCTATCAGTAAGTATATCATAAATCATGCATCTCATCTCAGTTCTCTTCTGTTATTATAGATGATGGAAGTTCTAAATTATCATCCGAGGAAAAGCTTCTGAATGAGGTATTTGTAAAAGACAGTATCCCTCCCTGGTTGGCAGGATCTGGTTATGTGGGCCTTGCAGCAATATCAACTGCAACTGTACCAATGCTGTTCCCACAACTCAAGTGGTACCTTGTCCTCTCTGCCTATGTTGTTGCTCCCCTACTCGCCTTCTGCAACTCGTATGGCACAGGCCTAACAGACTGGAACCTTGCATCCACATATGGAAAGATTGGCCTTTTCATTTTTGCCTCATGGGTTGGCCAGCATGGCGGTGTGATCGCTGGCTTAGCAGCTTGCGGTGTTATGATGTCCATCGTATCCACAGCTGCTGATCTCATGCAGGACTTCAAGACCGGTTACCTGACCCTCTCTTCACCAAGGTCCATGTTTGTGTCACAATTGATTGGGACTGCTCTTGGTTGTGTAATTGCTCCTCTCACCTTTTGGCTTTACTGGACTGCCTTCGATATTGGCAATCCTGATGGCATGTTCAAAGCTCCATACGCAGTGATCTTCCGTGAGATGTCAATCCTGGGTGTGGAAGGATTCGGAGCGCTGCCCCAGCACTGCATGGCAATCTGCACTTTCTTCTTTTTTGCAGCCATTGCAATCAACCTCCTGAGGGACGTCACTCCAAAGAGCGTGTCCAAATTTATCCCACTCCGATGGCCATGGCTGTTCCCTTCTATATTGGAGCATATTTTGCGATCGACATGTTTGTCGGGACGGTCATCTTGTTTGTCTGGGAGAGGGTGAACCGCAAGGAGTCTGAGGACTTTTCAGGCGCGGTTGCTTCTGGTTTGATCTGTGGTGACGGGATCTGGAGTGTCCCTTCTGCGATACTGTCTATCATGAGGATTGACCCACCGATTTGCATGTACTTCAAGCCATCTGTTGCATTCGGCTGAAAATAAGTGCGAGATTGTTCGTTGTACTGGGACGCGCAAATGGAATAGCAGTATGCTGTGTACATATTTTACACAATTGTAAATAACACTGGCAAAAGAGCAGCAGCTTTGTTCATTCTACTTATCTTATTATTCTCCTCTGATTTCTTGCGATTCACTGTTGCTGGTGCTGCACTTTGTCACTCTGATATCTGCTTTGCTTGCTTGGACTTTGCGTTTTAACGATACGCTCGATGGGAACGATGTGCCAGTATGATATGTGGTTCAGGCTTAGTTCACAGAAAATCACTGGGCAACTTTCGTACCTGACAGCTCCTTGTTGATTATGTTAAGCTACTAGTACTCTCTTTTTCTTTACCTATACAACCAATCTCGCTTTGAATCCAACAAGATAAACAAGGGCATAGACTTTCTAGGATATATTTTTTAGGGAAACAACGCAATTTCGACTGCAAAATATTCGGATCAGCTAAAGAAACCTCACACCTGACTGATGAGCGTACACCCGAGAACAAGTAACCAACTAGGTGTACTCTTACTGTATCCGAGTAGATCTGCTGTTCTGGTTCGTTACGGTCTTACGGATCGTTCTTCTCGGATCCTCTCTCCATATATACGCGCATATGCTGTGCAAGGAACTGAACAGGACAGTAATCGGTTCTTAGATCTCGTGGTGAACAGGAGGAGATCACAGAATAGGAGAGGCCATCGGTTTCAATCTCGATCTCCACACAGCACACTTAAGTATGGAGAATGGATGGCAATATACGTAAGTAGCATCTCTCGATCTTTCGGTGAGATTTACTCAAGAACATGGTCTTCTCATGGTGCACTACTTAAGGATTTCCACTTCATGTCACCCTGCAGGGAGTCGCTCGAAGCTACACCAGTGGAGGGAGCTCATTGCACTATTGAGGTCCCACCAGAATCAGCAGGCTATGCGCAGCCCATTTTCACCTTGCGATCGGACGATTGGGGTATCTTGTTCTACATCAGGATGGACCGTGGAGGATCCTTCCACACGTATCCTAGTGTTGGCGGGCCATTTCAGAGCCTCCAGGAAGCTAAGGACATCTCCAGCCGTTCGCCCCCCCAGGTTTTGATTCGGCGCTTTTTAGCGTTTGCGCCGGCCGTCTCCAAAACCTGGGGGGGGGGGGGGGGGGGGACTCACCAGCCGTTCGGCGGCCCAGGAAAACGCATGGTCCATAAATTTGAACTTTCTTCTTCCCGCCCCCAAAATATTAACGCCACAGTTCGGCGATCACAGCGGCCCGAGTTCGGCGATCATATTACAAAATAACGCCACAGTTGGGCGATCAAATAGTCTCGATCAAGCCAGAGTCGGGCGATCCACAGCCACATTCGGCATTCTGCTGATGCACAGATCAGATAGAGGCCGGCGACACCGCGGCGTCAGAGTCGACGTCGACGATAGGCGTGGTGGTCGGAGTGGCAGTCGCGGCGGCCTCGAGGTCGACGACGGGCGCGGCATCCTCTAGGTCGATGGCCGTCGCAGCAGTCTCGGCGTCCAGGTCGATGGGCGTGGTCGGCGTCGTGGACGTAGGCTGCGTGGGCGGCGTCTCGGCTGGACTGGCCGAGCTCGTGTCCGTCGGGGTGTCGTCTCCAGTGTCCGTCGCGGTGGCGTAGCTCGTGTCTGAGGTCGGGGCGGGAGTCGGGCTGATGTCGCTGAGGATGAGACGGCGCTGCGCCATGTACCATGTCCTCAACTCGGGGTCCATCGCGTCCGGATCGGCACCCGTGAGGAAGGCGAGGTCGTGGTTCCTCTTCTTCGCCACGGTGCCGGTCCTGAGGATCTCGATCTTGACCTTGGAGTTCTCCAGTGTCCGGATCGGCACCCGTGACGCACGACGCGTAGTCGGGGTCGATCATCCGGCGCTCTTCGTACTCCGTCTTGATGCGCTTCCAGTAGTTCTCCAGCGCCTGGTTCGCGCCGACGATCGGGTCGCAGCTGACCACCTTCCATGACTCGGCGAGGAGGATATCCTCCCTGCACGTCCACTTGATGCGCGGCTCGGCCGGCAGCTTCGGCGCCGCCTTGGACCCCTTCCTGGGACGGCGGCCTCCCGTGCCGCCATCCTTGGCCGGGTCTTCTGCTCCGTTCGCAGGCGGCGTCTCGTCCTCTTCTTCCGCCTCCGCATCCACCTCCTCCGTGCCGACGCCGACGCCAGACGCACCTTGGCCGTAATCCCCGCCGCCCTGCGAGAAGAAATCCACACCGCCCTGCGAGAGGAGGCCCGGGCATGCCGCCGCCGCCACCGAGCCGGTGGTGATGATCTCGTCCATGAAGACGCTCTCTTGGGGCATCCCACCTAGCAGGGACGGCGCGGCGAAGGGGAGGGCACGGCGGAGCGACGGCAAGGTGGCGTAGCCCGGTGAGCCGCCGACGTACATCATCGGCGGATGGTGGGGAAAGGTGACGTTGGGGTTGAAACAGCGATGGCGAGGCGACGGTGGTTTGGCTCCAGCCGGTGAACTGAGGATGAGGATGAGGAGAGAAGTCGCCCCTCCGCTTGGCCGGTGGCGCGGCAGACGCAGCCGGAGTTGGCGGCACATCCAGCGCCTCCACCTCATCTTCCTCTTCTTCTTCTTCCTCGCCGACGGCCTGGGCCTCGGCCTCCGCCTGGTGCGCGGCCAGCTCTCTCTGCCGCTGCGCCTTCTCCCTCGTCCGTCGCTGGAGGTTCTCCGCCTCCAGATGCGCTTTCTCGGCGATCCACTGGGCGTTGCTCATGCCCGGCGGCTTCTCCTTCGGCGCTCTCGACTTCCGTGGCTTCTTGCCGATCTTGGAGGTGACGGAGCACGCGGGGGCGGCGACGGCGACGGCACGGGGGCCTGTGAATCGGGCGGGAGCCATGGCGGCGAGATCTGTGGGAAAATGGCGGGATCGGGGCGGGGAGAGGTATATATGTGGGGGAGAAATGGAGGGAAGGGGCCAAATTATGGAGGGAAGGGCCAAATTATGGAGGGAAATCGTCTTCCCTCGCCGACAAGTCTGGCCCGCGGCGCCTTTTGCCCCCCCCCCCCCCCCAGCCCGAACCCAGCAGACTGGGTTTGGCCTGGGTTCGCCGGCGCGAAACGGCGCTAAAAGCGGCGCGAAATGGCGCTAAATCAACTTATGGGGGGCGACTGGTGGATTTTCGTTAGCGTCGGCGCTAAAAAGGCCTCCTGGGGGGATCTGGAGGGGACGGCTGGAGATGCCCTAAAAATGGTATCAACGGCTACCTACTTGAGCGCGAGGACCCAGATTTGTAACTTTCTCAACTTCTGCTCTAGATTTCCATCGGTAAATTTCCCCTGTTTTGTGTGTTTTCAGCCTGCATTTTATGATGTAGGCCATCTTTTAATCAGGAAAAGAACTTATATGGTAGCTTCTTGCCAGGAACCTTCACATCTTTGTGTCGTCTTCCTCGTACTAAACAGTGCTTCACAATGGGATTAGGAGCTTCCTTTTTCTGTACTATAAAACTACATCATAACTTACAGCCAGTTTGTTCTGTTTTTGTTGACTATGACCATTAGTTGTATTGGAGATAACTTGGGAGCTGTTTCGTTCCATCATACAACCTGCTACACAGTTCATCTTAACCCTCTGTCTGCCTGATAACATCGACTGAGCGCTTAGTATCAAGCTTGTACTGTCCACTTTTGAGAAATTACAGGATATCTAATAGAATGCTCTTATCTAAAATAGGTTCCTGGGTGTGGTTTCTCCTATTGAGATGCGTGCAATACGTCGTCGTTACTGGCCTGATGGCACAAGGAAGATGTCTCCACAGTTTTATCCGGTGGATATAACCCGTCACTGCACGCATCAATTGGCTCAATCTTTGGTGGACAAGTATAATGAGGATCACAATCTTGTGGAGGTCTGCTCTCTGTTCCTGTGTTCTGCCATCACACTATGTTCCGCTAACACTGTCTTATTGTCTTACCCATTCATATGATAATTAATTGCTGACGTCATCGATGTTTGTTATTGTAGGATCTTGCTTATCAACTAAAAAATGTTGTGTGCTACCAACCGATAGCTGAGGATGTGTTTAACTGGTCCTATCATATCAATTTCACTGCACAGGCTAAAGGAGTTGGTTACGACGAAGATCTGTTCTTTGCTGAAGTCGTATCTAAGTGGGAAGGAGAACATGAAGAATTGGTGCCCAGCTGTCTGCTCATGCTTACACCTTTTGACAATGGTATATACGCTTGTCCCAAATGAAGAATTTTCAGTTTGTGGTTCGTACTAACAATCTAACATGTGTCTGTGCCCTGTTATAATCTGTTACTAGTTAAATTTCAGTGCAGCGACACGCCGCACCCGCGTGGTTGAAATGTGAATTTTGCATGTTGACGATTTTTTTAAAAAATATTTAGTATGCGCGTGTGCTGTCATAAATATTGAATGTAACTTCATATGTAAAGCGAGTTCTTTTAGATTGTATGCAAAATATTTAGTGAACTGGCATGGTGAAATATGGTCATCCCTTAATGAAATACTGTTAAAAATAGCTAAATATACAAACAATGATATTTAACACGCAACTCACAATGCAGGGGAGAATGTTTATTTGTATGAGCTAATTGCAAACTTCCAGATTTTTTAGAACTGATGTTTAATGTATAGGTTGGACTGGTCCAATCTAAAGGAAAAACACCTAAGAAGTAGAGTGACACAATTGATAGAACAGATCTTGCAAAGATATATTAGGTGAACTGGGAGAAGAACACATGACCATGCTAGATAATCGTAGCAAAAGTATTGAGCTCCAAAGATGAGAGGTGACTTAATCGTAATCTCTGATCTCGCTATATTTGTATAATTTATATTTACATTTTATATAGCGGATGACTGGACATTTTTCAGGCATTAAATCGTCATATCTCAGTTCTGAGACACAAGATTTGGAAGTTGAAATTGCAACTTGTAGGACTATTTATATCTGATTTCGTTGAATTTGAATTTTGTTGAACTACCATGTTATCTCTCCCTGCAGACATACTACACATTTGTTATCATCATCAGGTACAGATGAGGGCTGCTGGAAATAAACAGTTTTACTCCAAACTGTTGACGACGATTTTTCTTCAGATGATGATAATATACAGGTAAAGCGTACATGACACGTAGCTAGCATAGCAAAATACTCACCGTCCCTGCAAGGTAGAGCGATCCTTGCAAGCACTCTTTGCTGGTACAATATGCACTTGTCCATACGATTTGCCTCAATATCTCAGATACTTTCTTTAATAAGTTGCTCAACTCGATTACTCTTAAAAACGTAGAGGTTGATAGATAGTCTGTGCTGTTGCAGGATGAAGGAAATGATATTGCCCAGTACTGTTTACCTTTCCTGCAAAGAAATTATGTGTATATAAAGGGCTATAAACTGACAGTGTTGTTGACAATGATTGCATCAGCCTACATGAGGTAAAAAAGGAATTGCTTCACATTTTATGAATAATAAAATTACAAAGGGCAATGACAGCGGCTAAACTGACAGTGTTGCTCACAATGATTGCATCAGCCTACATGAGGCAAAAAAGGAATTGCTTCACATTTTATGAATAATAAAATTACAAAGGGAAGACTACTATTGTGATTTGCTTATTTATTTATTTTTAAAGCAAGAAACAAATAGGAGTAGTGGAATAGGCAAGCAAAATCTATTCGGAGCACATATGTGCAAGCAAACAAACCAATTTTTTCAGTCAAATTACTCCAAGAAGTCACAGTAGCAATGTTAGTACAGCGAGCAGTTGCTACAGGATATCTCTGCTACCTGCATAGAATGAATACAGAGCGCACAAGCAAGCAGTAATTTAATTTAAATATAATTAGCAAAGCAATAACTTAATTGTTGCTGAATCTGCAATCTGAATACTACTCCAAGCAAGTAAAAATGCAGTACATTGCAAGCAGGCAGTACCACTAAATACTGCAGGAGTGTAAGAACCTCTCGCACCATTAAATATTTCACCTTTTTATCAGATAGCATTTGTAGTACTCATATTTCATCAAATGGCCAGCTAATGCATCTAAACTTGATAGTGCTGCAAGAAATGAAGCAAGAACGTTAATAATCTCATATGAACATTATGATGGTTTACTACAGCAACCACACACATCTACTGAATGCAAGTAAAATGCAGTACATAGCAAGTACCCAATGACCAGAATTGTAACCCAAGCATAGCAACATATGGTAATCGAGATGAAACTGTCATGCGATCAGGGAGTTTAAGAAGGGACATGTTCTTGTTACCTGGTACTTCATAGGGGAAGCCATCGACCATACCTTCTTCTACGTTGCAGAAATGGGACGGAGCAGGCCGGAGTGATGGTCGTGGTGAGCAGCAGCAGATCGGGGGAGGCGACCGCCATCTCTTCGTCGTTGCAAGCGAAGGTCACAGGGTGGCGGCGCGCAGCAGGGGGTGACGTCCTCTATCTCCAGCGCGTGCGCTATCTTCAGCGCATACGGCTGCTGCTCGGGACGACGCAGAGGAGTGGGCAGCGGATCGATCTCGGGAGAATAAAGAGGATGAGAGGGACGCCATAGCGGCGGAGGTGCTCGTCGTCTCTCCGGCCGGAGCTGGAGGAGGCGAACTCGGTGCGGCAGCGCGGCCCAAGAGAAGCAGGGGAGAGCTCGGTGGGGCGGCGCCGTCACGGAACCCTAGCCTAGGTTTGGGTCGTGCGCGGCCGCGGCAGGAGGGGAAAAGCAAATCGAAGTGGAGGAGAAGGCGGAGCGTCAACCGGCGCGTGGACGGCGGCAGAGGACGGCGGCATAGATGGCCAGAGCACGCCGGAATCGGCCGGCGACGGCGATGGCGAGCGGGGAGCGAGTCCACCGTGGGAGGGGGGGAGAGGTTCTGCGGTTTATTTTTCAAGAAGGTCCGTCATTGTTTCGTAATTATGAAATCGGTTTATCGTCTCGCGAATTCGTGGACTGCAGGTTAATATTCGGTTTTGGTAGGGGCTTTTTTGCAAAAGCGTCATGGTTGTGCTGCTTGGAACGTCCGATCGCCGGCTGACGGCGCAGATCGCATCACTGTAGAACACTGTAGCAATCTACAGTAACCACTGTAGCTAGCTACAGTGGCCGATCGCGGAGAGGCCGCCAAAGTGCTGGTCTTTTATATAGATAGTAATAATGATTTAGTCTGTGGTTATTAACTTTCTTTATTGATTGAAGGTACCTGCCATGGTTGTATAAACAACGGAAGCGGAGATCATATGAGGCATCCCAGAGACATTTCTGCATACACTGCTGGTCACATGAAGGATGCATCGTTATGGATTGGCGGACCTGTATCACCACCTCTGGCATACGCTAACCCCCACCCGTCCATGACTTTGATGTACGTATGATGAATTATTTCCTATGGACTTGGCATTCAACATTTATGTTCCTTCGTTAACTGGTAACTGCATGTCATTTACAGTTTCAAGCAGCCGAGGAGACAAGGCTACATAACCTGTTCACGGTAATGGCAATACGTATTTCTTGCTGTATTTGTTACCGCAGATGTTGGTTACAGTACTTGATTTACTTAATTCCATGCTTGTCTTTAGGGCCCTGACGCACATGCGTACGAGAAATATATGAAGCCCCCTGGCGAAGTCTTTCGACCTATTACTGAAGAAATGCTACAGGAGTGGCTAGCTAAGTGTGAAAAAAATGATTTCAACGTGGGAGAACCACATTATTTTTGATAGAGGAGGGTGCAACATCATCGAAATTCTAAGCATGAAGAATCAAACTCGGGTGGGTGGGAAGGTATCAGCCCCTCCCCACCACTAGACCACGCCTTAGTTTGCTTGGCTAGCTAAGTGTGACCCCTGAAGTGGAAAATGTAGAAAGCATCAGCGAAGTTTCACATATCAACGTTATTAGTTCTGTGCCCCACTACGCTTGACGGCAGGAGGCGATTTCCTTCGGTGGATTGGATGTAGGTCGATGTTTCCGATTTCCAGTGGAACTAACCTTCTTTTCGGTGGAGGACGTATATATATGGAATTAATACATGTAGGATTACTCCATGTTCTGGTTTGAAGATTTCCACGATGATATATATATATATATATATATATATATATATATATATATATATACACGTCATGTTCTGGATAGAGTATAGACACGAGAAACACAGCAGAAACGCAGAGGCAAGGGGAAACGAAACGCCGGCTTCCCCGACGACTGGGGCGACGTGTCGTAAGAGATCCCCACGGTCGAGCAGACTGCCATCGCCGCACTAGTAGGAAAAGGCTTATAGGTGGAACAACATTCTATGGCGCACCAAATTGCAATGCGCGAAAGAAATATTTCCGTGGCACATTATTTTGCGTGCGCCACAGAAAGTTTGGAATTTTGTGGCACACGAAAACCACCAAATGTGCCATAGAAATGTGGCTTTCTCTCGCGCATGTAGTTATATGCGCCACAGAAAGCCAAAAAAAATCTTTAAAAAACTAAGATAATCCAAAAAAACAAAAAAAATCCAAAATAATTCAAAAAACAAAAAAAATACAATTTTCTAAAAGAAGATTTTTTGAATATATTTTTATTGATTTTGTAGAAAAAATCTTCTTTTTAAAATAACCATTTACTCTTTTGGAAATTTTCGAATCTGAGAAAAGTTCACCGGGTAAACCCAGCTGAAATCGAGCTCCTTTTATCTCACGAATTTTTTGACATATTTAACGCAGTTTTTCGACGTCGTATGCAAAAGTTATGGACGTTTTACATTTTTTTTTCTGTTTTTCACAAAAAAGGTCAAAATTTATATTTCAAAATTTCGCAAAAAAGTAAAAATATTTATACGAACTAGACACTAAAACCTAACTATATCTCAAACGATTTTATTTATTGAAGAATTTATCATTTTCTTTTCTATTTTGCAAAACTGAAAACGCAATCCACCGGTGGGTAGGCATGCATGAGAGGTAAAAAAAACCTTGATTTTTTTAGTTTTTGATTTTTTTGGGATTTTTTGAAACTTTTGAATCTCCATTTAAAACTTTAGAAGTTTTTGGAACTTTAGAAGTTTTTGAAACTTTCGAAATTTAAAAACTGACATATATAACACAATCCATGCATATACACATACAAGTTTTAAGAGGGTTCATATGATGCGTATATTAATTTAGAAGTTAAGCGTGCTTAAGTTAGAGCAATCTAAGGATTAGTGACCCAGCGGGAAGTCAGTTCACAAAATTAAAATATTTAGGATTTTCCAAATTATTTTGTTTTTCGTTTTTCCTGTTTTTTTTAAACTTTTTTGTATTTTTTGAGAATTCTGTGGCGCATATAGTGTGGGTGCGCCACAGAAATGTGAGAATTCTGTGGCGTGGCGCACCCACCAGATGCGCCACAGAATAAAAAATTGTGGCGAGCCTGTGGCGCACCCACCATGCGCCATACAAAGGCAAAATGGTGCGCCACAGAATGCCTTTTTCCTACTAGTGCCGGCGCCGTCGGCTCGTCCCGCACCTTCTCGTCTGGAACCCCGCCACTGGCCCTGCCATCCAGCTCCCGTCCTTGCTGCCTCTTCTCTCCGTTGGCTCTCACGTCGGTGTCCATCGCGTCATAATATCACACGACCCCGCCCTCCAAAGAGACTACTTCGTCCTGCTCTTTGTTGCAGGGTCAGCACTCGTTGCTTCACGTTCCGCGCCGGCGCCGACGCGTGGGTGGCGCACGCCCACCGCGAGTTCCACGTCGAGGACGTGGTCTTCTTCTCCGACCGCTTCGTCGCTGTCGACAAATCAAACACCCTCGCCTTGCTCGACTGGGCAGAAGACGGTGGAGAACAACTGGCGATGACAAGAAGACTCAAACGTCTAAACTTTCTTTATCGTCAAAATTATCAGGTCATCTCCTTCTTCATCGTCAAAATTATCAAGTCATCTCTAGTGAAACTATTTTAATTTTTTCACATCATATGTACTGTTCTTGGAGCGTCTGTGTGCTTTTATTTTCAGTATGCTTTCTTTATTTTTCTGAAATCAACTTGATTGGACCCTAGCATTCTTATATGGGAGAGAGACACGCTCCGTTTTTTCATTTAAATACTCTTATTCTTAACTTATAGATGACTCCCAAGTGCAGGAGATCAATTGTAGTACCTTTCAATTAGAAAAGGTTGTCGAACCCACGAGGAGCAGAAGGTATTGGTTAGTATGATTGATAAATAAAACAATAAAAGATGCAAATGTTTTTGGTATTTTCGGTTGTATAATTCCAATGCAGCAAGTAACAATAGCAAGTGAAAAGCTCTCAAAGAGAGAAAGCTCAATCCTCTTATGTGACAAGAGGACAAGCTCAAATGATGTGTAACTTATATGTGGAAAACGTTCCCGAGGGCGGCATGGATATTGCTAGGCATAGAAATTTATTAAACAACACGTTGAATATCTTGTCAAGTTTTAATCTTCTTTGGACGGAGCCATAATTCGGTATAGCTAAATAAATAGACTACAACCACTTATGATGGATCATGTGGCCAAGTAAATGACTGCACAAGAGTTATTAAGACATAATGTCCCACCATAGCATTACACTCATAATATAACTTCATGACCCAATCTCAAGTTTACTTGTCCTCCCAAGTCTTACTCAATTCATTATACTACAGTGTTCTCCTATGAGCCAATATAGGTGAAGTGTTGTGCAGTCGACGTTCGCACAACATCATCATAGAATCACATAAAAGATAAACTCTTGACAAAATACCAACACATGTTATATATAAATCATTGACAATTCATCCTATGCCCTCAGGAACATACGGGAACTACTCACAACGTGCAAACATGATCATAATCAGTGGCATAAGTGGTACAACACAATCTGAAATTATAACTTCACCCACAAATAATGACAAGTACTCAATCACAAACATGAATAGTAGCACAAGACAAGTATCTAGGGTATAGCAACTCTCAAACTATGAGGGAAACGGAGTGGATCACGGAGATGATGATGGATATGATGCTGGTCTTGATGGGGGTGATGATGTAGAGGCCTCCTCCCACGCCAAGGAGGAGAGGTGATGACGATGACGATGATTTCCCCCTCTCCGGAGCTTCGGAGCAGCAGGATCTGATCCCCCTCGGAGGGAATCAGGAGTTTCGCCGCCGCGACCTCGGATGGACTAGGGAAAATTAGGGCGTAGATTTTCGAGCGAGACGAAGGCGTTGCTAAAAAGCCCCAGGCGAGGAGATGCCCGAGGCCGATTTTGGTGAGCCCCACGCGGCCAGGTACATGGGCCGCGTGGGCCCCCCCTCTTTTGGCCCTCGTGGCTCTCCTCTCTTCGGTCTTCTTTCCATTGCCTTCCTTCCGATGAAAAACCTCCGTGGTATTTTTTCCTTTTATTATTTGGGTTCCTGAAACTCCTGAAACAATAAAAACAAGAAAAGGGAGTTTTCTGCCTCCCAGAAATTAAATACCAAAAATAGGGACTTTGTATGAAAGTCCCCTAAATCATCTAAAACATGTAAAAACAATGATGTAATAGTGCAAATAACATTCTAATATGCTACTAAAGGTTGCATAAATGATGATATAAAATTCACGTATCACTTATACTTGTTAAGTATTCTTATCTAGCGATGTTAGGCTTTTAGCTCTTATTTTCATGTATCTCTTGTCAGAGCTATTAGTTCTATTAAAGAAAGTACTCTCTTACTTCACTTATACCTGTTTGGAGAGTTTACTGAAATAAGTTGATTGGTGTTTGGTTGGAACGGAGAATGTTGCATGTGGTAAATGGCATAAAGGAAAAGACTTACATACTCTTGTAGATCACAACTTGAATAATTTGATACTTGTCAATTTTTTGAGTTAACAAGTAGGTCATGTTTAAACTATTGCATCATGTAAGTAAAACCCATTAGTGGAGAAATATCGTAAAGCTTGTGAAATGTGGTTTGCACGGGTGGTAATTCTAAGGTCTAGATATTTTCTAGTAAAATGTTTTGGTTAACAAGGAAGACAGTGTGGAGTCTAATAATTTTTCCAATATGTTTGTCATATAAGTCTTGGTGTACCGGTTGACAGTCTTTGTTTGATTAAATAACCTTGCTAGCCTAAACTCTGTACTAAGAGGGAATGCTTCTCGTGCATCCAAATCCTTGAGCCAAAATCCATGCCATTTGTCTCCACCATAACTACCTATAAGTGGTATTTCCTTGCCACTCCAAGTAAAATTTTCATGTGCTACCTTTAAACTATTCAAAACTGTTATTACTCATTTTTGTCAATATTTACCAAGCTCATGAGGACGGGGTGGATGTCTTTATGTCACCTATCAAACAAACTTTACCACCGGACTAGTAGCATATACATCCCTTATCCATTAATTTCGCAAAAAGACACTAGTACAGACGAGTACTATGGCAACGGGCCAAAATGCTCTATGGCAACGGAAAAACCATCCGTTTGCCCCGCTTCCGATACCGATGTGGAGCAGCTCATTTACTACGGAGTCTAACAACCGTGTCCGATGTGAAAATAGAATATAAAAAAAATATTATTTTAATTCGTAGTCTCGTATCGTTTAGCCCTAGACACTATTCACATACTGTATTTAATTATCTTACACAGGCACAGTCACATAAGAAGATACATGCTCAAAATACATCAAAATACACAAGACAACTGTGTGTCCTCTAGGAAAATAGAAAAACTATGCTACTGCCGACTCATTGCAGCAATCCACCATGCCTTAACAGTCCAGAAACAACGTCTTCAAGTATCAAATCCATCATCGATCACCTAAATCATTGAAGTGTCATGTGAGCAACTGTTTGTGCTAGAAAAATATACGAGAAAGAACGATCCAAAGAATTTACAGGAACGCAGATCTAAACAGAAAATAAATTTTTGCAATCATGAATCTAGAATCATTGGTGCTGCCCCGTCCAGACCCCAGATCTCATCCATCCAGAACATGCGGAGGAGCTGCAGCTTGGTGATCTTCGATCCAAAAAAAAGCATGCACATACTGAGCAACCAGAGGAGAAGAGGAACGCTCATACCTCTGAGAAGATCTGCACGCCCGCACGGCTTCAACCTGTTCAGCATCTTCCGCGCACGCCCAGAGCGACAAGATCTGCACCCGCGCACGGCCACGCTCGCGAATGTTCGTGGGGATGATCCGGCGCGGACGGAGGTTGAGGAGAAGGGCGCCACCACGGAATCCCGATGTCCTCCGCCATCTGCTGCACCGGCAGCGCGGGCGGAGGTGGAGGAGAAGGGCGATCTGCCATGGACTACCGAGGTCCTTCGCCATCAGCTACATGGCGGCACGGACGACGCGTCGGAGAAGACAGATCGGGCGCGGATGGAGGTCGTGGAGAAGGGCCGCCGCCACTGATTCCCGAGGTCCCCACCATCTGCTGCACCGGCGGCGCGGTCGACACGCCGGAGAAGGCGGATCCAGCGCGGACGGAGGTGTAGGAGAAGGGCCGCTCCCTTGGAAGCGGGAACCGTCCTTGGAGACCACCGTCCTCCGCACTGACACGCGCGACGGGAAGGCCAACGGCGGCGGGGGTGGGCGGCGGCATCGAGGCCACGAAGGAGAAGCTTTGCAGGAGGAAGGAGAAGATCGGTGCGGAGTGGTTGTGGTTGTTGCGTGCGGGAGGATAAGAGAGCGAGAGGATAAGGCTAGGGTTTGGTGACTATTTATGGGAACAGGGAAAAAGGCCTCTTGGGCCAAGCACATCGCATACGGAGCTGAATTTCCACCGTTAGCGATATATCGGAAATTGCATACGGAGCTAAAATTTTCACCGTTGCTGATATATCGGAAACAGTTAATTTTTTTTGTCCGTTGCCGATGTGTCGCGAATCCAGTGCGGGATAGACATGGAAATTTTTTAACCGTTGCCTTCGTGAGCGCTAACTGTTGTTTTTTTGCTGCCGTTTCCATAGAGGGGTATCCGATGTGTCGTTCTGTACTAGTGAGAGTTGGCAAATGGGGTGCTCAGTCCCAATTAATTACAAGTTTAACGCTTAATTCTCTTCACATTTTTGCCCTGATTTATCAGTCAAGCAATTACAACCAGTGAAATATCTGCATGTGCAAACAAAAGAGAAAGAGGGATGATCTTCCTTGCTGGTAGAAATAACGTCCTTCATGGGAGCCGCTCTTAAAAGTCTGGTTGGAAGAGGTCATATTGTACTCTTCCATTTTCTGATTCGTTGACAATTAACATACACCTCTCAAAACTTTATTTTTACTCCCTATATGATTTCAAAAACTTAAAAAGCTCTAGCACATGATTTAATTCCTGCTTCCCTCTGCGAAGGGCCTTTCTTTTACTTTTATGTTGAGTCAGTTTACCTACTTCTTTCTATCTTTCACAAGCAAACACTAGTGTCAACTTTGGTTTTAGTTGAAAAGTACAAACACATTGTCTCCAAAGTACAATTCATGAAAAGTTTTGCTTATATGATTCAGTTGTTTACTCATTATCTATTTGGTAGCAAACTATAGGCCATTGACTTGGATCACTTCATTCATTTACATGTGATTTACAATACTATATGATCGAGATTATGATGGAAGCATGTCACTTCAAAAATTATTTTGTTTTATCGTTTACCTACTCGAGGACGAGTAGACACTAAGCTTGGGGATGCTTGATACGCCTCAAATGTATCTATAATTTTTGATGTTCCATGTTGATATTATGCTAATTTTTACATGTTTTGCATACACTTCATGGTATTTTTATACATTTTCCGGGACTAACCCATTAACAAGATGCCACAGTGCCAGTTCTGTTTTCTGCTGTTTTTGTATTTCAGAAAAGTTGTTCTGGAAATATTCTCGGAATTGGACGAAAATCAACGGAGGTTCCTATTTCACCGACACGTACACGGAGTCCAAAGTGGAGACGGAGGAGCACCACGACACGCCCACACAATGCCTAGGAGGGACAGAAGGTGGGGCCGCGCCGAGGGGTTGTGTGGGCCCCTCGGGTGCCCTCAGCCACCGCCCTTTCGCCTATTTGTTCCCCCCGACGCGAAAACCCTAAAGAAGAGAGCCTCCATCCACGAAAAAGTTCCAGAGCCGCCATCGTCGTCAACCCTAGCTCGGGAGGGTCCATAACTCTTCCCGACACTCTGCCGAAGAGGGGAATCATCACCGGAGGGCTCTACATCGCCATGCCTGCCTCCGGAGTGATGTGTGAGTAGTTCATCCTTGGACTACGGGTCCATAGTAGTAGCTAGATGGTTGTCTCTCCTCCTTGTGGTATCATGTTTAGATCTTGTGAGCTGCCTAGTGATGCGTGTAAACCACACGTTCGTTGGGAGACCCATGAGTAAGGTTTGATGAGTGTAGCAGCAAGTATTCCCTCAGTAAGAAACCGAGGTTATCAATCCAGTAGGAGGTGAAGACACTTCTGAAGGTGTCAACGGTGTCAGAAAACTTGGCGTCTTGGGGAGTGCAAGAAGTCCTGACGGTTGACTTGGAACCTGCACACAAGACAATCAAACTACTTTGCCCAACGAAACAGTGAGGGTGTCAATCTCACCGGCTTACTGAAAACAAAGGATTAAAAGTGTTGTATGGAAAAAGATGTTTGTTTGCAGAGAATGAAAGAGAACAATGATTGTAGTAGGTTGTATTTTAGATGTAAAAGAATGGACCAGGGTCCACAGTTCACTTGTGGTGTCTCTCCATAATAAATAACTGACATGCTGGGTAAACAAATTACAGCTGGGCAATTGACAATATTGAAAAGTGCATAACATGCATGTGCAAGTTGTGGTGTCTACTATGAGATTCATTTGGGCATTACGACAAAGTACACAGACCGCTATCCAGCATGCATTAAGTATCCGCACCCCTTCCAGTATTAAGTTGCAAGCAACAGACAATTGCATTAAGTAAAGTGCATAATGTAAACAACACATTCATCCTTAGACAAAGCATCATTAGGTTACCCCTAGTGGCAACAGCACATCCACAACCTTAGGGGTTGCTGTCACTCCCCCAGATTAAATGGAGACTGAACCCACTATCTAGCATAAATACTCCCTCTTGGAGTCACAAGCATCCACTTGGCCAGAGTATCAACAAGCAACAGAGAGCATGCAAGATCATAAATAACATAGACATAATATTCAGTATTCAACTTGACATAGTATCAATATTCATCGGATCCCAGCAAACACAATATGTAGCATTACAATAAGATGATCTTGATCATGATAGGCAGCTCACAAGATCTAAACATGATGGCACAAGAGGAGAAGACAACCATCTAGCTACTGCTATGGACCCATAGTCCAAAGATGAACTACTCACACATCACTCCGGAGGCAGGCATGGCGATGTAGAGCCCTCCGGTGATGATTCCCCTCTCCGGCAGGGTGCCGGGAAGAGCTTCAGAACCCTCCCGAGTTAGGGTTGACGGCGGCGGCGGCTCTAGAACTTTTCGTGGAAATTGACTCGGGTACTTAGGGTTTTCCCGTTAAAGGCAATTTATAGGCGAAGGGGCGGCGTCGGTGGAGGCCCGAGGGCTCCTCACCACGTGGTGGCGCGGCAGGAGGTGGGACCGCGCCACCAGGTGGTGAGGACGGCCCACGACCCCCCTTCATCTCTCCTTCGGACTCCGTGTACGTGTCAGGAAAATAGGGACTTTGGCTTTTGTTTCGTCCAATTCCGAGAATATTTCCAGAACAACTTTTCTGAAACCAAAAAACAGCAGAAAACAGGAACTGACATTGTGGCATCTTGTTAATAGGTTAGTCCCAGAAAATGCATAAAAATGATATAAAGTGTATATAAAACATGTAGCAATTGGCATAATATAAGCATGGAACATCAGAAATTATGGATACGTTGGAGACGTATCACCTAACATGATCAAGATCATCTTATTATAATGCTATATGTTGTGTTTGCTCGGATCCGATGAATATTGAATACTATGATCAAGTTGATTATCAATCTATATTATATGTTTATGATCTTGCATGCTTTCCGTTACTAGTAGATGCTTTGGCCAAGTAGATGCTTGTAACTCCAAGCGGGAGTATTTATGCTAGATAGTGGGTCCATGCCTCTAGTAATCTGGCTGAGTGACAATAACGTCTAAGGTTGTGGATGTGTTGTTGCTTCTAGGAATAACATAACAATGCTATGTCTACGGTCATATGTGTTGTTTACATTATGCACTTTACTTAATGCAATTATCCGTTGCTTGCAACTTAATACCAACAGGGGATACAGATGTTAACCTGGCGGTGGATTATTAGTCATAGATGCAGTTGGATAACGGTCTATGTATCTTGTCGTAATGCCCACATGAATATCATAGTAGTCATCTTGTCATATATATGCATTGTCATGCGCTCAATATTTTGTCAATTGCTCCGCTGTAATTTGTTTACCCAACATGTTATTATTCTTTTATGGAGAGACACCACTAGTGAACTGTGGACCCCGATCCATTCTTTTACACTGATAAAACAACCTACTACAATCATTGTTCTCTTTTACTCTCTGCAATTAAACATCATTTTCCACACTATACATTTAATCCTTTGTTTTCAGCAAACCGGTGAGATTGACAACCTCACCGTTTCGTTGGGGCAAAATAGTTTGATTGTGTTGTGTGCAGGTTCCACGCCAGTCGCCGGATTCTCTGGTGTTGCGCCTTGCCACAGTCCGCCACTAACAACCTTCTGAAGTGCGACTACTCCTCCTGGATTCTATAACCTTGGTTTCATACTGAGGGAAAATAGCTGCTACACTACATCATACCTTCCTCTTGGGGTCTCCCAAGGAACGTGTATTTCACATCATCAGTGGCCAGCGAGCAGTTTCCGGCACTGCCGCTGGGGAAGGACGTTGTCTTTCTGCCCCATTATTACCGAGAGTGTCTACAGAAGCAAATACATGACTAATGGTGTGATCTACATAGCACCATACAATCTGCTGGCGAGTTTTGATAGCGGCACAAGCATCCCGGTGGAGTTCTGTGAGGGCATTGCCAAATGGACCAAGCCACATACGGTCGTTTGGCTGTCCTGGGCGCCCCTTTCTGGGCGCACATTTTGGGTGGTACCGAACTTGCTAACAATTGACAACTGAATTTATGTATTTTCGATAAAGGAAATATTAATATCAAGTACATACCAATTACACCAAGCTTTTACAACAATATAATATCAAGAGTTCAAGACCTAGTCAGATAGTATGTACATAACCAGAAAGAAACCAAAAAAATCCTTGGCAAACTGATCAGGAAAACACCACGAAATAGCACACTAATGGCAACATTGGGACTGTAAAAAGGTTCTCCAAGAAAAGACGACTTAAGACAATGCGCAAACAACATTGACGCTCGATCATCAGATCATGGATTTTCACCCTGAAAAAGTCTAAATATATTCTAGACAATGCCTTCAGCAATGAGACGAATAAAAAATCATTACGGTATGTACATGTTTACACGGTTGTAAATTATCACTGCAATAAACCGACAACAAGCAAAACTTCAATAACTTTCCTTTATGTTATATCTTATTTTTCTCTGTTTAAGTGTTGTTGATGCTGCAATTGTCACCCTGATATTTGTTTCTCTTGCTTGTAGTTTCTGTTTTAACAAGATAATTTTGAAAAATCTGATATTTTTGCAAATCTTCACAAAATGACCTCTTATATGTAGTTTAACTGGATTGAACCTTTTGGCAAACACCATACATTTGACATTCTCGGCAAGGGGGTAAATGTCACAAACCTATGTGGTTGTGTACTGATAATTTCCATGCCGTTTGCATCTTCCCCGTCGTTTGTATTGCAAACAACCATCAATTCTTACCCTTTACGAAAGGCCAAAGTTTGGAAGGCACACTCGGAGGCGAAGTGCAGATTTTTTCGCTTGGCTCACGCTTCAATAAAAAATTCTCACCGCAAATAATTTGGCCATCAGAAGATGGTCTCATGACCCAACATGTAAACTATGCCGAATCGACCCTGAAACAGTTCATCAGCTCTTACTGGAATGCAGTTTTGCGGCTGCAGTTAGAGCAAGGACCTTCGCCTCGAATGGTATGATGGAGCCGCCCACCACCCTTGGACAAAGCATAAATTCATGGTGGGATGGTGGCATTGATGGCATCCCAAAGGAGAAGCGACGAGAGGCGAGCGGGGTTATCGTTTACTCGATGTGGGGCACTTGGAAAGAGCGGAACAAGCGGGCGTTCAGGAACACCGCCCTCTTGCCGGATACGGTGGTAAGTCTTGTTTGGGAGAAGATTTCACAGCAGGCTCTCGCCCACACCCAAGACGCGAGACATAGCTTTTCGATTTAGTATTGTACTCTGTAATTTAAAACCAAGAACCTCTTCAATGTACAAAAACCTCTATTCTATCCAATCGAACAGCAGATCTACTGCCTTAAACTTCAAAAATAATCTGGAGAAACTTTCTGTGAGATGCCATTTTGTGGTGAAATTTGATTTCTCGGATAGTATTTTTGATTTTTCCTTTTAACGACACACTCTACGGAAATGATAGGCAAGTATGGAATGACTCGTTTGTGTTGAGATAATATCACTCGAGAATAATTTCTTTGTGTCTCATTGTGAAGGAAAAATTCATCCACTCTATCATCTTTCTGTATTTCTTTTCCTTGTGTTGTGCAAAAACAATTATGCTAGCTCATATGGTTTTTAAGTATAAGATTCAAAAGTATAACACTCACTTTTTTTCCTATTCCACTACAATATTTCGTTGATTATCTCAAATTTGCATGCTAAGAGTTTGGTTCATCTATCTTTGCTACGGAGTGTAATGCTACTTCCTTTGTTTCGAATTATAAGATTCTAACTTTTTCAAAACTACAAGTATATAGATGTGTTTGAGTGTGTATGTTCACTGATTTCAGTAGTCCATATTTAAATATCCAAAATAATTTTATAATTGGAAACGAAAAGTGAGGCTAATTACAAGCATCAATTGCTCGCCGCCACGAAAGCAGTTACGTAGCGCTTTCCTCAGTTCTTACTATTCAGGTTCATTGAACCTAGACTGAAAAAACACAGAAACAAGTATTATGATCTTCTACCAAACACCTATGTTTTTTTCCCTTCAAAAACCTAAGCTGGCTAAGAGCATCTCCACCGGGGGCCTCCAAACGACCCCCAAAGGCCCTTTGGGGGGGTCGGACACGAAAAACTGCGACCAACGGCACCCCCAAAGGCTCGCCCTGAGCGATTTTATGTCCGGCACCCCAATCGGGCCTTGGGGGTGCCGGACATCGCCTCGGCCATGGCCCTGACAGCGCTGGCCCGCTCGTCATACAGACGACGCGCCGCGCCGTGTTAATGAAGGCGCGCAGGAGGCCGTTCCGCCGCGTTAATGGCGGTCAGTCACCGGGCAGTCTCCCAGGCGATGGGAGTGGACGGGAGGCGATGCGACGAGACGGCGGCGGTAGGCCTGCCGCCACGCGTCGCATTAACGCTGGCGACAGCGTGCGCGGCAGTCCACGCGACGGCGTCGCGGTGTTCCCACGCAACGCATTTACGCCGGCGCGGATGCTCGCGCACCGCCCAACTCCCCTCCTCTGCCGCCCTTAAATCACCTCTCCCACGGCGCCCTCTCTCCCACACCGCCCTCTCTTCTATCCCTCTCCACACCCTCCGTCGCCCCGTCTCCCACAGTGTCCATGGCGAATAACTGGGAGGGCAGCAGCAGCAGGCGCAGCGGGCGCACGGTCTCCACCGAAGAGGCGTGGGACTTGTACCGCTACGGCCTGCTGGTGCCACCAGACGCGCGTCTGCCCTCAGGGTGGCACACGTCCCCCACGGCGGCCTCCCCGTGCCGGCGCTGCCGGAGACGCCGGACCAGATCCGGCGCGACATCGCACGTCGCCGGTCCTGGCTGACCCCGCACGAGCGCACCCTCCCGAGTACGACGACAATAACTGGGGAGCGTCGCTGCGGCGGTTCGAGCGCGAGCAGACGGAGGCGCTCGCGTTCTTCGACGGCCCGAGAAGGCCGGGCCGCCACAACGCGGAAGGCCGCCACCGGTGGTGGGGCGGCGAAGGCCACACCGTGGACTCCGCCATCGCCGCCGCACGTCAGCACGCAAGGGCGGGGAACGCCACCCCGTTGCGGCTGCTGCCCGTGCGGCCACGGTACCAGGAGGTGTAGCAGCAGCGCCGCAGCTGCCGCCCGGTGAAGGAAGAGCCGCGCTCGCCTCCGCGTCGTGGAGGAGGAGGCACCGGCATCGTCATCCACGAACGTCGCGAACAACGGCGTTCGCCACCACGCGGGCGGCTCTACCTGCGCCGCCTAGAGCCAGGACGCCTCCACCTCCCGTGGAGACGATCCCGTACGGGTACGCTGTGCCGTCCCCGCTGCGGAACGAGCATGACGGCGACTCGCCAGGGTTCCTGGCCGCCATCGCGGACTCGGTGACCACCATCGAGCGCGACAACCCTGGCTACATGGCCGCCATCGCCACCTCGGTGGCAACGGCGGCAGCCTCGTCCTCCTCCGGCGGCGCCTCCTATAGCCGTGCACCGCGTCGCCATGACGACGCGTCCACGAGCCACGGCGGATCCGGCTCCTCCTCTGCCTACATCGTGGTCGACGACGACGACGACGGCAGCGGCGACGACAGCGACGAGGCGTGGCTGGAGGCCAACTTCAGCGAGTAGGGCTAGGGTTTAGGGTAGGGCGCCTAGGCCGCCCAAGTTCAAATTCATTCAAAAATCTTTGTAATATATAAGAAAAATGAATGAAATTTAAACTTTTTATATTGTTTTGCAATGTTTTTAAAACGCCCCGAGGTGTTCGACAAATTGCTCGCGATTGGGGTGGCCTTTGGGGGGTTCCGCTGTTGGCGGCCTCCAAATGTTGCCCGGACACATATGCGGCACCCCAAAGGAGGCCCAATTGGGGGTGCCGGACACCCATTTAGAGGCCCCGGTGGAGAGTCTGTACTAATCCCGCTTAGAATTCAAACACGCCAAAAAAATGAACAATGGTGCAATCATTTTAAATAATAGTCTCTTTACGAGATACGATCCTTTCAAAATATTTGATGGTTTTCAAATACTCCCTTCATCCCAAAATAACTGTCTTAGATTTGTCAAAAAATGGATGTATCTAGATATAAAACATGTATAGATACATTCATTTTTGTGCAAACTTAAGACACTTATTTTGGGACGGAGTGATAGTAGATCTCTCGTGTTACAAACTTGCTATAAGCCACATTTTCTTGTAGTAGTAATTTGCAGTTGACTTCATTCATCTAAGAGTATAATCATGGGGGTGCTAGGAGGCTCCTCAGTGATTTGAGATTCTGAGCCGTCCATCTGGTTTTGCAATCCATCCGGTCCGTCCATCTCCTAGCCATCCGGCGCATTTCTACCCGCGCGGAGGTTACCCGACTCACTACCGGTGGCCCCTGCTACTTTCTGGACCCACATGTCATCCTGCGTGGTAGGTTATTCCCGTGTGCGCTGCGAAACAGCGAATCGGCGCGGTGGCAGGGGTTGTGGTTCTGATGAAATCCAGGGGTAAAATAGTAATTTTGTGCGTCTGGTATATAAGTCCATGGGGTTGAAAACCTAGCTAGCCGCCAGCCCCCCGCGTCTCTTCCCCTCCTCCCTCGGCGACGGCGGCGTGGCGGCGAGACGGCGGACGGCGGCGGGGCGGCAGCAGCAAGCAACGACGGCGGCAGCGGGCGGCGGCGGGAGCAGCAAGCAGCGGTGGCGGCCGGCAGCAGCAAGCGGTGGCTGCGACGGTGGCGGATGGCGGCGGCTGCAGCAAGCGGCGACGGCGGGCGGCAGCGGGCGACTGCGGCAGCAGCAAGCGAGGAGCTCACTTCCGGTTTAGGGTAAGTTCCAAATCCTTATAGAACTCTCTCGCGATTTCCCCTTTTTTCTGAACTGTGGATTGGATCCTTTCTTGTTGCAGAAATCCACCACGAGCTTCAGGAATTAAGGGTGTCTGGCTCATTTTCTTCTTCACGTTCGTTTTAGAGGATGGATTGGAGATTCAGGTTTGCATCCGCACAACCCCTAATTGTTTGGTTGTTTGATTTCTCACTAAGATCTGTTGGCGCTCATGATCTACCCTCTATCTGTAGTGTGATGCGGTCGATTTGTATTCGGGTGAGAATTTGAGGGAGCATGGCTGCTGCAGGTACGTACTGTCCATGAAGATGCTATTTTTCTTTTGGTTCACCTTCCTTTATTAGCTATTTTTCCTTCTCCCAGTGCTATGGTTGGTTCTATTCTGTTTGAGCCTCCGTTTGAGGCTTTGGAGCTCTGAGATAAATCAATATCATGAGATTGTAAACCATAACAGCTAGGTATTCCTGTAGATTTATGAGATATAATTTTTACCATAATATTGATTTATTTCTGATGTCATGAGATACGGCTGCTGCAGGTCACCATTCCTGCAGATTTTTTTCTTCCAAGCACTACATATGGCATATAATTTCTTTACCATGGAGTAGCTAGGTAGTAGAGTCACTACATCACTCATTGATGCTATTTGGTTTTAACACGGCATATTCTTTTTGTGGCATTGCAGACTTGCCAATTACTAGCAAGCTATACATTGCAGAGAGTTGTCATGATCGCCGCTGGGTTGAGAAACACGAGTCAATCCTATTACAAGGTTAAATCTGCACGTGCTTCCTTTTTCTAAAGCTCTTTTCTGGAAAGGATCAATTCTCAAAGTTTGTTTTGTTTTCTTCTTGAAATAAATAAATTAGTATGTGTTGTTTACTGTGATATTAGAATTATTTCTCAGGATCTTTAATTGGATCTTTTAAATAAATCTACAGGTTTGCTAATTATAGTTTGCAATTATATAATGGAAGAGTTGTCATTGTCATATTTGTTGGTATGATAACTGGTGAGTAGGTCTTATGCCATGGATAACATCAAAATATAGTCACCCTGATTAATATTTAATAGTATATCCTAGAATCAGAGAAGATGATAAGAATGTTGATTCATATGCTCACACTTTCACATTTTCTGTCAAGTGTGTAGTAGACTTAAAGTACCAGCTGTTTTGTACCATTTATTCGGATGGCTTTGTTAGTGCATCACTTGAGATCAAATTACTTGATAAAATGTTATTGTTGCTGCAGTTTGAGACCAAATTGCATACTACATGAATTAAAGAGAGATTCCTGTTGTTTCACTAGATTTGCAAGAAGGGTAAACAAAAGCCAATGTAAAATATTGGTGTTCTAAGATGCAGTTTTGCCTATAGTGCACCCATGCAAGGCATATTCGCAGGCACACCATGTTGGTATTCTGTGATTTACCTAATTGAATCATGGGATTTTCCAGTTTCTGTTTCTGCAGATTTTGTGTGGAAAACACACGTCCCTGTTTGAGCTTCGGTGCATGTTATTTTGATCTGGTAACACATGCACTTATTTCTTCCTTCTACCTTGCCTTGTGAAGAAGAATAAAATAATAGAGGAACAAATTGTCGTCTCGGTTACTAGATTGACGACTCCAGCGATGGAAGGTGGTGCACATGCTCTCTTTCCTAGCTATCTTCTGTTTTGTGTGTGGTTCTGAAAAATAATTTACCTGATAAAACATGTGCTTACAGATTCATTTAAACCAATAATTTGTAGAGCAGATTACTGATGTGGCTGAGGTTGAGTACACCCTCAATGCCTTTGAGCTTGATTCACTTAGGATCTATTTTCAAGCACACCTGAAAGTTATGAAGTGAGCTGACGGTCATGCGTGCGTTCCTGGTCCCAAGAAGGAACTTGTCTGGAAAGCTTTTTTGAATTACTCATGCCTAAATCCTACCAAATAGCCAGTGAATTGTTCTTTGTGACCCGGTTCCAGAACTGTATAAACTAATGTACAAACACTTGCTTCGTTAGGTGAGGAATTACAGGCAGTAGCTGATTTTATTTATAACTATTATGCAAAAAATCAAGGTACATGTACGCGCTTCATTATAACTTTCTCTGTTTTCAATAGGCTAGGTTCTTCTTAGGTATGTGTACATTTTATCATGAGTACAGTAAACGCTGTATTTTGGTGAATCTTAGGTTTGTGTCCAATCTGGACTGCAGTATGTGTTGTTTTTTCTTCTTTTCATAGCTCTATCGGGGGTATATCTCACTTGCAGCTATGTTCTTAGATTCTTTTGATAGATTGATCTGTAGGCATTGTTCTTCTTAGATGAAAATATAGAAGTTGCAGACCCGATTTACTCAGTGTGATGTGCTTTATTCACTGTCTTGCATTTTTTTGTGAACTATATCGATATTTAATATCAACCTGAGGTAAAAACTGCTCCATAAGTTGATCATTTGGTTATTTACTTTCATGGAATTGATTAGTGTAATTATAGCTTCAGCATGTTGTTTCGTTTAGCACCTCATTCATGTCATGAAACCGTCTTATGTCATAGAACCTGTTCTTACGTATTATGTGTTCATGGTTGGCCTGCCTCGCACTGCTGTACATTCTCTATATTTCTCTTTTGATGACATTAATTTATCAATGAAAGAAGGCATTTCTTCACCAATTTTATTTAAAGTAAAAATCTTGACAAAAGATTTATGGAAAGGGTTCATGAAATTGATTAATGATAATCCCTTGGCATGAACATATCGATAGTAATAGCTAAAACAATGTCCAGACAAGAAAATGACATGGGTTGTGACAGACCTGACATTTTTCCAGGAACAGATACTCGCTTCACACCTCTTTTTTTCTATTAGGAACTGCTTTTGTTGCCATGCTCTTATGATCTATTTCCTCCGTAGGTTCAATGAGTAGGTGGATATCGCCAAGATCATGTGGAGAGATACTTAAATTTTAGATGATGTTGTCTGCTGCAGTAAATATTAACTTAGATTTGACCTGATGCAGATTTAAGGTGTGTGTCCAATCTGGACTGAGCTATGCGTTGATATTTCTATCAGTGGCAGCTAGGCTTAATTTTGAGCTGATACTAACTGGTGCAGTTCAGATTGACTTAGATTTGACTTGATGTGTTCAACATCATTCGCCAGGGTCTTCAATTTTATATTTGATTGCAACAGGATGTTTATTATACGTGGTTTCTTAGGTGTGCACCTCCTTAGCTGATATTTTAGCTTTCCCTCACTGCTTATTACTAGCCTCGAAATGTTTGTGATCGAGATATTAGGGCTTGGGTCATTTGAGTGATATCTGGTACTTGCTCCAGCATGAAAGTCTTAATAATGATGGTTAGCATTGTTTACATCCTAGGGTTCATGTCTATTTCGATTGTCATGCTAGGTCAAGTACATTTTGTATAATTTTGTCTACACAGTATGGTGTGGTTTGCAATATATGTGTAGCACATGCCATTCTGGGATTCATATTTGTTTCTTCTATGATGCTAAGAAACGTGTGTTTGGTATTTTTATCTGTCAATTATGATATGATCTGTGTTCTGTATTTACCGCTTACCAATTGAACTAAATAATTTAATGATCTTTTCAATCTTCTAACCGTTTTGCTTTATTCACATGCTGTATTCTATCGTTTTGGCTTGCGTATTCACGCTACAGAGGACGTTTGTGGGCTGGAGATCGTGGTTCATGTTTGTTCTTTGGATAAGTCGATTGGTAATTTGGTATAATTGAGTTTTTGGCTCCTGCTGCTTTATGGTGTGTGCGTGTGCGCATTTTCATTTTCCTGCTTTATGCACTGTTCCTATGCACAGATATTGGCGACATTTCTTTTGGGCACAGGCACCTATCGTTTCGTCGTAACTGTATGAGCAGGCTGCTTTCCAAGCTCTTCATTTCCTATAGGGGGTTTATGGTTTTGTAGTTTTACACTACAATTATGAGGGTATGGTTTCTTACAGAGAGCTTCGGCTCCAGTTTTGGCGGCCATGCTTGCGTGATCCGTAGCACCTGCACTGGGTGATAGTGGGCGGTTCCCCACAGCGGCTGTAAATGCTAGCGGGTAGAATTTGATTTGTTTCTTCCCAGTTAGACTCAGATGCCTGCCGGTTCTAACTTAGGATAAGATTTGTTGGACTGAGAATAATAATTGTAATTCGCCTCTGCTAGAATTTGATTTATTTGGTGTATTAATGACACATCTCTATTTGGAGATTTAATGTCTGATTTCATCCTTTCAGTACAATCGATGTGTATGTATATATCTAAAGTTCGCTTTGTCCTATGTTCTTTTGTGTCGCAGGAGGACTGCAAAGAGTGATCTTAGAAAGCCTGACATCCATAAACTCCTGTTTCCTGGGGATGATGCTAATGATAACACTGCCCAGGTGATCAAATTCTAATATATTTGGCTCTTTTTTACTAGGCTGATGATGTTCAGAATTAGTCTACAAAAGAAGATCCAGTGTTAGTTTTATCTCCTAGGTCATATTTGCTCACAATTGTTATATGTTGACTAGAATATTCTTTGTGACATTTTTCTTTGTCCAATGACACCACAGGGATCCAAAATTGTCAGCTGAAGGTGTTCAGACTCCGCTGCGGAAAAAGAAAAAGACCTGAATCTTGGTTCTTTCCGGTTCTTTCCTAATAAAACTCCTTTCTCGCTACAAATGACATTTTGCCATGAGCTATCCTGGGTTTATAATGTCTGACACCATGCTTCTGCAGGATAGTAGTATAGTACAACAGCATTTTGTCTCAAGATGGTTTCTGAGAGCCTTGATGTTTTCCCTTGATTCCATCGGTGCACTCTAAAGAAAGAAGGGCTATGTTTTTGGTGGCTCTTCTTTTGGTTCGCCGTATCATCCGTAGTTTCGGTGACAGTTCAAATATGTTTTAGCTCTTGTTCTGTATACATATTTGAACATATTTGAACACCTGGGGGTACTTGCTCCTGTTCTGTATACCCCCAGGTGTCGCATCGATTGGTTCTGTATGGGCTTGGTATATTATGTCTAAATATTCCTAGCCTAACTCAAATCTGATGTCTCTAATAGACTTAGTGCAGCACGACTCTTATATGCTATCTGGTAATCTGAACAATTTCTGATTTAAAGAGCTCAAGCGCACTAAACAAACGTTGTGTCTTATGTGTCCAATATTGCTTGAATCTAGGATGACTGCACTGTTAAATTTTTTTTTTGAAGGAGGGTAGTACAAAACTGCGTACAATCACAAGATACAGAAAAGAAATTCAAACGTAGAACCATACAAACATCGCTCAGCTTGAAGCACTACAGAAGCAGAGAAGCTCCTGAACCACCGCAGCTCGACGTCGCCGGAGATCGCCGGAGAAGAAGAGCACGAACCGCCAGCCGCCTGGAAGAGGGGAAACCTCCAACTTTGAAGAAGACCGCAAAGCTCACTTGCCGCAAGCAGCAAGATCTCAACGATGAAAGAGCACGGCCAAGCCACCCCAACGACCAGCTCCAGCACCTCCTTCCGCCGGGGCGACAAGGCCGTGCCAGAAGAACCACCACCGCTGCCACCAACCCAGCGCCAAAGCTGAGCAACAAAGCCCTCCGCCCGGACGAAGCACCACCAGAAAGCCTCTCCCCTCGCCTCCACGGCCGGCCAGAGAAGCCTCGAAGCAGCAAACGCCAGAGCAGCTGGATGCAAGCACGTCACCACGGCAGCTCCCCCCCCCCCCCGCCTCCACGGCCGTCCAGGGGAACCCATGGCAAACGTCCTCAGCGCTTGCTCCAGAAGACCCCGAGAAACTCCACGATGTGGCCCGGAGCACACCACACCGCCGCGGAGCCGGAGACCGGGGACCAAAAGCCGAGCAAAGATCGTCACCTCCGCCGCCACGATCTCGCCCAAGGCACCAAAAACCGCCAGATCCGTAGATCGGCGGGCACCCAAAGCCGGACGCCCACCGACGACGCCAAAGAGGACCTCGCCGGGAGGAGGAAGAAGCATCCGGGACGAAAACTCCTATCAGCGTCGATTTCCCCTCAAATCAACACCGAGGAGACCTACAACTAACCTATCTACACGCCAGGAGACCGAGGGCGCGACCCCCACCATCCCCCGCCGCCGCAGCGACGAGAGACGGCGAGGATCTGCTCCGGCTCCGGTGGAAGGAAGGGGAAGAACGGACCTCGCCCTGGTCGCCTCTCTCGTCTACTGTAGAGGGAGGGGAAAGGGAAAGAGAACTCTGTCGCACTGTTAAATATATCTGTGCCACCTAGATTTCGTTTCTCCAGCTTTATGATGATCAGGATTGATTATTCTGCAAATCATGGAGTTGAGACATTCAAAAAAGATGGGCACTGTTTCTATGTCAGGTACTGGTGAAAGTTGCAGTGCTACTGAACCACAAAAATCCTTTTCTATGACTAGCTGTTGTGACCCTATTAGAACCAGTTCTTAAGAACCCAAACTACTCTATGACTTGCGTGACAACGTGACAATGTTTCGTAAGATTCAAGTCCATCGCTTATGTATTTGGCATAATGTGGCCTCCTTTCCTATTCTACTGTGTAATGACTTCTAAATGTCAAGAGTCCGATGTTAACTAGCACTTGAATTATTGGGGGTTCAGAAAAATGTCTGATCTGTCGCGGGCAATTTTTTGCTGAATCTACAGGTGGTTTGCAGCAAGCCATTCTTCCATGTGTGCATATATATTATTTGCACCTAGATGTGACTCATGAAGTCATTTTTCCTATTTTTTGTCACAAGAACGTCAATTTTCATATATTAACCGATCAATAGGATGGTGAAATAACAATTGTTTACTTTTAAAAATCAGGTTGTTTTTTATAATCTGTAAAAAATGTGATAACCACGGGCAAAAAAGTTAACCGTTCGAATCTAGTTAGCATACAACATCACGAGTCCACTTTGCTGTTCCCAAATTTCTTTAGAAAAAAAATGCGAACACCAGCGGACACTGAAATCGAAACCCCTCTGACCACGGCGGCATCGCCCCAGCTCCGCGGCGGAGACCTCGCCGCCGGCGCGGCCACTTCCCAGCTTCCTCTACCCGATCCTGTACACGTTCCCCCATGGAGGGAGCAGCTCACCCTCCGGGGCGTCACCGTGGCCGCGGCGCTGGGGTCTCTGCTGTGCGTGGTGATCCACCGCCTCAATCTCACCGTCGGGGTCATCCCGGCCCTCAACGTCGCCTCCGGCCTCCTCTCCTACTTCCTCACCACGGCGTGGCGGGCTGCCGCCGGGAGGCTAGGGTTAGGCCGCGGGAGCCCCTTCACCAGGCAGGAAAACACCGTCATCCAGACCTGCGCCATCGCCTGCGCCGGCCTCGCGTTTAGCGGTAGGCGGCTCAATTACCCTGCTCCGGCTCAGGATCTCTCACTCCAGTAGCTTCTTTTTTAAGTGTTAATTTGTAACATTCCTTCTTCGTAGGGTGCTCGGCATCGTATATCTTCGCGATGGATAGGAAGACCTATGAGCTTGTAGGACCTGACTATCCGGGTAACCGGGTGGAGGACGTTAAAGATCCTTCGCTTGGTTGGATGATCGGTTTCCTGTTTCTCATTGCTCTCCTCGGTCCATTTGCTATTGTAATCATGCGAAAGGTATATTCTCTTCTCCCGACAAAATGCAAAATTCATTTTGCAAAATGGCTTCTGCAAATTTTGTGGAGCTTTACACAGTAGGCAGATAGTTTTCTATCCTTTGCTTCTCAAGTAAAGTACTGCAGGTATTGGTGATTGATTACAAGCTTGCATTTCCTGGTGGGACAGCTACAGCTCTGATGATTAATAGCTTGCATGGAGAAAAAGGAACTGAACTTACAGGGTATGGTGATTACCAATTACTCCTACTTAGCTAACTTGTGATAATTAGGACATGGTGTTTTTTGTGATGCATGAGTACAAGTCTTTCACCCGTACTTTAGATGTAACAAGAATTTATTCTGCACTGGATAACCAGTCCTGAGATTACGCTTGCCATGTTCTTTATGATGCCTGATTAAAAATCTTCCACCCAGTAATTGCCACAAAATCAGTTAAACTTGCATCTACTCACTAGATTTCGCTATGCATATGTTCTAAACTCTGAAGAAAAAACACTTACCCTGAAGTGGGGCCCCTTGGCATTAGATATGCATGAAGGACAGAATCAATTTATCTTAATAAATTTAGAGAATCGTGCATGTATGTCTGCATGATAAGAACTCCTGGGTTCTGGGACAGAATTATTAGCATAAGTGGCTCCACACAATGATACAAATATGCAATACAAACAACTTGCGTACTTTTTGTTAAAATTTTGTGCATGTATGTCAGTTAATTAATGTAATTATTTGTCTTATTTCACATGCTTTGGTTTTTTTTATTATGTTTGCTTTACAGAAAGAAAGTTCATTGCATGGTAAAGTACATGGGCCTTAGTTTTGGCTGGAGCTTCTTTAAGTGGTTCTTTAGTGGAGTTGGTGATTCTTGTGGTTTTGACAATTTTCCAACATTTGGACCTGAAGCTTTTAAGAACACGTAAGTTCTCAATGTCTTTCTCCCCCAGCACCCTTTTCTTCTCTACACATGTTTAACATTGTGATTGCAATGGAGTGGACCAATTAGTTGCAACAAGCTATGTGTGATGATTGTGAACGTCATTTGTTACTGCCAATCCTTGTACTTGCCTTTTTTTTCATTTCTATTGATATTTCTTTCTTGTTCTATAGCTACTGATTATTCTGTGTTAAATAAGATTATCATGATCATTTTGGATTATCTGAGATCCATAGAGAACTAAACATGCAGTATAGTCGACGAGCACATTTTCATTCCTTCCCAGAATCACATCTCAAGGATTCCTACCTGCAGTCACATACCATACAACTTACTGTGCTAGTGACATTTTCAAATGCAGAAGAAAAGAAGTTACACTCTTGATGACTAGTTTGGCACATTTGTGCTTTTGTGTCTGAAATATCAAATGCATGATGTAGTAATTATATATGATTATTTGGGTAGCAACCTGTACTCACCTATTCAAGCTTAAATACAAGTCACATGATATGTATAATGTGCGATCAAGCTAAGAATGACCATTTACCTGAAGTCTGAAGTTGTGTTCATCACATTCTTGGCAGGTTCTATTTCGACTTCAATCCTAGTTATGTTGGGTATGGTCTTATTTCTCCCCATATTGTCAACTGCTCGGTTTTTCTTGGGTCGGTCATATCCTGGGGACTTCTGTGGCCATTTATCAATAAGCAAGCTGGTGATTGGTACCCAGATAACCTAAGTAGCAGTGACTTCAGAGGTCTTTATGGTTATAAGGTACATAGATGTAAATCTGTATTCTGTATAGCCATTTGGTTGATGACAGTTTTTTCTTTGGATGCAATTGCACTAAGTCTGCAATTATCTGTGAAATTCATCCCAAGCATCTCTTTTGTCCATTTTGCGAACAACTGTCGTGTTGTCTGTAGTTGATGCCATGGAAGTAACATTTTGTTATATGAAAATAATGTAACATGGCCATGCAAAAAAAAAAAAACATGCCCATGCTTTATTTTCTCCATATTGATGTTTATACATGCAGGTTTTTGTAGCCATTTCTATCATACTTGGAGATGGCCTCTACAACTTGGTAAAAATCTTTCTTATCATTGCAAGAGAAATCTGCAATGCGCAATCAAATAAACGTGATCAGCTTGTTCAAGCTCTTCAAGGTACCATCAATAACTGATGTTGACTGTTTTATGACTTGAATTTGTGGCCAGAGAGCATTGATGGTACACTGTATAGGTCATTTGTTCTTCACAAAATCATACTTTTCTTTCTTGTAGCACAGTTGTGTTAGGTATTTACTTGCAGGATATTATCTTCCTGAATCATTTGTTCAACCTTTGTTCATTCAGCTTGTTCCTTTGTATTTTTCAGATAAAGAGAACTCTAGACAATTAATGGATAATAAGCTTCAAACCGAGATGTTCTTCAAAGATAGCATACCGACAAGTTTTGCTGTTTCTGGTTACATTGTACTCGCAGCAATATCAACCGCAGCTGTGCCCTCCATATTTCCTCAGCTGAAGTGGTATCTTGTGCTTGCCTGCTACTTCCTTGCTCCTGCCGTTGCCTTCTGCAATTCCTATGGGATGGGCCTCACGAACTTGAACCTTGCGCCCACCTATGGCAAGATTTCCCTCTTTGTATTTGCCTCGCTCGTTGGCAGCAGCGAAGGTGGTGTCATCGCCGGCCTTGCAGCATGTGGCATCATCATGTCCATTGCGTGCTCTGCGGCAGATCTCATGCAGGACTTCAAGTGTGGCTACCTCACCCTCTCCTCGCCTCGTTCAATGTTCATCTCCCAGCTAACCGGCGTCGCGCTCGGATGCGTCATTGCTCCGCTCACGCTGTGGCTTTTCTGGACGGCCTTCGATATCGGCAACCCTGACGGTGAGTACAAGGCCCCGTTTGCCATAATCTTCAGGGAGATGGCCATTCTCGGGGTTGAAGGCTTTGCTTCTCTACCCAAGCACTGTCTCCAGATCTGCTGCGCGTTCTTCTTGGTATCATTGGCCGTCAATTTCCTGAGGGACGTGACACCCGCCAGTGTATCGAGGTTTATCCCCATACCGATGGCGATGGCTGTGCCGTTCTACATTGGCTCGTTCTTCGGTGTGGACATGTTCATTGGGACGGTAATCTTGTTCGTATGGCAGACGGTGAACCGGAGGGATGCTGATGATTATGCGGTAGCAGTGGCATCTGGGTTGATTTGTGGGGATGGAATATGGAGCATTCCATCGGCTGTTCTGTCCATCCTGAAAATTGATCCACCTATCTGCATGTCATTCAGGCCGTCTTCTGCTTCCAGGTGAGAAGATGGATCCAAGTCTCAGTCTAGGACATGAATTTGTGGCACTGAGTGATGAATCTTTGTAATTACGTCCGTACATACTACAGAGTAGATATGTTCTGTATGTGTATCATTTATTCTTCTGTGTAAAGTCTTACAAAAAAAAAGAGAAAAAAAACATGAATCACTGAATCACTGGACTTTGGAGCCATATTGCTCCGACGAACTGTATGAGACACTGGACATCCACTTTCTTCTATTTGCCTTTCAGATCTTCTATGTTTCACTAGTTTCATTATGCCAGTAATACCCCTGTGGATATTTTTTTTCATAGTAAGTACTCTCTCCGTTACTAAATGTAAGATGTTTTAATATTACACATGTTGTCTAAATACATATGCAATGAGTGAACATACACATGAAATGTGTGTGGATACATTTATATACATGTGTATATAGACAAAGTGTAAAACATCTTATATTTAGAAAGGGAGGGAGTAATATCGATGCTCTTCATATTTCGTACACATATTCTTTGTTAAACTTTTGCACCAGATTGGCATCTCGGCAATGAATGGGGATCCAACTCAAATATATAACCAAGATAGTTAAATTTATCAGAAGACATCTTTGAGCACAATTAAAATATTTTTCAGTATTGTTAGAACAAATTCTGTTTTTTTTAACGGAAAGGGGGCAAACGGCCCATAGCGGCAACTTATTGTTTTGGAAATTACAAGCATCCAGTTACAATTTGCAAAAGGGACCTTACAAAGAAAGTAGAAAATCAATTGAGTTGCTCTACACCGTCGTTGCAAGGCCTTGCCGCCGCGCCATCAAGTTCACCACCGGGGACGAACCACCTGGTGAAGAGATGATGAAGAGTTGCGCACTGCAAAGGTAGAAGATCCTCTCTCGCGAAGGAAGAAGAAACCCGGAGAAAGGAGCACCCGGGTGCGGACCATCCCCCTTGGTCTTCGATAGCGGCGGTGTATATCGCCCCTCCACGCCTGATTGAAGTATAGAATTATCCAAAATTGATAATTGATTGAACATATCTCAAGAACCTCAATAAATTATTTCTACTCGTCTTAATCATGTCTCAATGGCTTTCAGAAATAAGTTTTTTCGGCTAAAATTTAGCAAACCTTATTTTGTTTTATTTGCAATAAACGGATCTAGTTTTAATTATTATATCCGACATGTGCATACATAGGATACATAAAGCTCCGACCGGTTCACACGTCTCCAAACAACAGAATAAAAATGTGAATTATATATCATAATGAGAACGAAACCTATTTGTTGCACATGAGTACCAGTAAATTGAAAACTGTATTTCTGGGTCTCCAAAAAATCAACGAAAAAACTTTACAAGTAGGTATGCACATATACTCGGGACGTTACCATTTTCATACAGAGATACGTTTTATTTTTGGGCTACAGAAAAAACAGATAGCTTTTCTTCCTACCTACAGCCACATATTTGTTATTTTTCACAGCCTAAAATAATACGCCTTTTTTCATCGTAACTTTGCAGAAATATGCTACCTATGTGTAGGCATCTGTGGAATTGTTTTGGTGATTTTTGGGATTGAAAAGTACAATTTTTTTTTGAACTTTTCAAAATACGAGAGCACCTATGACCAGGTGCACCAAATCCTCTCTCGATAATGAATTATGTTGTTTTTTCGCAAAAAAAAAAAAGTTGTTCGCCATGCTGGGGATCTCCGACCGCAGCCAACGTTATATGCCTCAAAATTTGTCTTTTTTACTTTCCTGCAGTATTCCAAATTTGGTTCTGAGAATTATAGGGATATGCGAAACTGAAATTTATTTTGCAATTTCTACAAACTTGCTTTCGCTTCCACGCTTTCCTTCAGTGTCGCCAGAATGGATCAGATCGGAGAGGACTCGACATGCTTTAGGCCACCTGCTGTGTCTGTAACACACACGTACCTCTTCCCATCCTCCGGGACAATGTGCCACGTATCCCTCCATGCGCGACGTGTCACGGCGGCCTGAGAAGCCATGCAGCGAAGCTTCACGGCCGCCTCTCTCAAGCACGCACAGGCTAGGCAGCAATCGCAAGTCGCAACACAGAAGTGGAGCAAAAGCCCTTTTCGAGGAGGAAGACAGGAAGGAAGGAGGAGGTGGGCGCCATCGATCATGGAGACGCTGAGCATACTGAAGGTGGGGTACACGCTGCTCCGCAGCGAGACGCCGGCGACGGACCGGTCGCTCCTTCTCTTGGCGCTCTTCATGCCCCCCTACTACGTGTACAAGCTCACCGCCGCGGCGGTCGCCACCGTCGCGCCGGAGGACGTCGCCGGCAAGGTCGTGCTTATTACCGGCGCCTCTTCCGGCATCGGCGAGGTACTGGTCGGTGGAGATCGTTGGCTAGAGATTTTGAATTTTGTAATTGCTCTTGTTTGACTTGACAACGGCATACTGATCTGACATGGTCCTGTGTTCAATTTGACTTGCGCGCGCTCGTGCAGCAAATAGCGTACCAGTACGCGAAGAAGGGGGCGAGGCTGGCCCTCGTGGCGAGAAGGGAAGGAAGCCTGCACGAAGTCGCCGCGAAGGCAACCGATCTTGGCTCGCCAGACGTGCTCGTCGTTCCGGGCGACGTCGCGAGGCCGGAGGATTGCAGAGCGTTCGTCCAGGCCACGGTCGAGCGCTTTGGCCGACGTAAGTTAATAAGATGAACACTGATTTCCCCGTTTCCTTACTCATCATGTGGCTCAAACTTCTGATCTTGGCTGATTCTCTGGTTTGTTGTAGTGGATCATCTTGTGAACAATGCCGGTTTGGCCAACGTGTGCTGGTTCGAGGAAGTGTCCAGTGTCGCCGATCTTAAGCAAGTCTTGGTACTCTGCACTCTGTTCTTATGCTTCTATCTTCCTCTTACTCCTCTGTTTCTGAATGCAATTCTACCTATCTTTGCCTCATATACTGATACGCTGATGTTGGTGCTGCAGGATGTGAACTTCTGGGGCACAGTGCATCCAACCCACGCGGCTCTTCCTCATCTGAAGAAGAGTCGCGGGAAGATCTTCGTCAACTCGTCGGCTGCGGCGATGCTGGCGATGCCAAGGATGAGCTTCTATAATGTACATTTCCCTTGACAGTTCATTTCGACCTTTTCCGGTGTGCAGACATGGACTAATACATGTTGTTGCATATTGCTACTGCAGGCCAGCAAGGCTGCTGTTCTGAACTTCGCCGAGACACTGCGGATGGAGCTCGGCGACGAGGTTGGCGTCACGGTGGCGACTCCCGGGTGGATCGAGTCGGAGATGACCAAGGGGAAGCACCTCTCCAAGGAGGGGAGAATGGAGGTCGATCAAGACACTAGAGATGTGAGTTGCACGACTGACCAAACACACAGTTGGCTTGATGCTGTCAACGTCTCCTTGTTTGTAAATTTGCATTCTTGTTGCAGGCTCTGGTTGGGCTGTTCCCGGTGGTGCGCGCTGAGCGGTGCGGGGAGGCCATCGTCGACGCCATCTGCCGTGGCCGGCGCAGCGTCACCGTGCCCGCGTGGTACCGGGCGCTCTTCCTCTGGCGGGCGTTCGCGCCGGAGGTGGGGGACATGGTGCAGCGCGTGTTCTACCGCCGGAGCGCTGGCGACGCGGGCAGCCAGATGAGGGCGAGGAGGGTCCTGGAGATCACCGGAGCCAAGCGCGTGCTGCAGCCGCCGTCGCTGTACACGTCGGAGATCAAACGGGAGTAGATGGTAGGTAATGTTCCAGTGTTTGTGCTGTAACCGTAAACAGAATAAAATAGCCAAATGTACTTCTTGTGTACAAATTATGTGTTTGTATTTTTTTTTGAACAGGGAATGGCCCTGAAGGGCCTGGAGTTTTCATTAACCTTCAGCGGCAGAGTTAAATTTTACATTAAGGGACTCAAGAGAAACAGAAATTACAAACAAGTCCCTACATTTTGCATATAGGACCTCAAAATGAAAATAAGAAATACAATCAAGGCCTGCTCCTTCTCCGCCGCAGTTTGACGCCGCCGCACAGTCACCTTCATGACGATGAAGGGGGAGCACACTGCACTGCTAGCAAGGGCCTCCGCATCGGCAACAAGGCCTGGGGGTTGATGAATCCCATCTAGCGCCGGCCGGAGAAAACCGTCCCCGACGCAAGAGGAGGGAGAGGTCGCCATTCGACCGTAGAGTACACTGACGACTCCTTCGCCGGTGTTGGGAGTCTCCCGAGAGAAGCATAAACTCCTCCCCTGGTGCAAACCCAGCCGTGAGCAAACACAAATTGAAATTGGATGTACTCCTCTTCCCTTGCCACCAAGACGAGTTGGAAGGAATCCTCCCAAATCCATGCCACCACCACTGTTTTTGCGATTTACGAACCTTTTATTGAAGAGGTCGTAGAAATGGCGATGCAGCCCACCTCCTCCATCCTCTGGAGCTTGGCAACCTGCTTCATCTTCTCCACTATGCAGCAGGAGAGGTTCCAGAACTTCTACAACACGAACCCCACACCAGCACCATGAAGTGACGACACCACTCCCTCTCCTCGCCTCCATGGCCGGCCAGAGGGAGATCCACATCACCACACTTCAAGACGGAGGTCTCTTCGAGCTTATTCAAGCACACGCCTTCGGATTTCCTCCCCCACCACGCCCACCACCATGGATGGACGCCGAAAAGGAGCTTCTCCAGGCCGTGGTCGCCGCTCGGAGGCGACCCAACCAGGCGCCTAGAAGAGGAAGACGGCATACGCCAAAACGCCACGAGGGGCAAAGCTACAAGAAAACAAACCCTAGATCTACTATCTACAGAGGTGCCACAAGCTCTTCGCCCATCTCTACGCCGGCCGGCAGCCCCATCCGGGCCCTGAGAAATATTCTACCTTCAAAACTATGTTCTCTCACAAATGGCAGTCCCCATCCGTCCCGTGCACCATTGGCCAGACGACCCTTGTGAGATGATTTAGTCACTCGGCGTTCAACGAGTAGAGTATCTAGTGCTCCCATGTCATGCCTTTAGGTACTAACATGTTAACATTTTTAAAAGGTTAGTTCGAAATGCTTTAAAAATAGAAAAGGTGTCAATGTTTACAATTATATGTCTCTAACAACTCCCAAAACATTTAGGCCCAAGAACGAAATGCACATTGCCAAACATAAAAGACATTGCGAAACATAAAAAAGACAGATCTAGTATGTATAGTGTCATGAAAAGACAAATGAAAAATTGATACCATCTATATGACACTATTCACACATGGATTTGTATTTTTTTCGCATTTGCTTTTCCATATTGAACCCGAAATTGTTGGAGGTTGTAGACACATTCCTTTAAACATTCACATTTTTTCTTACTTTTTTTTTGAATTTCATTTTTTCTTACTTTTGAAACACTTAAAATTGATCTTTTTAATTGGTACCACTAGATGTATTCTCAGCGTTGAACCTCCTTTCGGACAAGGAAAACGTGACAAAAAATAAAAAAGGTAACACAAGGTAGGCCTATTAACGATCTCCCGCCTTAGGTCACTACTCCGAATATTAACACAAACTTACTCATACCCGAAATCTCCACGTTTTGCTGAGTTCCTGAGTTCCTCGCTTTGTAAGCCACCCCGATGGTTATTGTGGTGACGAAACCACTATAGTTGGCGCACAACATGCGGCCTACTACGACCGGAGTTGTGCTATAGGAATAGGAGTTATCTCTCCCCGCCATCTACGATCTTGTCGTCTCGCCAATCACATGTTCCGGCTCCGTGGGCTTCATCGACAACTCAGCCTGGAAGTCGCCATTCGCACCGTGGCGTGTGGTAATATCTCGAACCTCGCTGACGAGGGGTGTCATCGGCAATACCCATGGTTAAGGACCTAGGGTTGAGATTATGTGGTAGAGAACGCGTAGTGTTAGTAGTACCGACGGCTGACAAGCGGGATTTACCCAGGTTCAGGGCCCTCGAGTGAGGTAAAACCCCTACGTCCTGCTTGTCTGTATTGATGATGTGAACAATGGAGCTAAAAGGGTCCCGGCGAGTTGCTGTGTTGCTCGCTAGGGTTTTGGTGTTTGAGTATTGTCTATTCTTGATCGGTCGCCCTCCCAGCCTTTATATAGGAGGCTGGGTCTCGGGTACGTAACCGAGTAGGATTACAGATAAGGGAACTTAACCGACTATGGCTAATTTGAGAAGCAATCCTTCATCTTGGGCATCCCTTCGTGAGCTTCAATGGACCACTGACAATTGGGATTTAGTCATCACGTGCACCAGGTACCCTCATGGTAGGGTACCCGAAGGATATAACCACGTCACTCGCTGGCATTGAAGTGTCTTAATCGGCTAGATCTCTGACAGTGCACACCAACCATAAAATGTTCGGATTTGGGACCTTGACTATTTGGATGGTCCACACTTTAGAATCAAGTCCAAAATTTACCGTCAACCAATATTGCAAATAATTTGTTCACTTTTTCAGGGGTCGGGCTATTGCAACTCCACATGTGAAAAACTCCGATGAGCCCTCCTCGAGGTTTGTTCGGATTTATGATCCAATGTGGACCTTAACATGGTATCATCTTACGTGCCAACGACTACGCAAACGTCTAAAAATAATATTTCCCACGGTTCATTTTTTCATGATTCTAGTTTAAATTTAATTAAAACCACCACAAAATTGAGAAACAGATGCAGTATTTTGTAGAAATATTCCTCTGCCGGAGTGACTGAGTGGCGGGGCCACATACGAGTGAACCCACCACACGGTAATGTACATCGGTGGCTTTTTTTTTCCTCCTCCCTACAGTACAATCCCGTTCCATCGTTCAGAAATCAAGTGAGTATTCTCAAAAAAAAAAACTCAAGTGAGTATTTCCCTGATGAAATTCAAAATAGATTTTTACACCGTTAACTTTCACCTTGTCCACACGTAGGAAAACGGAAAAACAAGAGACCGGAGAGTATTGCGTAAGCCACAGATACACGGAAAACTTTCCATGAATAAACAGCTCTCGCTGCCGGAAACTTTCCATCCATAGCACATAGCCCCAACGGCTAGTTTCCCTCCGCCCCAGTCCGCCGCCTCCATCCCGGCTCTCGCCTCCCGATCGCTGGAGCCGCCCGCTCTGAAATAAAGCTCCGGCCCTCCCTCCTCTCGTCTCTCCCGTGACCCAGTCCCCCCAATCCAATCCAATCCCCCACCGAGAGCAAGAGGTAGTAGTAGTAGAGACGAATCGATCGGAGGAGGAAGAGAGAGCCCCGCTACTCTCCGTCGCCTTCCTCTCAAGAACTCGCGCCTCGCCAGACCTTTGGGAGGAGGCGGAAGAAACCCATGGCGACGAGGCATCACCAGGCCGCGGCTGCCGCTCCGCAGCAGGCGAACCGAGGTGAGCGACCCCGGATCTTCCTTTCTTGCGATTTCTGGCCGGTTCTTCATGGAGATCGTTCGTTCTTGGTTTGGTCCTCCTCCTGTTCACGTCGTACGTGGGGTTTCTTGTGGGCGGAAAGATCTTCGGGAGCCGGGTGGGGGATTCGATTCCGAACCTTTTGATCTGTTTGGCGTTCTGCTGTCGTGCGATTCTTGTCTTGGAGAAATTTTGGGTTTTGAGGTGGTCCGTCCTGTTCTGTTCGAGTTCTTGATCTGTTCTTCGGACGAATCCTTGGCCAAGAACGGTGTTTTTGATGTTTCCTGGGCAGTCTAATGCATGCGACCTTATGATCTTTATTGATTGCCCTTCTTTCCCGATTCGTTCATCAGCAATTCTTGACTTGTTTCGCTTTTGATGATGATCGGGCAGGAGTCCCGACAGGAAAGCTGATGCCCGCCGCCGCCGCCGCCGGCCGCCCAACTCGGCAACCGCTTGGAGATATCGGCAACGTTTTCCACGCCCATGCCCAGAAGGAGGGGTAAGAGAAGAAATCAGCTCCAATCTTGTGCCTTTCTCTCTTGCTTCCATGTCCTGATTCCTGAATCCTCGTCTGTGACAGGAAAATTCAGGTGCCGGAGGGGACCAGTCGCCCGATCACCAGGAGCTTCGGCGCCCAGCTCTTGAAGAACAAGGTACGGACATGTGCCCTTTGCCCCCGCTGCTGCAGTTCTTGCGTACCTAATCTTTGTGCTTCCAGTTTGTTGATTCCGAATTGGTGTGATGGTCTGCAGAATGCTCCTCCTGTCTCCCCGAAGCCGGCAGCCAAGAAGGTTCTCAAGCCCACCCCTCGTCCTGAGCAGGCTGCCAAGACCATCAACACTGGCTCCGACGAGAACAGAGCGCCGCCGGTGGGCGCCGCCGCCCAAAAGCTCCCCAGACAGAAGTTGGTGAACACTATCACCTCGGTGCTCTCGCATCGCTCGAAGGTGAGCTTCGCGACCCGATTGATCCAACGCGATACCTCTGTGATGTACTGCGCCTTTTCAATGTATGAATCCTCTCTGCTTGCATGTTCTTGTCAATGGCAGGAAGCCTGTGGCCTCAGTTGCAAGGCAAATGAGCTCGTGGAAGACATCGACAAGCTCGACGGTGACAACGAGCTGGCCGTTGTCGACTACATCCAAGACATTTACAGTTACTACAAGACAGCTCAGGTTACTGCGATCCTCCTTCCTCTCTTCAGCATGACTGTTCCAAGTGAACTGTTCTGAAATTGCTCACCGGTGTGTATGCCTTGTGTCGTGTTGCAGCACGAGAGCCGGCCGGTCCTGTACATGGGGAGCCAGCCCGAGATCAACCCCAAGATGAGGGCCATCCTCGTCGACTGGCTCGTAGATGTGGCACACAAGTTTGAGCTAATGCCCGAGAGTCTCTACCTCACCATCTACATCGTCGACAGGTTCCTCTCCCTGCAGGCGGTCCCTCGACGGGAGCTGCAGCTCGTCGGGGTTGCAGCTATGCTCATAGCCACCAAGTACGAGGAAATGTGGGCGCCGGAGGTAAAGCCTTTTCAGTTTTCACCCCCTTTCGTTTCTATCTGCTGCTCATGTCTGTGACTGAACTCTGAATTCTCATGTGGTCTGTGAATGAACTCTGAACCCTCATGTGGTCTCTGTGAATGAACTCTGAATCATCAAGTGTGTTTAATTGCAGGTGAGTGATTTCATTCACATCTCAGACAACACGTACTCGCGGCAGCACATTCTCGGCATGGAGAAGTGCATCCTGAACAGGATGTCGTGGAACCTCACTGTTCCCACCCAGTACGTCTTCCTGCTGCGCTTCGTCAAGGCCGCCGGGAGCGACAAGGAGCAGGAGCACATGGTGTTCTTCTTCGCCGAGATGGCGCTGATGGAGTACGAGCTGGTCTCACTCTGCCCGTCGCTGCTGGCAGCCTCTGCCGTGTACGCTGCTCGGTGCACACTGAAGAAGAGTCCCGTTTGGACAGAGACCCTGAAGCACCACAGTGGCTACAACGAACTACAGCTGATGTAAGTCCTCCACTCCTCCTCCATCTGTACCTTCTTCTTCAGCTGGATGTGGCTGCCTGTGTTCGCCTACCCGAATTAACTTGGTTGTGCTGGAAACTCATATCTGTTTGTGCCTGTTGGCTGTTTCAGGGAGCCTGCCAAGGTCCTTATCGCCTCGCACGCCGCCGCCCCTGAGAGCAAGCTAAAGGCCGTGTACAGGAAGTATTCCGGCCAGCAGTTTGGGCGCGTGGCACTGCACCCTCCCGCAGTAGCCTAGCCTAGTCATCTTAGCTTCTTTCGAATCAAGAAAGCTTTGGTTTACTTGCTAATTGATAGATACACCATGCTCGTGTAACAACTGCTATTCTTTTACATGTGTTTCTTGGTACTGTTCTGCTCAACTCTTGGATACACCGGGGTGTAACAATAACTTCTACTATTAGTGATACACATTTGCTTACAAGTGGTTCTTCAGTTCATGTCATTACACGTTTATATCTGTTCTCATGTTTCTACTTGTAGTTTTCACTTGTCACCGCTCATTTTCTGCCATTTTACTTGCACAAGTGATACTGAAATCATGTGTGGTATTGGTCAGTTCAGTTTGTTCCAGTACTTTTGTTAGTTATCACTTGCCAGAGCTCGTCTTCTGCCACTGTACTTGTTTGTAAAAATGGTTCTGAATTGTTCCCACAGTTGGACATAGATTCAGAATTTTTCATGGCCTGTCTTGGTGGTCTCTGAATTTTTTGCTGAACTTGTAGACAGATTTGAAAGATTTAAATCAACTTTGTTGTTCCTCCACGTTTATATCTGTTCTCATGTTTCTACTTGTAGTTTTCACTTGTCACCGCTCATTTTCTGCCCATTTTACTTGCACAAAGTGATACTGAAGTCATGTGTGGTATTGGTCAGTTCAGTTTCTTCCAGTACTTTTGTTAGTTATCGCTTGCCAGAGCTCGTCTTCTGCCACTGTACTTGTTTGTAAAAATGGTTCTGAATTGTTCCCACAGTTGGACATAGATTCAGAATTTTTCATGGCCTGTCTTGGTGGTCTCTGAAGTCTCTGAATTTTTTGCTGAACTTGTACAGATTTGAAAGATTCAAATCAACTTTGTTGTTCCACCACGGCCCTCATTTGAAAGATTCAAATCAATTTTGCGGCCCTCATTTTTGTAAAAATGGTTCTGAAGTGTTCCCACAGTTGGACATAGATTCTTATTTTCCCTGACTTACGACTGCTCTCCTGCTGCATATTAGAGAGATTCCTTTTATTGTCCAGTGAAAAAATTCAGTGACCGCGAACTGAAGCAAACTACACCAAAAATGATGATAAATCTGCCACCAGTGTGTTCTTTCCTTTCCGATAGAAATTTCTGATCCTTTCTTTTTTAACCTAGGCAGTGCCTTTAATTGACCACATTGAAAAAGAGTTGGACAATTTGTAAGTAAAATCGGCCAAAAACCATACAAAACACAACACCCCTAGGCCGCGCCCACACGAGTCGATGACCAAGTCGCCCAAGCAAACAAAGCCGATACCCTAACACCTCAATGCAATGGCGGAGGCCGACCACCTACATTGCGAAATGAAGTACACACTATACGCCTTACTTTGGTTAGAAGTCTCGAACAATAATATAGTACGATGAACCACCCACTTCTGTTGTGCCCGGGAAGACTTTCCCTTCTGCACTCGTCGACATCATAACTCATGAGCCTCGTCTAACAGGTTTCTTGAAGGGTTTCTTAATGAACTTCATGTCATTGAACTCATATCATACATATCCCACTTCTTATGCATCCACAATTTTTTTTTTTTGAAATTTTAGAATTTAGAATGTTATTGCTTAGGACAAGTTTTTTTTCTCACTCAAACTCGTGAACAAAAAAAGGATATAAATAAAAATGCTTAGATTTTGACTGAATTGGTGAGGTTGTTTCTAAACGAGGCGAAATTTTTGTCATCTTAATTAACTAATAAATTTTAGAATTTAGAATGTTATTGCTTAGGACACATTCTAAGAGTTCCACAAAATCCTACTCCTCGAGCGTTACACTAATCAAACACTTAGCCCCGCCCATCACCATTTTATCCTTCTTTTTAATCTTTGATGTGATGACATTGGATGCGGTGGCATGAAGACGAAAGACCGTATCATTTTTCCTTTCAAATTTCTAAGAGACGAGCATGGTCAAAGTAGTCAAGGCTTTACCCCTTTTCGAACAATAATTTTGATCTCCACTTTGTTGACATTAGGTTCGTTAATCAAAAGTGCGGGACATATGTCGTGGAAGCCACCGCGAGTGAGGAGAGGTCGCCGATTTTTTAGCGTGACATGTGAAGGAAGGGTAAAACCGGAAAAGTGTTTTTGCTCCCGATACTTTCAAAAAATAAAAAATAAAGTTTTAACAACATCTGGAAAAAAAACGGGATATAGTTAAAGATATATTCTGCAAACGTGCAAAAGATCGACTTTAAATATATTGTATTCATATCTGCACAAAAATGAAAAAATCAAATAAATTTATATTTGAAAATAAGCACACTCAGATCTATAATTTTGTCAAATCTAATAAATTTAGAGATTTCAAATAAGCATACTCAGATTCATATTTTTTTGTGTAGCTCAGAATACAAAATATTAAAGTTGATTTTTAGCATGTTTGTAGAATACATGAATGGCTTCATTGGAGATTTTTTTCAGAATTTTTTTAGAGACGTAAATATTTTTTCCGATTTTTGAAAACGCCAGGACCGGGATCACAAATCTCTACCGGGTAAAACTTGCAACATTGTTTGAACGGTGCCGCTGAACCAGCACGGCGGCACGTGGCCGCTGAGATGGCCATCCGCGTTCTCTCCACCCTCTCCACGCGTCTCCTGCGCCGCTGAAAACGCATTGCCGGCATATACGACGCACCGCTGTGCGCGAGTCCATAGCATACTGCAGGCCAGTGTCAATCATCAGCAAAGGGGCGCCGACGACGATGCTGATGAGCTAGCTCGCCGGATTGGCGCTGGAGCTGGCCCTTGCCGCGCCGCTCGTGCTCTTCCTCCCGGCCTACTACGTCTACAAGCTCACCACCTACTTCCTCAGCTCCGTCTTCCCCGAGGACGTCTCCGGCAAGGTCGTCCTCATCACCGGCGCCTCTTCCGGCATAGGCGAGGTATGCATAGATACACGCATTCATCCCTCCGAGATGCCTCACTGTTAGCTTGATCTATTTACAAGTTCATATTGATAAATTTAACTGAACCTCCACGCGTTCGATTTTAGCTCGTTTTCAGTTGTGTGTAGTTACATATCAACTTGTGATTGTAGAACCTGGCTTATTGTTCCACAGCTGCTCGAGCTGCAGAGTTCAGGCGAGAGACAACAAACAAGAGAGAGTTTTGTGCAGCGTAAAGTGTTACTGCTTTTCTGGGTTATCTCTGAACTTATACAGGAAGGAAATACGATCGTGGCATCGGCCACACCCCCACGGACGCGAACGTGCCATCCCACGTTCCAGGGTGCGTCGTGCTACTGGCCACACACAGGTCGTGGGCTCATCCGGCTAATCCGGCTAACAAATCTCTAACTGAATAACAGAACTAGCTGCGGCTAACTGACAGCAGAAACTAACAGCTAACGGCTAGATTATTCAACACTTATGAGTATGCGAAGAGAGGAGCCTACCTGGCGCTGGTGGCGAGAAGGGAGGCGAGCCTCGGGGAGGTCGCCGACCACGCGTCGGCGCTCAGATCGCCGGGCGTCCTAGTCTTGCCGGCCGACGTCTCCAAGCCTGACGACTGCCGGAAGTTCATCGACGACACAGTTGCCTACTTTGGAAGATGTAAGTCTGACCTGAATGACACGCATGATAAATACGATCTGATAATTACCAATTTTTCTGAAAAAATTGATTAACTGGGCCATAGCCCATACTTTGTTTTTTAATCCATTTTTCGGAAATACGTTCATTGAGGCAAATGCATAAACGAATTAACCGGGAATCTTACACAAGAGACCACTTGGGTGAGTGAAATGTTAGAAAGGACCACATTTCAATCAAATCGGCAAAAATACCGTGGCGGCCTCTGGCCAAGCGACACGTGGCAGAGGCCGCCATCGGCGACGGCGGCCTTTGCCCCATGTCGCTTGGCCAGGAAGCCGCGATGGCGGTCTCTGCCACGTGTCGCTTGGCCAGGAAGCCGGCGACGACGGCCTTTGCCACATGTCGCTTGGCCAGGAAGCCGCCATGGTACTTCTGCCATTTTGACTCGGAGGTGGTCCTTTTTTACATTTCATTGGATCAAGTGGTCTCATGCGTTCATTAACCGGAACTGATTTTTGATCTGCATGACACCTAGCAGTGGACCACCTGGTGAACAACGCGTCGATTTGGCAGGTCTGCAGGTTCGAGGAGGTGGAGGACGTGAGCAACTTCAGAACACTGATGGTACACAACTACAAGCCGTTATCAGTTCTTCACGGATTTAGGCCCTGCTAGTAATGTGTGTAAATACCGATGGCAGACTAGACCAACTTTACACCCATTCCAAGCGGCTCAAATTTGGCGCATTGTTTCGAAGACTGAAATTTTAACCATGCACGCAGGACATCAACTTCTGGGGACATGTATACCCAACTCGACATGCCCTTCCTCACTTGAAGAAGACCCATGGCCGGATCGTGGGTGTCACTTCAAACTCCTCCTACATATTCATTGGAAGGAACAGTTTCTACAATGTGTGTACCTGAATCATTTATCCATGCATGTTTTTTTTATAGAATAGAGACCCCAAGGGGCTTATCCATGTTAGCTGTCGTAACAGTTAAACACCTACACCACGAGTAAAATTCTGGGTCAGATGCACGGGTCCGATGTGCAAATGTTGATATAACGCAAAATGGCTGGTGTATTCATGACAGGCTAGCAAAGCCGCAGCGCTGAATTTCTATGACACGCTGCGGATGGAGCTCGGTGGGGATGTACACATAAGACTAGTCACAATGGGAGTAACATGAGGAGTAATATCAGTGCCACGTAGGCAAAAAATCTGATGTGGCGGGTAATTAATGAGGAGAGAGATGGTTGTGGTAACTAGCTATGTTACCATAACATCACACATTTCAAGGCAAGATGAGTGTATAACCTATTAAATATGACACTACACACATGTTACTCCCCACTATGGAGGTAGTAACTTAGAGTAGTAACATATGCATGTTACTAGTCTAAGTTACTCCCCATTGTGAGCAGCCTAACAGAGATCGTCCCAGGGGTGGTCGAGTCAGAGATGACAAAGGGTAAAATGCTCACCAAGGAGGGCGAGATGAAAGTCGACCAAGGCCAAAGAGATGTACGTGGATGTCACGACGTTGATGCATTGTAGCATCACCATCTCCTCTTGCTGACGTGGCTAATTGCGATTGCAGGCCGTCCTTGGGCCATCACCAGCGGAACCTGTAGCCATCTTCGCAAAGAGAGTGGCGAGGGACGTGTGCCGGGGTGCAAGGTACGTGTTCGAGCCGAGGCGGTACGTGGCAGTTCAGGGTCTGCTTCCCAGATATAGTGGCCTGGAGCTCCCGGCTCCTGACCGTGAAGTCTGTTGGCCCTGCAACTACCGACACGCTGGGAAAAGAGATCCTCCACATGCCTGGGGTGAGCTGGTTCACTCAACCAGAGTCACTGCGGACAACAGAGATCAAGGCAAGGTGAAATTAGGTCACATGAATCCTTTGCTGGTTCTAGGAGCCGCTGGGAGAGGCTCATTGGGCTGAACTAGTCCAGTCTACCGTGTGGTAGTATAATGTACCTTTGTCGAACTGTCTCGTGATTGTCCATGAATAAGAAATGTAACTGTAATAAATTGTACAGCCCTATTCCAGACGACATTTTCTCTCTTGGAACAACAAACATGAAACTTCCACTTCTGAATCTACAAGACCGGACAACTGCAGAACACAAATTTTGACGCAGCCTGTTCTATGCGCACGCTATCGAGCTGAAACCCGACCTTCTTTGGTTAGATCCCCAACATAACCTGCACAATCACGAAATTCATGGAAATATTTAGACAAAGCTTCCCTGTACGATGGACGTTTAATCATGAGAAACAAAACAGCAGGTCAATATGTAAACAGAGTTGTAAATAAAAGGTAATGCACTAATCAGCGTCTCTACTTTGAAGACACAATTTCCACAACAATCGAGGCAAACAGGCTACGGCCTACGGGATCATAGCAGCGTCTCTACTTTGAAGACTCAATTTCCACAACAATCGAGGCAAACAGGCTACAGCCTACAGGATCATAGATAAACAATCGAAGTGTGATACATTTAATTTTCTTCGGGGAAGGTCATAATTTGCAGGAACATTCTTCAGTCTTAGTTGAGTGAAAGATCACCAGGTGTCAAATCCCATCATGTATGTTTGCAGATCAAAGTTAACGAAGGGGACAACAAGGCTTGCCTCTTTTCGTTCATAAAGACAGTTCAAATATACATACAAGGCGAAGAAAACACAAAAAGCTCTGGGCGTTGGTTACTCTCACACACCATGAGGCTACCGAAGTGCAGCGCCCCATTTCCAGGCACATACATTTTGCTCACCCTGTTAAGTCCAAACGACAAGCATGGTAAGGGAGGCCACAGCCATAGATCCACCACTTCCGATCAAAGTTTGTACGATCGCAGTGTTAGTAATCTATCTAGGTGGAAGAGGCTAAACCAATTCCTGATCATAAGAAAGGGACGGAGGAAGGGCTCGGCCGCATAGATGCGGGCCGGGTTCTATAACATCCAGGGGTTCGGTCGTTCGAGACGACGGACCCAAATCCGAGACCTTATTTCCCGAGAGCATTTGGACTTTGTTGGTCTTCAGGAGACCATCAAACCGTCCTTTTCCACAGCTGAACTTCTCAGCATTGACCCGCGTGGTCATTTTGCTTGGCACTCCACCCCGGCGATCGGGCACTCCGGGGGGATGCTTTTGGGAGTGAACGAAGATACCTTTGAGGTTAAAGAATGGAGTAGCGGCTCATTCTTTTTTGGAGCGGATGTTTTCTAGCTAGATACCTCTCAGACTTGGTCTCTTCTTGTTGTTTATGGGCCTGCTGACCACCGACGCTCGGAGGAGTTCCTCCGGGAATTATCGACGGCGGTTCAAGCATGTCCTTACCCACTGGTGATTGGTGGAGATTTTAACCTGATTAGGGGATCAGAGGATAAGAACAATAGTAACATCAACTGGCCAAGGGTAGATAGGTTCAATGATTGCATTGCTAACCTTGCCTTTTGAGGGATCCGTAGGGGCGGAGCCAGATACACGTGGACCAACCGACAACTTAACCATGTTTGGTGCGTGCTCGACCGTGTCTTGATGTCTGCTGATTGGGAGGTGCTCTTCCCCTTGTGCACCTTAGTAGCCGAACCTATTATTGGGTCGGACCACTCGGCACTTATCGCTCCGGGGAGGAGTTTAGGAAAAGGAGCAACCGCTTCTTCTTCGAGAAGGGGTGGCTGGAACATACAGAGTTTGGGGATCTGGTGTCCCCAAAATGGCGGGAAGCTGAGACATTAGGGGGTGTTCAGCTGGATCCCATCACTGCGTGGCAGCAGGTGTCTAGTAGTCTGAGACAATTCCTAAAAGGCTGGGGGGCCAACTTAGGAAAAGCAGAGAGGGACATCAAGGAGGATCTACTTGCCTAGATCAAAACCCTTGACAGCCAAGCAGACTCCGCCAGCTTAGATGATGATGGATGGGCACCGCGATACCACCTCGAGGGCCAACTGACCCACCTTTCTAAAGTAGAGGAAGAATACTAGCACCAACGGAGCCGCCTCAGTTGGATCCTTAAAGGGGACGCCAACACAACATTCTTTCATGCAGTGGCTAACGGACGCAGAAGGAAGTGCGCGATCTCTAAGCTTACGTCTGAGCAGGGGATTATTTCGGAACCTAGAGCCCTCGAAGCACACATTTATGACTTCTATCGTGCCCTTATGGGGTCCCAAGGGGAACATCCAATGTTCTCCCTTTCCCCCTCCCTCTGGGTGCCCGCCCCTGTGTCTCGAGCGAGGAGAATGATGGTCTCATGCTCTCATTCACTGAGATGAAGTTGGACTTGGTCCTCTCCAGCATGAAGGTTGATACCGCGCCTGGTCCGGATGGACTCCGATATGCTTCTTTAAACGGTTCTGGCATATTGTTAGACTGTACATCCTAGCCACAGCCAACGATTTCGCCCTAGGGAGGGTGGATATCGCGCGGATTAATTTTGGGGTTCTCACGCTCATCCCAAAAGTTCCTAGGGCTGACGACATTAAACAGTTTAGACCCATTGCGTTGATTAATGTGATATTTAAGTTCGTGGCCAAGGCCTACGCGTTCCGTCTTGCTCCTATTCCTCACCGCACGACCAGCTTTACTCAGTCGGCCTTTATCAAAGGGCGTCACATCCACGAGGGCGTTGTGTCTCTTAAAGAGATTGTCCATGAGACAAAATCAAGGAAACTTCGTGGAGTTTTCCTTAAACTGGACTTCGAGAAAGCCTATGACCGGGTGAATTGGGGTTTCCTGAGACAAGTCCTTCTCAGAGCCGGTTTTGACCCAAGTTGGGTTCACAAGGCTATTAGTTTGGTCTCGGGGGGCCAAACTGCCATCAACATGAATGGTGAGATGGGGAACTTCTTTCGCAATGGCAAAGGTGTTCGCCTATGTTGTAGAAGCGCTCGTGGCCATCTTGGACGCAGCTAGGGGGAAGGGGCACTTCTAGGGACTTATCCCTCATCTGATCCCAAGGGATCTCGCATCTACAATATGCGGATGAAACGATCATCATGTTCCAGCCAGAGGACTTAGCTATTGCCAATCTCAAGTTCATCCTAATGTGCTTTGAGAATATGTCTGGGCTGCGAATCAACTTCGACAAGAGTGAGGTCCTAGCTATTGGACTGGATGAAGGAGAATACCAGAGGATTGCCAACATGCTTAATTGCAAACGGGGGTCTTTTCCCTTTACCTACTTGGGGTTGCCCATCAGCGATGGGATTGGGGTCCCCTGACCAGGAAAGTTTACAAACAAGCGGACCCCTGGTTTGGCAAGCTTATGTCCTCTATAGCTAGACTCACGCGCACGGACTCATGTCTTTCTAGCCTCCCTCTCCACGCGATGGGGGTGTGCTTACTTGGTGGAGTCCATAAAACTATGGATGGACACTGGTCCCGTTTCTTTTGGGAAAGTAACGGGGCTACACACAAGTACCATTGGGTATGGTGGGCGGCGGTATGCCAGCCGAAAGCCTTGGGGGGCCAAGGTATTATGGACACCAAGCTCATGGATATTTGCCTGATGGTTAAATGGGTCTGGAATATGATGACGGGACAACAAGAATGTGGGCGGATATCATCAGGAGTAAGTACTTGCAGCGCAAAGACCTTCTGGTCGACTCGCATGCTCCTGGCTCCCAATTCTGGAATGCCCTTCAAAAGGTAAAGGACCTCCTTCGCCTGGGGGCAAGACATCACATCCTGGACGGTCAATCCACGCGTTTCTGGGTCGACTGGTGGCAAGGGTCGGGGCCCTTAGACACCCGCTTCCCGAGTCTTTTTGCTATCTCCCTAGAGTCGTCCGCCTCTGTTGCCTAGATGGTTCAGGATGGGGAGTGGCACATTCCTTTTAGGCGTCAGTTGGGGCCTGCCGAAAGGAATGAATTGGTTGACCTCCTTAGACAGATCGCGCATACTCTCCCTTCTGAGGGAGCGGATACATTTTCCTGGATGCTGGAGCCATCTAGGAAATTCTCGGTCAAATCCCTTTATCTCAAACTTTGCCAAGGTCTTCCACAGAAGCACTACTGCGAGATTTGGGGGATTGCTATCCCTTGAAGATCAGGATTTTCCTTTGGCAGTTAGTTAGGAAACGACTCCCTTCTAACGACAACATTGCCCAGAGGCATGGGCCCTCCAATGGACGTTGTGCGTTATGTGGAGATCCCGAGGATACTAACCATATCTTCTTCGGCTGCTCTTTAGCCTAATTCTTGTGGAGCGCAATTAGGGATCACTGCTCTTGGAACCCCTCGTGTTTTGCGGAGTTGTTTAGACTCCTCCAGAGTCGTACGGGCCAATCACGTAGGGTGTTATGGATGTGTTGCGCCGCGTTATGTTGGACTCTGTGGAACATGCGGAACAAGATTACCATTGAGGGAATTCGGCCCTCTCAACCGGCTGATACCCTTTTCAAAATGTCTATGTATATGCAGGTGTGGAAGCCAGTGGCTAAACGTCAGGACAGAGGCACGGTGGAGTTGGCGATTCGTGAGATTCGCCGGCTCTACGACACTGTGAGGGATCGGCCTGTTTGATCACATCCAGCTTATCCTACCTAGTCTTTATCTGTGCCTACGGGTGTTGTGTTTCCTCTCTTTAGGAGGGGGGGGGGGATGTAGCCTGCGAGCTATCTGGAACTTATTGGTGTGCCCTTCGTGGCGGTTGTATGACTGTGGTGTTATTGTGGACCTAGCCGGATGGCTTTATTAATTTAAAGCCGGGCTCTGCTCGAGCCTTCCGTCTAATTGTTCACCCACTTTGCAGAGCTCCCTAGTGCTGATTCCAAAACACAATTAGAACAGGAAGACTCAACTTTCAAAATAATTTTCTAGTGTTAGTTTAACACATAGATCTATGGCAAGCAATCTCATTTTAGGAGAATTAATGTGATGTATTGTTCGCAACCAATGTTTCCACCTTTCTATATTTAGCAATAAAAGGCAAGTCAATACTACTTTATGCAGTTGTAAATGGTCAAAGTTGTTGACTTCATCATAGGGATAATGTTCAAACTTGTTGACTTTATGCAGTTGTAAAATGGTCAAACTTTCATAAAGCCACTCCAAAAACATTAGGGAGGTCATGAATCTTTAAGAAAAGCTGAAGATATAATGCATACTAATGTACTACACGAGATGCTAAAATGCAAAATTGTGAGGCAAATATGATCATATATGCAGGATAAAGAAGAAAATAGACCAACATAATAATAATAAATTATGCCACAATTTTTGTGTTTTTTCTCTGACCCATTGAGTGAAATGACCATCCCTAATGTATATTTAAAGATACACAAGACAACATATCCACATCCCAGATGTATTAAGATTTCTTGGAACATCTCATGTCCCGACAGCAGAGAGATCATCCCAAATAGTGGAAATTCGTATGTGTAATGCATTCTCTTTTAGTGCTTGCAGATCCCATCTTTCAGCAATCTTACTGAAAAAGATCGTGAATCGTCTTATATAATTTGACAGATTTTATTATTCTTGCGAGAACAAACTGTTTACTTGGTTCTAACTGATAGAAACTGGTGTGAAGCTGGGATAAGGAACACTGTAGCTTACTTAGCGGAAACAAAGATGTAAGAATTAAGATACCTACAAAGGAGGAACAGAATATTGCTTAAGCCTTGAGCTGAATACTTGACATGTGTACTTGGCCTGGCATATCAAGACCACGATGATGCAGCTTTGCACTGGCCATGCAGAAAGGCTGGTCATAATCATGGAGTGGTATCCATAAAGTCCAAACTTCGGATGTGCCTTTGAGCAGAAAATGTTTTCATCCTCTGAAGCAGGAGCCATGCATCAGAAGTCAAACAACCTTCATTCACCTCACGCACAATAGGCGCAGAAGATTTTCTGTTGAACTCGATAAGCATTGTACCCTACAAAAGAAGGATGAAAAAATATACACCTTCAAGATTTAAGATGCTGTAAAATGAAATAAGAAACAAGAATCCTATAAAAATGAATTTGGATTTAATGGTTCTTTGACAGAATTCGAATTCTAATAATCAATGCAGCTAGTGAAGAGGCAGAATAGATATCTTATAAATACAAGTAGCAGCACACTATTTGAGTTGTTTGACACCAGAATATATACATCAATAGCTTCAAAATAAAACCGGAAACAACTACCGGTACAATATGAAGAGCAAGCCTTGATGAAGAGAAACCGAGATCAAATGGCTGGTTATTTGCTGATGCAGTAACTGCAGCACGCGCAAAATGCTCCAAGACATTAATCAAAGTGTAACTACAAACATGTATGGTAAGTGTGTGGATATTATATAGGACAACATGCAAGTTAGACTAACATGATTTAATGTTATGGGATTAGAGCCTAAGTGCGCCCATGTCCAAAAACACTGCCAATTTGTTGGGGTAAACTAGTATGTACGAAAGGTTTTATCAGCTAAAATTATCAAAATTGCTAGGTTTATTTCAGGAAAGCTCGATTAATTTATAAACTACAAGCCCAGCCAACTTGGCTTATAGAACAAGTGTTGCCAAAAAACCCTCTTGTAGCTGACTTGGATGCACGAATGGGCTTAACTGCACTACAATTGTAGTTTAGCGTTTAATAGGTCATGAAAGATTTATTTTTCACAATATGCATCCAGCATGCCATAATATTTCAGTTCCAAATTTTATCAACACATTAGGTAACAAATAGATAAACTCAGCTGCAAATAACATCAAATCTAAAGGATAGTTTCGGTATACGTCTAGAATTTTCACCCGAAACGGCATGTTGTGTGAATGTTGTCACAGTTAGGAGCTTTGTGCACTGTGCAGCTAAAGCCCTTCGTTCCTGCAAGAAACCCCACCTTTCCCTTTTTGACATTGGGAAATATTCTTCAAGAAACTCAAAGAGAATTTAAAATGTTTATGGTATATATGTCTGCTCTTGCATGCTTATATTGATTGAGAGTAAGGAACAAAAGTCAAAAGTAACAAAAATATACGTACAAATTTAGGAAAGAACCAACCTCAAATTTTTTCAAAAAGTCCTTTAATCTATTCATAGCTTCTTTCGCGGCTGGTGCTGAGTTTGGGTCAGAAAGAGCAGCATTCAGCTTCTCACACGAGTAACCAATTATATTCTGTATAACCTGTGTAATGTTATATGGTAAGGTTTTACTCATGCTACGAAATTATTCTTCAAACAGATATACTCACAGAATCGTCAAGAAAGGCCTCTGAAATGTGACTTCCATCATCTATCCAAATAGGAACCTCATACTCTTTCCGTTGCTTATATAAAAATCGCTTGGCTGAGGTGATCAGACCCTGTAACAGTTAGGTCACCAATCAACATAAATATACATGTAAGAGAATCTTCCAGCACTCTTTAACCATGAAAAATCAACATAAATATACATGTAAGAGAATCTTCCAGCTCTTTAACCATGAAAAAAATATTTTGACAAACCACAAATATGAAATTTGACACAGTTTTTGTGTCAAACGTAGTTGACAGAAAGGCTAAAACGATAGCTAGATCTGCAATTTAAAAGTAAGATCTTAAGAAGCAAAGCAATGAACCTTAATTTTTCCTTGAATATGGGGTCTTGTATCCTTTTCTATGGCCCAATCTGACATCATGGTGAAAAGGTATGTAAATGGTTTTTCATTTTCACCACTTAGAATGACAGGATGCTCAATCTGATCAATCTTATCATCAACAGTTGAAGACTGTGTAGCCTGCACACCATTAGCACTAGTTCCACCAATGCCTCGTGGCCCTTGTTGGGTATCATATCCATAAGGACTAGATGCAGAAGGTTCTCCTTGGTTCCTAGTAGCTTGGTCCTGCATGGTGATTTCCTGGACACGCTGTGTTTGTCGATGGACATTGTTCGCCACGGTAGGGTGGTCAACATGTTCTTCTACCAAAGTTTGAGTAGTTCTGCTAGTGCTTTGATGGGATTCATATCTATAGGTAGCAGGTGCATAACCTTCTGCATTGTTCACAGTAAGAGAGGCAGATCGGTCTTGCATGGTGAATTCTTGGAAATGCCGACTTTGTTCTTGGACACCATTTACTACAACAGGAGGGTTAATACGTTCTTCTACCATTGTTTGTGTAGTTCTAACAACTTGAGAGGCATTACCTGCGAATTGAATAACAATTACGCATGAATAAATCATATGATAAAAACTTGCAAGGTTAAAATCTTAAACGATGAAATTATGAAAAACTGAAACATCATGGGCTACACACTTTAATAAACCGAGTTTCCTTGGCACAGTATGGTGTGCCCCAAGAATAACAGAAATGTAGGCAAAGCATTTTCTCTACAACATGAGAGCCTCTAAGAAAGTGCAGTAAGACAAATAAATAAGTTGGGTAAGACAACTTAGGGCACGCACAAGATAATTGCAACATGCAGCCAAGTAATAATAAGTAGCCCATAATATCCGAATATGATTGGGGTTCAGGCAGATAGGGAGCATATCAGTCACTTAAATCGCCGCTTGAGTATAAAAACCTACAAACTGTCTTTATGCAACATAGATTCAACAAAATGCCAGGTAAGCAATTGCAGGAAAATGTTCCAATAAATGTGTCGAGTTACTTGTTCCATGTAGGACAGATAATAATTGATTGTAAATCAGTTGCCTCTTTAATCTCTGTAACTCCATCCAAGAAAAGTATCCCCAAAGCTAACCAATGAAGTATATAGTACCTAATCTGATTGGATGAGAGGAGTCTATTGCTCTTCGTATTGGCATCCCTTGCTCACTACCATTTGTAACGCTTATGTTACCTGGCCAGGCAGCTAGAGTGGCTCTGGAGGATAAAGGTTAATAGATTTTGGGGGGAATTTTTCTGTCGTAGTGTCTCCCCCTGGACACCCTCTTCCTTTTATTCACTCTTTTCAGTTTAGTCCCTCTACAGTCTGAGTATTACACACATACACACCAACACTCCCCCTCAAGATGGGCTAAAGATATCAACCATGCCCATCTTGCTAGAAATTACAGCCCCATCACCAGGTCCTAACCCTTTAGTGAGACAATCTGCTAACTGCTCATTAGATTTTACATAATCCAGTTTTAACATTCCACCATCTATCTTCTCCTTTATGAAGAACCTGTCAATCTCGATGTGTTTCGTGCGGTCATGCTGAACAGGGTTATTAGCAATGTTTATTGCAGACTTGTTATCACAATGCAATATCATTATGTTGTTTCTCAACAATCGGAGCTCTGACAATAAGCTCCGCATCCAAATCATCTCACTCACACTTAGAGCCATAGCTCTATATTCAGCCTCTGCAGTAGACCGCGCCACGACATCTTGCTTCTTGCTCCTCCATGACACGAGATTGCCTCCCACAAAAATGCAATAACCTGATGTGGATCTTCTGTCATCAATGTTGCTTGCCCAATCAGCATCACAGTAACCTTCCACACTAAGGTGCTGGTTTGGTTTGAACCACAGTCCCTTTCCTGGACTTCCTTTCAAGTACCTTAGGACACGGTAAACGGCTTCCATGTGCCCAGCCCTTGGATCATGCATATACCGGCTCACCACACTCACTGCATATGAGATATCAGGTCTTGTGTGACAGAGGTATATTAAACGCCCTACTAGTCTCTGGTAACTCTCCTTGTTGACAGGATCTCCTGAGTCCGCACTTATTTTATGATTCCTATCAATAGGTGAGGCAATAGGGCGACATCCCAACATCCCTGTTTCATTCAGCAGATCAAGAACATATTTCCTTTGGGTGAGAATTATTCCCTTGGATGAGCGAGCAATCTCAATCCCAAGAAAATACCGAAGTGGCCCTAGATCTTTCACCTCAAATGCCTTCCCCAATCTCTCCTTCAGGTCCTTGATTTCTTCGGCGTCATCACCGGTTATCACTATATCATCAACATACACTGCTAGAATAGTGATATGTGCCTTCCTATGCATGTAGAAGACGGTATGATCTCCATTGCACTGAGAGTATCCCATCCCGACAACTACACGCTTGAATCTATCAAACCATGCCCGTGGAGACTGCTTTAGACCATATAAAGATTTTTTAAGCTTGCATACCTTTCCATCAGTTTGACTATTCCCAAAACCAGGTGGTATCTCCATATATACCTCCTCGTGTAGGTCCCCATGGAGGAATGCATTTTTCACATCCAATTGATGGAGTGGCCATCCAAAATTGACAGCACAAGACACTAGTGTTCTCACGGTGCTCATCTTCGCCACTGGTGCAAAGGTTTCATCATAGTCTATTCCATAAGTTTGACTATAACCTTTCGCAACCAATCTTGCCTTGTACCTGTCGACCTTTCCATCGGGGGTTTGCTTCACCGTGAACACCCATTTGCAACCCACCGCCCTTTTTCCTGGTGGGAGTAGCACAAGGTCCCATGTCTTGTTCTTTTGGAGGGCACTAAGCTCTTCCTTCATAGCCTCCCTCCATCGAGGATCTTGCTTTGCTGTTCTCCAGTCATTGGGAACAAATACATTTTGAAGGGATGCAATCAATGCTCTGTATGCAGGTGAAATGTTTGAATATGACACAAAATTGGCAATGTCATGTTCAAAACCATACCAATCTGGTGGCTTTCCTGCATTACTTCTGATTGCTCTACGTTGAGCAATAGGTAAATCTAAATGCGATGGGTTGGAAGGAGCAGCATCACCATTCTCTGAAGATGACGAGGAGCTTGATGGAGAGAGGCCTGGAGAAGAGACTAGAACATCAGTGGCATCTTGGCACTGTGGTTGTTGTGCTGTTGTAGTTCCTCCTCCTCCTCAGCTTGCCCAACTGCTTGTGCATTTTCAACTAGTAATTGCTCCCCCTGATTGCGAAAATGTCTTCTCTTGTATACCTGCAACTCCTTGGTTGCAGCCGGTCTCCCAGGAGGAAGAACCACTGTCGGACTAGGGCAAGGACACCTTCTATGGTACACCTGCAACTCCTTGGTTGCAGCTGGTCTCTCAGGGGAAAGAACCACTTCAGGATGGGGAATGGATCCGACAATTTCTTCTTCTTTTCCCATAATTCCTACATTGCCTTCACTCTCCCCCTCTCTCCTGTCACCCTCAAGGACAGGGGAGAACTCACCCAGAAACTGTTCAAGATCCCCTGCATTCTTGTAGTATGGCTCAGACTCCCGAAAAGTCACATCCATACTCACGAACAACTTCTTCTCAACTGGATTCCAACACATGTATCCCTTCTTTCTAGATGCATAGCCAACAAAAATACACTTTGTCGCTCTAGGATCCAACTTGCCTAGACCTGGTCGGTGATCATGGACAAAGCAAACACATCCAAACACCTTGGGAGGCAATTTAAATTCTCTTTCACCCAGTAGAACTTCACATGGAGACTTCATATCTAGAACTCTGGATGGCATACGGTTTATCAGATAAGCCGCTGCCATCACAGCTTCGCTCCATAAATTCTTAGGTACATTCATCTGAAACATCAACGATCTAGTAACCTCCAGGAGATGTCGATTCTTCCGTTCAGCAACTCCATTTTGTGCTGGGGTCCCAACACAAGTGGTTTGATGAACCATTCCCTGATCTGACAGATAAGCATCAAATCCGTAATTAATATACTCTGTCCCATTATCCGACCGAAGAATTCTAACCTTTTTGTCAAATTGCGTGGCCACCATTTTGTGGAAGTCCTGAAAGCATGTGAGGACTTCACTCTTATGCTTCATCAAGTAGATCCACGTCATACGAGTGTGACAATCAATGAACGTGACAAACCACCTAAAGCCACTCACAGAGGTAACAGAACAAGGACCCCAAACATCTGAATGTATTAATAAGAATGGTTCGGTACTTCGGAGACCAGTACAAGGATAAGTTGCTCGTGTATGTTTGCCAAACTCACAAGCATCACACACTAATTTAGTTCGATTTGCTTTCTTAAATAACTCAGGATACAAAAGACTCAAACGCTCAAATGAAGGATGTCCCAAGCGATAGTGATGCAACAAAATCTCGCCTCAACACCTCCTACAGCCACAACGAGTGCAGTATCTCCTTGAGAAATATACCATAGTCCATTACGCGCTATTCCAGTTCCAATCCTCTTCCCAGTTCTTTTCTCCTGGAAAAAACAGGCATCCTCATCAAATGTCACTGTGCACTTGAACTGTTTAATAGCAGAGCTCACAGAAAGGAGACTGACAGGAAATGAAGGGACATGGAGAACTGAAGTTAATGCCAGTGAGGGTGTACATTCTACAGAACCTACACCTTTAATTGGTTGGGATGTTCCATCTGCTATCTGAATAGTTTCTGAATTATCATGTGGATTATAAGATGCAAATGCATTGAGGGAACCGGTAACATGTCTAGATGCCCCTGAATCTATAATCCAATCAACATGTGGATGTATATATGTGGAAGCAAGAGCCTGAGCTTGAGTACCTTCGTCCACTTGGGCATAATTGGCATAGCTACCGAAGTGATCAGCCTGAGGTATTGGGCCTGATCCCTGTGAACTTTCTGCTCCATGACTCTTCTGCCATTTCTCCCATTGTGCTGCTTGCTCACCCGTAAGCGTGACGTGTGATGTTTCCTCTGCAGCAACATAGGCTCTAGTGTTGACACGTCCTCTGCCACGTCCTCCACGTCCACCACCTCGTCCTCCACGACTCTCACCTCTGCCTCCACGACCAAATCCACGAGTTGCTCGGCCGCGTCCTCCAGATTGTGGGGCGAGACACCCATAACTCAGATGTCCTGTCTCTCCACAATTGTAGCATTCCCTGTTGTCAGCAACATATGCTGACCGAACAGGAGTATTGTTACCCATCATCACTCGCAGGCGAATCTCCTCCTGGACCATCGCTGAAATTGCCTCTTCCATAGTAGGTAATGTAGTCTGGTGAAACATAGCAGCCCTCCTTGGCTCAAACTCTGTGTTCAGCCCCTTTAAGAAGCGGGTAACCCTTCTACGTTGCTGCCAAGCGTCAGCAGCCTCGATATCACTGGAACATATGAGTTGCAATGAGTCGTAGTGGTCCAAATCAGACCATAGTTGTTGCAGCTCACTAGCGTACTCCTGGACCGTTTTCTCCCCTTGCTTGAGGTCATCCACCTTACTTTGGACCTCCACCATCATCATCACATTTCCAGCCCCAGAGTACATATTGCTCAGCGTCTTCCAGATCGTTGTTGCACTTGTAATTGCTTCTATCATCCTGGCAATTGATGGAGAGACAGAGTTCATCAACCAGGCTGCCACCACAGAGTTGGTGGTGTTCCACACTCGCCAATCCGCACTTGTTCTATCTGCAGGTTCTATGAATGTTTCCTGCACACAATGCTCTACACCCTTTGTCCTCAAGATCAGCTTGGCCCTCCTGGACCAACTAAGATAATTCTTGCTCCTTCTAACTTCAGTTCATTTGGCATCAGCTCCAGCTTCAACTCGGGTGTTCCCGCTGGTGCTTTCGAGCCCATTATCCCCATTGCCATAAGATCCTGCAGCAAACTCCTCATATCGCCTTTTGTAACCAGTGTGGAATCTCCCTGAGCCTCCTTTTCCAGCTTATCTTGTGCTGCCTTCCTCGCAGCCTCATATCCTCGGGCCTCATTTCTTCTGAACAAAAGACAAGAGCCCCCCCCCCAGCTGCTGCACTTCCTCACACACTACCCAATCGACAAAAGCAAAAAAGAGGAGTAGAAACTGGAGCAGAAACGAGCCTCGTTCTTCTTGCTTTCTGTACCCAGCAGCTGTCTTCTTCCTCTCCTTGCTACTCGTGAGCAGTCTTCCAGCTACAGGTCCCTTCCTCTTAGCCTCCAAATCCTGCTGCTATCTGCACAACCCGTCCGCCTCGGCACACACCAGCCGCACAGCAGCAGCTCTCCACCTCCACGCACAGCTAGATCTCCCCCTCACCTCAGGCCACCATGGAGCAGCACTGCTGCACAGCCGCCGCCGCCTCCTCTCGTAAAACCTAGCTCTGATACCATAATAGATTTTGGGGGGAATTTTTCTGTCGCAGTGTCTCCCCCTGGACACCCTCTTCCTTTTATTCACTCTTTTCAGTTTAGTCCCTCTACAGTCTGAGTATTACACACATACACACCAACAAAGGTAATCCACCTTGCTTCCTGCAGCAAGAGGTGAATATTCATGTAATATCCAATTCAATATACACCGAGACATGAACAAACTACCAGCAGCCTGTAAAGAAACGCGATGGACAGAACACTAAACTGCAAAACTGCAAAAATAGAAAGTGTGGCAGACTGGAATAACCATTTATAATTCAGTTTACAAACTTGGAAGTTCTGGTACGAAGGAATGAAAGAAAATGAAGTCTTGGTATGTACTAATATACACGAGATCGTGCTGGTGAGTTGTATCTCTTGCCGATCAAGAATAGACGCAGCAACGGATCGTAAGCTGAAGTGTGTGCATTTTAAATGATTTTCTTTTGCCAACCAAGGGCAGGGAGATCCCACATTGCATTATAAGAAAGCAGAAATGATCTTATTCATCCATCTAATTGGACACTGCAGAAATAACTGTTTTCTTGCTTAAATCCAATGTGAAGCATTATACCTTGCGTGAATTGCCATCTACGTAAAATCTGATGTGTTCACTAATTATTAATTTTTTTGATCAAAGGGTCCACGCCCCAACTTCATTAACGAAGCATAAGACTACAAAGTTTGTTACATTTCAGTCTCTCAGGAGTTTTCTTCACCAACCGTTAGACAAAGCTGAGGTTGATAAACAAAATTTCCTGGTTTCTCAACAGTTCAGATGAGGCATAAAGCACAGAAAACAACAGGAAACGTAACTGAAACAACAGTTTAACGATCCTCCCAGGACCAACACCAGCGCCCAGGTAAGGACAATACATACCGTTCACTAATGGAAAAGGACAATACATACCTTTTGCCACGAGGTGGTTTATTTACTTCAGAAACAAGTCTGACACGTGCTGCTTCCAATTCATCAACCACCCCACCAATAATCTCAATAACCTCAGGGACTAGCATAAGAAGCCCCCTCTTTATGTGCACATTCCTTATGACAATCTGAGATATGCAAAGATAGTTACGATCTGTTGATACGAAATTCGGGAAGGGAGAAAGTATGCTTTGATCTGATGCTACACTAAGGTTATATACTTATATTTTACTTAATATGTTGTCTGCCATCATATCACTAACAAACATGATACCGGTGCATAAAAAGTGCATCGACCATTTCGTTCTCTCTCAGGAATAGTCATTATTTCATAGAAAGCTAGTTATAAAATGCAGAGAATGGTGGTGCCCGATGAGTTCCTGAGAATATCTGTCTTCTAATTGAGTTCTAAATTTTCATGATACAATCAATTTTTTGCCAGCACCAACCAACACTTCACATACAGAGTATATACATACTTCTATTCTTCCAAGCAAACAGCTTTAAAAATGTGTGCACTGAAATCAAGCGGGGCAGTATCACGGGAAGCAGAGAAACAGACTTACTGAGTGCATGTAGAGCATCTGGTCCTATTCTTTCACAGCTATTTGGTTCCAGATGTAGATGTTCATGTTACAGTTCAGATAGTTTGCATGTTTAATACCCCAGTGAAAGAGCTTTTGCATATTGCTGCACATACTAGTTATCTGGTGGGTAGAACAGATATAATACTGATGGATATATTCAACTGCTTCAAAAGTACATATATGAATTAATTTAATATGGGAACTGCACATTCAGTCAAATGGTACTACATGGGCTTCAAAACCACAATATTGGCTACTTTGATATCTATCTCTAAGCTTATCTCTTTACAACTATTTAAGTAATATTCTATCTTGATCCTTAGGCCATTACTAACTGATACTATTGACATGCACACAAGTATGCAAAGAGTAAATTCCCATGCCAAATGCCACTGGGCGCATTTAAGTACACGATGGAAAGACACCACTTAAGTACAACAAGGGACAGAAACAACATTAAATCCAAAGGTATGATAACCTTCTTAAGAAAAAGAGCAGATCAAAAGATGACCTTAAAACCAACAGGAGCAAGAACTTGCAGGTCTTTGATAGGTCTGTACTCTATTCCATATATGTGTTGGATGCCATCTGTCATTGACAACTTTAAACATCTTTTGGGCCCCGCATGTGCATCACGATATCTTTCCCTTAAAGGATTTGACATGTTGACAATTTCATCAACCTAAAAGACCCAACTAGTTAGAAGGTTTGCTCAGGAAAAAAAAGAAATAAACGAAAATCTTGAAAACATTATACCTGAGTTAAAATACAACACAAAGACAAATAAGCATGTGTTGAAGTTAAACAGCTCTTGTTTACCAAAATGGAAAAATAAGCTGGGATATAAACAATATGTAAATTATATCGGTACAATTAAGAAATACATAATGAGCAATGAACTAATGACAACCACCTTTCATAAGCAATGAACAACTAGAAATTTAGACTATTAAAACCAAAAGTTAAATAGTCAGATACAGAATGACAGGCTTATGGAGCATCTATGAAACAGACAGTGACAACAGTATTTTCAGTTCCACAGTTATGAAGACAAATTTAGGGTCATACAATCATACATTAGTTCTGTTATGGTTATTTCTCACATCTCTTATTTAATTATTCTGATTTAGTTGAGAAACCTAAAGATAAACATCTTATGCACCTAATATAGGAGAACTAACAGAGTTGACTGTACAATTGTGTGGCTGCATAAGGTGCAGACATTTTATATTCACTAATAAAGTTTTCGTTCATCGTATAATTAATAATTGATAATATAGTTGCATTAATAGTATAATCCTAGCATCTGAATGACAACAATGCATAACCTGGACCAACCAAATAAGCGATGCACGTCTTTCTCTTCCCCTATTAGCACGCCCCCCCTCGGAGTTAAGAATAAGATTTAATCGGTTTTGGCAGCAGATTAATCATATAATCCTAGATAATACTCAACCCTTTTCTGAAAATAAGCGGTATAAAATTTTGCCCAAAGTCAAGCAATCCAAATTTTGTAGTAGCACATTACAACCAAAGAGGGAAGAGATGATCAGTCCTACTACCATGAAGATCATGTTATTGGGTCAAGCTTAAAGGGCCACATGATGCTTATAGGACAGTTTTCTGAACCCCTGATGATCCATAACTCTATAAACTAAGATAGCTTGGATGAACAGAAATGCAGAACGCATCCCTTACTAGTACAACAAAAGCGACAGTAATGCCACCAATAGTGACCATTCTATGTGGCAGAAAGTCACCTCCAAGCATAAGAGAACAATGAAGGCAACTGAGGAATTGTGTATTTATGGTGCACTACCTACCTTTGAGCATGTAACAGCACAAATGCACAATGCTCAAACATGAAGGCAAACTTGCAGATATTCCGTCACGAACCTGAATCGTCCACAAGAACACAAACCATTCTATATAACTATGCTGCACTAGGAGGGGCACAAAAGCAGTACTGAAAACCACACCTTGGTAAGAAAAGCATAACCAGTCATTCACATATTGAATTTTATAGAGGATATACAACCTGTAGCACAAATGGCCCGTCGAGGACGGCGGCGTCCATGCCCCCAACACCCGGTGGGAGCACGCCAGTGCCGCACGCGTTCATGTCAGCAAAGAGGAACTGCTCGAAACACCGCCTGCCCTTCACTTCCGTGCCACCGTCGTTGAAACCAGGCAGCTCCACGGCACAAAATTCAATCCACTCTGGCCGCACGCGCAGACCCAGCCGCCGCAGGAACGCATCCACCGGACGCAGCGGCAAGCTCAGTGCAGACGGCGGCGTCGAGGCCGAGAGTGGGGTCGGAATTGGGGTCCAAGCCCGGGGTGGAGTTGGGGTTGGGGTTTGAGCCGGAGTGGGTGCGGCAGAAGGCGATGGAGTTGCCGTTGGGGTTCGGGAAGGAGAAGTGGGTGCCGGAGCAGGAGGTGGAGTTGGGGTTGGGGTTCGGAATACGAATACAGGAGCGGGAGGTGGGGTTGGGGTTCGGAATAGAGGAGCGGGAGCCGGTGGCGGAGTTGGGGTTGGGGTTGGGGTTCGCGCCGGTGGAGTGGGTGTGGCAGCCGGCGACGGAACTGGGATTGGGGTTCGCGCCGGAGGAGTCAGTGCCGGAGGTGGAGTTGGTGTTGGGGTTCGGGACAGAGGAACGGGTGCCGGAGCGGGAGGTGGTGTTGGGGTTGGGGTTCGGGCCGGCGGAGTGGGTGCGGCGGCCGAAGGTGGAACCGGGATTGGGGTTCGCGCCGGAGGTGGAGTTGGTGTTGGCGTTCGGAACAGAGGAACCGGCGCCGGAGCTGGGGGTGGAGTTGGGGTTGGGGCTCGCGCCGGAGGACTTGGAATCTGGGGCGGGGGATGCTAAGGCGGGTCGGGAAATGGTGGGGAGAGGTCGTCGGCGACGTCCGTGAAGAGGGAGTCTCCGTCAGAGTCCCGGATCTCTTCGGGGGCGTCGTCGAAGGGCGAGTCCTCGTCGGGGTTCTCGATCTCCTCGGCCTCGTCCTCGTCATCGGAGATCTCGATGGGAGGTGACGGGGGAAGCGAGGAGGGGCTAGGGTTTCGGGGTGAGGGCCGGCCGACGCTTCCGCCGCCGCCGCTAGCGACGGAGACAGAGGGGGATGCGGAGACGGAGACGGAGACGGAGGCAGGAGTGGCCGCGTCGTCTTCCTCGTCGGAGTCGGAGTTGACGATTAGGTTCCGCCGCCGCATTTTCGGAGAATTTTTGGCGGCGATTTGATCGGAGGAAGGGGGGTGGCCGGGTGGGGGAAGGTTTTGGCGGCGGTTTCCCTCCAAAGCTTGGAATGGTAGAGCAGACTGGAGGGAAGGTTTGGAGGGAAAAAGAGGTGGGCCAGTATTGGGCTGGTACTTCAGCTTGCGAAATGGACTGGTTATACTGTTGGGCCTACTCGGGTTTGAGCTTCTCTGGTGTGTGTGCTGGGCAATCTGGACCACGCCAACATGGTGACATTTGAGCGTCATATAACCAACATGGATTCTTAATTTCTTGATGTGCTTGGATTCATTCATCTATAACGGTGCTAGCCCTCAAAAAACCTATATAACGGTGTAAAGTAAAACACTTTCAGATGTTTCAAACCACACAACAGAAGCATGACATCATGTAAAGTCATGTAAGACAATACATAATTCATCTTGTAAATGTATTACGAACACATCAATCATAGCATGCGCTACTGATTAAATCTTCAAGGTTCAGTCGATCGTATAGAGATTTTTTTATTGCAATCTTAATTTGAGGTTGTCTTTACATATGTGCCTTGCAATATATTTTTTCACAATACACGGCAAAACTGTAGAGGAAGCCCGAGAGATATATGTTCTTCGTAAAGAAGATAAAGTCACAGAATGAGAGAGAGTCGGCCCTAGGAAACATAGACACGAAATATAATCTAACCAAGCACTGGGACATAATTTTCATACAATATCATTTATATCATGTCTGTTTACTAGCATTTTGGGACATAATTGTCTTAGATTCCATCTCGAAAAAAATCCAAGATTATCTTCACACGTGGTTCTCAGGTTATTTTAATATTTTTTGCAAAGTATGTAGATTGTGTTGTTACGGCATATTCAACCTTTTCCTAAAGGGATTTCATGTTTTGTTTTCTCACTACAATTGAAATACCAGGTTGAGTAGACCATCTTTCATGTGCCTTGCAACTTTTTTTTTGCGAAACACGGTACAACACAGACGCTCAAATAGACGTGCACACACTCACCCCTATGAAAGCACGCACGCACACCCTACCCCTATGAGCACCTCCGTAATACCGAGTCGGCGGGTCTAGTCTTGAGATTGAAGAAGTCACTACGGGCGCCTCGCTGTCGACGCGAACATCGCCTCTCACTAAAGAATATTCCGACTAAATGAGAAACACCAACGCCAAACCTGAGGTTTGAACTCTGGTGAGCTGGGGTACAACTACCCTCCTAACCATCTTGCCACAAACAAGTTCTCATGTGTCTTGCAACTTGCAAGGTACATAAATCAAGTTAGCTCGTATGAGTTTACCCACGAGATACTTGACAGGTAGTATATAAGATGATTATACATGCGTTTTTTTACAAACAACTCAACATAGGTAGTTCCTGAGAACTTGCTCTAAGAAGCTGATATATCAGACCATTCAATCAAGTGCTCCGTGCAATCAATTATCATTTATCGGACAGACATATTCTCACAATAAAATGTGAAAAACAAAACTTTGGTGTTCAGCTCTCGACGAGTAGTAGAGCTTGTATGAAAACATCAATAAGAGCGTCTGTAGTCCAACGGTTAGGATAATTGCCTTCCAAGCAATAGACCCGGTTTCGACTACCGGCAGACGCAAATTTGATTGTTTGTTAGTTTTTTCAGTATCACCGTTGCTGCCTGCTCTAGTTACGTGAGCTCGCACGGCCCTTGATATTTTGATCCCTCTTGGGCAGGACGCAGGTCATATCAAAGTAAGCAACACACGCAGGTGTCGTCACCACAGCAAGACCAAACCTCCCATCAAACATCTACTCCAGGATGAACTGCGGGCAGGCAGGGTACCCTCGTGTCGAGAGCATCACTCCTCGCTGCTGATAAAAGATCAAGCAGGAGTGAGTGAGTGAGCAAGGGAGAGTCCCTTTCTCTCCTCCCCGTCGCCGGCCAGGTGCCCAGGTGGTAGGAGAACCAGCACGCCATCTCCCCCGCTTCGCCTAGATCGCAAGCAATTACTTCCTCGGAGGTTCTGGTCAATCAACCGATGTTTTTAGCTGTCTCTATCAAGCTGAGCGATGAACGTTAGCTAATCGGCCGACCGAGCTCCCTCAAAAAGGAAATGAAAACTAGGTAAAACTACGCCGATCGCGGTCGCGCGCGGGGTCTTCTTTTTCTTCTCTTTCTTTCCCAGTCCAGAGTATCGCCGGCGATTCTGCGAAATCGATGCTTGGTTTGATCGATCCTACCAGTGGTTGCATTGGAAGAGTCCTCACGTTTCCGGACGGGATTTTCTTGTCAGATGAGAGATCGAGCGGCATCAGCGTGGATCAAAGCTGCGAGAGCTTAGATTACACTCCGGTCATACTGGCCGTAAAGCGGCAGAGATTCGGATACTTCCTGTGGTATTACAGGTAGAGTTTATCCGTGCGATGTGCTCCCCTGCAGTCCAACAGGCGATCTCGCACTCGGCAGCAGGGTACGCGGAAACTGCCGGGTGAGCGCATTTATATGTCAGTGTGTATGCAGCACTGCCAAAGTCCAAACTAGAGTAGTAGAGTTCATGTGTATTCACGTTTATCGGCCAGATGTGACGCAGCGTAGACTATCCGTGGAAAGAAGGTCGGGAACGAGTGTGACTACACACAGGAGGATAACTGAATGCAGCTCATCAAGTCATGATCACGGCCATGATAATCCTCGTTTGAGAAGCAAACTCCGCTGACTCGTTCCGATTAATGATTGATCGCTCATCTGCCGGCCACTCCAACTGACGGAAACTGTACAACTGCATATGCATGGTCCTGACGGCATTATCCAAACCTGCAGTAAACGTCGAGGAACTTGTGATTCGAATAAATATAGGCGGCTCCTAAATAATCAGACCTCGTGCTTTGGGGGTGGGATCGAATAATCCACTAGCGGATCGAAATGCACGAGTAGGTGCTAATGACCATCATCCTAGATAGACACCCGTCGATCGGCCGTCGCTCTCCCACGAATCTACGAATCCAAACCTATTCGCGGGAATAGAATTCCCGCCTTCCCGGTGGTGCTGCTGGATAACGAAAGCGCGGCGCCAAGGTAGACACGTCCACAACCAGCGACGGTTCGCCAGCCGGCCGGCGGCACAACATGACGATTGGCTGCTAGCTACTCCGGCCGTATGACCGTATCTAGCATTCTAGCTACGTTGGTGCGGTGGGCTTATCCGATTCCCGATCCAGCCATGCATGTAAGGCGCGCGTGGCGCACATGTGCCCGCCGACGTGGCCGCACGCCTGTTAGGAATACTAAGCTTAGATCGGTTGGAGAGTTTGCTGCTTAGAAAAGTACTAGTTCGAGTCGTTTCCCTTTTCCGTATTAGGCAAGTTTAGTAAACCAAAGTTGTATTGTGTCGCGTCGAGTTGGGCCTGTGAGCCGTGTTGGACGCGGTTGTATCCTCTATATAATGCAATGAGAAAGACCCCGAAAAGCAACCAATATTGCTGCCCCAAATACCTCTCTCTCTAAGCTCGAATTAGGGTTTGTTTATCTCTTCTTGTTGATCGATCTTGTGTGAGATCCGTCAGTTGGTATCAGAGCTACGGTCGCCAGATCTTCTAGTAACGGGAGATCATGGGCAACAAGAGCAACGACAAGAAGGCGTTAGCGGAGGTGTCGAGCGCGGCTTTACAAGCTGCGGCGCCGGCGCCGTCATCATCGCAGTTCCCGCGGTTTGATCGCGAGAACTATGGAGTTTGGGCAGCAACGATGGAGTGCGCGATGGAGTCGCATGGGCTCTGGGATATCGTCGACCCCGGAGGTGACGAGTTCAAGAAGGGTGGAGCGCAGCGCCGGCGAGATCGCCAGGCGGCTACGGCCATCTATTCGGCTATGCCGATGGATTTGATGCAGCATCTCATCTCCAAGGAAACTGCGAAGGATGTGTGAGAGACCATCAGGACCTTGCAGCTAGGGCACGAGAGGGTTCGTGAAGCCTCGCTACAAACTATGATTAAGAACTACGAGAATTTGCAGATGGGAGACGAGGAGTCTGTGGAGCAGTTCGCAGCCAGGGTAGTGTCCCTGGTTAATGGAATTCGCACGCTCGGCGAGAAGCTCGAGGAGATCTCGGTCGTGCGGCGTTTCCTCCGAGCAGCGACTGCACGGTACTTACCCATAGTATCGGCGATCGAGCAGTGCGTCGATCTGAAAAACCTCACGCTAGATGATCTAGTCGGGAGGTACAAGGCTCACGATGAGAGGATGAAGCTAACATCAGGAGACGGAAAGCAAGATGAGGTTCTCATGCTCACGCGCAGCCAGCTGCAAGCAATGGTCGCGGCGGAGTACAAGAATCATGGTGCGTCCAGCAGTGGTGGCAAGAAGACGGAGAATCGCCCGGCGGGTAACACCGGAGGCGGCGATCAGAAGCAGAAACAGAAGCCGAAAAAGAAATTCGACAAGCGCTTGATCCGTTGCCACAACTGTAACTTGCTCGGGCACTTCAAATCTGAGTGTCGTAAACCTGTCAAGGAGACAGCTCTAGTGGCTGTCAAGGGAGCTGATGCTAAGGATGTAGATGAAGACCCCCGTATTTATATGATGGAGGTTTGTGAGCTGATGGAGGAGAAGCCAGTAAATTCTCAGGAAGAAGCCACAGAGCATGTGGAGTCACTAGTACAGAACGACACATCGGAAACGGGCCAAAAACCCCATCGGAAACGGAAAAAGGGTCCGTGTCCCCGACCCCGTCACTGATGTGAAGGCCCTCATCGGTAACGGAGGCGAAAAAACCGTCGCTGATGAGGCGTCGGTTTGGCAACGGTTGTGCACAACCTCCGTTTCTGATGTGTCGGAACATCAGTAACGGAGATTCTGTTTCTGCTCGTTTGCATTGAGGTTTCTTCATAAGCCTAGAGCAGGAATAGATTTGGCACTGGACATTTAAAATTTCACAGCAGAAGCACAAAAACGCTAACAAATTCATTCATTTATAAGGTATAACAAATGTCACCGATACATTGCATCACAAGACAACCAATTACTTATCTTCATTGTCATGCCTCTCTAAATCTATCATTGACATGTCTAGCTAAATCTATCTATGTCATGCCTCTCTAAACTTATCCTTGTCATTTCCAACTTAATTTATCTTCATGACTTGCTGTTAGAGTTCATGAATTCAATCTTCTTCTTGGACGGTGTCGCCAAAATATAATCAACTCGCCGCTTTGTCCCTGACCTTGGACGGATCAGCACCATGCTCTGCACATAGTGCAATAAGCGAGTGCTGATGTACTGAAGGTGTCTCTTTTGTAAAGTGGTCACTGAAATGCAAAGAGATAATATATGACTCCATGTTAGCTCACTATACATCTAGCATAAAGGACATACAACACAAAAGGATGCATAAGACAGAATAACAAACTTACAAATCCATTGCATAATTGTTGTGTACCAACAATTATGCCGGACGATAAGCGCACCTTGGCTAAGGACCCGACTTTTTATACAGTGTCACCGAAATGTACATCTGTTTTGCAAAGGAGATAAGTCAGCCATGAGTTTCATACACTACCGATTTGTGCTAGTTATGTTCTTTTCGAGCGACACTACGTAGTCGTCCTCAGTGGCGGAGCTAGAACATACTGAACCAGGATGCACACATGTTACCACAATACATTTAAAACAATTTTTAGGGATGCATATGTGATGAAAAATTGCAAATTTACAAAGAAAAATTCCTTCTCCCGGTGTCCTGTGCACCCGGCTGGCTCAAGGTGGATCCGCCAGTGGTCGTCCTCATCGTCCTCGGATGTATTACAACCCTAGTTCTAGTTCTATTCATGAGTGTCCTATGGAAGAAAACCTAAGCAGAACAATGACAACAACCCTAGTTCGTCGGCACGACGGCCGGTCACAAATAGATGTATTACCTTTCGATCTGGCGGCGGGAGTACGTAGTCGTCCTCGTCGTCCTCGGATCGACACGCCATGCGCCCTCCAGCTACAGATCAAGCGACGAGATCTGCCCGGGTGGAGCAAAGAACGGGTACGCGCTGCCACGGTCGGAGGAGAGGAAGATGCGCGCCGATACGGTCGGAGGGAGGGAGATGCGCGCCGTCACGGTCGGAGGAGAAGAAGATGCGCGCCGCCATGGTCGGAGGAGAGGAAGATGCGCGCCGCCACGGTCGGAGGGAGGGAGATGCGCGCCGCCACGGTGGAGCTAAGATCTGGTGCTGCGTGGAGGCGCCGCCACACTTTGAGAGTGAGGCTGAGAGTGAGAGCGATGGAGTTTAGGGCTGTGTGAAGGGCGCATTTATAGCAAAGTAGAACATCGGAAACAGAGGGTATAAACAACCGTTTCCTTTGATTTTTTCACTGACACACTGGGCTTATACTGATCTCTACTAGTATTGAAGTTGAAGAACATAAAAATAAATAACTATAACTACTCCTCGGCCTCCGCCTTCTCCTGCTCGTATGCGAGGAGAGCCGCGTAGTCGTCCGTGTCGTCGCGCGGCTCCTCGCCGACGATGTCATCGCCGCCAGTGCGCCCCTCCCACATATCGTCGTCGTAGGCAGGATCATCGCGCAGCTCTGGTGGGAGGAGGAGCCGGCGGCTCTGAAGCAGCTCAACTCTTTCTGGCGGCATAGGCACCGACGCGCGGTTGAGGTGCCAGCCACCGGGTAGCCGAACCTTTGACCATGGCACTGGCCTCTTATATTGCCAGTGCCGCTCCGCGACGGCCTGCCCGACGATGACGCGGTTCCATCCAGGCGACCGCGGACGAGCGTCTCTCCGCCGTGGCGAGCGGCTGCGGTCGCGGGCGCCCGAGGATCCCGCGTCCTCTTCCGGCGGCATATGCACCCTCCTGTGGTTGACGCGCCAGCCAGCGGGGAGGCTAACATTTGACCAGGGCACTGGCCTCCTATATTGCCAGTGCCTCTGCGCGACGGCCTCCGGCACGGCGATGCGGTTCCAATTCAGCGAAAGCGGGAAACTGCTGCGGCGAACGCCCGAGGAGTTGCTAGGAGTATACATGGCTGCGGCGAAGTGGCGTACTGAGATAGCAGGGAGATCGTGGGTTTTTAAGGAGTTGTGGGCGGTGCCGCGGCGTCACTACGCCACTACGCCATAGCAGTTACTCCGCTCGCATCGAATTCGACGAAGATGGAACGTGTCCACATTGCACACGGACACACAAAAGTCTCCATTGCTATAGAGGCACATATCGGAAACGGAGCCAGAATTAAGACCGTTGCCAATAATATGGGTAACGGAGTTAATACTTTCTCCGTTACCTATGTTGACGGGCCAGCCACGGCCCAGGTCAGGTTTGTACGCACTGGCCGCGCGGAAAGCGCGATTCTCCGTCGCCTAACACCTGCCGTTTCCATAGAGAGGTATCCGATGTGTCGTTCTGTACTAGGTAGTTAGTCGAGGAGAAGGTGTTTCTCCACGACAAGTCACGACCCAAAACAGCAACCAGCGTGTGGTACCTCGACACGGGCGCTAGTAATCATATGACCGGTGATGCATCACAATTCTTCGAGTTAAATTTCGCGGTGGGCGGAACGGTGAAATTCGGAGATGGTTCAACGGTCAGAATTGAGGGACGAGGCACTGTCCTATTTCAGACTCGCAACGGCGAGCATAAGGTGCTGACAGACGTGTACTACATCCCGAAGTTGAAGAGCAACATCGTCAGTCTCGGTCAACTGGAGGAACGTGGCTGCAAAATTGTTTTGGAGGATGGCTACTTGTGGGGATATGATCGACAGAGGATGCTCATGATGAAGGTGAAAAGGCAAAAGAACCGTCTCTACATCTTGGACCTTGATAGAACTGATCCGGTGTGTTTATTGTCACGGTTTGAGGACACGGCATGGAAGTGGCACGCACGATATGGACATCTCAATTTCCAATCATTGCGGCAACTCGGACAGCGAGGTATGGTTCAAGGGATGCCTAGCATTGAGCATGTCGAGCAGTTATGTGACGGATGCCTAATCGGGAAGCAACGACGGGCACCGTTCCCACGTGAAGCGGTGTACAGGGCAAGCAAAGTGCTGAACTTGTCCATGGTGACTTGTGTGGTCCTATTACACCAGCAACCCCAAGTGGTAACAAGTATTTCTTGCTCGTAGTTGATGATTTCAGTCGTACATGTGGATTGTGTTGTTGAAGAGCAAGGATCAAGCGTTGCAAGCTTTCAAGTTGATAAAGACCGCAACAGAGGTCGAAGCTGAAGCCAAGCTGAAAGCCTTTCGTACAGATAGAGGGGGTGAGTTCATATCAAATGAATTCACCGCGTTCTGTGATGCACGGCATCAAGCGTTATCTTACCCGCCATACTCTCCACAACAGAACGGAGTGGTAGAGAGGAGAAACCAACAGTGGTGGCCATGGCTCGAAGCATGATGAAGAGCAAAGGTCTACCGGGAAAATTTTGGGGAGAAGCGGTGACGACGGCTGTGTACTTGCTGAATCGAGCGCCGACGAAGAGTGTCGTTGGCATGACTCCGTACGAGGCTTGGTGTGGGCGCAAACCGACGGTGGACATCTTCGCACCTTTGGTTGTGTCGCACACGTGAAGACGGTGGCGGTCACGTGGGCAAACTTGCCGACCGGAGCACACCGATGGTGCTGATTGGCTATGAGAAGGGCTCGAAGGCTTATAGGGTGTACAACCCTGCAACAAAGAAGTTCAAGTCACTCGAGACGTGATCTTCGAGGAGGAGAAGGCTTGGGCATGGAGTGGATCAAACGAGCCGGAGGTATCAAGATCTGATGATATGTTTCACGTTGTGTATGATAATGATGCAGGTCACGACGGTGGTCATCACACCATCACGACGTCGATCAAGATCCTCCGACACGTCCACGGCTCACGGCGGCACGCCAGAGCAGGCAGAGAATTCTGCGTAGCGGCGCGAGAGGAAGACGTTGCCGCGCAGCGAACCAGCCGAAACGGCTGCCTCGGCGGCGACATCGGCAGGACCCGGGCATGATGATCTTCGGCAGCGACCACCAACGCCGGAGAAGATGAGATCGGTGCTGGATCTGTACCCCACACCGGTATGCCGCAAGATAGAGGATGCGGAAAGAGAGAAGCCGTGGTCGCAGGTGCTTGCTCGGTGGAGAGCCAGCAAACTTCGACGAAGCAAAGGCGAAGAGAGCTGGCAGCGAGCAATGCAAGAGGAGATGAGTTCAATCCGGGAGAACAAACATGGGCTCTTGTTAATCTTCCGGATGGACAGCGTGCTATAGGACTCAAGTGGGTCTTCAAAGTAAAGAAAGACTCCAATGGCGCAGTGGTGAAGCACAAGGCACGTCTAGTAGCTAAAGGCTATGTGCAGCACAGGGGATTGACTTCGAGGAGGTTTTTGCACCGTTGCAAGGATGGAATCTATGCGGCTGTTGATTGCGTTGGCAGCTTATGAGGGATGGCAACTACATCACATGGACGTCAAGTCAGCTTTTCTCAATGGAGATTTGCAAGAAGAGGTGTACGTGAGTCAACCTCCAGGTTTCGTTGAAAAAGGAGATGAGCACAAGGTCTTGAAGCTGCGGAAGGCGTTGTATGGACTGCGTCAAGCACCGAGAGCATGGTATGCTAAGCTAGATGACACATTGTTATCACTCGGTTTTGAGAGGAGCCCTCTGGAGCATGCAATGTACAAGCGTGGTAAAGGTAAATCCAGCTTGTTAGTAGGGGTGTATGTGGATGATCTGGTGATCACAGGAGCTGAAGTACTCGAGATTGAGAAGTTCAAGTCTCAGATGAAGGATTTGTTCAAGATGAGCGACCTTGGATTGTTGAGTTATTACCTGGCATCGAAGTACATCAAATGCCAGGTTATACTACACTTTGCCAGGAAGCATATGCAAGGAAAATTCTCGAGGAACATGGGATGGATGATTGCAATCCAACTCAGGCACCGATGGAAGCTAGGCTCAAGTTGAGTAAGCAGAGTGCATCACCGCCGGTTGATCAGACCATATACAAGTATTGTAGGAAGCCTAAGGTATCTTGTGAACACAAGGCCGGATCTTGCTTATTCGGTTGGAATTGTGAGCAGGTACATGGAAGCACCCACGACCGAACACATGGCTGCCGTGAAGCATATTTTGCGGTATGTCAAAGGGACCATGGGTCTCGGCTGCTGCTATGAGAAGAAGAAGGAACAAGGAGAACTTCGTTTGACAGGGTATAGTGACAGTGATATGGCCGGCGATGTTGATGATCGCAAAAGCACCACCGGCGTGGCATTTTTCTCGGCACTAGCATGGTGTCTTGGCTGTCACAGAAGCAGAAGGTAGTTGCACTCTCGTCATGCGAAGCGGAGTATATTGCAGCAGCAATAGCAGCATGTCAAGGGGTCTGGTTGGAGCGCCTCCTCGGCGATCTTCTCAACCGTGATCCAGGCAAAGTGGTGTTGAACATAGACAACAAATCGGCGATTTCTTTGTGCAAAAACCCGGTGTATCATGATCGAAGCAAACACATTGATACGAGGTTCATTACATCAGGGAGTGCATTGAAGAAGGGAAGATCGAAGTTGAATATGTGAGCACTGAAGATCAGCTTGCGGACATATTGACGAAGCCATTGGGAAGAGTCAAATTCTTGGAGATGAGGAAGAGGATCGGTCTGCGAGTTGTGAAGGAACCACCGTAAGCTTAGGGGGGTGTGTTAGGAATACTAAGGTTAGGTCGGTTGGAGAGTTTGCTGCTTAGGAAAGTACTAGTTCGAGTCGTTTCCCTTTTCCGTATTAGGCAAGTTTAGTAAACCAGAGTTGTACTGGGTCGCGTCGGTTGGGCCTGTGAGTCGTGTTGGACGCGGTTGTATCCTACTATATAATGCAATGAGAAAGACCTCGAAAAGCAGCCAATATTGCTGCGCCAAATACCTCTCTCTCTAAGCTCGAATTAAGGTTTATTTATCTCTTTTTGTTGATCGATCTTGTGTGAGATCCGTCAACGCCAGCGTCGTCGTGGACGTCGTTTTCCGAGTCAGCCAGTCCATGGCCTCCATGGTATATCTGTTTGCTCCGAGGAACAAACCCGAGAGAGCACTGACTGTCGAGTGGCCGGCGAGCAGCGGCTCTCCCGGCCTCCATGAGCTACACAAATCTCCTCCAAGAACGCCTTGCATGGTGACGGTGGTGCACTTTTGGGCATATTTTGTGCGCCATTCGATCCACTGGGAAGAGATGACAGCCCGTAGTACATACTGAAGATCTGCAAAACTTGTATATGCTGACATCGACAACAAGGACGTGAGGTATAGTCGTGTGTAACCAAGGTTTTGGTTCCCGAAATTTTTTATTTCCCGAGGGGGCTCGGCATTCCCGGTTACCACGGTAACCGAGAAATCCCGGATGGTTACCGGACAAATTCAAAATTACATAAATTAGTAAATCGGTATTAATATGTTACCAAGCTAAATTCTGACAGTCAATAGACATTAGCGTAGTGGCTTCGCAGAACTGTGCTTTAGTGGGTAGAGGTCGTTAGTTCGAATCTGACTCAGCTCATTTTTTCATTAATATGTACTCCCTCCGTCCCAAAATAATTGTCTCAAATTTGACAACAAGTGGATAACTGTCTCAAATTTGACAACAAGTGGATGTATCTAGATGTGTTTCATGTCTAAATACATCCACAATTAGCCAAATATGAGACAGTTATTTTGGGACGGAGGGAGTATATATTTTTGAATCTTTTTTATCTGTACCGGATTAATCCTCAAAACAAAAATATTCATAAGGCAAGAGACTCGAACCAGAGAAGTCCGATACTAAAACCGAGTTGTGCTACCAATGTGCTAGGCAGTTTTTGTGTAAAGAACATACACGTTGCATATATGTAGATATGAGCGTCAAATTCGAAAAATTCAAATAAATTCGGAATTTTTTGGCCGGTAAGCCTGTTTACCGAGGGGGCTCGGGAAACCCGGTTACCAAAACCCTGTGTGTAACCCATCTATCGACGAGGGTGAGGCAGCATGTACATAACAAAATTAGTTTTTGTATTTAAATTGCACGCGTGGTGTAACACTGCTAGGGAAAAAGAAATTCTGAAGCGAATGGCATAGGATAGGAGAAGGCCGAGGCGTGCCTATAGCTTGGGACCGTTTACGTGTACGTCCGGCATCTCCAACACACGGACACACGAGCTAGCGTACATAAAGACTAGAAGGGTAAGGCGCACGATGCCGCGCCCAATATATATTAAAGTATAACATGCCTTTAATACTCAATATTATTATCTATAAGCCTATCTGGCGCGTGATGCCGCGCTCAATGTATATTAAAGTATAACATGTCTTTAATACTCCATACATATAAATAAGTGTATTATCTATAAATCTATTAGTTTCTATTTTGTCATCTTGATTGTCTGGTAACCTTTCTTTTGCTGTCACAAACTAAATTCACTTCACACAAAAAATTATAGGTAAACAAAAAAATAGAAGCTATAGATATGTCTTGGTAGGTTTTGAAATAATAAAATCCACTGATGTTGAAAAATACTTGCGCATGCAGACACATTTATCTATCTTATAGGTGAAAATGTTGCTTAATAAAATTGAGGGAACCATTTTTGTAGCAAAAAGATTCAAACAACAACAATTACTATTTAAAATTCTAAGTCATTCTCAAAAGGTAGAAGAAAACGTTCTTTAGGAAAATCATATTAAATTGAGAATCAACAAAAAAATTGTAGAAGACAAAGTTATTGCAAAGCTGATCTTCTCGCCCATGCTACTCCAGGGAGAACTCTAGAGCCAGGTCTCCCATATCAGACGATGGTGGTATGCGGCGCCAGGAGAGAGAATTGCATTGAGACACAAGCCCATACCAGCGAGTCTCGACAGTGTAGTGCAGCAGGTTCTCGATTGCGAACCCGTGCTGATGGCCACACGCAGGAGGGTGGCGTTGTCTCGCGCGCGTCGTCGCAACGTTGACGGCATGTCATGCAAGGTCAATGTGTTGATCTCTTAAAAAATGGGTAGACTCAAGAGGGAGGTAGCAACTTCTAGTGTGTACATAGACCATGCGTACCTTACTGGACCGGTTTAGGCGCCCGACTCGTCGTTGGTTGGTTTTGTGAGTCATATGATTTATATGACGTGTATTGGTGTGAGGTTGGGTTACTTGGCAGCGACCAGGACCACTCCATAATACTTTTTGGCATTGCGATAGATATCGAGAAAAATGACTTTGACCGATTGATATATTTGTTTTGTGAGACTTTGCGGAATAATATAATAAAAATGTTGTCTTCTCATTTTTATGGCCTGCAAATTCATATCAGGAGCATAACCTATCTATAGTATTTTTTAACACGAATGGATGGTAAAAATAGGATGTACGGCTAAGTGCATGTTAAAAAAACATCTATGTGTAACCAGCCACACAACTGCGGAACGGCCCGAAACCAGATACCAGGTAAAAACACTTTTTTACGACCTGAAATGTGGAACCACAAGCACAAAAAATTATATATTTTCGAAAAAAATCAGAAACTGAAAGTGCGGCCACAATTAAGATTAGATCTTTATATTTTTTTTGGAGCTCTACCTTTTTATCATAACCTGACAAGTATGGACACAATTAAGAAGAGCTATCTATTTGTACAACCTAAAAAGTGAGGCCACAATTAAGAAGATATATTAAATTTTCAGATAGATTAAACTTGGGCCACAAACATCAAGAGCTACATATTTTTAGATTTTTTATTATAACCTGACAAGTGGGGTCACAATCAAGGAGAGGCCTCTATTCCTAGGGAGCTTAATATTCTTAGAGATACAGTGACGCTTGGCTTGGCAAAGGTACGTACGAGCGTAACAGGGAGCCCTAACTTTTCTTATCTAATCTCATCTCCCTAGACGGATAAAAGGAGAAGATTCCACTCTTGTGGCAATAATTATGGTTTTGCTAATTCTCAATCGAACAAGAAGAGTCGAGCTTAGTTCTCAATTGCATGCCGTCATTAACTAGTTGTAAGTGAACTTGCGACTGGTTTGGACCTCTTGATTTGCTTCGTGATTCATGCATCAGTTGTAAGTCAACTTGTAACAGAGATTTAATAGCGTCATGTGAATGAAAATTAAGTAAATTCTCATTCGACTAAGTTGTAAGTGGACTTGCAACTTCTCTGAACCATTTGATTTGCTTCGTGATTTGTACTAATTATGAGTTGTAACTTGACTTGCAACTAGGATTAATATCATGCGAATGAGAATTAAGCGCTAGAGAGGCATGGCTCTCCGTTGCGCGCGCCCCAGATTCCGGTCCGTGCCCCCCCTCCCCCTAGAGGTATTGCGACATGGTTGTCGGTCCAAACGAAACCCTCCCCATTGCACTAACACGTCCTCTATAAACAGGACACCAAATCAAAATATCGGTTAACCCAAGTACCATTGAAATAAAAAAATCTGAGATAATTTTGGTGCTCGTTTTCCGTTGCTTGAATTCACTAAAAAAAGAGAACAAAAGAACCAAATCTGTGGTTAAAACCGGAGGTCCAGGCGTACCTATTAGTCCAAACACTGGCCTCAAAAAAAAAAAAAACTATTTGGAGACGTCACGGAAAATATTGGCAGGGGACATAGTTAGAGAGCTCTAAGGTAAGAATGTTTGGTGACAACTTATTGTGATGCTAAATAATTATAAATGTAAGCACGTGGAAATGTACGTGTGTAGCTATATTACGAACTAAGAATACCTTAATTGGATATATTAGGTTTGCATTGGAAATACTCTTGGTAGTTTTCGTAATGTGAAGTAATAGACGTTAGTGTACCTTTCACAGTACTAGATTATATTATACATCTTAAGAAGATTTCTCAGTTTTATTAGCTTGATGTAACTATCGCAGTACTAGTTGCGCTTAACGACCGCCTAAAATAATGGGCAGGCCTGATAATGGACGCTTTCTCCCCGCATGAATGTGTAGCTTTCTCCCCGCATGAATCTTTCTAAATACTAAGCTCCTTAGGATTAGTGTCCTCTACTTCTCCCACATGTCAACATCATGGTAGATCCCACACAACTCACATTATTTATTTATAGCTAATAGTTCTATATTCAGTTTGAAAGCAAAAATTGGATATATACATATGTTTGTTCTTATCGGCTAAATTTTTGGTGAAATAAAAAGATTTCCATCTATAAAAAAACAAAATTGTGGCTGTAAAAAAGGAAAAATAGCTCTATTTTCCCTAAAAAAATACTCTTTTTGGGTAGACTAAATACAAAAAATATATTCTAGAGTGTGTGCAAAACGTACACATAGTTGTATGTTTTGTTTCAAAAACTTGAAACCTAAACATGTCGTTTCGATTTTTTACAAGAAGATGCGGTGAGTTCAGAGCTACTGGTGCTACCCGACAACGCTCTCTCTCTTATCTCTGCCGCCGGCGTCCACCATAGTGTCGCGTATTTTACCGAAAACGTCTTTATGTTTGGTGGTGTACTCTATTTTCCCTCAAAATACTATTTTTGGGTAGACTGAAATACAAAAAAGATCTTTTAGAGTGTGCAATACGTACACATAGTTGTATGTTTTGTTTCAAAACTTGAAACCTAAACATGTCGTTTCAATTTTTAACAAGGAGATGCGGTGAGTCCAGAGCTACTGGTGCTACCCGACAACGCTCTCTCTTACGGTGTGCACCATAGCGTCGCGCGGGCTGTGCCACGCGACACTATTTCTCTTCCTCCGTCTTTATGTTTGGTGGTGTACTCCTAATCTTACTACAACAAAATAAATGTGTCATTTCTGTACTCCTCAATATTTATGTGAGGATGTATGAGTAATCGTGTTATAAAATAGTGAGCCAATGTTACTATTTTATCTATCTATCATTGATACTAAAATGTATTTATGTCTCGCTAATTTTTTTATTCATCTATCATTGTCCGCATTAGGATAGACGCGGCAATGCGCGTGTTTTCCTTCTAGTGTGTATGTATTCATGACGGATTTTGGGCCAATTGGCATAATCCACCGTTAGTTCTGTTGAAATATCTTTCCTCAGAAATGGACAGGAGAAGAGACATGGTATAGACTTGCAGAAGGCCAGATTCGAACCGTAGTACCGGCATCTAAACCGACAACGTTGTACTTCTAGCTAGCTTCCCTGTCAGGTAGGTCAACTACTGTCCGGAGTGCTTGCTGATCATCCCCATAAACAATCCTAAAACATATTTTTTCTGCTCCTGGGCCACGTCAGCGCCAACGAAACAAATAAGCTTTTGTTACTCATGTAAAGTTTGCATTAAAATATGTCTAGATATGTGTGGATCAAAAAGGTATATAACATCTAACATTTTGATACGGAGTGAGTATATTATAGCTGCAGCTGGATTGACCGCCTCCTGCTAAGAAACCACAAGTGCTAACATTTTAGGTACGATCAAAGCGTAATTTGCATTTATTCAATCCCGGTCACCTCAGGACATAAAGTTCAGGGGCCGTCCACGTGTATGAACACTTTTCGCCCACTATTATTTGTTAGGGAGCAGATCATCACAGCTAGAATTGTTCGTTGAAAGCTGTTGGTCGTAAAGATACTGCCTGATTCCCTAATTAACCGGCCGGATTCTTCTCTCTAGTACCAACACGTAGGCGTTCTCGAAGCTGAAAGTAGCAACGGGGAGGGATTTGTGAGGTAACACTGCCCCTTTTGCATCGCCACATGTGATGTTCTCAATCACTTGAAACCAGAAGGCAGAGGTCCATGTCGACGATCACATCTTCAGTCACTGATTGTGGGCATATAACTAGCTTGCTTATGCATTGAAAATATATCCATAGTGGGCAATAGGCTCATGAAAATGATTCAATATCTCAAATAGACATGGAAAACACCTTCTAATACACCTTACCCGCCAAAGAATGCAATCTGTGAAAAAATATCCTAAGAAGACAGCAAGCAACGCGCGTGAGAGAGAATCCAAAGCAGCTGGGTGTGCGAACGGACATAGATTCGAGCCAACTGTTGTCGTGTTGTTTGAACGACCGATGAGCAGATTAACATAGTTGAGTTGTACTGCACTGCGGTGAATGACTTGTTTCCGATGGATTGAAACGGAGCGAATGTTACTCGGGCAGTTGGATGATGGCAAGCAAATCACCGAGAGAATCGAAAATATGTGGGTATGTGAACGCCCATAGATTCTGAACGATCTATGCAAAGAGATAAAGTTTCTTCGAAGAAAGCAAAGCAACAAGACATAATCCAAAGAGGTGACACTATTCTTCGCACGAGCAAGCGCTCGCACAATTCCGACATGGTGAAGACAAGTTTGCCGGAGAGGAAGACGACCAGCCTCTGCAGCCAGTGGCCCATGAACCGCCGTTCACCCTGCCCGTGGCCAGCGCGCTTCTGCAACGCCTCGCCGCCCTGCTTTGCCCCGAGCACCTCCTCCACCAGTCCGCCGCTACCCGACCATCCCTCTAACCCCACCCTATTCTACGATGCCGGCAAAGAGAATGGCCATACATTCCCATGATCTAGCATGCGTACGTCATCCGACCGTGAGTGTGCATGCGTGTGCACAGTATCTCCAGCACCCAAAGACTAGAATTGACTCACTTCTATCGATGCACTATCTCGGCCTCTTGACCTCGCATCTGGATCCAGGCCCTCGCGTCGCCTAACCTAGGCGACTCGGGGCGACCAGCGCCGCCGCCCCTCGGCCCCCTTCCCGTCCCATCCCTCCCCGCCGCCGCCAGAGGTCTCGTCGGCCTGAGCCCGGGCTGGTGACGGCGGTGGCGGGGCTTCCTCCGCGCGCGGCTGTAGAGCACTTTTTCGACGGCGGCGGCGCGTGGCTCGTCCGTGTGATGGCGGCGAGGTGTCGCTGGATCCCGGTGAAGGCGCAGCCGACGGCGAGCGAGGAGGCCCTACTACCTCGCGACGGTGCCGCCCCCTGCAGACGCGGCGGCGAGCGATGGCTTGTTCAGGCCTGATGACCTCGGGCAAGCCTCTTTCGCCCCTCGGCAGCAGGCTAGCGCGGGGTGCCTAGTGTTTCCGGCTGCTGGGCACCGAGGTGGTGCTGGCGGCCGGCAAAACGGCGGTGGGCTGGATCTCCTCCGTTCAGCCCCTGTTTTCGGGTGCTCAAATTGAATAAACGAGCTGGTTCTAGGGTTCTTCTCGCATCAAGGTTGCAATCTGCCGCCGGATGCCTATCCCCATTGAGATGGATGGACAGTCGTGTTTAAGAAAGCTCCGCCGGCGAACTCCACTGGGCGACTCATGCCTGGAGATTGCTGGATCGGATGGTATACGATCGTGCGCACCCGTGGTTTTTCTCTGACCGTTTGGTTTCAGAGGGAGCGTTTGATGCATGTAAAATGCATCATGAACTTTGCACTATATTACTTGTATTCCAATCATATTTGCATCATATAAGGGTTATATCAATGTTTTATAATGATTTTTGGAAATATTATATTTATTTCCTATTTTTATGGAATTAACCTTGCGCAGGCAGAAAACCCTATTTCTTTATTTTAATGTTTCAGGTACCCAAACATCGTCCAAATGACCTGCAAATTTACGAGCGTCAATATTTGGAAGGAAGAAGACTTGGGAGCGAAGGAAGCAAACGAGCGGAGGCCCGAGGCCCAAAAGAGGGGGGCCCACGCGGTCAGGTACAGGGGCCGCGTGGGACCCACCATCTGGAGCCTCGTGGTTCCGCTGCCGTCGATCTTTTCTCCACCGACTCGGGTTTGACCTAAAACCGCCTATAAAAATAGTCCCCCGACGTTCTCTGGAAGGAGCGCCACCGAAACACAGAAACACCAAAACAGAGACCTGGAGCTGCAGATTGGAGGGGGAAAACTCCGGCGGGGCGCTGCCGGGGTGGTCTCCATGTGGGGACCCCGGATTAGCTATCCGAGATACTCGTTATGTTTCCTGCAACAATCCCATGATCAGTCTGTTGTTGCACATAACTCGAATTGACATCACAGAACACCCATAAATACCGAATGAATTTACTTACTTGATTGAAGTCATAACTTCAACAGGTACTTGCAGTGGAAATCACCAAACAACGTGGAGCCCAAGTCATTTGCCAACCCTACAGGCAGCTGACTGGGAAACGCCCTAGTTCGCATTGACGTTAAAGACGTCTTCTTCTTCGGACTGCTCTTCTTCAAGATCTGGCTAAGACAATAGCCAGGGACGAAACCAATATGAGTACATTTGAATGTACTCGCAAACTACCCCCGAAATGAGCATGCACTACTCTTTTATTGTTTAAATAAAACTTCGTTTACTTTGAAAACTCTATATCCTTGTTGAAAAGAGAAGGATAGACTTTTGTTTAATAACACTTTGTTTTGAAATCTCTATATCTTTATTGAAAAAGAAAAGAAGGCTTTTAGAACTTTTCCCATAAATCTGTCTTTGTAAGAAGTCTCTTTTAAAATTTTCCCCCGTAATTACATCTTTGTTGAAAAAAAGTAAGAAGTCTCTTTTATAAACATTTTTTTCCCAGAAAATCACCATTGTATCTGTTTCTCCAAAACTCCTCCTTTTTCTGACCATGGCTCGCCATAGGTCCAATTAACTCCAACACATCATACCAACTCATTGGTATAGCTGTGGAACACTTTCTCCACTTCATTTCCCTTTTAAACTCAAAGCTTTTCAAAACTTGCACATAGGACCGAGCAGTTCTTTCCAACTGTCAATATCCGAGGACTCGGCTATTCGAATAGTTTTACCCTCTGCAAAGGTAGCACGCTTTTAACCGACATCCATCCGGTAGCTCATCGTGTCAGCCACGTCCCGCCATACAAGGTGTATGCGAAGTTGAGCCACCGACCATAGCCTCTCCTTTGCTCATGCTAGTATAGGATCCTACCCATATGATAATTCCCATCGACACTCAGTCCGGTCCCCGTCGGCAACCCCAAGTGTGAGGACTCATATGTTTTTCCCGGTGACCACATTTATGAAGTCTTCAATCCTCCTCCTTATCTTTCCATAGAGTTTGAGCGAGGACCCAGGTCAGGGGAGTTCACAAACCATCCCCTCACGCATAACGGAGTCATCTCCATCGATGAGGTATCCCATACTAATAAGAGCAAATTATATGACTAAGCCCCGTTCCCATATGGGGGTAAACGTGGTCGCACAGATTATTGGTTGTTCTGTAAGTACAAGGACACAATGTGCATTTTTCATAAACATCACCATTCTCCATTTCTCCATTTCTACACCGACATCTCGGTATTCCACAACCTCACAGGTATTTTCAAGGGAGTTTTGAGTGAACAATAATTTTCCCATCCTATAGTTTGAAAAAGAAATTCCAGCTAATATCTCCATACAGGGTGTCAAAATAATATACTTATAATTGGGAAAAGGGTTTTCAAATCATATCTTTTGTGGGAAACACCACATAAATCACTGATGCTCTTTATAAGTAAAACATGTGAACCAAAATAGATGTATATAGATGCAAGCTCAGAGAATAGCTTGCCTGATTTCAACAAAGTTCTTGGGGTCTTGCTCTTGTTGTTTAGCAAAATCCCCCTCCTCGATAATCTCGGCAACGTTCTCGTCTAATCGTCTACACTAGCAAGTACAAACAATCACTATAATATTCAACCAAACAATACTAACACTCAAGCTGAACATCTATAAACACCTACTGTCCTAGAGGAGTTCAAACAATTGAATTTAGATCAATTTAATTTGTTACTAAATCCACCCACTTTTATTAATTTAAGAATATAGTTAAACATTATTTATTGCCTTATTTAATCTCTGTTGCTCACAAACATACAATTTAAAAATCCCTTAGCTAAACACTGTCATCTAGAAGGTTTCTTAACTGGATTTGAGTCAATTTCAGTTTAAATAATTTAATTAACCAATATTTGAATATGTTTAAATTTATGGCAGAATCTAGTTATTCCTGTTTTAATTGCATATCTTGAGTTCTGTTGGTCACAAAAATGCAAACTAAAATTCTATGGATAGCTACTGGTTTTTAGAAGACAACACAAGTGGATTGAGCTCATTTGGAGTTCCCAAATTTCCTACACATTTATTTTATTCCAGAAAGTCATTTATCAAGATTTAGCTACTGCCTAAGTTTTGTTTATCACAAAATTAAATCCTTTTATAGGTAATTAACCATGACTAAATGTGACCTAACAAAATTGATTCCAACTCATTTGGATTTACCATTAAGTTTTAATAATTGTTTTAGTCCAGAGAGGCTTGGGTATATTTAATCTAATGCCCATTAATTAATAATGCTTAATTAATTCTACCAAAATTAGGGGAGCTAAAGGATCACATTACTAAGCTAACAAAATTGGATTCATGTTATTTGGACTAAGAGGACTCCCTAAACAATTAATTTGGTGTAATAAACCTTCTGTGGAATTTTTAATACTACGCAATAAATATTTATCTAAACAGGGTCAAACCACTTTTGTTGTTTAAATAATTTCATAAGCTTCTCAGAACATTTTAGTTTGATTTATTTGGATTCCTAAATCTCGAGATATTTAATTTTAAAGTTGATGTCAGTACTGAAATTCCAGAGGAGCTTAAATTAGAAAAAAATCTCTCTGTGTGGATAAAGTTGAGATTCCTGACATGTGGGTCCTACTCGTCAGTGACTCAGATTAAATATGCGCGCTCTGGATAATGTTTAAATTGCTGACAAGTGGGGTCCCTATGTCAGCGACACTTCTAACTGAAGCGGTATCCTGCCGTTAATCTAAGATCGGACGGCTCCTAGCGCACGAGTTCATCATCGACACCAATCCGGCGGCGCCGGAGTTCCGGCGATGGCGAGGTCAGTGGATAGCTCACTGTGGCGCCCCGACCCGACTGCTATATAGTGATACTGTGTCTCCGGTTATCCGATACCACCAGACACACTATCAAAACATAATAGAGAGATCAAGACTTGTGGAACAACTGGCACATCACAGACTCTACGACACAAATCATTATAGTTCAACTCTTATAATAGAGAAAGATAGCAAATGACAACCAGAGGTCACAGACCCAACATTACGACAAGCGGAAGCAAATTAGGTTGTTCTAAACAACAAGAACCAAATATGGCCTAAGAGGCCTACAGATAAACATCCAGCGCCAGCTGTTCCGGGATGTCCCAAGCTGCCACCTGGGAACCCCAGACTACTCGTCGACGTCCACAAAGAACCCACCTTCGAGGTCGGTGAAGTCCTCTCCGGAAAATAAGCAAACGACATTGAGTTCGACGAACTCGCAAGATTAAGAGCTAATATATGCTCGATGATTGGCTTTCAAGGTTTTATGGCTGTTTTGCATAAAGCTAGTTTTCTTTATAAAAGACATCTGGCATCGACTAATCAGAACATTTTCAAAAGGGGGTAAGAAGTAAACTCTTTTCTTTTGATCAACTTCATCATCAACCACCATCAATCACTTCACCTGTCTACCAAGGCACCTCCCCGAATCACCCTCGAGGAAGTCAACCTTGTATTCTTAGTAGTACCTTTAGTACTCAGGTTTTAATCATTCCATTCAAGTTATTCTATGGTCCCTGAATCCGTCACCAAGTCGTCCTTAACCGTGGACACGGCTTTTCGAAAAGATTTACCCTGCAGGGGTGTACAATGTTTGCCACGCGTACCGTCCGGCCCATTACCTGTACAATTAGCTCTCTTCCTTGGAAAGCCGGCTGGGTGGGAGCGGTGTCGACTTCTCCCTCGTTAAGGACTTTCCAGGATCATCAGTGGCGGCATGACTGCCAGTGCCTCAGCGACACCCGCCCCATGGCCACTTATTTTCCTAACGCCACCATCCTCATCCCAGTTCATACCACCATCATCACGCACGCGCAAATGGAAGCCCGAACTAGAGGACCCTGGCTAGCCCCGCTCGAGCTATTTAGTCTATGAGGGTTCCTGCAATTGCATAGGCCTCACGCATGGGTGCACGCTCGGTCTTGGCTCGAAGGGGGGAACTCGCACTTAGGCGGCGATAACGAGACAACCCACCACATTCCATGTGGCCTCTCATCCCCGCCTTTAAACATGTTATCATATGTCACCACCATTTTCCACCATCATCCGAACATTCCACCACAGTTCCAACAATAACATATCCACCGGACGACTAGGCATTTCACTAAGCATGGCTAAGCATAAACATAGCGGATATAATTAACCCAGGCCAACACAACAATCCTATGGATATTAGGAGGGGAACAGGTAATGGCATCGGAAAACATAATGCATCTAATAGGATACTCTAATCCAACCAAATTGACATTTGGAATCGCATGCAATATTATAGTGGAGAAAATATCTGCGGAAAACATAGGAGGAGACATGCTCAGAGGGGGGATTACGCTTGCCTTGTTCAGGGGGCTGATAATACGGTTCGTCAGGGTATTGCGGTGGAACCCCGACTGCTTGATCTATCGATGCATTAAAACACCGGAAAGACAACAATCAATAATCACACAAGCAAAACAGGTGCAATGCACAACACATGATGGCATGACCTTTTAATGCGCTGCAATTTAACTAACAAGTTAAATGGGGTGCAAACTAATTATTTCGACAAGAGGAGATTAATCCCCATATTTAATTTAATGTTTTCCTTACTTCCTACAAAGGTGCAGTACTACAAATGTGTTCAAACATGCATGGAAATGATGTTAAAGGATGGTCCATATTATTCTAAGCATTTTGATAGTTCAAACTTAGTTTTTGGATCATTATTTTTAAATATATCAATTTTCCAATTTCATTTTATAATCTGCCCTTTTTCTAAAGTGCATGAAAAAGTTGTTTCCAGTGTTTACTTCAACTTGACAATGAGGTTAAAGTGTGAAGGTTAGTCCACTGATCATTTTGATATCTTAAATGCAAATTTTGGATTAACATTTGATGAGTTATGAATTTTACAAAATTGCTTTCTTTTCTGCCATTTTAGTTATCCTAATAAAACAGCAATTTAACCAATTTATTTGGATGTGTAAGTTATGCCAAAAGACACACCTTATTTTTCTGAACATTTTGGTATATTATTTATAAATTTTGGACAAGTATTTAATTTGTTATGGAATTTAGAAGTTCTACACAATTTTCTCTCTTCTTATTAATTTTCCAGAAAAACACGGTGAAACGTTTTGTACCCAGCGTGGGACTACCCCGAGTCACTGACGGGTGGGGCCCGCGCGCAGGGATAGATCTGGATCTGGGATTTTCTCACCAGAGGCAGATCTAGCCACTGTCGCTGCCATGTGGGCCCTAGCGCCACGCTTGCGCTGACTGGGCGTGTGGGCTGTGCTGGCCACCACGGTCACCGACCGGTGGGGTCCAGCTGTCAGTGCGGGGAAAAGAAATAAAAAGGGCGCCTTTTGCGTCTGCGGGGGATCGAACCCGCGGCGTGGCTGTGAGGAACGGTGGTGCTAGCCACTGGGCTACGGTGGTGGATGTGATAGTTTACGGATCTAATGCTAGTTGAAGAGCGGCATCGACGTCTACTGAACCTTGACACTAAAGTTTCAGACTTGCAGGTTCAGGGTTCGTCGGCCGACGGAGAACGCCGCGGTGCCACGCGACGGCGAGCATCAGAGCAAGGGAGAGGAAGGGAAGGTGTCCCGGAGGTGCGGCTCACCTCGAGGGAGTCGTGGATGAGGTCGGGGAGGACGGAGGAGGGCCTAAGGCGACGAACTTGGCGACGGAAGTAGAGGAAGACGACGGCCTTGGCGCTCCCGCGGACGGATGTAGCCGACGTCGTGGACGGCGACCTGGGCAGCTCCGGCTCCAGCGCTCCGCGTGGACGAAGTATTCGACGACGCGCTCCTCATGGACAAGGAGGCTGGGCTTGAGGTGGTTCACGGCGGTGGCGTCGTGTGACGGCAGTGAAGACGGCCGCTGCTCACGCTGTGGAGAAGAAACGTAGAGGAGGGAGATGGATGAGGAGTGGGAGCAGAGGAGCACGGGGTGGTCCTCTTATTCTCCTCGCAGGGGAAAGAGAGGAGGGGGGGGGGGGCCTGGGCGGCGAGGCGCAGGACGTCGTGGGGGGGGCCTCCATCGCTCGCCGGCAACGGCGCGTCCGTGTCGGGCGGCTACAGGGAGGAGATGGTCTTTTTACAAACGAATCCCTGGAACTTTTAAGTTCATCACGAACGGGTCCTTCTGCTGTTTCTTTTTAAAATCAGTGGCTCTAGGGATTTATTTGAGACACTTAAATACCTCCAAAAATTGTGCAAATTTTTGGGGAGTCTCTTTATATTAATATGGAGCTCCCTAATTTTTCCAGAATATTTGAAAATCATTTGATAGGTAATAAAATAGGAATTGCTCACGGGCAATATGAGTTTCTCTCCCTTTATTTTATTTTGCAAATCAAAATAGTTTGTCACAATTATATTTGGACTCTTTGGAACTTCCTGGACAAATATGAGAGCTCCAAGTAATTTTTATTTGTCACAAACTTTCCCAAAACATTTGAAATGATTTGAAGCCATTTTTGTCGTTTGTTTTAATTTGTGCCAAATTAATTGTTTCAAGCTTAGCAATTTAATTTGGATGCCATGATGCAAGAATGAAAAGGCAAAAGTGGAAATTTTATCCACATTTTTAGGTTCACAAATTTCGGGCTGTTACACTCACCTAGGGTGCTCGGGAGGTCGCGGCGACGATGCAGGAGGACGGCGGAGACTCGGGGAAGCTCTCTGGAGGACTGATGCTTGCTGGGGAGGTCGGGTTCGTCGGCGGCGAGCAGCACGGCCTCCACGGACACGGGACGTCGTCGGCGAGGTCCTGGTGGCGCTCCTCGGGATGGTTGGGTTCGGCGGCTCGGCCTCGAGCAGCAGCAGCTCTGCTGCGGTGCTCCGCCTCCTGGCGGAGCACGGGAGAGTGGTGGTGGAGTGGAGGGAGTGAGGCAGTGGGGTGGTGTGGTGAAGAAGTGCGGGAGCTCGGCGGCTTAAATAGCCGGAGCTTGGCTCACGGTGGCCTCTGTGCAGCAGAGTGCTGGGGTGCGGGAGAGCTCGCCAGGGGGGCCTGGTGATCGCGGAGAGGCCTGGGAGCGGAAATGGCGGCGTGGCGAGGAGTGGAGGAAGCTCGACAGGGGGGACCGCTCGGCGTGCTCTGGGAGAGCTCGGGCGGCGTTGGCTCGGGCAGAGCGCGAGCCAGGGAAGTAATTGGGTCGGTGGTTTGGCGTTCTCAGGCGCAGGAGAGCAAGGGAGAGAGGGGGGCACGGTGCTGGCTGCTATGGCGACGCCACCTCGACGGCCACTTGCGCGACAAGGCGCGGCCGCGCCAGTGCTCTGTCCCTTGTCACGGCGACGATCACTTGGCCCTAATGGCGTGTTCCCGCGTTGCTCCGGTGCTTCGGTGATGCTTAGTGAGGGGTGAGGAGTAGGATGGTGCAGGGAATCGACGAACAACTCCCGAAATCGTTCGATTGATCTCGAGTTCATCCGCTCGGGAAGAACATGGGCAGTGCCCTCAATGTGTTTGATGAAATGCCTCAACGAAAATTTAATTCAAATTTCTTCAAATTTATTTCATAATTTGTTTCATATATGTTGTCCAAGATTTATGGTATGGTGTTGGAATTTATTTAACATGTGCAACCTAGTACATTTTGTGGTTTGAAAAGATAAAGAAAGAATTTAGGATTTTATAAATTGAATTTTGGAAATAATATTTGAGAGGAAAATTGAGTATGAACATAATAGGAGTGATAAGAATAAGATGGGAGTGGATATGTTCTCTCTCCTCTGAATTTTGTTTTGAAGAAATAGTGATTTCTTATTTGTAGATTTTATGTGACACTTGTCACATTTGTTTTATTGTTTTTGCTTTTCATTTTATTCTTTTGTTTTTGTTTTCTTCAAGTTTTTATTTAGAGCAACCACATTCACAAGCAACAAGATGCAATCACACACATAAAATAACCAAAAGTTTTTGTTGGCCCACATTTTTGGGATTAATAATACTTGTATTAATTTTGGGATGTTACAAATCCTTCCCCCTTAAAAAAAAATCTCGTCCTCGAGATTTGCCCGGTGGTAACAGGGGAGTAAGGGGCACGGTTTTTGGGTTGGCTATACTTCTGAGGTCGTTGCTTCTTCAATGAGGTTGCCCTATGAGATCTTGACAACTTGATGATGCAAGGCTTTCTTTGTCGATAAACTCCTTTGATGAGTTCAGATCCTTGATGATAGAGTTGACTTGACGATCGACTTTGATGGATAGTCTGGGTTGGTTGTTTCCAGATACTATAAGGTTAAGGCGCAAGGAATTAATTATTAATATGTCCTTGTATACCTACTGCAGGTCTTCCCCCCTTAAAAGGGGTTTTTGGAACGGTCATGATGAGGGTTGCATCTGGGGTTGACTTGGAGGCATTGTTCTTCTTGGGTAGCTTGAAAATCTTCGTCTTGGTTGTCATCCCTTAGTGCCTGGGGTTGGTGCAGATATCACTTCCTGATATTGTCGCCTTACGGGGGTCGCAGATGGGGACGCGTCGGTCTCCGGATGCGTCAAGTTTGAGTACTTGACTCTCTCCGGGTTCTAGTTAGTAGAGGGATGTTATAACTTCTAAGGGCGTCTGGACTTGCTTGGTGGCCGATGTTGCCAACAGCAGGTGTTTTCCGTTGTTTGATTTTTCTTAGTGACTTCCGGTAGATCTTCTTCACGCTTTTCTTCCTTCGGCTTGGCGGAAAAAGGCTGGTCCTGAAAGACTTCTTTGGTTCTGGGTCTTCACGAGTAAGTTAGAGTGCACCAGAATAGTTAGGGTTTCCGGGAAAACTTTCTGGTTGAGGTGCTTAAGTTAGTTTTCAAGGGAGTTGGGTGCTATACTCTGAACATCAAACTTATTATACCTAAGATCCAAAACAACCAACTTTACATAGGCCTCTAATTCTCGAGTCTTCAAAATATCATTCCAACATCTCTGGTAATGCCACTATTATCAACTAGTTAATTGAATCATGGCTTTTGCCCAAACTAAAGTTATTAATCCACCAACATCTTCTTCGTGCATAAACTCTTTATCATATTAGTTCAATCTATCGGATATCCATCAAACTTTTTAGGCATAGTCCCCATTATTTTCTATCACAAAAAATCATAGTGGTCCACCAATTATTTCTTGATTAATTCATTCCCCAGATAGGCATATCTCAAATTATCTGACTCCTTCAGGTTGCCATCTTCCCACGATCATATCATCAAAGCTAAATAAAGCATCCAACAATCATGTGATCATACCATCAAGAATTTGACCCACTTTCTAACCAAATTCAGATTTCATCTCGACACTTTCGGGCCTTGATCTCTTAATCAAAGATAAACGATCTTTCTAAGAATAATCCAAACGGAGCATGACAAGCTCTGAAAACTACTGTCACCTAGAACGTCTTGCTACTAGACCAAGTCATATTGATTCCTAGAATCCGATAAACATTCACTTATCCTCCACCAATTATCTCTTGCATACAACGATCTATTCATTTGCTAACTTATTTTCGACCACTTCCTATAATTCCATAAGAATTTAGTACAAGGTCACTTGCGCTAGGAATCACCCTAAACATTCCAACTCCGGAGTATTCTCCTTAATTTACTTGCTTCTAACCAATCCAAACATCATTCTATCAGCAAGTGCTTCCTAAAAATCCAATAACTTTCACCTTTATTTCTAAATCTTAAATCAAGGGTCACGTCTTCTAGCTCCAGATAACCACCAATGGTTGGGGACCACAACTGGTTAGCCCCAGAGTATTAATCAAATATATCATCTGTCCAATCCCAATTAATTTATCGATCCACTCCAAGTTTTCACTTCTATACTAAACCTCCAAATTTTTGATATTACCGTCATCATCCACCAAATTTTGATCTTATCGAGATACTTTTGGCCAATAACTTACAATTCAACACCCTTATATCTTCCTAAAGTCTCCTTTCTACCAACTAGTTTTGAGTCGGCCTCTGGCACCTCTTAATGGTCCTAGAAAAATTTAGTGGGGAACCTTAGCACCAGTTGTTTTTCAAAAGGTTACCTTTTTCTTTTCTTGTTTTCGGAAATCATATCCTTGGGGAAACACTATAAATTTCCATGTGACTTTCTTATTTAGAACTTGAACATTTCTTAAGTTATACACTTGTTTTAAGAAATTTTTTTTATTATTGTCCTTGATTTGAGTTCTAACATCATTTGCTTCACCCCTGTGGTGAAGGCATCCACTTAGTCCGGGCAAGCTTTCCAGTAGTTAGTTGTACAAAATTGTGGAGGTCTTTTATAACATCCATTGCCTTAGTCTTATGAGAAGAATTTGTTAACAAGGTAGCTAGTCTTGTCATCAAACTACTTTTCATATTCCAGAGGCTGAGATGTACTGGATTATCCGACATTCCGTTTATTTGTATATGACACTCAATTGTTTGAGCGTACAAAAGCGATTTGTTAACAAGTTCATGAGGCTTTTTACCAAACTACTTCTATATGACACGAACATTGGAATATCACACTATTTCTAGAGAGATTTATAACAGTAGATTCTGACATACAAGTTTCCAAATACTCAAGGATAGTCTGTTATATTACTTCTTCGCCAGCTTAAGAAATCTCTCTTCAAAGTCTCTTTGTTGCAGTTCCTCCTTCTTGCGGTCTCTGAGCTCGAATCTTCATAGCAACTCTCCTACACTCCTTGAGTTCCTCTAGTTACCGATCCTAAATGAGTCTCCTTATGTCCTAGTCTCTTGTCAAGGCTTGCAGCCCTAGAAGATCAGTTGGTACTACCGTGAACTTGAGTCAGATGTTAATCTAAAGTTAGATACGATAAGTTAGTGTAGTATTCTTGTAACTTCACAAGTTAATTTTGCGGGGTAAGGCTCGTGTCTTCACGAGGTTGGCGTAAAATTGCAGTTTCCTTCGAGATCTTGACGCACTTGCTCCAGATGGTGCATGAAGGCCATTATCTGATTTGCCGGCTAGGTTGCAAAAATCTCAGGCTATTGGTTAAAGATCGGGGGTCTTTTGTATCTTGCGAAACTGTCAGTTCTTATCGGGAGACGGTTTAGATAAGAGGAAAATATCTTGAAAAGATTTTCCTAAGCGGGTTTACCTCTGCAACAAGGTGCAACTATGGCGAAGAGGTCAAAATTGGTTTTTGTTGGGTGAAAAAAGGAGTTTTATAAAAAGAGAATTTTGGGTTACTTGGTGTTGTCATCAAGGCGTGATTGTTAACGCACAAGAAAAACAACACCCAAACAGAGAAGTCTCAAACAAACAACAGGGAAGCAGAGTGCACACAAGCAAAGAGCACACAAGGTCCCATCCAACCATTATCTGGACCGTTTAGGTATTTCATGGTTCTTATTGATGCATCTACACGATAGTCACATGTGTGCCTTCTTTCCACACGGAACCATGCATTTGCCAAGATAATGAGGGAAGTAATTAAGTTACAGGCTCATTATCCAGAAAGTCGAATTAAATCAATTCGCATGGACAATGCTGTAGAATTCTCCTCACGTGCTTTCAATGACTATTGCATGGCCCTGGGGATTGAAGTTCAGCACTCTGTTCCATACGTCCACACTCAAAATGGTTTGGCTAAATCCCTAATTAAGAGGATCAAACTCATTGCAAGACCTTTGTTGATGAATTGTAGCTTGCCAACGTCGTGTTGGGGTCATGCAGTTTTACACGATGCTGACTTAATTCAATTGCGACCTACTGCATATCGCAGTACTTCCCATCTGCAATTGGTACGTGGAAATCCACCTAGCATTTCCCATCTGCGTAAGTTAGGATGTGCTACATACATCCCGATCTCACCACCTCAGCGGACATCCATGGGCCCACACAGAAAACTGGGGATCTATGTGGGGTACAAATCGCCGTCGATTATTAAGTACCTCGAACCCCTTACTGGGGATCTATTCACAGCTCGTCATGCTGATTGTATATTTGACGAGGAAAATTTTCCGGCATTAGGGGAGATTTCAAGTACCAGAAAGAATGCCCGGAAATTGCTTGGAATGCTCTTGCCATTTCAGCCTCCGATCCACGTACCCAAGAGACCGAAGTACAAGTTCAGAAAATCATAAATTTGCAACATCTTGCAAATAATCTTCCAGATTCATTTACTGATCTAAAAGGTGTCACAAAATCCTTGAATCCGGCCAGAAATGCGCCTGAAAGAGTGGAGGTGCCAACTAAAACCTGATGACCCACAAGTATAGGGGGTTGATGGCCCTTGAAGAGGTTGATCTACAGCGCCATAAAACAAGCTTGATGCCCGATGAGCAGTCTTGATCTCCGGTGCGTAGTTTACCTGCGTCAAAAGTAAATGGGTTAGGTTGAGACTCCAAGTGCAGAGTGTGTAGTAAGTGGAAGACGTGTTTTCCCCACGAGGGTGACTCGAGGGTTTAATATCGAACTCTCGGGAAATCAGTAGTGAAAGATTTATCTCCCTATCCTTCTTTTGGTCACCTACAAAACAAGGTTAATTGTTTTGGTCCTCAACCTCACCTGTGGTTGTCAAGCACAAGGTGTATGAATGATATCAAGATAAATATGCAATGCAAACAAGAAATAAATATGCAATGGTGGTGAATGAATGTGCAAGGATGATAACAATGATGAATGATATTTTTGGGTTTTTATGATGAATGCAAGATGGAAAAGTGTTTTTGTATTTTCGGATTTAATAATGGCATAAAATGGAGAAGTGGTAAAAGTGGCTGGAAAGGTGTTTCTTATGATTAAAAATGGACCGGGGTTCATGGTTTCACAAATGCACTCTCTCTTTTAATGGCGTGGCAGACAATGGACACATAGAGTTGACATATGAGATTGCAACACAAAGTTTGATATCAAGTTACTAATTATATGGGCTTCACGTCCTAACATAGAGATCTTTTGGTTATTAATCTCTCTTATACTCCACCAAGATGCGAACTAAATCATAACACCTTAGCAATTAAGATAAATCAGAGTATAGCTTTAAGTATCATGACATGAAGTGAAAATAAGAACATGCTAGATCTAGTCATAGAATAGTGGCGATGGTCACACCCACATCTCCGGTAGCATGGTATTTTTGTTTATCCCTAGTGAGTCAACAAAGTAAGGTAAACACCCAAGTGGATCGCGATATTTCAGTTGTCAACTTACCGCACTCACCACCCCGTTACTCCAACTAATGCACACATCACCCCACACACGCCCTCATAAACATGCTTGATCATAACAAGTATATAAGAACGGGGTACATAATATGCATCTATACTCATAACTGAAACAAACATTGCAATCTCAAACATATATTAACTCATAAAAGATCCACCACATAGGAATTACATATATGACCGTAATCATGTTCAGCAGCTCATACGGTACTAATTATTGAAGCTCAAAGAGAGGAGAGATACATATGTTACTTCCACAAACCCATAGTCCAGAGGTGGACTACTCCCTCTTCATGATGGAGATGGTGGAGATGTCGATGGAGAAGATGGAGACCACGCCGACAGCGCCCCGCCAGAGTTTTCCCCCTCCAATCTGCAGCTCCAGATCTTCGTTTTCGTGTTTCTGTGATATGGCGGCGCTTGTTTTCGAGTACGCCGTGGGACTTCTTTTATAGGCGTTTTTAGGTCAAGACGAAGGCGGTGGAGAAAAGATCGACGGCTGCGGAGATCCGAGGGCCAGGATGGCGGGCCCACGTGGCCAAGTACTGGGGCCGCGTGGGCCACCCCTTTTGGCCTTCCGGGCTCCATTTTCTTGATTCCTTCGCTCCTACGTCTTCTTCCTTCCAAAATAATGACCTACGTATTTTTCCATATTATTCTGACGACGTTTGGGTCCCTGAAACATAAAAGGAAAAAATAGGGTTTTCTGCCTGCGCAGGGTTAATTCCATAAAAATAGGAAACAATTATTTTATTTCCTAAAATCATTAAATAACAGTGGTATAACCCTTATATGATGCAAATATGATTAGAATATGAGTGATATAGTGCAAAGTTTATGTATGCATTTTACATGCATCAACATCCCCAAGCTTAACAAATACTCGTCCTCGAGTATGAAGGTGATAAAACTAATATGGGCTTTGCAATATAGCACTAACAATGGATATCAAAGATGATTGCTACTGCTACATAGAGTCAAATGATTCATTCTTCAAAGGAGTAGGAATATGCAAAATAGTTTATGAAGTGATATCAAGTATTCAATGCAAGGATGTTCAATGATAGTTCACAAAGTGTAACATAGAACATCCTACATTGGTCATAGAGTGTAGATGAAAATCTGAATATAAAAGGTGGACACTTTGGAAAGATGTATATGTGAGTAGAGGTAAAACATGCATAAGTTTCATCTAACTTCCAAACTCTTCTACTTAAGTTAATGATTGCAATGTGGAATTCTTGGTGTCAAGCTCTCATTACCCCTATCATAGCATCTTGAATGGTTAAGTTTAATGTGAAAGCAAATATGAGTAGTGTGCTTGATAAAGTAAAGGTTAGGTGTCTCATGCCCCTTGAATACAAGTACCTACACCATGATTACTCAACTTAGGAAACAAAGCAAGTTCAAGTTCTATCATTGTAAGTAATAATAGTATCATCAAGAGCGTCAACTGGGGTACCTCTTGTCCCAGGATATGGAACAAGCCCATATCAAAATGACAAGACAAACAAACAAGATGAACAACCTCAACACCCTTTTTATTTACCATTGGAATAGGTTTTTATTATAAGGTGTCACAGACGGTTCACCATAGCATGTAAGTAAATTTCCACCATGAATGATGCATGGCTTAGATTAGCGGCCCAGGCGTCTCTCTAACCATTTATACAAACTCATTTAAACTACTTCATTTCCACCTCATTCCACATTAATAGGCATCCATAAACAAAAGTACATGATATCAACTAAATGATGACGGAGCATGTTGGAAGCTTTGCATGTGACAACACATATGGGCTAACTCCCAACCTCGGACATTTATCAAGCCACTAGCATCATATTATTAATCACAATGGGTCATGTTTTATTTATGCAATAAAAATAAAGTTGTGCATCAAGTTCGTGAGAGCTATATAACCAACTTTTCCCATAACAATCAATAACATAAACATTTTCATTCAGAGGTATAGATAACACAAATATCATGATATACATACTCGGAATAGCATAAAGCTAATAGGTAGATATGGTGGACTCACTGGAATAACTTTGGTTGAAGGTGTTGGAAACAAGTTTTTGCTTGTTGGAATGTTTGGGCTAGCAAGAGGGAGAAAGTTGACCATCTAGATGCATGCATGAGTGTCCATAGAACTAACTAATCCATGTTAAACAAAGTAAAATAACTTTCAGCATCAAAACAAGAATAAATGATAGCTCTTGATAAAGCATTTGCAAATTATTACTCATAAACAAGCTCATGAATCATGCAACTATATGTATCATTAAAAATCAACTCAAACATCCCTTTTACCAATATGATAAAAGCATCCAACATATTTCAACCCATATTTCTAGTAGCACTTTCTCATATAAATGAATGTGGTGGTATCACAAAATAACAAACAAAACAAACAAAAGACGCTCCAAGTTTATGCGATAAAGTGTTTCGATCGAAAAACAGAAGTTAGACATGCGCAAACCGAGAGTGTGTAGGTCCAGTGGGGTTGTCTTCACATCCCAAGCTTATGGTATTCACCATCCTAGGATAACTCTTAGTGCATCTCCTCCAATCCCTGTGAAAAAACTTCAAAACACCGTTTCTCCCATTTTCTTTTCTGTGGGGTGCATTAGTAGTGATAAACAAATATGTTTCTTGCTGCATATAATCCTAAAACAAAAACATCATATGAATGTCCAGAAATTATATAATATTGTATTCCTACTCATAAACTTATTTGAATCAAAAAGATTCAAGATACAAGTTCCAAACATGCATAAAACAAAATGGGACAAAATCTGTCCAGAAAAACAGCAGCAACAAAACATATTTTTCTACCCTAGCAAACCTTGCCGAAAAATTCTGCAAACATTCATGCATACAGAGGATGAAAAGTTGCAAATAAATTTCAAATATGGGCTCATTCGGAGTTATAGAATAAGAATTAAAAATCATACCGTGTACAGATCCGTGGAAGAATAAAATCTTCGAACGCTATAAGCAACTTTTCAAGACCAAAATGGGTAAAACTTGGCACTTTATTAAAACTCCAGAAACTAAACTAAAAACAAACTCTCTTGATACAGCAAGAGGACACAAAGAAAATCACACATAAAAATAACCGGGTTGCCTCCCGCAAAGCGCTTTCTTTATAGCCATATAGCTAGGCTTCTTACTTGTTGTTTATTGAAGATGAAGCTCATGAGGGAGCTTGAACTTTGATGTTCCCCTCTTCCTTGGGAGGTTTTTCATGCATAATACCAGGATCCCATGGTGCTCTCAAGCCAATGAAAATCATATTCAAGTTGAAACCTAGTAGAGAGAAAAACAAAACACAAAAGTAATAACAACGAACTCTAACTTTCTTTCTATGCATTGGCATTTTGTATATAAGTGAATAAAAATAAATATGAATTTTCCAATGCATATTATCATTATGTACTTGCATCATATAATTAATAGTAACATCAGGAGGGCTCTCAACACCTCCTCTTTCATAATAGTTGCAAGTAGTAGAAGTATACTCAACCATATAACCAATAGAATCTTCCAACTTAGATAATTTAGGCACATAAAGAGGATCATTAAATTTATTTTGGAATTCATTAGCATGCTTCCCTCTTTCAAAATAGTTATTAAGATCAATATTAAGTTTAATATCATGGTTGCAATAAATATTTGGAACTAGAGATAATTGCAAATCACATAAGTATTTCTCAACATATGCAAATTTCTTTTCTATGGTGTAATTAGGAGAATTCAGGAACAAAGTAGGACTCTCATTAGTAGGAGTACTATCATAAACAACAAGTGTATCATTTTTATCCTCACATAAAGTAGTAACAACTAAACATGGAGGATTATCGATAAGCATAGGACCATCATCTAAAGCATTATAATATAGCATATTTAAGCAACACTCCTCATTATCATCAATAAGTTCACTAGTAGCATTAAATAGTAAAGGATCATTATTAGTTTCATCATAATAGCATGGGTTATCATAAGCTTCTTTAGGAGTAAAATATTTAAGAGAAACCTTCCTCAAAATACTCCATTCACTTTTCACTTCTTCATCCAAAGACATGTACCAATCACGAGCATTACCAGATAAAGAAAAATATAATAGTTTCCTTTTTATTTGATCCTCATAGATACCAGGAAGCCTAAATAAACCACATATTTCTTCAATTGTCTCCATGTGTTCACATGCAGACTTAGTTCCATCCCCTGTAAATGGATTTTTCATAACTCTTTTAACATGACCAAGGGGAATTTTATATCCCACTTTAGGTACCTCAGACACATTAGTTTCAACCACTTTAGGAGTAGTGGCATAAGCACTTTCATATAAAGCAAGGTGCCGTGATGCACGATTCATAAAAGCCATAATATTGACCAAAATTGTTCATTTCAACACTTCGAATTCATTTTGATAAAGTTTTTATGTATTTTTTTAATTTTTATATGCAAAACTGAAAATAAAATGTGTCTCACAAATGTAAACTGAATTACAAAAGCAAGACAATGCAATGACAATGACAATTTTTTTTTTGCTTTGAAGGTAAAGATGGATAAGATGATGCTCACGTAGGTGCAACCTCCCCAAGCTTAGGTGTTAGCACAAGTTGGTGATGTTGACTTTGTTGTGATGAATCCGGCGCTAGAAAACAGGACTAGTGCAGGAGCTTCCTTGGATAAATCTTTTCAGCTATGCTTCCCCGGCAACGGCGCCAGAAAATAGTCTTGATGGCCCTTGAAGAGGTTGATCTACAACGCCAGAAAACAAGCTTGATGCCCGATGAGCAGTCTTGATCTCCGGTGCGTAGTTTACCTGCGTCAAAAGTAAATGGGTTAGGTTGAGACTCCAAGTGCAGAGTGTGTAGTAAGTGGATGACGTGTTTTCCCCATGAGGGTGACTCGAGGGTTTAATATCGAACTCTCGGGGAATCAGTAGTGAAAGATTTATCTCCCTATCCTTCTTTTGGTCACCTACAAAACAAGGTTAATTGTTTTGGTCCTCAACCTCACCTGTGGTTGTCAAGCACACGGTGTATGAATGATATCAAGATAAATATGCAATGCAAACAAGAAATAAATATGCAATGGTGGTGAATGAATGTGCAAGGATGATGATAACAATGATGAATGATATTTTTGGGTTTTTTTATGATGAATGCAAGATGGAAAAGTGTTTTTGTATTTTCGGATTTAATAATGGCAGAAAATGGAAAAGTGGTAAAAGTGGTTGGAAATGTGTTTCTTATGATTAAAAATGGACCGGGGTTCATGGTTTCACAAATGCACTCTCTCTTTTAATGGTGTGGCAGACAATGGACACATAGAGTTGACATAAGAGATTGCAACACAAAGTTTGATATCAAGTTACTAATTATATGGGCATCACATCCTAACATAGAGATCTTTTGGTTATTAATTTCTCTTATACTCCACCAAGATGTGAACTAAATCATAACACCTTAGCAATTAAGATAAATCAGAGTATAGCTTTAAGTATCATGACATGAAGTGAAAATAAGAACATGCTAGATCTAGTCATAGAATAGTGGCGATGGTCACACCCACATCTCCGGTAGCATGGTATTTTTGTTTATCCCTAGTGAGGCAACAAAGTAAGGTAAACATCCAAGTGGATCGCGATATTTCAGTTGTCAACTTACCGCACTCACCACCCCCCGTTACTCCAACTAATGCACACATCACCCCACACACGCCCTCATAAATATGCTTGATCATAACAAGTATATAAGAACGGGGTACATAATATGTATCTATAGTCATAACTGAAACAAACATTGCAATCTCAAACATATATTAACTCATAAAAAGATCCACCACATAGGAATTACATATATGACCGTAATCATGTTCAGCAGCTCATACGGTACTAATTATTGAAGCTCAAAGAGAGGAGAGATACATATGTTACTTCCACAAACCCATAGTCCAGAGGTGGACTACTCCCTCTTCATGATGGAGATGGTGGAGATGTCGATGGAGAAGACGGAGACCACGCCGGCAGCGCCCCGCCGAAGTTTTCCCCCTCCAATCTGCAGCTCCAGATCTTCGTTTTCGTGTTTCTGTGATATGTCGGCGCTTGTTTTCGAGAACGCCGTGGGACTTCTTTTATAGGCGTTTTTAGGTCAAGACGAAGGCGGTGGAGAAAAGATCGACGGCTGCGGAGCTCCGAAGGCCAGGATGGTGGGCCCCACGTGGCCAAGTACAGGGGCCACGTGGGCCACCCCCTTTTGGCCTTCCGGACTCCGTTTGCTTGATTCATTCGCTCCTACGTCTTCTTCCTTCCAAAATAATGACCTCTGTATTTTTCCATATTTTTCTGACGACGTTTGGGTCCCTGAAACATAAAAGGAAAAAAAGGAAACAATTATTTTATTTCCTAAAATCATTAAATAACAGTGGTATAACCCTTATATGATGCAAATATGATTGGAATATGAGTGATATAGTGCAAAGTTCATGTATGCATTTTACATGCATCAGGGGTGTATCGTAGTACTTTCGATAAATAAGAGTGTCGAACGCAACGAGGAGCAGAAGGTGTTGACAAGCAGTTTCGATGAAGAATTCACTGTAGATACTCACAGACAAGTTTTTAGGGGTTTTTGATATAGCAGATAAATAAAATACAAGTAAGTAAAATGCAGTAATAATAATTGCAGCAAGTGGCCCAATCCTTTCTACAGCAAAGGACAAGCCGGTTGGTTTACTTATGATGACCAAACGTTCTTGAGGACACACGGGAATTTAGTCTAGTGTTTCGCTTCATATAGTTGATTAATCTTCATTGTTTTGATAAGTGTTGTGTGGGTGAACCTATGCTAATGCACCGCCCTTCCTAGGACTAATACATACTTGTGATTATACCCCTTGCAAGCATCCGCAAATACAAGAAAGTAATTAAGATAAATCTAACCACAACCTTAAACTCTGAGATCCTGCTATCCCTCATGCATCGATATACCAACGGGGGTTCAGGTTGCTGTCACTCCGGCAACCCCACAATTGACAAACGAATACACAATGCATTCCCCTAGGCCCATAAAGGTGAAGTGTCATGTAGTCGACGTTCACATGACACCACTAGAAGAATAACACCACAACTTAAATATCAAACCATTAAATATTACTCAACATAATTCACTACTAACATTTAGACTTCTCCCATGTCCTCAAGAACTAAACGAACTACTCACAAGACATCATATAGATCATGATCAGAGGTGATATAATGATGAATAACAATCTGGACATAAACCTTAATTCAACGGTTTCACTCAATAGCATCAACCACAAGGAGTAATTAACACCGGGAAAGTTTCCCCTATGAAATACACAAGATTCAACCCTAGATGTTACAGCGGAACGGAGTGGAGCGGGGAGATGACGGTGTCGGCGGTGGAGATGATGGTGATGATGATCCAATGAAGTCCAGCTCGATGACGATGACGACGATTTCCCCCTCCGGGAAGGAATTTCCCCGGCAGATTTCTCCCTGCCGGAGAGCTTTTCTCTCTCTGGTGTTTTCCGCCTCGTGGAGGCGGCGGAATATTTCCTCGATGATCCCCCAGGTGTTAGGGTTTCCAGGGGTGAAGTACGCGAAGGGGGTCGACTGAGGTGGGCCTGGGCTCCCTCCCCACATGGTGGCGCGCAGCCTAGGGCCGCGCCATGGGGTGGGGAGGGCCCATGGTGGCCCACCTTGGCCTCCCCTTTTGGCTCCCTCCGGCATCTGACAAAATAGGAGCTTCTGTATAATTTCCTTCAATTGTTGATCTTCAGAAATATTGTATCCTGACGGTGCTTTTTCCAGCAGAATCCTGACTCCGGTGAATAATTCTCCAATAATCATGAAACATGCAAAATAGGTAAAATAACATAAGTATCATCTCTAAATATGAAATATATCAATGAATAACAGTAAATTATGATATAAAATAGTGATGCAAAATGGACGTATCAACTCCCCCAAGCTTAGACCTCGCTTGTCCCCAAGCGAAAACTGAGCTCAGTAAACAAGACCACATGTTTATGGAGTGAAGTGTCGATAAATAAAATACGGACAAGAAGCATCACATCTATTAACACACAAGTCATTTTAGATAACAACTTCCTCTCATAACTTAACTTGAAACGAGTAAAGGGAAATCACAAATAAAGGTGCATAGAGGAAATCATAATTGGTGATGGCAAACTTCGTTCTTGGTCAGAGAACAATTAACAGATTGTACTTATCTTTCGATAGAGTCTTTATATTAGAGCTTATATTGCAGAACTGCATGCTCAACTATAACAGTCTCCTTACAGTCATTGATAACTTTCAAAGTTGCATTCATTCAGATAAAAGACTTGTGCTAAACAAGGAAGGATAAAAGACATGATTGCAAGTAATAACATATAGATGATTGAATCACAACAACTCAAATGCTTGCTTGAGATAGAGGGGAATAGGTTTACTGACTCAACATGAAAGTAAAAGATAGGCCCTTCGCAGAGGGAAGCAGGGATTAAATCATGTGCTAGAGCTTTTTATGTTTTGAAATCATATAGAGAGTATAAAAATATATGTTTGAGCTATGTATGTCGTTGTCAACGAATCGCAGTAAAGAAAACACTATCCCCTTGTCAACCAGACTTTCAAGAGCGGCTCCCATGAAGGACGTTATTTCTACCCAAGGGTAGATCATCCCTCTTCTCTTTTGTTTACACATGCATATTTATAAATTGGTATGACACTCCTCCCAACCTTTGCTTACACAAGCCATGGCTAACCGAATCCTCGGGTGCCTTCCAACAATCACATACCATGGAGGAGTGCCTATTTGATAGTTTAACATTTTGGTTTTGCTTCTGATAAATCATTGGCAAGCATGTGAAGAGAATCAAATGGTTAAAGTTATAATTAATTCGGGGCTGGGCACCCCAATTGCCAGCTCTTTTTGCAAATTAATGGATAAGCGGATGTATATGCCACTAGTCCAAAGGTGAAAGTCTGTCTGACAAGAGTGATAGAGAAACTCTACATAACCCTCATGAGCTAATAAACAGTGACACAAAATAAGGAGTAATAAGGTTTTGAATAATTTAAAGGTAGCACATGAAGTATTTACTTGGAGTGGCGCAAAATACCACATAATAGGTAGTTATGGTGGACACAAATGGCATGGGTTTTGGCTCAAGGTTTTGGATGCACGAGAAGCATTCCCTCTCAGTACAGGTTTTTGGCTAGCAAGGCTGGTAGCAAGCATAAGAGTTGAGGGATACAAACAAATATACATGTAGTAAAAACAATCATGCAATCTTCCTTGGAAGCACAAATAATTTTAACTTGAGAATACTAAGCTTATTAGCCAACAAGAAAGAAAGATAATGAAATAATATATCTACATGCACTTCCCTCTTTTCTACTTAAGCCTCAAAGTATTGTTGCTACTGACCAATGCTAAGTTTGCCAAAACCAAATAGATTTACTTAATACTCCCAAAGTGATGCCAATACTAACAACAAGATCATTCATATGACAGAAATTGCAAACTAAAATAAGAAGTGCAGAAAGTAAATGATAAAACTTCTCATTAATATTCCATAACGGCAACTCACACCAAGGGATACATAGATAACCAACTAAAGGAGAGATACTTCCATACTGCAAACCATCCTATATGATAACTTCTCTACTCATGATATGACTTGATTGAAAGGTAAAAAGGTAAAAGATAATGATGTGATACCGCGGCACTCCCCCAAGCTTGGAACAAGCCAAGGGGATGCCAATACCAATGATGAATTACTCCTTCGGTGGCGATGGTGGGATGACCTGGAGCGGGGTGAGGAACCGCTCCAGCATTCGGCGAAGCCTGATGTTCTCATCTTGGAGTATTTCCACCTCCATCCTCAGGACTCGATACTGATCACAGAACTCATCGGTAACTCGAAGGGCTTCAGTTACTGCGGGAAAGAGCTAAAATCTGGAACAGGCGGTGTTGCTCCCTGCAAGTTATGAGAAAAAGCACGTTGAGTGTTAACCGATCCCACAAAGGTTGGCTTGCTAGCCTTTAATCCCGCAGCCTGCTGCTCTCTTTTTGTTGATGACATCTTCTTCACTTCCTTCTTGACGCTCTCATCCATGTCCTTCCGCCTTGCCGTGACTCTTTCCTCTTCCGCCATCCGACGAAAGTTCCTTGATCAAGATCCTGGAGGAGCTCACGTTTACGACGCATCGCGTAGTCTTCCGAGGATGAACCCTGAGACGACATCTGGACAGAAACAGCTCGAAACAAAACACGACGAAAAGACGATATACGGACCTCGGGGGATCCGGGGGATTATATAGCAAAAAGTTTTACGACAAAAGGAAGGTACGGGAGAGAAACCGGGTCGGAGAAGGGCTCCGAGGCGCCTCCCCATATGGCGGCGCGGCCAGGGGTGGGCCCGCGCCACAGTGTGGGGAGGTGCCCTCGGGCACCTTTTCCTACCCGTTTCGATCTCGTAATTTTCCATATTAAATAAAAATAACAAAATATCATTTAGAAAGTTAAACACGAACTTTTCTTACCAAAACTGTTACCTATTCGAAAACAGACTCTGCAGTCCCATCAATTTGATTTTTAATAAAAGTTTCCGGAGTTACCACTCGAATAACATCAACGTCTTCATTATAAGAATCTCCAGAAATATAATGTTTGAGTCTTTGCCCATTCACCACTTGTGTAGCATCATCTTTCAGTGAAGCAATCTTTATTGCACCTGAACGATACACCTCCACAATGACAAAAGGTCCTTCCCATTTTGAGAGTAATTTCCCTGCAAAAAATCTGAGACGAGACCGATACAATAGAACTTTCTCACCAACATTAAACTCTCTCTTAATAATTCTTCTATCATGCCATTTCTTAACTTTCTCCTTAAAGAGTCTAGCATTTTCATAAGCTTCACTTCTCCATTCATCTAAAGAACTTAATTGGAGTAACCTCTTCTTACCGGCAAGTTTAAAATCTTTATTAAGTTCTCTCACAGCCCAATAAGCTTTGTGCTCTAATTCTAAAGGCAAGTGACAAGCTTTTCCATAAACCATTTTATAAGGAGACATACCCATAGGATTTTTATAAGCAGTTCTATAAGCCCATAAAGCATCATTTAACTTACCAGCCCAATTTTTTCTAGATTTATTAACAGTCTTTTGCAAGATAGATTTAATTTCTCTATTTGATAATTCTACTTGCCCACTAGTTTGAGGATGATAAGCTGAAGCAATTCTATGATTAACACCATATTTAGCAAGGGTCTTTCTAAAACCACCATGAATAAAATGAGAACCTCCATCAGTCATAAGATATCTAGGTACTCCAAACCTAGGGAAAATAATATCTAAAAGCATTTTTAAAGAGGTCTCACCATCAGCACTTTTTGTAGGTATGGCTTCTACCCATTTAGTAACATAATCAACAGCAACAAGTATATGAGTATTACCTTCTGAAGAAGGGAAAGGACCCATGAAGTCGAATCCCCAACAATCAAATGGTTCAATAACAAGAGTAATTCATAGGCATTTCATTGCGTCTAGAGATATTACCAACTCTTTGACATTCATCACAAGATAAAATAAACTTCCTTGCATCTTTAAAGAGCGTTGGCCAATAAAAACCTGATTGTAGAACTTTTTGTGCAGTTCTATCTCCGGCGTGATGTCCTCCATAAGCACTACCATGACATTTTCTCAATATCTCTTGTTGTTCATATTCGGGAACACATCTTCGCATAATACCATCCACTCCTTCTTTATATAAGTGTGGGTCATCCCAAAAATAATGCCTCAAATCATAAAAGAATTTCCTTCTTTGCTGAGCTGAAAAGGTTGGAGGCAAGTACTTGGAAACAATAAAGTTAGCATAATCAGCATACCAAGGACTATCTCGCGAGCTCACCTTTATTGCAGCCAATTGTTCATTTGGAAAACTATCATTAACAGGTATGGGATCATAAGCAATATTTTCCAATCTAGACAAATTATCAGCAACAGGATTATCAGCACCTTTCCTATCTACAATATGCAAATCGAATTCTTGTAAAAGTAGCACCCATCTAATAAGCCTTGGCTTAGCGTCTTTCTTTTCCATAAGGTACTTAATGGCAGCATGATCAGTATGAATAGTGACTTTTGAATCAACAATATAAGGTCTAAACTTGTCACAAGCAAAAACTACAGCTAAGAACTCTTTTTCAGTAGTAGCATAATTTCTTTGAGCAGTATCAAGAGTTTTACTAGCATAATGAATAACATTCAACTTCTTATCTACTCGCTGTCCAAGAACATCACCTACAGCAAAATCACTAGCATCACACATAATCTCAAAAGGTAAATTCCAATCAGGTGGTTCAACTACAGGAGCAGTAATTAAAGCCTTTTTCAAAGTTTCAAAAGCTTCCTTACAATCATCATCAAAAACAAAAGGTACATCTTTTTGAAGAAGATTAGTAAGAGGCTTTGAAATTTTAGAGAAATCTTTAATAAACCTTCTATAGAAACCAGCATGACCAAGAATACTACGAATACCTTTGACATCCCTGGGATAGGGCATTTTCTCAATTGCTTCAACTTTAGCTCTATCAACTTCGATACCTCTTTCAGAAATTTTATGTCCCAGAACAATTCCTTCATTAACCATAAAGTGGCATTTCTCCCAATTAAGAACAAGGTTAGTTTCTCACATCTCTGCAAAACTTTATCAAGGTTTCGCAAACAGTTATCAAAAGAATTCCCATAGACGGAAAAATCGTCCATGAATACCTCCACAATCTTTTCACAAAAGCCATGAAAAATAGCAGACATGCATCTTTGAAAAGTAGCAGGAGCATTACATAAACCGAAAGGCATACGCCTATAAGCATAAGTTCCATAAGGACAAGTGAAAGTAGTTTTCTCTTGATCTTTAGCTCTAACAGCAATTTGCGAAAACCCAGAATAACCATCAAGAAAGCAAAAATGAGTATTCTTAGACAACCTTTCTAACATTTGATCAATGAAAGGTAAAGGGTAATGATCTTTCTTAGTAACTTTATTAACTTTCCGAAAATCAATGCACATTCTATATCCTACAACTACTCTTTGAGGGATGAGCTCATCATTATCATTTGGTACAACAGTAATTCCTCCTTTCTTAGGAACACAATGCACAGGACTTACCCATTTACTATCAGCAATAGGATATATAATACCAGCTTCAAGGAGTTTTAATACCTCATTTCTTACCACATCCTTCATTTTAGGAATTAGACGACGTTGATGTTCAACAACAGGCTTTGCATCATCTTCCATGTTGATGGCGTGTTGGCAAATAGAGGGAGAAATCCCTTTTAAATCATCAAGAGTGTATCCAATAGCTTGATACGTGCATTTTATATCATCATTTATGCAACCTTTAGTAGCATATTAGAATGTTATATGCACTATTATATCAATGTTTTTACATGTTTTAGATGATTTAGGGGACTTTCATACAAAGTCCCTATTTTTGGTATTTAATTTCTGGGAGGCAGAAACCCCCTTTTCTTGTTTTTATTGTTTCAGGAGTTTCAGGAACCCAAATAATAAAAAGAAAAATACCACGGAGGTTTTTCATCGGAAGGAATACAATGGAAAGAAGACCGAAGAGAGGAGAGCCACGAGGGCCAAAAGGGGGTGGCCCACGCGGCCCATGTACCTGGCAGCGTGGGGCCCACCAAAATCGCCCTCGGGCACCTCCTCCCCTGGGGCTTTTTAGCAACGCGTTTGTCTCGCCCGAAAACCTACGCCCTAATTTTTCCTAGTCCATCCGAGGTCGCGGCGGCGGTGAAACTTCTGATTCCCTCCGAGGGGGATCAAATCCTGCTGCTCCGGAGCTCCGGAGAGGGGGAAATCACCATCGTCGTCATCACCTCTCCTCCTTGGCGTGGGAGAAGGCCTCTACATCATCACCCATCAAGACCAGCACCATCTCCATCATCATCTCCGTGATCCACTCCGTTCCCCTCATAGTTTAAGAGTTGCTATACCCTAGATACTTGTCTTGTGCTACTATTCATGTTTGTGATTGAGTACTTGTCGTTATTTGTGGGTGAAGTTATAATTTCAGATTGTGTTGTACCACTTATGCCACTGATTATGATCATGTTTGCACGTTGTGAGTAGTTCCCATATGTTCCTGAGGGCATATGATGAATTGGCAATGATTTATATATAACATGTGTTGGTATTTTGTAAAGAGTTTATCTTTAATGTGATTCTATGATGGTGTTGTGTGAACGTCGACTACACAACACTTCACCTATATGGGCTCATAGGAGAACATCGTAGTATAATGAATTGAGGAAGACTTGGGAGGACAAGTAAACCTGAGATTGAGTCATGAAGTTATATTATGAGGGTATTAGTATCGGGGACCTTAGAGTGTAATGCTATGGTGGGACATTATGTCTTAATAATTCTTGTTCAGTCATTTACTTGGCCACATGATCCATCATAAGGGGATGTAGTCTATTTATTTAGCTATACCGAATTATGGCTCCGTCCAAAGAAGATTAAAACTTGACAAGATATTCAACGTGTTGTTTAATAAATCTTTATGCCTAGTGATATCCATGCCGCCCTTGGGAACGTTTTCCACATATAAGTTACACATCACTTGAGCTTGTCCTCTTGCCACATAAGAGGATTGGGCTTTCTCTTTTTGAGAGCTTTCACTTGCTACTGTTACTTGCTGCATTCGAACTATACAACCGAAAATACCAAAAACACTTGCATCTTTTATTGTTTTATTTATCAATCTTACTAACCAATACCTTCAGCTCCTCGTGGGTTCGACAACCTTTTCTAATTGAAAGGTACTACAATTGATCTCCTGCACTTGGGAGTCATCAAGACACTTTTCTGGCGCCGTTGCTGGGGAGCGTTGCGCTATTGTTAAGAAGTTTGGTAAGGAAACTTGAAAGCTGAATTTATTTGCTGTTTTATCTCATTGATACTATGGCATTTATGAATCGTTCTTCGATGCACCTTGATCTATATGAAAGTGCTTATGTGATGGCCCTTGAAGAGGTTGATCTACGGCGCCAGAAAACACTTTGCTGCGCGCTAAGTTGACGAGGGAATATCTTGCGGTGTTGCTTCTATCTCCCCATCAACGGCGCCAGAAAGCAGCTTGATCTCCGGTGCGTAGTTACCTGCGTCAAAAGTAAATGGGTTAGGTTGAGACTCCAAGTGCAGAGTGTGTAGTAGTGGAAGACGTGTTTTCCCCACGAGGGTGACTCGAGGGTTTAATATCGAACTCTCGGGGAATCAGTAGTGAAGATATATCTTCTTATCCTTCTTTTGGCTACCTACAAAACAAAGTTAAATGTTTTGGTCCTTAACCTCACTGTGGTTATCAAGCACAAGGTGTAAGAATGATATCAAGATAATTATGCAATGCAAACAGGAAATAAATATGCAATGGTGGTGGATGCAATGGTAAATGATATTTTTGGGTTTTTTAATGATGTATGCAAGATGAAAAGTATTTTTGTATTTTCGGATTTAATGATGGCTGAAAATGGAAAAGTGGTATATGGTGTTGGAAAAGTGTTTCTTATGATTAAAAATGGACCGGGGTTCATGGTTTCACAAATGCACTCTCTCTTTATAAAGTGACAGACAACGGAACACACACAGAGTTAACATATGAGATTGCAACACAGGGTTTAATAACAAGTTACTTAAATATATGGGCATCACGTCCTAACATAGAGACTTTTTGGTTATTAGTCTCTCTTATACTCCACCAAGATGCGAACTAAATCATAACACCTCGGTAATTAAGATGACTCAGAGTATAACAATAAGTTTCATGACATGAAGTGAAAATAAGAACATGCTGGATCTAGTCACAGGAAGAAGCTTGGCCACCCTCAACCCTTGCAGCATGGTATTTTTGTTTATCCCTTGTGAGGTAACAAAGTAAGGTAAACACCCAAGTGGATCGCGATATTAAGTTGTCAGCTTACCGCACTCACCACTCCCCGTTACTCCAACTAATGCACACGTTCCCCCACACACGCTCTCATAAACATGCTTGATCATAACAAGTAGACAGGAACGGGGTACATAATATGTATCTATACTCATAACTGAAACAAACATTGCAATCTCAAACATATATTAACTCATAGAAAGATCCACCACATAGGTAATACAAATATGACCGTAATTATGTTCAGCAGCTCATACGGTACTAATTAGTGAAGCTCAAGAGTGGAGAGATACATAAGTTACTTCCACAAACCCATAGTCCAGAGGTGGACTACTCCCTCTTCATCATGGAGACGGCGGAGAAGTCGATGGAGAAGATGGAGACCACACCGGCAGTGCCCCGCCGGAGTTTTCCCCTCCAATCTGCAGCTCCTGATCTCCATTTCGGTGTTTCTGTGTTTGTGCGGCGCTCCTTCCAGAGAACGTCGGGGGACCTTTTTTATAAGCGTTTTTAGGTCAAGACGGAGTCGGTGGACGAAAGATCGACGACAACGGAGCCACGAGGGCCAAACAAGTGGGCCCCACGCGGCCACAGTACCTGCCCACGTGGGCCACCCCCTTTTTGCCTTGCGGGCTCCGTTTGCTTAATTCCTTCGCTCCTACGTCTTCTTCCTTCCAAAATAACGACCTCTGTATTTTTCCAGGATTTTATGACGACGTTTGGGTCCCTGAAACATAAAAGGAAAGAAATAGGGTTTTCTGCCTGCGCAGAGTTAATTCCATAAAAATAGGAAACAATTATTTTATTTAATAAAATCATTAAATAACAGTGGTATAACCCTTATATGATGCAAATATGATTAGAATATAAGTGATAAAGTGCAAAGTTCATGTATGCATTTTACATGCATCATTATGCCACTACTGCTAAAGTGGTTGAAACTACTGTGCCTGAGATACCACAGTGGGATATAAAATTCCCATGGGTCATGTTAAAAGAGTTATGAAAAATCCATTTACAGGGGATGGAACTAAGTCTGCACGTGAACACATGGAGTTAATTGAAGACATATGCGGGTTATTTAGACTTCCTGGTATTCCTAAGGATGAGGTAAAAAGGAAGTTACTATATTTGTCTTTATCTGGTACGCTCGTGTTTGGTACAGGTCTCTGGATGAAGAAGCTGTTATTGACTGGAATATCTTGAGGAAGGTTTTCTTTCTTAAATATTTTACTCCTAAAGAAGCTTATGAGAACCGCTGCTACATATTCAATTTCTGGCCACATCTGGGAGAGAGTATTACTCAAGCTTGGGGGAGATTGAAGGAACTCATTCGCAAGAATCCTTGTCATGATCTTACAAGGAAACTTATACTGATAAACTTTTATGTGAGGCTACCTATGAGGCACAAGGAGATTCTGGATAATTCATCTGGTGGGAGTTTTACAAATAATACTGAAGAAGAAGCATGGAATTTATTGGAGACTATTTCTGAAAATACTGGACAATGGGATCTCGATAAAGGTAATGAGACTTATTTTGATTATGGATATTCATGTGTAGAGAATTTCTCTACTTCTATCCTGTTTAAAAATATGAGTGATACATTTAATCTTGACCTTATGTTATACTTGAAATAGCTAAATCTTTTGCTGAGCACATCTGTGTTCCTAAAAGTGGATTTGAAGTTTATGTTGAACATGTTAAACAATCTATTGTTGTTCCTAAAGTTATTAAAAAGGTTGAACCGGTGTCATCTGTGACAATTGAGGAGTATGTTGAAACACCTCCCTATCCAAATCAAGTTAAAGAGAATTTACTTATTGCTGTTACTAACAAAAGTAATAGAAAGTGTTCTCAGCCATATGAACAGGTGGAAGTCAACACGCAAATTTCTTTCATCAAGCAACTTAATGAAGAAGATCCTGTCGATGTTTATCTATGTGAAGATGCTACTAAAGTCATCAAAGGTAATTCAGCCAAGGTGGGGAAACCTGTTATATCATGCTCTATTGGTACTTCGAGCTATCATGGTTTATGTGATATTGGATCAAGCATTAGTGTCATCCCATATTCTCTCTATCTTGAAATCAAGCCTGATATTGATCCTATTGTTATGGAAGAGACAGGTATGACAATTCAACTTGCTAATAAAGAATATATTAGTCCATTTGGGATTGTTAGAGATGTTGAAGTATTGGTTGGCAAAATAAAATATCCTGCTGATTTTATTGTGCTTGGTTGTCCTCAAGATTCGTTTTGTCCTATCATTTTTTGTAGACCTTTCTTGCGTACTGTTGGTGCTGAAATCAATTTGCTTAAAGAGAAAGTGTTTATTAAATGTGCTGATGAAAAACTTGAATTCAACTTTTCTAAATTTGCTGATAAACATATTGTGAAGGAGCCAATCTCTGAAGATATAATTGAAACTCTTGCTCATATAGCTGTAGCTTCAACATATGTTGTAGAACGTTATATGCTTAATCAAGATGAACCGTTTAATGATGAGGAAAAAGAGGCTTTGGAACAAATATTATGGCAACAACCACCACAGTTACAGTTGCATATCCCACCTGATAATCTAGGAGTACTACCACCACCTAAAGGGGATCCTAGTTTTGAATTAAAACCTTTGCCTGCAAATCTGAAATATGCATATTTGGATGATAAGAGCATATATCCTGTCATTATTAGTGCTAACCTTTCAGCTGGAGAAGAAGAAGAGAAATTACTTGATGTGCTAAAAGCTCATCGACCAGCCATTGGATACTCTCTTGATGATCTTAAAGGTATAAGCCCAGCTCTATGTATGCATAAAATTAATTTGGAGGAGGATGCAAAACCTGTTGTTGATTATCAACGCCGTCTCCATCCAAAAATGAAAGAAGTGGTAAGGAAAGAGGTAATAAGACTTATTGAAGCTGGTATCATTTATCCTATAGCTGATAGTAAGTGGGTTAGTCCTGTTCATTGTGTGCCTAAAAAGGGTGGAATGACTATTGTTCCAAATGATGAGGATGAACTTGTGGCTCAACGTACTGTTGTTGGTTATAGGATGTGTATTGATTTCAGAAAATTAAACAAAGCAACTAGAAAAGATCATTATCCATTGCCATTTATTGATCAAATGTTAGAAAGGTTATCTAAACATTCTCACTTTTGTTATCTAGATGGTTATTCAGGTTTCTCACAAATTCCTGTCCATAAAGATGATCAAGAAAAAACCACTTTTACTTGCCCATATGGCACATTTGCTTATAGGAGAATGCCATTCGGTTTGTGTAATGCTCCTGCTACTTTTCAAAGATGCATGAATGCTATATTTGCTGATTATATTGAGAAGATAATGTAAGTTTTATGGATGATTTCTCTGTTTATGGTACTTCCTTCGATAATTGCTTGTTCAACCTTAACAAAGTTTTGCAGCGTTGTGAAGACCAACACTTAGTCCTTAATTGGGAGAAGTGTCACTTCATGGTTACTGAAGGTATTGTCCTTGGGCATAAGATTTCTGGAAAAGGGATAGAAGTTGATCCAGCAAAGATAGAAGCTATTGAAAAGCTACCATGCCCAAAGGACATCAAAGGTATAAGAAGTTTTCTTGGGCATGCAGGTTTTTACCGTAGGTTTATTAAAGACTTCTCCAAAATATCAAAACCTCTAACCAATCTTTTGCAAAAGGATGTTCCTTTCTCTTTTAATGACGATTGCATTGAGTCCTTTAATATTTTGAAGAATGCTTTAATAAGTGCCCTATTATTCAACCTCCTGATTGGAAATTGCCTTTTGAAATTATGTGTGATGCTAGTGATTACGCAGTTGGGGCTGTTTTGGGTCAACGGGTTGATAAGAAACTGAATGTTATCTATTATGCTAGTAGAACACTTGATGCCGCTCAAAGAAACTATGCTACAACTGAAAAAGAATTTTTGGCAGTTATTTGCTTGTGACAAGTTTAGACCTTACATTACTGATTCAAAAGTCACATTGCATACTGATCATTCTGCTATTAAATACTTGATGCATAAGAAAGATGCTAAAACTAGATTAATAAGATGGGTACTTTTATTGCAAGAGTTTGATTTACACATTGTTGATAGGAAAGGGGAAGATAATCAAGTAGCTGATCATCTCTCTTGAATGGAAAATATACCGATGATCCTATTCCTATTAACGATAGCTTTATTAATGAACAACTTGCAAATATTAATGTTTCTAGTGCTAAAGCTGCATCTCCATGGTTTGCTAATTATGCAAATTTTATTGTTGGTAAAGTTTTACCTCCACACTTCACTCATCAACAAAGAAAGAAATTATTCTATGATCATAGACATTATTTTTGGGATGATCCTTTCCTTTTTAAGAAAAGTGTGGATGGTATTATTAGACGTTGTGTACCTGAGCATGAACAACAGGCTATTATAACAGATTGCCATGATAGTCCCTGATGCATGTAAAATGCATACATGAACTTTGCACTTTATCACTTATATTCTAATCATATTTGCATCATATAAGGGTTATACCACTGTTATTTAATGATTTTAGGAAATAAAATAATTGTTTCCTATTTTTATGGAATTAACTCTGCGCAGGCAGAAAACCCTATTTCTTTCCTTTTATGTTTCAGGGACCCAAACGTCGTCATAAAATCCTGGAAAAATATAGAGGTCGTTATTTTGGAAGGAAGAAGACGTAGGAGCGAAGGAATCAAGCAAACGGAGTGCGCAAGGAGAAAAGGGGGTGGCCCACGTGGCTAGGTACTGTGGCCGCGTGGGGCCCACTCGTTTGGGCCTCGTGGCTCCGTTGCCGTCGATCTTTCGTCCACCGACTCCGTCTTGACATAAAAACGCCTATAAAAAAAGGTCCCCCGACGTTCTCTGGAAGGAGCGCCGCACAAACACAGAAACACCGAAACAGAGATCAGGAGCTGCAGATTGGAGGGGGAAAACTCCGGCGGGGCGCTGCCGGGGTGGTCTCCACTTTCTCCAACGACTTCTCCACCGTCTCCATGATGAAGAGGGAGTAGTCCACCTCTGGACTATGGATTTGTGAAGTAACTTATGTATCTCTCCTCTCTTGAGCTTCACTAATTAGAACCATATGAGCTGCTGAACATGATTACGGTCATATTTGTATTACCTATGTGGTGGATCTTTCTATGAGTTAATATATGTTTGAGATTGCAATGTTTGTTTCAGTTATGAGTATAGATGCATATTATCTTAATTACCGAGGTGTTATGATTTAGTTCGCATCTTGGTGTTGTATAAGAGAGACTAATAACCAAAAGGTCTCTATGTTAGGACGTGATGCCCATATATCTAAGTAACTTGTTATCAAACCCTGTGTTGCAATCTCATATGTTAACTCTGTGTGTGTTCCATTGTCTGCCACTTTATAAAGAGAGAGTGCATTTGTGAAACCATGAACCCCGGTCCATTTTAATCATAAGAAACACCTTTCCAACACCATATACCACTTTTCCATTTTCAGCCATCATTAAATCCGAAAATACAAAAATACTTTTCATCTTGCATACATCATTAAAAAACCCAAAAATATCATTTACCATTGTATACACCACCATTGCATATTTATTTCCTGTTTGCATTGCATAATTATCTTGATATCATTCTTACACCTTGTGCTTGACAACCACAGGTGAGGTTAAGGACCAAAACATTTAACTTTGTTTTGTAGGTAACCAAAAGAAGGATAAGAAGATATATCTTCACTACTGATTCCCCGAGAGTTCGATATTAAACCCTCGAGTCACCCTTGTGGGGAAAACACGTCTTCCACTACTACACACTCTGCACTTGGAGTCTCAACCTAACCCATTTACTTTTGACGCAGGTAACTACGCACCGGAGATCAAGCTGCTTTCTGGCGCCGTTGACGGGGAGATAGAAGCAACACCGCAAGATATTCCCTCGTCAACTTAGCGCGCAGCAAAGTGTTTTCTGGCGCTGTAGATCAACCTCTTCAAGGGCCGTCAAGACTGTTTTTTGGCGCCGTTGCCGGGGAATCATAGCTGAGAGATTTATCCAAGGGTGTGCATCATCGCATTCATCTCACAACGAAGTCAACTTCACCAACTTGTGCTAACACCTAAGCTTGGGGAGGTTGCACCTACGTGAGCACCATCTTATCCATCTTTACTTACAAAGCAATTTATTTGTTTTGTTAGTGTCATTGCATATCATATTCCGCTTGCATATTTATTTTCAGTTTTGCATAAAAAATACAAAAATACAAAAAAAAACTTGCTAAAATGAATCCTAGTGCTGAAATGAACAACTTTGGTCAATACTATGGAGAGTCGTTAATGGATGCTTGGTATAGAATTACACTAGTAAAAATGGTGTCATTAAATATACTCCTGCCACTGTGATAAGAAACTTCTATAAAGGTATAGATGGTTGGTCAAAATGTTTTCTAGACTCATTGACTTGTGGAAAATTTGCTTCTGGAAATCCCTCACATGCTAATAACTTGATGGAAAATTTATTTGGGAATTCTATAGAATCCAAAGATGAAACTAGATCAAACAACTAAAAGCTTCTATGGATAGGTCAACATTATGTCTACAAACTTATATGGAGGATTATCCTACTAAAAATGAGATGCATTCATTTATCCTTCATACCAAATCTAGGATGAAAAAAACAAATAACACTCTTTCTGGAATCTCTTTAAAAATGGAAACGATATTGAACTATGCTAAGTCTAAAAAGAAGTTGACTAGGGAATTAAATGAAAGAATATCTTCTATGTTGGAACCTTTGGACAGGGATATTAAGAATCATGTTGAAGAGGAGAATGACCTCCAAATAGCCTTGAATCCTGCTTTAAGAAAAGGAATGAGAATCTTGCTTGGGTAGAAGTTGAGGAAGTTAAAATGCTTAGTGAAGTCAAGGATCCTTTGCTTGACTTAGAAAATTGTAGCTTGCATGAATTAATATCTATCTTACAAAAATTTGCAAGTGATCCTTCCATCAACACTAATCAAGCTGGTTTTGGTTCTTATATTGCTAATCATGTCTTGAAAGAAAAGATTGCTAGGTACAACCAAGAGGCTATGATACCACCTAAGCTTGGGGATATGTGGATTCCTAAGGTACTAGTAACTATTGGAAAAGAGACACACCATGCTATACTTGATCTAGGATCTAGTGTCTCTGTTTTATCTAAAGAACTATATGAAGTGCTTGAATTGAAAAATCTTGAAAAATGCTCCATTGAACTTGCACTTGCTGATGACTCTATTAAACATGCTTTAGGAAAAGTAAGTGATGTTATGGTGGAGTTACATATGACTTTTGTGCCTGTGGATTTTCTAATCATGGATATGGGGAATAAAACCTCTAGTCCTATTATTCTTGGAAGACCTTTTCTTCGTACCACAGGTGCCATCATTGATTCAAAGGAAGGGAATGTGAAGTTTCAGTTTCCACACAAGAAGTGCATGGAACACTTCCCAAGGAAGAGGGAACCACCAAAGTTCAAGCTCCCTCATGAGCTTCGTCCACAATAAACAACAAGTAAGAAGCCTAGCTATATGGCTATAAAGAAAGCGCTTTGCGGGAGGCAACCCGGTTATTTTTTGTGTGATTTTCTTTGTGTCCTCTTGCTGTAACAAGAGACTTTTTTTAGTTTAGGTTCTGGAATTTTCAATAAAGTGCCAAGTTTTACCCTTTTTGGTTTGAAAAAGTTGCTTATAGCGTTCGGAGATTTTATTCCTGCACGAATCAGTGCACGGTATGATTTTTAATTCTTATTCTGTAACTCCGAATGAGCTCATATTTGAACTGTAGTTGCAACTTTTCATCCTCTGTATGCATGAATTTTTCGGAATTTTTCGAGAAAGTTTGGTAGGGTAGAAAAATACGTTTTGCTGCTGCTGTTTTTCTGGACAGATTCTGTCCCATTTTGTTTGATGCATGCTTTGAGCTTTTAAGTTGAATCTTTTTGATCCAATTGAGTTTATGAGTAGGCATACAACATTATACACTTTCTGGACATTCATATGAATTTTTGTTCAAGGATTATATGCAGCAAGAAACATATTTGTTTATCACTATTAATGCACCCCACAGAAAAGAAATGGGAGAAACGGTGTTTTGAAGTTTTTTCACAGGGATTGGAGGAGATGCACCAAGAGCTATCCAAGGATGGTGAAGACCATAAGCTTGGGGATGTGAAGACAACCCCACTGGACCTACACACTCTCGGTTTGCACACGTCCAACTTCTGTTTTTCGATCGAAACACTTTATCGCATAAACTTGGAGCGTCTTTTGTTTGTTTTGTTTGATTTTTTTGAGAGACCACCACACTATCATTTATATATGGAGAGCTACTGGAAATATGGGTTGAAATATGTTGGATGCTTTTATAAGATTGGGAAAAGGGATGTTTGAGTTGATTTTTAATGATACATATAGTTGCATGATTCATGAGCTTGTTTATGAGTAATAGTTTGCAAATTCTTTTTGAAGAGCTATCACTTATTCATGTTTTGGTGCTGATTGTTATTTTACTTGGTTTAACATGGATTAGTTAGTTCTATGGACACTCATGCATGCATCTAGATGGTCAACTTTCTCCCTTTTGCTAGCCCAAAAACTCCAACAAGCAAAACTTGTTTCCAACACCTTCAACCAAAGTTATTCCAGTGAGTCCACCATATCTACCTATTAGCTATATGCTATTCCGAGTATGTTCATCATGATATTTGTGTTATCTATACCTCTGAATGAAAATGATTATGTTATTGATTGCATGGAAAAGTTGGTTATATAGCTCTCACGAACTTGATGCACATTTTACTATCATTGCATAAATAAAACATGACCCATTGTGATTAAGATTATGATGCTAGTGGCTTGATAAATGTCGAGGTTGGGAGTTAGCCCATATGTGCTGTCACATGCAAAGCTTTCAACATGCTCCATTTAGTTGATATCATGTGCTTTTGTCTATGGATGCCTATCATGGTGAAATAAGGGGGAAATGATAGTTTAAATGAGTTTGTATAAATGGTTAGAGAGACGCCTGGGCCGCTAATCTAAGCCATGCATTATTCATGGTGGAAATTTACTTACATGCTATGGTGAATTATCTATGACACACCTTACAATAAAAAGCTATTCCAATGGTAAATAAAAAGGGTGTTGAGGTTTTCATCTTGTTTGTTTGTCTTGTCATTTTGATATGGGCTTGTTCCATATCCTGGGACAAGAGGTACCCCAGTTGACGCTCTTGATGATACTATTATTACTTACAATGATAGATAACTTGAACTTGCTTTTCCCAAGTTGAGTAACTCATGGTGTAGGTACTTGTATTCAAGGGGCATGAGACATCCAACCTTTACTTTGTCAAGCACACTACTCATATTTGCTTTCATTAAACTTAATCATTCAAGATGCTATGATAGGGGAATGAGAGCTTGACACCAAGTATTACCACATTGCAATCATTAACTTAAGTAGAGAGTTTGGAAGTTAGATGAAACTTATGCATGCTTTACCTCTACTCACTTATTCATCTTTCCAAAGTGTCCACCAAACATATTCAGATTTTCATCATCACTCTATGGACCACATGTATGCAAAAGTAAGAATGTCCATATTACTTGCTACTATGTTACACTTTGTGAACTATCATTGAACATCCTTGCATTGAATACTTGATATCACTTCATAAACTGTTTTGCATATTGCTACTCCTTTGAAGAATGAATCATTTGACTCTATGTAGCAGTAGCAATCATCTTTGATATCCATTGTTAGTGCTATATTGCAAAGTCCATGTTAGTTTTATCACCTTCATACTCGAGGACGAGCATGGTTAAGCTTGGGGATGTTGATGCATGTAAAATGCATACATGAACTTTGCACTTATCACATATTCCAATCATATTTGCATCATATAAGGGTTATACTGTTATTTAATGATTTTAGGAAATAAATAATTGTTTCCTATTTTTATGGAATTAACCCTGCGCAGGCAGAAAACCCTATTTCTTTCCTTTTATGTTTCAGGGACCCAAACGTCGTCAAAAATCCTGGAAAAATACAGGGTCGTATTTTGGAAGGAAGAAGACTGGAGCGAAGGAAGCAAGCAAACGGAGCCGAGGCAAAAGGGGGTGGCCCACGCGGCCAGGTACTGTGGCCGCGTGGGGCCCACTCGTTTGGCCTCGTGGCTCCGTTGCCGTCGATCTTTCGTCCACCGACTCCGTCTTGACCTAAAAACGCCTATAAAAAAGGTCCCCGACGTTCTCTGGAAGGAGCGCCGCACAAACACAGAAACACCGAAACGGAGATCAGGAGCTGCAGATTGGAGGGGGAAAACTCCGGCGGGGCGCTGCCGGGTGGTCTCCATCTTCTCCATCGACTTCTCCACCGTCTCCATGATGAAGAGGGAGTAGTCCACCTCTGGACTATGGGTTTGTGGAAGTAACTTATGTATCTCTCCTCTCTTGAGCTTCACTAATTAGTACCGTATGAGCTGCTGAACATGATTACGGTCATATTTGTAATACCTATGTGGTGGATCTTTTATGAGTTAATATATGTTTGAGATTGCAATGTTTGTTTCAGTTATGAGTATAGATGCATATTATGTACCCCGTTCTTGTCTACTTGTTATGATCAAGCATGTTTATGAGAGCGTGTGTGGGGGAACGTGTGCATTAGTTGGAGTAACGGGGAGTGGTGAGTGCGGTAAGCTGACAACTTAATATCGCGATCCACTTGGGTTTTACCTTACTTTGTTACCTCACTAGGGATAAACAAAAATACCATGCTGCAAGGGTTGAGGGTGACCAAGCTTCTTTCTGTGACTAGATCCAGCATGTTCTTATTTTCACTTCATGTCATGAAACTTATTGCTATACTCTGAGTCATCTTAATTACTGAGGTGTTATGATTTAGTTCGCATCTTGGTGGAGTATAAGAGAGACTAATAACCAAAAGGTCTCTATGTTAGGACGTGATGCCCATATATCTAAGTAACTTGTTATCAAACTGTGTTGCAATCTCATATGTTAACTCTGTGTGTTCCATTGTCTGCCACTTTATAAAGAGAGAGTGCATTTGTGAAACCATGAACCCCGGTCCATTTTTAATCATAAGAAACACCTTTCCAACACCATATACCACTTTTCATTTTCAGCCATCATTAAATCCGAAAATACAAAAATACTTTTCATCTTGCATACATCATTAAAAAACCCAAAAATATCATTTACCATTGCATCCACCACCATTGCATATTTATTTCCTGTTTGCATTGCATAACTATCTTGATATCATTCTTACACCTTGTGCTTGACAACCACAGGTGAGGTTGAGGACCAAAACATTTAACTTTGTTTTGTAGGTAACCAAAAGAAGGATAAGAAGATATATCTTCACTACTGATTCCCCGAGAGTTCGATATTAAACCCTCGAGTCACCCTCGTGGGGAAAACACGTCTTCCACTACTACACACTCTGCACTTGGAGTCTCAACCTAACCCATTTACTTTTGACGCAGGTAACTACGCACCAGTGATCAAGCTGCTTTCTGGCGCCGTTGACGGGGAGATAGAAGCAACACCGCAAGATATTCCCTCGTCAACTTAGCGCGCAACAAAGTGTTTTCTGGTGCCGTAGATCAACCTCTTCAAGGGCCATCAGTCCCTATGGAGGGCATCATGCAGGAGATCGCACAGGAGCAAATGTATTACAATCTGGTTTTTATTGGCCTACTTTATTTAAAGATTGTGCTGAATACGTTAAATCTTGTGATAAATGTCAAAGAGTAGGCAATATTGGTAGGAGAATGAAATGCCTATGAACTATTCATTGCCACTTGAGCCATTTGATGTGTGGGTTTTGACTTTATGGGACCTTTCCCAGTCAAAGACAAAGCATACTCACATTTTGGTTGCAGTTGACTATGTTACAAAGTGGGTGGAAGCAATTCCAACCAAAAGTGCAGATCATGCCACAGCAATGAAGATGCTCAAGGACATCATTTTCCCCAGGTTTGGTGTTCCTAGGTTTTTAATTACTGATGGTGGTTCTCATTTCTTGCATGGTGTTCTTAGAAAAACTTTGGCAAAATATGATGTTAACCATAGAATTGCATCACCATATCATCCTCAAACAAGTGGACAAGTTGAATTAAGTAATAGGGAAATTAAACTCATTTTGGAAAAGACAGTGAATAAGTCTAGGTCTGATTGGCCAACTAAAATTAATGATGCATTATGGGCTTATAGAACTGCTTTTAAAAATCCTATGGGAATGTCTCCTTATAAAATGGTTTATGGAAAGCTTGTCATTTACCTGTTGAGTTAGAACATAAAGCTAGATGGGCTATTAAACAATTGAACTTTGATTTTAAAACTGCGGAGAAAAGAGAATTCTTGATTTAAACCTACTAGATGAATGGAGAAATGAAGCTTATGAAAATGCTAAAATGTTTAAAGAAAAAGTTAAATTTGGCATGACAAGAAAATTAAGAAAAAGGAATTCAAAGTAGGTGATCAAGTTTTGCTATACAACTCTCGTTTAAGTTTTCTGCAGGGAAGTTGCTTCAAAGTGGCAGGGACCATTAGTGATACAGGAGGTGTACCGTTCAGGAGCTATCCGTCTTCACGGTGACATGAAAGGTAAACCTCATGTAGTCAATGGACAACGCCTTAAACCTTATATTGCAGGAAAGAGCTTCATCGGAATGGTGGAGAGTTGAATTTACAAACACCGGAGGAGGTAATTGAGAGAAACCGTGCAGTTTCAGAAACCCTAAATCAATAGAAGGTAACTTACTGTTGGAAAGTTTCTCGGAATTGCATAATATTTTACGGAAGTCATTTTTTATGGAAATTAACGTATGGGACAAGAAAACTGGACGAAGCGGAGACCCGAGGAAGGAAAGAGGGGGTCCCACGCGGCCAGTACCTGGCCGCGTGGGCCCACTCCTTTTCCCCTCGGAGTCCCTTTTCGTCTCGTTTTCGATCCCGACGCTTCGTCTTGACCTAAAAACCCTCAATATATACCCCTCTCTGCCGATCTAATCTCGCACCGAGCGTTCTCGAGCGATCTTTGTTTCTGCTTTTCTGTCTGTCAGGTTTTAGCCATGTCTTGCTCCGGATCCAACCAAAGGGGGAGAGCCTCCCAAGGAAGGTGTTGTGAACCGCTACCTCAACTCCGTGATGGCACCACCGAAGACCGTGTGCTTCAAGGAGGGCGTGATGCTCGTGGAGGAGGTGAAGGCTCCCAAGGCCACCGGCACGGTGGAGGAAAGGCTGGATGAGTTAGAGGACAAGACCTTCAGGTATGGCACTGTGGTTTACCGCAGCCTTGATGCTCACACTTCATGAACCTGGAGCTGGAGAAGAAGGTTGAAGAGTACAAGAAAGGCTTGAAGATCTGGAAGATAGATACAAGGACGTCATCGACAAGTGGGAAAGTTCCAATGCTTCATGTGGGATGTAGAGAACCAGAACTGCGAATATGAAGAACGCTTCAAGAAGATTGCAGCAGCCGCCACCCTCAGGTATAATGATCCACCTACATCTTTCCGTGATGGAAGGCCTTTTGGAAGATGGCTGAATGGGAGGAAGAATATGAGAAGGAGGAGGCTGCAGCAAAGAGAGTCTGGAGAACGCCAAGCTTGGGGGAGTTCCACTAGTCTTTCTCTTTATCAATCTATCATATCTATCTAGTCATGGGTGTTTTGCTTTTATCGTTTAGTTATCAATATCTCTTAGGCGTGTGTGAGCTCATGGAGCATTATCATGTATCTCTATCTTATGGTTTATCAATGAATATTAAAGTATGGTGTCATCCATGATTCTCTTGTTTGGAGATTTATGGGTAACACTCATGCAAATGAGCGTGGCATATTTAGAATTTCAATCACATCTTGCCTTGAAATTAATTAACTTGAGTATGTTGGACAATTGTAGAATTATCTCATATAAATAAGTAAAAAGTCAATATGACTTGGAATTAATAGTTTGAGGTTGAGATATGTCTTGTAGGATAAAAGTTGAGAAGATAATGAAAAGGATATAAAACACTCTTGTTAACCTAGTATCTTTTGAGCAAATTAATGATCATGGATATTTCAATACTTATGCTCTTGAATGTGAATGAAAGGAAGGCACCTGAAATTTCAGTTAGCCATGGAAAGTGTAAGAAAAGGTTGGTAGAGCATAGGAACTTGATTGAGATATCCATGACTAAAGTTTGCACTAGTTACTAGAGAAGCAAGGTGATAACAATTTTTATATCTATCTGTCTTTTCATTTGTCTTCTTTGAACTTGTTATCCAATGAGAGTTTATCTTGTCTTTGAATTTCAGCAAAGTATAAAAGATTATAATGCTTGCCATAAGAGCAAAAGCATGTGAAAAACAATATGATTCGATTGTCCAACATACAATGGTTATTTGCTTTCAAAAGTAAGGGGTGATTGCTAGAGCTTCTACTTATGTTGCCCTCATGTATGAGTTTTGTTCATTAATCTTATCTTGCAATTGAATATGATGATGATACAATGCCCGTATTTATTTATCAACCATAAGTCCATTGATGCATGTAATGATCTATGTCCTTACTTACTCGAGGACGAGTAAAGGTTTAAGCTTGGGGGAGTTGATACGTGCATTTTATATCATCATTTATAACTTTTAGTATCATATTAGAATGTTATTTGCATGTTATATATGTTTTTACATGTTTTAGATGATTTTGGGGACTTTCATACAAAGTCCCTATTTTTGGTATTTAATTTCTGGGAGGCAGAAAACCCCTTTTCTTGTTTTTAATGTTTCAGGAGCTACAGGAACCCAAATAATAAAAGGAAAAATACCACAGTTTTTCATCGGAGAAGGCAAGGGAAGAAGACCGAAGAGAGGAGAGCCACGAGGGCCAAAGGGGGTGGCCCACGCGGCCCATGTACCTGGCCGCGTGGGACCCACCAAATGCCTCGGGCACCTCCTCGCCTGGGGCTTTTTAGCAACGCCTTCGTCTCGCCCGAAAAGTACGCCCTAATTTTTCCAAGTCCATCCGAGGTCGCGGCGGCGGCGAAACTCCTGATCCCTCCGAGGGGGTCAGATCCTGCTGCTCCGGAGCTCCGGAGAAGGGGGAAATCATCGTCATCGTCATCACCTCTCCTCCTTGGCGTGGGAGGAGGCCTCTACATCATCACCCCCATCAAGACCAGCACCATCTCCATCATCATCACCGTGATCCACTCCGTTCCCTCTCAGTTTGAGAGTTGCTATACCCTAGATACTTGTCTTGTGCTACTATTCATGTTTGTGATTGAGTACTTGTCATTATTTGTGGTGAAGTTATAATTTCAGATTGTGTTGTACCACTTATGCCACTGATTATGATCATGTTTGCACGTTGTGAGTAGTTCCCGTATGTTCCTGAGGGCATAGGATGAATTGGCAATGATTTATATATGACATGTGTTGGTATTTTGTCAAGAGTTTATCTTTTATGTGATTCTATGATGGTGTTGTGCGAACGTCGACTGCACAACACTTCACCTATATGGGCTCATAGGAGAACACCGTAGTATAATGAATTGAGGAGACTTGGGAGGACACGTAAACCTGAGACCGAGTCATGAAGTTATATTATGAGGGTATTAGTATCGGGGACCTTAGAGTGTAATGCTATGGTGGGACTTTATGTCTTAATAATTCTTGTGCAGTCATTTACTTGGCCACATGATCCATCATAAGGGGTTGTAGTTTATTTATTTAGCTATACCTAATTATGGCTCCGTCCAAAGAAGATTAAAACTTGACAAGATATTCAACGTGTTGTTTAATAAATCTCTATGCCTAGCATATCCATGCCGCCCTCGGGAACGTTTTCCACATATAAGTTACACATCACTTGAGCTTGTCCTCTTGCCACATAAGAGGATTGGGCTTTCTCTCTTTGAGAGCTTTCACTTGCTACTGTTGCTTGCTGCATTGGAATTATACAACCGAAAATACCAAAAACACTTGCATCTTTTATTGTTTTATTTATCAATCTTACTAACCAATACCTTCAGCTCCTCGTGGGTTCGACAACCTTTTCTAATTGAAAGGTACTACAATTGATCTCCTGCACTTGGGAGTCATCATAGCTCCTCGGTGTTTCCTCAATATTTCCAATAATCTTTCTTCTTCAAAACCAAAAAGCTTAGAACTAATAATAACAGGGTATGTTTTCTTATCATCAATATAAGCATATTTAAGATTATCAGGTAAAGGTTTCAAATCGAAAACAGGATCCTTTTTTGGTGGTGTTGTGGTACCTAAATCTTCAACAGGTAGATTATGTTTAAGAATAGGTTGACGAAAGAAAATTTCGTCAAGCTCATTCCTCTCTTCCCTAAAGACTTCACTTTCATGATTCTCCAGGTGTTGCTGCAAAGGGTCATTAGGAGCAAGAGCAATAGATGCAAGCTGTTCAACTCTAAAATCCTCATTAGGTAATTCGGTTTCATAAGGAGTTTTAGCAAATTTAGAGAAATTAAACTCATAAGATTCACCAGCGAATTTAGTCAAGATTTTCTCTTTCTTACAATCTATAATAGCACCACAAGTATTCAAGAAGGGTCTACCAAAAATGATAGGACAAGTTTTACTAGCAGCAGAACCAAGTACCAAAAAGTCAGCAGGATATTTAATCTTACCACATAAAACTTCCACATCTCGAACAATACCAATAGGAGAGATAGTTTCTCTATTAGCCAGCCGAATAACCACATCAATCTCTTCAAGTTCACAAGAACCAATTTCATGCATAATTTCCCTTTAAAGTTCATAAGGAATATCACTGGAACTTGCACCAATATCACATAAACCATAATAGCAATGATCACCTATTCTAACAGAAAGCACAGGAACACTAGCTTTCCAAGATTTACTAGGATGTGAAACAATATTAGAAGCATCTTCACAGAAGATGATGTGCCCATCTTCTACACTTTCAGTTACAAGGTCTTTAATTCTCGCCACAGCAGGTTCAACAGTTATTTGCTCATCAGGTTCTATAGGTTTCTTTACACTTTTGTTAACCACACTAGTTATAACAGAATGTTCCTTCACTTTAGGAGGAAAATGAATTTTTTCAATGTAAGCTTCAGGCAGGATGTGATCAACAGTATTAACTTCAATACTTTTACCTATAGGCAAATCAGTTTTATCTTTATAAGGTTCATGATATTTATTAAAACTTTTCTTAGGCAATTCGAAATGAGAGGCAAAAGCTATAAAAATTTGCAACAACTTGAGAGTCAAGACCATAAACAGCACTCATATTTCAAAATTTAGCAGTATCCCTAAAAGTTTTAATGCATTCATAATCATACTTTATACCTGACTCTCTTACCTTTGTCGTTCTCCCATCCTTCAGTGTTCTCCTGAATCCAGTCAAGAAGGTCCCATTTAAACTCTTCTTTGTTGCGTGTGAATGATCCAGAACAAGTAGTATCTAGCAAGGTTTTATCTTGAAAAGAGAGCCTTGCATAGAAATTATCAATAATGACATTACCAGGAAGCTCATGAATGGGACATTTGAGCATTAACGACTTCAATCTCCCCCATGCTTGGGCAATTCTCTCTCCATCATGAGGCCATAAATTATATATAAGATTTCGATCTTGGTGAATTTCACTTGGAGGATAGAATTTAGAATAAAATAGAGGCACAATTTCCTCCCAACCAAGAGAACGACCATTTTTCAGCAGTTTGTACCATTCTGTAGCTCTACCCATCAGCGATATAGAGAATAGTTTCTTCTTAACTTCATCCATAGAAATACCTGCACACTTGAACAACTCGCATAATTCATGTAAAAACAGCAAATGATCTCCAGGATGGACAGTTCCATCCCCTCCATAGCGGTTATTCGTAACACATTCAATAATTTTTATAGTTATTTTATATGGAATTACCTGCTCAGCTGGCGCCTCCTCTACTACCTTTGCAGTAGTAGTAGTAGTAGATTTTTCAAATAGGAATTCAAGAGATGACCTCTCCATAATGAAATATAGCAGCAGGCAGAAATAAAACAACACGTACAGTAGATGTTTCCCTTACAAATTCCACTTACCAAATAGCGCTTCTGTGGCGCCCCAACCCGACTGCTATACAGTGATACTGTGTCTCCGGTTATCCGATACCACCAGACACACTATCAAAGCATAATAGAGAGATCAAGACTTGTGGAACAACTGGCACAACACAGACTCTACGACACAAAACATATAGTTTAACTCTTATAGTAGAGAAAGATAGCAAATGACAACCAGAGGTCACAGACCCAACATTACAACAGGCGGAAACGAAGTGTGTTGTTCTAAACAACAAGAACCAAAATAGGGCCTAAGAGGCCTACAAATAAACATCACAGCGCCAGCTATTCCGAGATGTCCCAAGCTGCCACCTGGGAACCCAGACTACTCGTCGACGTCCACAAAGAACCCACCTCTGAAGTCGGTGAAGTCCTCCTCTGAAACAAAAGCAAAGACGTTGAGTTCGACGAACTCGCAAGATTAAGAGCTAATATATGCTCGATGATTAGCTGTCAAGGTTTTATGGCTCTTTTGCATAAAGCTGATTTTATTTATGAAAAACATAACTCAAAGGCATCGACTATTAGAACATTTTCAAAGAGGGGTAAGAAGTAACTCTTTTCTCTTGAGATCACTTTCTCAACACCAACATCACCATTGTACCTGTTCATCAAAGGCACCTCCCCGAATCACCCTCGAGGAAGTCAACCTTACACTCGTGGAATTGGTACCTCTAGTACCCAGTTTTTAATCATTCCGTTAAAGTTATTCTATGATCATCGTCCATTCCCAAGTCGTCCGTAACCGTGGACACGGCTTTTCGAAAAGATTTATCCCTGCAGGGGTGTACAAAGTTGAAGTCCCCGGAGTCCCGAAGGGCCCCAGCTCCTTCGCCACGCGTACCGCCCGGCCCATTACCTGATCATTAGCTCTCTTCCTTGGAAAGCCGGCTGGGTGGGAACGGTGTCGACTTCTCCCTCGTTAAAGACTTTCCAGGATCATCAGTGGCGGTAGGACTGCCAGGATCACAACACCCCGCCCCACGGCCACTTATTTTCCTAACACCACAATCCTCATCCCAGCTCATACCACCATCATCACGCACGCGCAAATGGAAGCCCGAACTAGAGGACCCTGGCTAGCCCCGCTCGAGTTATTTAGTCTATGAGGGTTCCTGCAATTGCATAGGCCTCACGCATGGTTGCACGCTCAGTCTTGGTTCAGGAGGTACAGAACTCGCACCTAGGCGGCAAGAACGAGACAACCCACCACATTCCATGTGGCCTCTCATCCCCACCTTCTTAGCATTTTATTATCCACCTCCACCATTCTCCACCATCAACATCACTGTCACAAGTTAACACCTGTTTCCAGCATTCACCATCCCTAGCACAACTAGGCATTTCACTAAGCATGGCTAAGTACTTGCATAGCATAGTAAGTATTCCATGGCCAACAATACAAACCTATGGTAATAGGAAGGTAAAACAGGTATTGGCAACAGGATTCTAATGCAGCTAGTAGGATACTCTAATCCAGGCAAAAGACATTTAGAACCGCATGCAATATTATAGTGGAGAAAATAATTGCGGGAAATAGGATAAGATATGCTCAGAGGGGGGATTACGCTTGCCTTGATCAAGGTGCTGGTAGTACGGATCGTCACGAGACGGGGGTGGCACTTCACCTCCTTGATCTACCGAGGCACAAACAACACCGGGAAAACAATCAACACATGGCAATTGTGCAATGCATACAAGGATGATGATATGACATTTTAGATGCACCCTAGAATTAATATAGCAAGTTCTACCAAAATTAGAGGGGGTGCGAGATAATTCTCAACAAGAGAGAAAAACAAGCTCCTTCTTTGTTTTTATGCTTTCCTGTGCTATAGATTATTTGAACATGCATGAATATGATGCTACGGATTAATGCACCTTTTTCTGAGCATTTTGATATGAAGAACACATTTTTCGGAGGTCCGATAAAAAGTTATCAATTTTTTATTGATTTCCCCTCTTTGAAATAATTGTTGTTAATTCTATTGATTAATTTCAACCACAATAATAACAAGTAGCCGATTTCTAGCGTGAGCGATGGAGCTCGAAGGAATCATCGAGTTTCGATAACCCTAGAGTCGCAAGGGAGGAGCGTGGAACATGTGCTACGAGGGAGAAAAAGAAAAACTTAAGCAGCAGAAAAAAAAACTGCCCTGCCGGTTTGTGGCCCGGCTGGGCCGGCTAGCAGGCCGGACAGGCTTCAGAGCGCTCCGGCTCGAGGCCCGGTTTGGGCCGGGCCCAAGGCCGGTTAGTGGCCCGAGCCAACCGGCACGCAGCCCGGCTAAGCCGGCTCTGCGACCGGTCGAGCACGGTCACGACGGCGTCGACGGCGCGCGGCTACGGCGAGGTGGGGCGGGTACCGTGCGGGAGAGGGAGAGGGAGGAGGGGTGTTGGCACGGTGAGCTCACCCTCAGGCTCGTGCAGAGCGACGGAGTGGCCGGAGGGGAGCCGGCGGCGGCGAAATCCCGCGGCGGAGCTCCGGCCTGCAGAGAGGAAGGCGGAGACGGCGCGGCGAAACGGGGGCGTCCCGGACCGATTCCTCGGTCTAGGCGGAGGAGGACGACGCGGCGGACCTCGCTGTGTGGCCGGATTTGGACGGGGAAGCTTCAGGCGACGGCGGCACGGCGGCGGAGCGTCGCGGCCATGGCGGCTCGGGGGAGAAGAGAAAAAAAAGGGGGAGCAGGTGGGCGTGCGAGTGCGGGAGGGGAGCAGTGGGGGCCTCGGCGTGCTTGTCTTCCTCGCGTATAGGCAGAGCAAGGGGGCCCGGCGAGCACGGCGTGCTCGAGCTGGTGCGGCGGCAGCGCGACGCTGCGCGTCGCTACAGGGGAGAGGAGAGAGAGAGAGACGACCAGTTCACGAAAAACCCCCTGGCCGAAATCTTCCATCACGGACAGGTCCTCCTGGAATTACAAAGAGGCCCTTTTCTGTTTTTATTTTAAAACCAGCAGCTTTTCCTGATTTAATTGAGGCACCAAAATAGTTTATAAAAATTGGAGAAAATTTGGGGAGCCTCCCCATACTGAGTAGAGGCTACACAAAAATTGGCATGCAAAAATAAAAAGTTTTGCACAACATCTGTTCATAGTATTTCGTTTAGGCAATTTGGCTAATTTTCCAATGTTGCTATTTAACAAATTTGGTGCAAGTGCAAAAATACTATTGTGAACTCTTGGAACTTCCTTAACAAATATGGATGTCCAAGTATTTTTGTTTGCAACCTTAAGTGTCTTCTTTGTGGGGAAGTTTTGTTAGAGCACTTTGGCATTTGGTTTTTAACAACTTCATATCATTTCGGTCTCAATGTTGTATTGACTCAAAAGAGACATGTCTATGCATGGATGCCATGATGCAATTAACACAAAAGTGAAAAATTTACACCGGTTTTTAGGTTCTCAGTTTTGGGCTGTTACAGCTTCACTCCCCGGCAACGGCGCCAGAAAATAGTCTTGATGACCCACAAGTATAGGGGGTGTATCGTAGTACTTTCGATAAATAATAGTGTCGAACCCAACGAGGAGCAGAAGGTGTTGACAAGCAGTTTCGATGAAGGATTCACTGTAGATACTCACAGACAAGTTTTTAGGGTTTTTGATATAGCAGATAAATAAAATACAAGTAAGTAAAATGCAGTAATAATAATTGCGGCAAGTGGCCCAATCCTTTCTACAGCAAAGGACAAGCCGGTTGGTTTACTTATGATGACCAAACGTTCTTGAGGACACACGGGAATTTAGTCTAGTGCTTTCGCTTCATATAGTTGATTAATCTTCATTGTTTTGATAAGTGTTGTGTGGGTGAACCTATGCTAATGCACCGCCCTTCCTAGGACTAATACATACTTGTGATTATACCCCTTGCAAGCATCCGCAAATACAAGAAAGTAATTAAGATAAAACTAACCACAGCCTTAAACTCTGAGATCCTGCTATCCCTCATGCATCGATATACCAACGGGGGTTCAGGTTGCTGTCACTCCGGCAACCCCACAATTGACAAACGAATACACAATACATTTCCCTAGGCCCATAAAGGTGAAGTGCCATGTAGTCGACGTTCACATGACACCACTAGAAGAATAACACCACAACTTAAATATCAAACCATTAAATATTACTCGACATAATTCACTACTAACATTTAGACTTCTCCCATGTCCTCAAGAACTAAACGAACTACTCACAAGACATCATATAGATCATGATCATAGGTGATATAATGATGAATAACAATCTGGACATAAACCTTAATTCAACGGTTTCACTCAATAGCATCAACTACAAGGAGTAATTAACACCGGGAAAGTTTCCCCTATGAAATACACAAGATTCAACCCTAGATGTTATAGCGGAACGGAGTGGAGCGGCGGAGATGACGGTGTCGGCGGTGGAGATGATGGTGATGATGATCCCAATGAAGTCCAGCTCGATGACGATGACGATGGCGATGATTTCCCCCCTCCGGGAAGGAATTTCCCGGCAGATTTCTCCCTGCCGGAGAGCTTTTCTCTCTCTGGTGTTTTCCGCCTCGTGGAGGCGGCGGAATATTTCCTCGATGATCCCCCAGGTGTTAGGGTTTCCAGGGGGTGAAGTACGCGAAGGGGCGTCGACTGAGGTGGGCCTGGGCTCCCTCCCCACATGGCGCCGTGCCAGCCTAGGGGGCCGCACCATGGGGTGGGGAGGGCCATGGTGGCCCACCTTGGCCTCCCCTTTTGGCTCCCTCCGGCATCTGACAAAATAGGAGTTTCTGTATAATTTCCTTCAACTGTTGATCTTCAGAAATATTGTATCCTGATGGTGCTTTTTCCAGCAGAATCCTGACTCCGGTGAATAATTCTCCAATAATCATGAAACATGCAAAATAGGTAAAATATCATAAGTATCATCTCTAAATATGAAATATATCAATGAATAACAGTAAATTATGATATAAAATAGTGATGCAAAATGGACGTATCAAAACCACTCAACTCCCCGTTCCCAAAAAGAGGGGGAGTAGTACGGCCTCTGATTAGTATCCTGCTTCTCGCAAGCAGCAAAGGAGGGGGAGGAGAAACTCCTCAAAGTCAGTAAATGCAAGACAACTCAATGTTGATAAACACCTTATGGGTAGTATACACCCAGTGGAAGGGCAACCTCCACAACCCAGCTCCAGCTTCCTGATACCCACTGATGATATGATCCTTCACGTAGTTACCTGCGTGAAAAGTAAATGGGTTAGGTTGAGACTCCAAGTACAGAGTGTGTAGTATATGGAAGACGTGTTTTCTCCACGAGGGGTGACTCGGGGGTTTAATATCGAACTCTCGAGGAATCAGTAGTGAAAGATTTATCTTCCTATCCTTCTCTTGGTTACCTACAAAACAAAGTAAATGTTTTGGTCCTCAACCTCACCTAGTGGTTGTCAAGCACAAGGTGTGAGAATAATATCAAGATAATATGCAATGCAAACAAGAAATAAATATGCAATGGTGGTAAATAAATATGCAACGATGGTGATAACAATGATAAATGATATTTTTGGGTTTTATATGATTAATGCAAGATGTAAAAGTGTTTTTGTATTTTCGGATTTTTAAATGACATAAAATGGAAAATGTATAAAAGTGGTTGGAAAGGTGTTTCTTATGATTAAAAATGGACCGGGGTTCATGGTTTCACAAATGCACTCTCTCTTTAATAAAGTGGGAGACAATGGAACATTAGAGTTGACATATGAGATTGCAACACAAAAGTTTAGTGACAAGTTACTAGTTACATGGGCATCACGTCCTAACATAGAGACCTTTTGTTTATTAGTCTCACTTATACTCCACCAAGATGCGAAATAAATCATAACACCTCAGTAATTAAGATAAATCAGAGTATAGCTTTAAGTATCATGACATGAAGTTAAAATAAGAACATGCTAGATCTAGTCACGGAGAAGTGGCATGATCACCCACAACCCTTTTAGCATGGTATTTTTCTTTATCCCTAGTGAGGTAACAAAGTAAGGTAAAACACCCAAGTAGATCACGATATTTCAGTGGTCAGCTTACCGCACTCAACACTTCTCGTTACTCCAACTAATGCACACATCACCTCATACACGCTCTCATAGACATGCTTGATCAAAACAAGTACACAAGAATGGGGTACATAATATGCATCTACTTTCATAACTGAAACAAAACTATTGTAATCTCAAACATATATTAACTCATAAAAAGATCCACCACATAGGTATTACATACATGACCGTAATCATGTTCAGCAGCTCATACGGTACTAATTAGTGAAGCTCAAAGAGAGGAGAGATACATAAGTTACTTCCACAAACCATAGTTCAGGGGTGGACTACTCCCTCTTCATCATGGAGACGGTGGAGAAGTCGCTGGAGAAGATGGAGATGGCAGCGCCCCACCGGAGTTTTCCCCCTCCAATCTGTAGCTCCAGGTCTCTTTTTCGGTGTTTCTGTATTTCGGCGGCGCTCCTTTCCAGAGGGCGTCGGGGACTATTTTTATAATCGGTTTTAGGTCAAGACGGAGTCGTGGGCGAAAAGAAATATGGCAACGGAGCCTCGAGGCTCCAGATGGTGGGTCCCACGCGGCCAGATTCCTTGGCCGCGTGGGCCACCCTCTTTTGGGCCTCAGGCCTCCACTTGTTTGCTTCCTTCGCTCCCAAGTCTTCTTCCTTCCAAAAACTGATGCTCGTAAATTTCCAGGTCATTTGGACGTCGTTTGGGTCCCTAAAACATTAAAATATAGAAAATAGGGTTTTCTGCCTGCGCATGGTTAATTCCATAAAATAGGAAAATTATGAAATATTCCAAAAATCATGATAAAACATTGATATTACCCTTATATGATGCAAATATGATTGGAATATAAGTTATATAGTGCAAAGTTCATGTATGCATTTTACATGCATCACTTGCACACACTGGCTGGGACATTGGAACACCTAGACTCACGCGTATTGGGAAATCACGAAGAGTCATCAAGGGTGCACGAGATATCCATCAATTATATCGATTCTGGAGAATCATTCAACCGTAAGTCTACGATTGTCGACATTTATTTTTCTGCTACAATTGCAAATACCCTTCTTAATGATCATGATCCAAGGACTATCGTTGAGTGTGAAAAACGCTCCGACTGGCCTCAATGGAAGGATGCAATACAAGCGGAATTAGCCTCGCTTAATAAAAGGAAGGTATTCACAGAAGCAATACCTACACCTCCCAGTGTTTTCCTTGTGGGATTCAAATGGGTTTTCCTTCGGAAACAGAATGAGAACAATGAGGTGGTGAGATACAAAGCAAGGCTCGTAGCACAGGGTTTCACGCAGAGACCCGGCATTGATTTCTATGAGACATATTCTCCAGTTATGAGTGGTATCACTTTCCGATATTTAATATATTTGGCAATGCAAAATTGTCTATCTATGCAGTTGATGGATGTCATGACCGCATATCTTTACGGGTCACTGATGTCTACGCACGCTTCTATTCTTGTAGACAGTGTTGGGCCTCCAAGTGCAGAGGTTTGTAGAACAGCATCAAGTTTCCCTTAAGTAAATTACCCAAGGTTTATCGAACTCAGGGAGGTATAGGTCAAAGATATCCCTCTCAAGCAACCCTGCAATTAAGATACAAGAAGTCTCTTGTGTCCCCAACACACCTAATACACTTGTCACATGTATAGGTGCACTAGTTCGGCGAAGAGATAGTGAAATACAAATAATATGGATGATTATAAGTGGTAATTGCAATCTGAAATAAAAATGGCAGCAAGCAAACTTGAGCCAAAATGAGAGCAAACGGTGTTTCAATGCATGGAAATAAGGCCTAGGGATCATACTTTCACTAGTGGACACTCTCAACAATAATAATATAATTGAATACATAGATATTTCCTCTTCACTATGCTACTCTGAACTATTCTCATGTTGGATAACAATTCATTTGTGTAGGGCTACAAAAGCACACCTTAAAGTTGCATTCCACATCTAGGGGACCCCAATGTCACTAAGAGCGCCCCAAAATAGTACTAGACAAACACCACAATTTCATAGAGACATCCAACACAAATAATAGCTCATGATAAATATTCCTGTAAACTTTAGCCTAAGAGTCACATACGGTGCGCACACTGTCAACTTCGCACTATGGGACAAAGGTGACTCCGGAATTTACATTAATAAAACCACTCAAGTAGCATAATTCATAAGATAACGAAGAGTAACATCCATGGATCCAACTAGATTACAAAGCACATGATCACATAAAGATCACACCATGGGAAAGAGAGATGAACCACATAGCTACCGGTAGAGCCCTCAGCCTCGATGGAAACTACTCACACATGGTCATGGTGAGCACACTTGATGGAGAGGTTGATGAAGATGGTGCTGGTCTTGACGGTGGTGTTGATGGAGACTCCGGAGGGGGGATGGAGGAGCCCTCCGGACGTGATTCCGCGGCGTTCCCCCCTCCGATCTTCTCCGGCGGCGGCCTTCTGTCTCATGTTTCTTGGTTTTTATTTCTCCGCCGCCGCCTCGCGAAACTCCTCGGGGGGCTATTTTTATAGTCGGTTTTAGGTCAAGACGAAGCCACGGAGACGAAAACGGACGGCATCGGAGCCACGAGGGGGAAAAGAGGTGGGCCCACGCGGCCAGGTATAGTAGGCCGCGTGGGACCCCTCATTCGCAATCTGTTGGGCTTTGGTCTTCAATTTAAGCCCATCGTGTTCGTCTCAAAAATTCTGAACCGTGCTCTCTGACCTTGCCCTTTTTGGAGTCCGAAACTCCCGAAAAGTCTAAAACACTAAAAAAGACGTTTTCTGACTGTGCAGGGTTAATTCCATAAAAATAGGAAACATACCAAATATTCCCAAAATCATTATAAAACATTGATATAACCCTTATATGATGCAAATATGATTGGAATATAAATAATATAGTGCAAAGTTCATGTATGCATTTTACATGCATCAACATCCCCAAGCTTAACATATACTCGTCCTCGAGTATGAAGGTGATAAAACTAACATGGACTTTGCAGTTTAATACTATCAATTGATATCAAAGATGATTACTATTGCTACATAGAGTCAAATGATTCATTCTTCAAAGGAGTAGCAATATGCAAATAGTTTATGAAGTGATATCAAGTATTCAAGCAAGGATGTTCAATGATAGTTCACAAAGTGTAACATAGAAGATAGTAATATGGACCACATGTATGCATAATGATAAGTAAGAACATCCTACATTGGTCATAGAGTGTAGATGAAAATCTGAATATAAAAGGTGGACACTTTGGAAAGATGTATATGTGAGTAGAGGTAAAGCATAAGTTTCATCTAACTTCCAAACTCTTCTACTTAAGTTAATGATTGCAATGTGGAATTCTTGGTGTCAAGCTCTCATTACCCCTATCATAGCATCTTGAATGATTAAAGTTTAATGTGAAAGCAAATATGAGTAGTGTGCTTGACAAAGTAAAGGTTGGATGTCTCATGCCCCTTGAATACAAGTACCTACACCATGAGTTACTCAACTTGGGAAACAAAGCAAGTTCAAGTTATATATCATTGTAAGTAATAATAGTATCATCAAGAGCGTCAACTGGGTACCTCTTGTCCCAGGATATGGAACAAGCCCATATCAAAATGACAAGACAAACAAACAAGATGAACAACCTCAACACCCTTTTTATTTACCATTGGAATAGCTTTTTATTATAAGGTTATCACAGACGGTTCACCATAGCATGTAAGTAAATTTCCACCATGAATGATGCATGGCTTAGATTAGCGGCCCAGGCGTCTCTCTAACCATTTATACAAACTCATTTAAACTACTTCATTTCCACCTCATTTCACCATGATAGGCATCCATAAACAAAAGTACATGATATCAACTAAAAGGAGCATGTTGAAAGCTTTGCATGTGACAGCACATATGGGCTAACTCCCAACCTCGGACATTTATCAAGCCACTAACATCATAATCTTAATCACAATGGGTCATGTTTTATTTATGCAATAAAAGTAAAGTGTGCATCAAGTTCGTGAGAGCTATATAACCAACTTTTCCCATAACAATCAATAACATAAACATTTTCATTCAGAGGTATAGATAACACAAATAACATGATAAACATACTCGGAATAGCATAAAGCTAATAGGTAGATATGGTGGACTCACTGGAATAACTTTGGTTGAAGGTGTTGGAAACAAGTTTTTACTTGTTGGAATTTTTGGGCTAGCAAGAGGGAGAAAGTTGACCATCTAGATGCATGCATGAGTGTCCATAGAACTAACTAATCCATGTTAAACAAAGTGAAATAACTTTCAGCATCAAAACATGAATAAGTGATAGCTCTTGATAAAGCATTTGCAAATTATTACTCATAAACAAGCTCATGAATCATGCAACTATATGTATCATTAAAAATCAACTCAAACATCCCTTTTCCCAATACAATAAAAGCATCCAACATATTTCAACCCATATTTCCAGTAGCTCTTTCTCATATAAATGATAGTGTGGTGGTCTCACAAAATAACAATCAAACAAAACAAACAAAAAGACGCTCCAAGTTTATGCGATAAAGTGTTTCGATCGAAAAACAGAAGTTAGACGTGTGCAAACCGAGAGTGTGTAGGTCCAGTGGGGTTGTCTTCACATCCCCAAGCTTATGGTCTTCACCATCCTTGGATAGCTCTTGGTGCATCTCCTCCAATCCCTGTGAAAAAACTTCAAAACACCGTTTCTCCCATTTTCTTTTCTGTGGGGTGCATTAGTAGTGATAAACAAATAGGTTTCTTGCTGCATATAATCCTAAACAAAACATCATATGAATGTCCAGAAAGTATATAATGTTGTATGCCTACTCATAAACTCATTTGAATCAAAAAGATTCAAGATAAAAGTTCAAAACATGCATAAAACAAAATGGGACAGAATCTGTCCAGAAAAACAGCAGCAGCAAAACGTATTTTTCTACCCTACCAAACTTTGTCTAAAAATTCCGAAAACATTCATGCATACAGAGGATGAAAAGTTGCAACTACAGTTCAAATATGAGCTCATTCGGAGTTACAGAATAAGAATTAAAAATCATACCGTGCACAGATTCGTGCAGGAATAAAATCTCCGAACGCTATAAGCAACTTTCTCAAACCAATATGGGTAAAACTTGGCACTTTATTCAAAATTCCAGAAACTAAGCTAAAAACAAACTCTCTTTTTACAGCAAGAGGACACAAAGAAAATCACACATAAAAATAACCGGGTTGCCTCCCGCAAAGCGCTTTCTTTATAGCCATATAGCTAGGCTTTGATAGTTTTAATGATGCTCACATCGGAAAGAGAGCATCAAGAGAAAAATATGAAACACATTTAAGTCTAACCCACTTCCTATGCATTGGGATCTTGTAAGAAAATAAATCAATGAAGCACAAAGTGACTAGCATAGGAAGGCAAAGCAAGTGCAACTTCAAAATCTTCAACAAAAAGAGAGGAGACTTAATATTATTGAGATATATGAAACCGTGTCTCCCTCTCTCATAAGGACCAGTAGGTTTTAAAGTACCCAACAAATAAAAGAAAATCAAGAGAAAGGTCAAAACCTTCATCATAAAGAGGATAAATTTAGTAATATGAAGATTTCTATAACCATACTTTCCTCTCTCAAAATAATTTTCAGCGGCATCATGAATAAAATCAACAATATAGCTATCACATAAAGCATTATTATCATGATCCATAAGCATAACAGTAATATTACTCTCCACACAAGCATAAACAGTTTCATTAGTAATAGTGGGAGTAAAAATATCACATCCATCAATGTAATCATCATAAATAGGAGGCATAGAATAATCGAATGATTTTTATCCTCAATAGTAGATGGACTGAAAATATCATATTCATCATTGTAAACATCATATATAGGAGGCATATCATAATCAACATAAACTATATCCTCAATAGTAGGTGGAGTGAAAATATCACAATCATTATAATCATCATATATTGGAGACAAAGTATCATCAAAGAAAATTTTCTCCTCAAAACTTGGGGGACTAAAAATATCACATTCATCAACAACGGCTTCCCCAAGCTTAAACTTTTCCAGAGCATTAGCAATAATGGTGTTCCAAGAATTTATAGTGATAACATTGCTACCATCATGCAAATAATTTTCCATATGTTTTTTAATTTTCTCTTCAAACACATCATGTCCTAACTCAAGATAAATTTCATATAGCTCTAATTTTTGTTTTGCTTTCCATTAAGCCTAACTATTGAAATAAATACAAGAAACAAAAAGATATAATTGCAGAATCTAAAGAAGATACCTTCGAGCACACACACGCCGGCAACAGTGCTAGATAGCTTAGTAGCCAGAAGATGTGAGTACCTTTTACCTTACCTCCCCGACAACGGCGCCAGAAAATGTCTTGATGTCTACGCACGCTTCTATTCTTATAGACAGTGTTGGGCCTCCAAGTGCAGAGGTTTGTAGAACAGCAGCAAGTTTCCCTTAAGTGAATTACCCAAGGTTTATCGAACTCAGGGAGGTATAGGTCAAAGATATCCCTCTCAAGCAACCCTGCAATTAAGATACAAGAAGTCTCTTGTGTCCCCAACACACCTAATACACTTGTCAGATGTATAGGTGCACTAGTTCGGCGAAGAGATAGTGAAATACAAATAATATGGATGATTATAAGTGGTAATTGCAATCTGAAATAAAAATGGCAGCAAGCAAACTTGAGCCAAAATGAGAGCAAACGGTGTTTCAATGCTTGGAAATAAGGCCTAGGGATCATACTTTCACTAGTGGACACTCTCAACAATAATAATATAATTGAATACATAGATATTTCCTCTTCACTATGCTACTCTGAACTATTCTCATGTTGGATAACAATTCATTGTGTAGGGCTACAAAGGCACACCTTAAAGTTGCATTCCACATCTAGGGGACCCCAATATCACTAAGAGCGCCCCAAAATAGTACTAGACAAACACCACAATTTCATAGAGACATCCAAATAAATAATAGCTCATGATAAATATTCCTGTAAACTTTAGCCTAAGAGTCACATACGGTGCGCACACTGTCAACTTCGCACCATGGGACAAAGGTGACTCCAGAATTTACATTAATAAAACCACTCAAGTAGCATAATTCATAATATAACGAAGAGTAACATCCATGGATCCAACTAGATTACAAAGCACATGATCACATAAAGATCACACCATGGGAAAGAGAGATGAACCACATAGCTACCGGTAGAGCCCTCAGCCTCGATGGAAACTACTCACACATGGTCATGGTGAGCACACTTGATGGAGAGGTTGATGAATATGGTGTTGGTCTTGATGGTGGTGTTGATGGAGACTCCGGAGGGGGGATGGAGGAGCCCTCCGGAGGTGATTCCGGCGGCGTTCCCCCCTCCGATCTTCTCCGGTGGCGGCCTTCTGTCTCATGTTTCTTGGTTTTCTATTTCTCCGCCGCCGCCTCGCGAAACTCCTCGGGGGGCCATTTTTATAGTCGGTTTTAGGTCAAGACGAAGCCACGAAGACGAAAACGGACGGCATCGGAGCCACGAGGGGGTACTATAGGCCGCGTGGGACCCCCTAATTCCCAGCCTGTTGGGATTTTGGTCTTCAATTTAAGCCCATCACGTTCGTCTCGAAAATTCTGAATCGTGCTCTCTGACCTTGCCCTTTTTGGAGTCCCGAAGCTCCCGGAAAGTCCAAAACACTAAAAAAAGATGTTTTCTGACTGTGCAGGGTTAATTCCATAAAAATAGGAAACATACCAAATATTTCCAAAATTATTATAAAACAGTAACAGCCCAAAGTTCGGAAACCTAAAACCCGAGTAAAATTTTCACTTCTGTGTTAATTGCATCATGGCATCCATGCATAATCATGTCTCTCTCGAGTTAACACAACATTGGTATCGAAATGATATGGAGTTGCTAAAACAAAATGCCAAAGTGCTCTAACAAAACTTCCACACAATGATGGCACTCAAAGTTGCAAAACAAAATTACTTGACAACTATACTTGTCAAGGAAGTTCCAAGGGTTCAAAATACTATTTTCGTCTTGCTCTAAAATTCCTAGAAGATTATAATTTGGGGAATTTAGAAAATTGCCTAAATAAAACACTATGAACACATGTTGTCAAAACTAATTTATTTTGCAACGCCAATTTTTGTGGTGCTTCTACTTGTTAGTAGGAGGCTACTGGATTTTTCTCAGAATATTAGAAATTGTTTAAGTACCCTATTAAAATTAATACAGCTGCTGGATTTTGTAAAAGAAATAGCCAGGACCAATCTGTGATGGAAGAATCTCTGCCAGGGACTCGTTTGTAAAAACTTCATCTTCCTCCCTGTAGCGACCGTCGACGTGCGCGTTGCTCGCGTCGCACCCACTCCAGCTCGAGCTCGCCATGGGGTCCCCTCCTCCTCTGCTTCCCCTGCCAGGAGACGACCACCCCGAGCCGCTCTGCTCCCCCGCTCACTCTTCTGCTCCTCTGTTCCCGTTCCTCTCCCTTGCTATTCCTCCCGAGCCAGCGACCATGGCCGTTCGAGCCCGCCGCTGCATCATTGTCGTTGGCGAGCAACCGCAGCCAATCAAGCACCCCCTCTAGCTCCGCCGCGACGCCTGCACCTCCTCCGCCGAAGGAATCGCACTGGGACACCGGGGATCGACGCTGCCGTGCTCTTCTTCCCCGCTGCCGCCTGAGCTCCGCCGCCGCGTCGCCGTGGTTTGATTGCGCCCAGTGCAAATTGACGCCCGCCAGAAGCTCCGCCGGGTTCCCTTCTCCGTCTTCGCCACCGGAATCGGCCGGGGGCATTGGAAATTGCTGCCGCCGTCCGAGCTCTTCGTCGTCCCTGACGCGGCTCCGCCATGCGATCCCCGCCGCCGTGGTCCACCTTCGACCTCGCCGCCGTCCCCTACGCACTCAGGGTGAGCACCCGGACCTGCTGGACATCTCCACTCCCTCCCTCTCTCGCTAGTTCGTTGATCACCGTAGCCATTGTCGCCGTCGCGCTGAAGATCGCCGTGGCATCACGTGCTGCACATGCCTCGGAAGTTCCGGTGTCGATCCCGGAATTGTTTCCGGATTCTATACCGGAATAGGAAAAGTGGTACTGGACTCAGCCACTCCCACCCGGAATTCATCCAGAGTTAAACCGGAAATGTTTCCGGGAATATTTCCATCCGGTGCAAAACCCAGAATATTCCGGGCTGGCAACCGGATTTCAATACTGGTTTTGAAATTGCTATTTTCCTTTTCACCAATTCATCTTCAAATGTGTAAAGATTGTATTGTTGCTACTAAAATCATCAAATGGTAAATAAAAAAGGAAAGTTATAAAAACAATAACTTTTATCGGTGTATACGAAAAATGCGTGTAATATACCAAAATGCCAAGAAAATTGTGATTCAACCTTTAAAATAAATATTATGCATATTTGACCACAATTGAATTACGGTGCCTCTAGTAATATTATAATCATAATTTTACAAGAGAAATTTATAAAATTAATAACTTTTTAACGGGACCTCCGAAAAATGTGTTCCTTATATCAAAATGCTCAGAAAAACATGAGCGATCCAGAATCATCATCATGCATAATTGATCACAATTACAATAATGTGCTCTAGTAGTAATTATAATCACTAAGTTTAAATATGGGGTTTATTCCAAATAATGCAATAAATATAATGGGGACCCCATTTAACTTGTTGATCTTGTTCAATGCTTCTAGGGTGCATTTAAAATGTCATATCATCATTGTTGTATGCATTGCACAATTGCCATGTGTTGATTGTTGTTTTTGCTTTCCGGTGTTGTTTGCTCTCCGGTAGATCACGAGTTCGGAGTTGAGCATCATTACTCCGACGAGCAGTTTGACTACCTCGCTCAACAAGGCAAGCGTAATCCCCCCTCTGAGCATATCTTATCCTATGTTTCCGCAAATATTTTCTCTACTATAATATTGCATGCGGTTCTAAATGTCAATTTTGCTGGATTAGAGTATCCTATAGTTGCATTAAGATTCCGATGCCAATACCTGTTTTCCCTCCTATTATCCATAGGTTTGTATTGATGGCCGAGATACTTACTATGGTATGTTGTTGCTTAGCCATGCTTAGTTAATTGCATAGCTATATGGTGGTTGGTTTATGTTGGAAACAGGTGATGAAATGAGAATGATGGTGGAGAAATTGTGGTGACGGATAATAAAATGCTAAAAGGTGGGGATGAGAGGCCACTGTGGTTGTGGTGCTTTGTCTCGTTCCCGTCGCCTAGGTGCGAGTGCTATACCTCTTGAACCAAGACTGAGCGTGCAACCATGCGTGAGGCCTATGCATTTGCAGGAACCCTCATAGACTAAATAACTCGAGCGGGGCTAGCCAGGGTCCTCTAGTTCGGGCTTCCATTTGCACGTGCGTGATGATGGTGGGATGAACTGAGATGAGGATGGTGGTGTTAGGAAAATGAGTGGCCGTGGGGCGGGGTGTTGTGATCCTGGCAGTCCTGCCGCCACTGATGATCCTGGAAAGTCCTTAACGAGGGAGAAGTCGACACCGCTCCCACCCAGCCGGCTTTCCAAGGAAGAGAGCTAATTGTACAGGTAATGGGCCGGACGGTACGCGTGGCGAAGGAACTGGGGCCCCTCGGGACTCCGGGGACTTCCACTTTGTACACCCCTGCAGGGATAAATCTTTTCAAAAAAGCCGTGTCCGCGGTTATGGACGACTTGGGAAGTGAAGGTAAGATCATAGAATAACGTTAACGGAATGATTAAAAACTGGGTACTAGAGGTACCACTCAAGATTGTAAGGTGAGCTTCCTCGAGGGTGATTCGGGGAGGTGCCTTGGTGAAACAGGTACAGTGGTTGATGTTGGTTGATGATGAGTAAGGTGATGAAAGAAAAGAGTTACTTCTTACCCCTTTTCAAAATATTCTGTTTAGTCGATGCCATGGAGTTATGTCTTTTTAAAATAAAATCAGCTTTATGCAAGACAGCCCTAAAACCTTGAAAGCCAATCATCGAGCATATATTAGCTCTTAATCTTGCGAGTTCGTCGAACTCAACGTCGTTTGCTTAATTTCAGGAGAGGACTTCACCGACCTCGAAGGTGGGTTCTTTGTGGACGTCGACGAGTAGTCTGGGGTTCCCAGGTGGCAGCTTGGGACATCCTGGAACAGCTGGCGTTGTGATGTTTATTTGCAGGCCTCTTAGGCCATATTTTGGTTCTTGTTGTTTAGAACAACACACTTCGCTTCCGCATGTTGTAATGTTGGGTCTGTGACCTCTGGTTGTCATTTGCTATCTTTCTCTATTATAAGAGTTGAACTATATGATTTTGTGTCGTAGAGTCTGTGATGTGCCAGTTGTTCCACAGTCTTGATCTCTCTCTCTTATGCTTTGATAGTGTGTCCGGTGGTATCGGATAACCGGGGACACAGTATCACTGTATAGCAGTCGGGTCAGGGCGCCACAAAAACATTGATATAACCCTTATATGATGCAAATATGATTGGAATATAAGTAATATAGTGCAAAGTTCATGTATGCATTTTACATGCATCAGTCACTAGATTCAGACATTTACATGAAGGTTCCTGATGGAATCTCTGTCCCGGATGCAAGCGCAAAACTCAACATGTACTGTGTAAAACTGAACAAGCCTTTATACGGCTTGAAACAGTCGGGGCGGATGTGGTACAACCGACTTAGTGAGTTCCTTCTTCGCAAGGGTTACTCCAACAGTGATGATTGCCCATGTGTTTTCATCAAGAAGTCATCTTTAGGATTTTGCATCATTTCCGTGTACGTCGATGATCTTAACATCATTGGCAACACACAAGATAATGATGAAGCACGCAATCATCTTAAGAGGGAATTTGAGATGAAGGATTTGGTAAAACCAAATTTTGCTTGGGACTCCAACTCGAGCACCTTCCCTCAGGAATAATGGTACACCAAGCTGCTATATCCAGAAAATATTGGAGAAATTCAATATGAACAAATTCTATCCGTCTAAAACTCCCATGGTGGTTCGATCTCTAGACGTAGAGAAAGATCCGTTCAGGCCGTGGGATGATGGAGAAGAGATGTTGGGACCCGAGGTTCCATATCTCAGTGCCATTGGAGCGCTTATGTATCTTGCAAATTGTACAAGACCTGACCTCGCATTTGCGGTGAATCTACTTGCTAGACACAGCGCAGCTCCCACCAAACGCCATTGGTCGGGAGTCAAGAATGTCTTTCGATATCTCCAAGGCACAAAGGATCTTGGCCTATTCTTTCAATTCCAGAAAAACCTGGACTCCAGTATGATTGGATACGCTGATGCTGGCTATTTATCTGATCCCCATAATGGCAGATCGCAATCCGGCTTTGTGTTCCTACATGGTGGAACGGCCATATCATGGAAGTCTTCGAAACAGACTCTGGTTGCAACGTCCACCAATCATTCTGAAATAATTGCAATATATGAAGCATCACGCGAATGTGTGTGGCTTCGCAGAATGATAAACCACATACAACAGTCATGTGGAATTGGTTCTATCGAATCACCTACCATTATCTACGAAGATAATGCGGCTTGTGTTGCACAGATGCAAATAGGATACATAAAGAGCAATATCACTAAGCATATTGCCCCCCAAGTTGTTTTTCCCCCAAGCATATTGCCCCCCAAGTTGTTTCGCCTCCAGACTCCATCAGAGGCGATCGGAGATCGGATCTCCAACCGAGGCGTTCGCATCTTTCAGCCTCCCATCGGCGCCGCCGCAGGTCTGCCCTGCCTCTGTGGCCTCCGGGCCATGGAGGCGCGGCGGATCTCGGCGCTCGTCGGTGGGAGGGCTCCGTTTTTCAGGTTTTAGTGTCCAGGTTTGTTGGGGGCGTCGTTTTGGTGGTGGCGGCGGCGTTTTTGGCAATAATGTCTCCCCGGCTTTAGTCCCATCTCGGCGGCGACGTCGAGAAGCCTGTGGGAGTGGTGTGGTTCTCAAGGACTTCTTCTGGCTGTGGCGATCTCCGGATCGTCGTGGAGCTTTATCGGCGGTTCATCCTTCTTCTTCAACTCTGGGACGGATGTGGTCTTTTAGACCCGTTCGGCGACTTCCCGTCCGCAACCAACAACGTCAAGCCGGTTTTGGGAGGACCGGCAGCGTCGGCGCGCCGTCGACACGGTCTGGAGGTTGAAGATGAAGGGCATCTCAAGTATTTCGTTATAATTTTCATTTTTGTTGAGATGTTTTGTATCGTTCGGTGTTTCTTTTAATGCCAGGGTCCTTTTCGCAAAAAAAAGAGTGGGGAAATCAACATCTTGCAAGTCAAATCATGTGATAATCTCGCTGACCTTTTCACGAAGTCTCTACCAACTTCAACATTCCAGAAATATATTCATGGGATTGGTATGCGATGGCTTCGGGACTTGCAGGAGTCAGGGGGAGTATCTTCCTGAACTATTCCTGTTCAAAGCATCATATTACACTCTTTTTCCCTTTATGAGTTTACTTTTCAGGTTCTCATTAAGGTTTTTAATGAGGTAATATCAACATAAGATTATATGTCATACTTTTTGTTTTCCCCACCGGGGTTTTTAGGGAAGTATACATGACATATTTATTGCCTCCCAAATTCTGTGGATATAATTCATATAGAGTTAGCGGAGACAATAATCATCATATGTTGGATCATTTTCTCCTTATTTTCCCACAGGGTTTGAAGGAGTTTTACCAGCATATTCTACACTACTCCTCATATTTTTTCCACAGGATTTTTGGAGGAAATTATTCCAAGGATGTCCAATCACAAGTACAAGGAAGGATTAGGGGGAATGTTAGGATTTAATTAGTTTACATAATTAAGGGATAATCCTCCCTGCGTAATATCCGTGCAGTTGCCTTTGGCAACAGCCACGACGCTCCCCCAATTGTACCAACCGTTCCCGACGGTTGTTCCCGAGCAGCCGCCTCTCCATATGTCGGTTTGAGGCGACCGTTCCCCTTGTAAATAATAATCATCAATGGAATAAACAATAGAATAAACAATAAGGGCCCGGCAGCGTCGCGTCCTTTTCCCGGTAAGGGCCACGTACGGCGGCGCGTGTCGTCCTCAGTTGCAATGCGCCGTGCAGCACGTTCCTCCGCTCCGATGAATTGGATCAGTACTGACCGAGAAAGGGTTATCAGAAATCGCCAAAGAGGGCAACATCCAAGAGGGAGAAGACGTAGTTTGGCTGGCCGGCCGGAGACCCTTGCGCGCGACGTCGTGGCCTGGCCACACGAGATACGTGTAGCTAGCCTTCTCCTACAGTTGCGCGCGTAAATTGGGTTGACGTGGCTGCACTGCGAGCTAGAGCCGGCCTTTTTCTTATCCAATCTTCTAGCAACTGGATAAAGCGAAAAGAACAAGGGTGATAGGTCGAGATAATATCCTTTCCGCTGATAAGAGACACGTGTGTAAGTATACACTTTCTTTATAAGATAAATAATAAGACTTTAGGTTGGAAAAATAATAGTGAACACCCTCGATCGATTAAACACGGCACGACGTGATCGTGTGGACAGCAAGAGAAACTCACGTCCCAAGCTGCAATGGTAGCTAATCTCTAGCTACGTTTATTATCAGTTTCGAAACAAGGAACCATGTGAACCAAATGTGCAATGGACGTACCACTTGAAAACAATGCATCTTCTAGACTTCAGGGGTAATGAAGTCATTCCAAGTATTAAACTCCCTAGAAATAGAGAGGATGGAGCGCGAGGTAAAAAATAATAGTCACTTGTTGATGCCACCATAGGCTAGAGTGACCAAAATTAAAGGTCAGGCACACTCAACAATTATATATCTCCAGGAGCAATTTCAAGATGTGGCCCAGCCTTTTGAAAACATAAGTTCTAGTATCGTATATTCAACAGAAGTGATAAGGTCGGATGGAAATTCCTCAACTCTAGAAAATATGGGGCAACTTCTAGGTGATGTCTGCATCGATGGCGGAGCATATATATGTTAGGGCTACGAAACGAGGGGCGATGGAGACCACACCCAGTACTCCGCCAGCAAGGCAAGGGCATTATGTAAACAAAGTATTGTGGGCATTCTATGTTTATTTTAAACAAAGTGTCCTCGTTCGAGTGTTTACGGTTCAGTGCATATACGTGCTTACTAAAAAATTCCTTTTGATTAATTATTTTAAATTTATACCTTTTGATAGTTATGACCAAGATTTTCTATGAAAATGATGCAAAACCTAGAAAAAAAATATGAGAGGTATTTCTGATTTCCGCCGGCAACACCTTGGGCCTAGTAGTGTGTTCAGAGTAATCTGGTATTGAGCACAAATGCAATGGTACGGAATTTTAATGGATGATGCTTCGTTTCTTGATGAGTACCAAACAGAAACTTTGGTACTGCTCAACAATGATGTGAGCCAAGCAAGTGTTATCACTACCCTTGATATGTTCAAAGATGTGACACTCCTTTCTACTGAGAACAGGGTTCAGATCTCTAGGTGTGAGTGCCATCAAAAGATGTTGTATCTTTAGATCTTTAGTGACAATATATTTTTGGTTAGCTTACTGACCTGATGTGATTTTGATGAATTGGGGGATGAGATATATTCAAGGACGGTCCTATTTGCTACTGAGCCCAAGCTGAATCAAGATAAATACGTTTTGTACTAAACTTTTATACTTTCTATATCTTATTTTATCATGTTACAAATTAAGTATCTTATTTTCCGCATAGTTTAACCGTATAACTGGGAAAATTAGTAAATACTTGTTTGTGTGTTTTACTTGTATTGAATATTAGGAGATATTAAACGGTACTTTTACCAAAAGTATGTTTTGAAACTGATTCGGTAATGCATAATCTATATAGTTTATACATATTTATGGTAAATGCATGTCAAGAGTACGATTGAAAAAATATCTCAGCGGTGGTTACTAGTGTATGATTAAGCATGCATATATGTTGAAAAATAGAATATAACTGAACCAGTGAAACTACTTCTGTATGTTCAAAATTGTCTAGCAAGTAATGTTTAACAAAGTGTCGCTTATTTTGTACATGGTATCGAAATAGCATTGTTTATAGTAATGGCCAATGAAGAAATGGTTTGGATTCTAATAGTCCTCAAGAAGTTCATGAAATAAAAATGTGTTGCATGGAATTAAACATTAAAATCTAGTACGCATATTTCTGTAAAACCTATAAGACTTCCCATCGAAAAGAGATAGCATGCTAACTAAACATGTTGCAGTCGGTCAAATTGGTTAGTTATTACGTCATAAGAGGCCTCTGATTTGTATTTGCTTATACAAATTAACTATGTTAAGATACTTTCCTGGTCCCAAAATGTAAGGCACACATGATTTTGTAACATCTTAGAATTCTTGTCATTGGCCATTAATATATATTGAAGTATATAGATTCAGTTTCTATGAATGGTGTTGTTGCATGTTTTCTTGGTGAATATTTTTTGTACGTATTTACACTATCTTTGAGTGGCTTGACTTATTTTCCCCTCGAATGAGATGAAAACATGTAAGAGTCTCATGCAAATTGGAGGATGAGTTCACGACAGGATATGTACAGGAAAAAATGTACACAATTTACCTGAAAGGTATGCATATTTGAAGGTAAAATATAGGCCGCTTTGGTCTCTCGTTTACGCATGCCCGACGACATATTCATGGCAAACTAGTACCTTGTGAGCTGCTACACTTATTTGTCTTCGTGGACATGTATTTAGTGAGTTGCTACACTTATTGCTTATTTTAGTTTCTGCGTATTTTTATGTGCAGAAAAAAATATGTGTATTTTGTTCGGAAACACTATTTCAGAATGCAATATCACTGATGGCACATCACCAGACGGACCTATAAACGTGCCGATGATACATTATCATCACAGATAGGGAAATTCTCGAATTTTAGGCCGTTGCTTGTAATTCTGAAAACCACTCTCGAGTCTCTGAAAAAGGGTAGCAATAGCGATCTATGAGATTTCGTCTCGGTCTGTTCTACTTCTACAACTACGTTTTAACAAATGGCCAAGGCAACAACGGGAACCGTAGAATTTTAGCCTGACAGTGCTAGTTTGCTAGATGTTCGACTGTGCGTTAAGCAAAAATGAATTAAAATGCAAGTGTGCAACCCTATCGCTCTCAAGCGGCTCAACTACTGTCGGGCGTGCTCGCTGACGCGCGTGCCAAAACGCCGGAGCATACTACAAACTTCTTATCGGCTGCCGCCACGCCGGCCGGCACGTCATCTCCGGCGAAACAATCGGCTGGTAGGTTCTCTTTTTGTTTCTACTTTTATTTAAGGTACTCCAACACCAGGATATTTAAAAGCCGACCTGGCAGTACTCACTACTCCTGGAAAAACCCCAAGTGCTAGACAACAATAGTCAGTATCTACGGCCAACGCGTGGAATCAGGCTAATGGAATCTTCAGAACACATAAGAAACTGGCAGCGTTAAGAACACGTGAGAATGCTGACTAGGCTGCATGATCGATCAAAATAATGTTTTGGGTCCCTGTCTCACGGGTAGAGTAACTTTAGGGATCGATCACGTGTATGAACACCATCGTTTGCCGAATGCTAATCAAAGCTACAACTTGGGCATTGGAAATGTGAATCGGGACAACGATCTCTCCTCTACCGCTCTTTGGACCACCCGGTGGAATATTCAGATGCTTCCGATGTCACTGAAATACGTGAGTCGATGGTTCATGACTGTACCGTACAGTTATCAAAATAGTACTCCCTCTATTTTAAAATACTTAACATATATTTGTCTATATACAAATATATCTAGACAGTTAAATACGTCTAAATACAACTGTTGTTAGACAAACCTGCGTCAATTATTATAGAACGGAGGGAGTAGAACCAATATATGTCATCTCTGCAAACTAATTAAGTATCACGTATAATGATGTCCCCGAAGGTTCCCGTACCATATGTACAGGTTGTAGACCTTTAACGCTGGTGGCGAATCCTGCTGCAGGAGTCCCACTGAAGTTGGATCGGCTACCCGTCCACCCCATCACTACCATTCCTCGCAGTCCTAGCATCTCACGTAGCTTGTTGGCGTGCAATCGAGCTCATCACCCACTCATGGAAGCAACCAATATAGGGGAGGAGGGGTGGAACTTCCCATACAGAGGATGTGGGGGAGTAGGGAAGAGGGGGCCAGGTAGGGGTGCTCCGATAGAGAAAATTTGATGGTTGCGGATCCATGTGGGGAGACAGAGGTTGTGCGAGCGTGGGACATGGTAAAGAAATCGACTGGTTGATCACTCCCTCAAATTAGTTGGTTGAATCTAATCATTTTGTCTTACAAATAGGCTTGCAATCTCTTTGAATCAACATAATTTTGTAAAAAATATATTATTTTGCAAGTTCAAGCAAAGAAAATCCTGCACACAAAATCTTGTGAGAAAAACATGAAAGACCCTTCAAAAATTGTGACGCACCTTCTCTCTTTCCCCATCTTTTTAAATTAACTAGCAAGGTGGCCCTCGCAAATGCGAGGGCAGTGTCTAAAAATATATTTGCATCGCACTATGGAAACTTATATTGTTTTATTCAGATTAAATATTTCCTTAGTCACCATGAGTATTATAATAAATAAATTGTTTTGTAGTCCCAACTATATTATTTTGGGACTTGATTTGTAAATTTCTAAATTTGATAATTGTGTGTTTTATAAAATTGTACTGGTTCATTATGATGCTATGTATGGTTTGAAAGGTCGGTTGTAATTTTCGGAAGGTCATTCTCCTTTTATTAGAACCTTTGGAACCTTTTAGAAGTCTAAGCTTTTCTCGGGCTTTTAGGAATTTATCTGAGTCTCGTAAAACTTCCAATATCCCAATTGAACCATTGCAAAGTAATATTGGGGCTTTTATTTTGGTAGTGACCTCAAGTTATCATAGCCCGTTAGCTATAGCTTTATAGGGTCGATACCTATACCGTCCATTTATCTAGAAGTGAGTAATTCTATCGTTTTAGTTACTATATTAATCATACACCAAGTCCATGCTAGGTATAAAATTTGGAGTAAATGTAAGTCATTCTCTCATACTCTTAGGAATCTATCTGAGTTTGGAGAACCCTTACAACAACATAGTTGAACCATTTCAAAGTAACACTGAGGCTTTTGTTTTTCTAGTTATTGACCTTATGGTACCCTAGCGCATTAGCGGTATGCGGTCGATGCCTATGCCACCAAATTATCTATAAGTGACCATTTTTCTGCTTCGAGTTATTATTTTCTCACAATAGAAGTGCATGCCATGTATAATATTGGGACTAAATATAAGTATTATTTATGGACTGTATTCCTACATTATCCATGCCACATGTCTCTCTCCTTTTGGTTATAGTTTATCCAACACTAAGAGCTTTGGATATTTTTGTTAATGCTCCAGAAATATCATCTCAAAACACTGCTCTAGAAAAATCTTGCTAATGCATAGATCTAAATTCATAAGCGTGTGATCAAAAATTTCGTTGTTAATGCCGTTAAGAAGTAACGACGAATTCTAATGAGGATTCAAGAATATAACTGTTTATTGTTTAGGGGGTTTGACTGCAAAATGTGTTGCATGAATCTTGATAAAATGAATGGTGTGGATAGTGGGTGGAGATCATCTTAGTTGTGGTACTGCATTTTCGTTGGTTTTAGTGCGTTATTCGCAACAACGTCTAGGTGGTTGAGATGGTGTTGTATAGAATTAACTACTATTTTGGCTATGTCTAATTCTTCGTCTTTTGTATGTGTAAATTTTTAATAATGAAGTAATCCATGGAACATATCATGGTTTCTCCTTCCATGTTTTTCTCAACAGTTTGGCAATATAGATTGGTTCAGATAATCTATCTTGTCAGGAGTGTCCGACAACTTACAGTCCTCTTCGTAATTAAGTTCTCGCTATTTTACAGAACTTCTGAGTTTGCAAAAACCTTACAATTTAAATTTCATATATTTTTCCTTTTACAGTCTCTTCTACGTTTTCCTGCCAAGCAACCTAACACGCGCAAACACACGCATGTACAAAAATCAGATCGCATCCATCGGCATTGTTTTTTTTTCATTACCGATGAATTTGTAGCTAGCTTCCCACGACCAGCTTTTTTCGTGGAGATACGTGTGCAGCTAGCCGGTAGTTGCACGGACGGCTATACAACCTGGTCTAAACCAACCGTGATTGCACGGTGGTAGCCAATCGTGATTGCACAGAATTAAATAACTTTTTGTGCCGGATGAAACTAAATCGTGTCAAACGAACCTCTTTATGTTACGTAAGCAGCAATCTTTCATCTAATCTAACCACTCGATTTAGATCTAACTGTCGAAAATAATTAGTATGATGTGGATAAACCTGGTGGCTCTATTAGCTAACTCATTTTGCTTTTAGTATATAATAGATGTTCTCAAAATTGGGAATTAGACTGCATCGTACAACTCCAAATTATTTACATTGTCTTCAAAAATTCTGCATTTGTTTTGCCTCAGAGACCCACCTTTTTCTGAGTAATTTATGTGGTGATTCAGATACTCAAACAATCTGCAGTTCTTTTGCCCCAGAAACTACAAATTATGCACGATTCATCCAAGCATGATATTCCTTCCAACGTTTGCCCAATCCTTTAACACTTTTTTGACTAGGTATATCCTGTAATTTAGAACCCAACGTTCAGAATGAACCCTCACGCAGGGCTCTTCTATTCGCATGATTTTTTAAACATTAAAAACATAACATTGTAGGTTGATATTTAAGTGGACTAAGTTTTTAATAAGAAACACAGTGCAAAGACATTGAAGAAATTTCCCTAAGGAATTAAGTAAAGTGAATCAAACGATCTGCACGGGGGAAAATAGAATTCAATTTCGAAAAAAAAACTATAAACTTCTATGATACAATAAGCCCTTACCATTGTTTTCTTCTAAACAAAAAAAGGTTTGAGTACATGCTCAAGCAGATAAACAAGTAGATTAAGCCATTAAGGCATAGGGGTAACACGTGATCGTTAGGTTGATATATGTTTGGAAAAAACAAATATGGAATTCAGCTGCATCGTACGTTTGCTCTTATCTGGAACAGTAGTTGGGACCTCATGCTACTGGGTTTTGATTAATGAGTAATCCACTTGCAGAAGAAATTAAAGGCTTATACTTTGCCCTCGAGTGCAAGTTTGGTGTGGAAGAAGCGAGGTCCTGGAAATTCCTCGTAATCATATGCCAGTTGCACGACTTTGCATTGACTGAATACTGAAAGAGATAATTCAGCCCGGCCAAATGAATTAGAGTACTCCTCCATCAGAACACATAAAAGACACTATCACAACCAACGGCGAGTCCAGGAATAAATTGGAGGGTAGGCTCAAAGTTAACAACAAGTAAATTAAATATTTTTTCTAAGAAAAATAGTCAATTATCATTATATTATTTAAGACCGATTTTATTCAGCTCGGCAGCAATCGACGAGTGAGCCGAATTTTAACATTCAAAGATTCATGGTTCCAAAAAGAATGTATTTTGTACTTACCAAATAGAGGACAATGAAAAAAGGAAATTAAAAAGAACACGGAAATGAGAAAAAATGTTACAGAAAAAATTAAAAAGAAAATGATATGTTTGAAGTCAACGTGGACCGAACAACTACTGCACTCAAACGAACCTGGAACGAATCAGTATGTTGTTGCCCAGCCTGATCAGAAAAAACGCAGGAAAATGAGATGATGCTGGAACGAACTCAAAAGAACCACCAAAGGGTTCTTTGTCCATTGTCGCTTCACTCGAAGGATTTGGGACCTCATCAAAGGGTGGCTTGGCCTCTACAATGTCGCCACGGCGGATTGGGTGAACCTCAACTTCAACGAGTGGTGGCTAAGGATGACAACCACCACCCCAAACCGGAAAGCCGTCGCCTCCCTAACCTTGCTTGTCACTTGGGAGATTTGGAACGAGCGAAATGCGAGAGTTTTTCATAATAAGTCCGCACCTCACTTTGTTATTCTTGACATTATCAAGAAGGAGGCTCGCTTGTGGGTTCTCGCGGGCGCCAAGTGTTTGGGTACTTTAATGCCGCGAGAGTAGTTCCGTTATGTAATATTGGTCCGGTTGATATCAAACTTGCTCTTGCAAGCTTCTCCTTAATTAATATAAGGGGCAAAGCTTTTGCCCCACAGTTTCAGGGCCGGCTCAAGATACAGCTCGCAACGAGCGATGTAGAGTGCCTGCGTTGTGCGTGAGAGTTACGTTGTGTAGGCTGGGCTGCTGGGGAGTGCATGAGTCAATGGGCTGAGTTATTTTAGTAGTAGTAAAAACATAACTTTACATTTTGGAGGGCAGGCTCAAGCCTGTTAAAGCCTCCCTATTGGACTCACCTTTGATCACAACACTACAATTGGGTGCAAGTGGCAAAAATTCTTAATTGTACCCACTGAACGCACTAATCTTGATGATTGTGCAAGCTTTTTGCAAAGCTAAACTTGCAGGTCAGTCAAGTCTCTGCAGTCAACGTATAGAAAGGAATTTCCTTTTGGTCGGATGATAGAGCATTAGACGGCTCTGCCTTGCTCAACCGGTGCAAGTAGATTAGTCATTTGGTCTTCTTTATTAGACCGAATTGTTATATACAGAAATGAGAAATCATGTTTTTCATGCTGGCAATATTCAAGTTTTTTTTGGATTAATCATGTTTTCCATGTTTATTGGGCGCTGCCGCTGCGACGTCGGGAAGCATGCAAGGGTGCCCTCCTTTGAAAAAAAACTCGTGAACGAGCACCAACTGCGGATGTTTAAACGAAAGCACTGCTGCATACTTGATCTGCAATCGTACCAAAAATTAGGCAAGCAAAAAAGTTGTTCTTAGCGTAAACTTAGGTTGGTTGCTGTGAGTGACGCATTAGCTAGCACGCCGTGGTCACCTACTAACTTGGGAGTTTCCAAGGGGCGACGACCAGACCAACTTTGCTGTCGGCTTCAGTTCACAAAGACGAGGATAATACTCAAAAAGAAAGCTGACTAGTAGCCGACCCCTGATTATATTCATAATTGTTTGTTGATTGCGCGCTCCACATTTCTACCGGTCAAGCTGAAGGCTACACGCCTCCACCAACACCAGCGTGTGCGGTGGAATGTGGCCGTCCAACGAATCACCCCTCAACAAAGAAGAGGAGAGGAATGACTGATGCAATATTGTCTGGCTTTTGGGCTTTTTGGAAAGCCAAAAGAAAACATGACAAACGCCTCCTTGGTTTTGAACCAAGTGATATGCCTCTTTCTTAGGTCATTTCCCACGGGCATGGCGGTTTAATACTCGGGTCACTGATACCAGAAAAAATCGTAAGAATAATTGAGCTTGAAAATACTAGTAATAAAACTCGGCATCCTTTTTTTTGGCTGGCTTATCACTTGATGAAAAGTGAAGGCTCACCAACAACACGTGGGGCTCGCTCAATGGAAATCACACATCCAAGTCATTTTCAAGAACCATTTCAATGTGGTCATGTACTCACTCCGCTCACAATGATATTGCAATCTGGACTTAGTCAAAATCAATGTTTTTAAAATTTGACCAAACATCCAGAAAATATGTCAACTAATATTGTTGGCTTTGGGGCTTTTTTGAAAGCCAGTAGAAAGCGTTAGAAACGCCTACTTGTTCTTGAACCAAGTGATATTTGCCTCTTTCTTAGGTCATTCCGCACGAGCATAGAAAATGTTCGATTTAATACTCGGGTCACTAAAACAATTTTTTTTAGAATAATTGAGCTTGAAAATACTAGTAATAGAGTGTGGCACCCTTTTCTTTGGCTGGTTTTATCACTTAACGAAAAGTGAAGCCTCACCAATAACACGTGAGACTAGCTCAATGAACATCCCACATCCAAATAAATTTCAAGAACTATTTCAATGTGGTTAGGTACTCACTCTGTTCACAACTTACATGAATTTTCGGCTTAGTCAAAGTTAATGCTTTGACAATTTGACCTAATATAAAAAATATCAACTCATACAATATAAATTTAATTAATTTTAGTTGCCATAAAATATATTTATATTATACACATTTAATATTATAGATGTTGATATTTTTTGTATATACTTGATCAAACTTTTATAAGTATGACTTTGAAAAAACCAAGAAACATAGGGCAAATAAAACCTAGCGGCAGCTAGTGACATTACTTGGATCTTATAATTAGCAACAATTATCATATTTATATTTTACTTCATATAGTCTAGCACATTGATTTCTACCAAGCAAAACTACTCCCTCCATACCGATTTATAGGATGCAATTCCAAAACTAGGTTTTAGACTAGCCATAGTGGGGAGTATCATATATTGGTATCATGCATATGATACTAGTCTATGTTACTACCTCCACTATGGGTAGTATCATATTTGTGGTATCATATAGTATAGCATTAATTAGCTTGTAGACTCATCATGTCATGGAATGCGTTATGTTACGGTATCTACATATGATACCACCATCATCTCTTTCATCATTAATTGCAGTGCCACATCATCTTTTTGCCAACGTGGCATGCATGATACTAGCTATGATACCACCACTATGGCCAGTCTTACCAAGAATAATCAATAATTTGCATTAATTAAGAGTAGTTAATGTTGGATTTTGGCCTTTACCAAGAACAATAAGCAAACAGATTGGGCATGGGCTTTCTCTAATTAATGTTGGCATTAAATATGAGAGTGCTAATTGGGTGAAATATTGGGGAGATAGATTTTGCATGACCAATCCACATTCACCTAGGTCTAAGAGTTGCGCTAAATACATTCTATAAACCGGTATGGAGGGAGTACTCCTTATCCCAAAGAGGTAATTAAGAGCATTAATAGTATCCCAAATAGTACCCCCTTATGTTTATCATTCGAACGTGTCTAGTAGAATGTGGTCGCCAAACTAATCACCCCTCAACAAAGAAGGGGACATGAATGACTGGTGTAATATTGGCTTGTTTTTTTTTTTGGAAAGCCAAAAGAAGGCATGGCAAGAACCTCCTTGTTTGTGAACCAAGTGATATTGACTTTCTTAGGTCATTTCCCACGGGCTTTGAAAGGTTCGGTTAAATACTCGGGTTCACGGATACAAAAAAAACCGTAAGAACAACTGAGCTTGAAAATACTAGTAATAAAACTCGGCATCCTATATTTTAATAAAACTCGACATCCCATATTGTAGTCCACCGAGTTGTTCAAAAGGTTGGAGTTTTTATAAGTTTATATCCCTCCTAATGATTTTGTTTAGGGATTCCAAGCTTTTTAAAATTTCATTGTAATAACAAATTTTAAGGCTAGCCTAGGAATTTGGTACACATTCATGAGTACGAATGGTTATACTATATTTTGCATCCATCTTCAGCAAAATTTTTGGGTTGCATCCTAGTAATATGTAGTAAGATATTGAGTGAGATCCTTACAGTCAAGAAGATAGGATTTCTTTTTAGCACCACAACAGAGATATAAAATTCCTATCATGCAACATTTCTTTCTGCTTTAACCCAATTATAGACCAAGTGTTTTGAATTTTACAACATTGTGTTAAGAAGCCAAGAAGTTGTGAAGGTCAGGAAATCCCTGCTTTGTGTGAAAATCTAACAAGGATTGTGTATTCTCGCTCAAGGCAATGTAGGTAGGCACGGTTGTTCGTGACTTTGGTAGCATCTCCAAGAGTCACCCCTATTCGTTGTTCGTAACTCCCCAAATAATGTTTGTTTAGAGGTTTCAAAATAATGTTTTGGCCATTTCATCTTTTTCTTCATATTTGTTTCTCTATGAAAAAATATGTTGAAAGAATGTTTTTAAAATGTAAATTTATTTAACACAGTTCTAAATTGATAACATGGTTCATCCAATAATTAAAATTTCAAAAAATCAGAAAGTTCTTTCAATAGATAAATTGTCCACCAAAACACAAGAACATGAAAATTGTTGGTTTCCTAGTCGATTCACATGTGCTCGCTAACTAATCTTAGAGTTGTTGATTGAACACCTTGGTCTCTAATTTTCCAATGCATCTTGACGTAGTCTTTTAACTCGGTCGGTGCTTGATCTAGCTTGCCAAGAGGCCCCATTAAGTCCCAATCAAGAGCATCTACTCAATTATCCTGATGCATATACTCATAATCATGCTTTTCATGATGACACATCCATTCATGACCTTCCGTATTTGAGTTTTTGATCATGTTCTAGCAGGGTGGCGAACAATAGCACAACGAGTTTGCAGCACACCAAATGGCAGCTCCACAACCTTCCTATAAATATCTTATGTTGTGCAAACAGATCTTTTTTTTATACCTTGCGGGATGAGAATTATGTCCACAAATGTTGCGACTGAAGATATATTTGATCAACAAGATAGTACCGCTTGTCGTATTTATGGCCATTTATCTCAAAGTTGGACTCCAGAGTGTTGCTTTCAACAAGTTCTGCAAACACCATATAGTGTTTCAGCAAATTGTTACATGATCCATATTCATTTATTACATCTCCTACAATATTTCTTTTATGTGGGTAGTACCATAGAGCTGGCCTGCCCCAAGTTAATTGTTATATGCACCTTTATTATATCTCCTGTAAACGTGATGGGCGTGCGGGAGATGTGGCTCCTTATGGTAATGGTTAAAAAACCGTTACATAATGAAACACAAAAACCCGTTACACCTAAAGAAATAGAGGGAAGTGGGTGTCAGTTGGGGTTGGGGTGGGGGTGGGGGGAGGGGGAGGTGTGAAAAGAGGTTGTTTGGGAAGCAAACAAACTCGTGTCTACTCGGGATGACATGTCTGCACTCGCACGTGAAGCTGCGGAACTAGAACGGAGTGTTGTTTGCGGAGTTTACTCTCGAAATTTAAATTGCTCATAAATATTCCTGGTGCAGCGGTAGAGCCTCACCGCCTGTGACCGAGAGGTCCCAGGTTCGAGTCGCGGTCTCCTCACATTGCACTTCGTGAGGGTAAGGCTTGCCACTGACACCTTTCCCCAGACCCCGCACAATGCGGGAGCTCTCAGCACTGGGTACGTCCTTTTTTTTTTTGTGTAAACTTGTGAGCTTTACAGTTAGCTCCGCCTGCTTTTCCCGGACATAATTTTGTGTTTCTTTGGATTAAAGGAGTTTCATAAGAGTTTTGAAGTGTCTGGTGTCATGCATCTTGTGATCCAAAATAGCTTATGGTTAAACTGACAATCCAAGATTTTGCCGCCATTTTTTTTTGAACTTCATTCAAGTCTTCTTTGCCATTTCTCTCCTGGATTTCTCATTGCTACTTTTATCATTTCCCAAGGTTTGGCAACAAAGAAAGCGTCGTAGCATTGTCGTACTACATTTTTTTGCGAATTAAAAAAAAAGAGCTCTCACTGCTTGCCAATACAACTATCGTTTAGTCCAAATCATGGTAAGGGACAGCTTCAGAAAAAGAAAGTAAAAAGGGTGAAAGTTGACAAGTCCGGGAAAGAAACGCTCCTTAGGAGAACACACCCACAATTAGGATATTTTGGGTTACCAATTAATCACCTGCCCGATTTACTCCGATCCTCCACCCCGACATGTATATCCCGTTACCCAATTATAGGTTCCACGAAATCCATCACCATCAGCACGAGAATCCTTTAGCTCGCCGCCTCGCATAAAAGCCACCGGAGCCGAGAGGCTTTCCGCCGGTTGTCTGTCCCGGCAAGCGCAGCATCACCCCAGCTTATCACACACAAGCTCTCTCTGCTTCCACGTCTCTTCCTGCCTGCCGCCCGACTCTCTCTGTTCGCGCCGAGTGAAGAAGCTATAAGCTGTTGATGCGAGTGAGGGTGTGGCCGCCCGCCATGGCTCTCACCGACGACCACGACGAGTACGCCAAGCTCGTCCGGGGCATGAACCCGCCGAGGTGAACAAATCGATTTTGCTTTTGAAGTTCTAGTTTCCTTTTTATTGAACCATGAGGTTCTTGATGTGAATCAATTTTGGTTCTGGTTTCCATTTGCGGGAGTATTTCTTCCTTAAATCAATCTACGGCGTTTTCTTTCTTGAATTCGAGGCTCCTGAATTATAGAATTATCTGAAATGGCCTCTGTTTCTCTCAGATAGTGAGATGCTCTGTTCCATCGTTTGCTCTGCTCTAGCCTGATGTTCTGTGGAATCGACGTGTTGTTGTTGTAGGGTTGTGATCGACAACGATTCCTCCGACGATGCGACCGTCATCCGGGTGGACAGCGTCAACAGCCACGGGACGCTCCTCGCCGTCGTCCAGGTCATCGCCGACCTCAACCTCGTCATCCGTAAGGCATACTTCTCCTCCGACGGCAACTGGTTCATGGACGGTGAGTGCACCCAACCGCCATGACGTTAAGAATTCTACAGCTCCGCACTGGGAAATTTTTCATGGAGTCTAACAAAATTTCGGTTTCCCCTTCCGCAGTGTTCAATGTCACTGATCGTGACGGGCACAAGGTTCTTGACGAGCCAACTATCTCCTACATCCAGACGGTAATTCGCCAGTTACTTTTGCACTGGATTAATTGCCATGGTTAAATTCTGCCAAGAAGCAGTTTCTGAGGATTGAATTGATGGCTGCAGACGCTGGAGGCGGAGGACTGTTACTACCCGGAGGTGCGCAACATGGTGGGCATCGTGCCGTCGGAGGAGTACACGTCGATCGAGCTCACAGGCACCGACCGCCCGGGCCTGCTGTCCGAGGTGTGCGCGGTGCTCGCCGGCATGCAGTGCGCGGTCCGGAGCGCCGAGCTGTGGACGCACAACACGCGCGTGGCCGCCGTCGTGCAGGTCACGGACATGCCCTCGGGCGGCGGCGCCATCGTGGACGACGCCCGCATCGCAGACATCAGCCAGCGCCTCGGCAACCTGCTGCGCGGGCAGAGCGGCGTGCGCGCCGCGGCGAGCCTGACGCACAAGGAGCGCCGCCTGCACCAGATGATGTTCGAGGACCGGGACTACGGCGCCGTCGGACGGCCGGACCCGCGGACAGAGGTCTCCGTGACGCACTGCGCGGAGCGCGGCTACACCGTCCTGGTGGTCCGGAGTAGGGACCGGCCCAAGCTGCTGTTCGACACCGTGTGCACCATCACCGACATGCAGTACGTCGTCCACCACGGCACCGTCAGCACCGAGCACGGTGACGGCGCCTACCAGGAGTACTACATCCGGCACGTCGACGGCCATCCGGTCAGCTCCGAGGCCGAGCGCCGGCGCGTCGTCCAGTGCCTCGAGGCCGCCGTGGAGCGCCGCACCGCCGACGGGCTGGAGCTGGAGGTCCGCACCGACGACCGCGCCGGACTGCTCTCCGACATCACCCGCATCTTCCGGGAGAACGGGCTCACCATCCGGCGTGCCGAGATATCGTCCGAGGGAGGGGAGGCCGTGGACACCTTCTACCTGTCGGACCCGCAGGGCCACCCCGTGGAGCCCAAGACGATCGAGGCCATCCGCGCGCAGATAGGGAAGGCCACGCTGCGGGTCAAGAACAATCCGTTCGTCGACGACGGGGGATCACCCTCTGACGTCGTCGCCGGCTCGGCGGCGTTCCTCTTCGGGAACCTCTTCAAGTTCTACCGCCCGTTCCAGAACTTCAGCCTCATCAAGCTCTACTAGTAGGAGTAATACACAGATCATATGTAGGATACAGGTTTCAGTGTAAATATTGGTCCAGTCCTTCCTGTCAGAGGAGAAGAAAGATGATGATGATCAAGCTAGTTTGGGTGTAGATAGGTCATTGCAGACAAGGTAGTACAAGCTAGCTAGCTCAGGAAAGAAATGGGTAGATCAGCTCTCAGAAAGGAGAGCATCATAGCAACTAGTTTAGTTTCGGTATACTGGAACTGGGGCGTACTTCATCTCTGTAAATACTCATCTTGTACATATATTCTTAGTGGAGAAATGGATGAATGCAGAAAAACGTGTAAATACTTGAACGTTGCAAACAAGTTGTTTATTTTAGGAGCCGTCTGTTCGAATACAAATTCAATATTTTGATTTTGATGGCATTATAATCCATGTTTTATTGGTCAAATAGATGATCAAACTTGAACACAAAAAGTGTAGGAACCATGCCAGAGAAGTATGAAATTAAACCTAAAATATGTCAACCACATATGCCATATTATTGAGATATTAAAAAATAGCAGCTCAAGAATATGAAAATATAAAATACAATATGAAAATAAGAGAATTATGCAACTCCAGTCTTCTCAGCCAAACAAAATAGCTCTTGTTCTTTTTTTTGTTGATGAGAAGAATTAACAACTCTTGTCTTGGTTGAGGACCGAGCGTGGCTCGGTGGTTTGCACTGGCAGTGGCCAGGCAGCCCACGCGGGTTCGATCCCTAGGATCGACTCGTGCTGCTCACCTGGGGGTACTGTTCATTAGGAACAGTAGCAGGGCGTACTGTTTATGGGGAACAGTATTCGCTAATAAAGCCTCAGTTTCACGTCTGTAAGCCACATGAGGAAAAAGATCCCATACCGGACGTGCTGGGTATAGGTCGTAGGTCTAGTTTAGGCTCACAGCAGGTGTGTGAGTTGTGGTGTGCGTGCGTGTGGTGTTGAGTGCTTGTGGGTCTGACCAGATACTACTGCTTGTATTCCCAGTTGAGGGCAAAAAAAAAAACTCTTGTCTTGGTTGGTTTCCATTAATGGGCCTTACTCTATACCAGGCCACAACCAGTACAGATCAAAAGCTAGTCAAATGACAAATACGGTGAAGGAGAGGCCCACCTTTATATCCATTCCAGAGAGCCCACAATATCTAAGAATCCTAAATCTCCTTGTTTGAGACAGAAATAGGGATGTAAATAGTACAGATAATTTCCACACCGAATCCGCATCCATATCCGTTTTTAAGTATATGGTATATACTTATGAAAATCCACCGGATACGGATAATTCTTTCTGTCACATAAAGAATTCGAGTTACCCTTAAAAAAAAGAATTCGAGTGCTTATTGCTTTTTTCTGGCTGCTTATTGCTCACTGCATGGAAGGCTTGCATGTTTGCTTGCAGGTAATTTCAAGTAATAACCATAAACTGAGATATACCGGTCAAACTGAGAACCTAAAAATATACTACACTATATAGTAACTTCTTTTGAATAAGAATCCAATGATATGCACTTCCGATCATGTGACATATATTTTATTGGTCAAACTGAGGACCTAAAAATACATCTAAAGGAAGGAATAGCATTGAGGGCAGCAACAGAATCCCTTTCCCTGCCCCGGGTCGCTTCCGGTGACTCGGGCGGCGACCCAACCCTAGTGCCGCCGGCCCCCTCCTCCCAAGTCTCCCCACCTTGTCGCCACCGGAGATAGCTGCCGGAAAGCCGCGCGACCACTGAGGAGGGTGGCGGCGAGGATCTCGTTGCTCTGCGCGCTCGACGCCTCATCGGCGGCAGAGGACTTTGGATTTAGGGCGGCGGCCCTCTCTGTTGTGGCACCGGCGCCCTTGCGTCTGGCGTCGTTGCGCGTGGCTCTGGCCGTCGGCCTCGTCCTCACGGGAGGCGTATCGGCTGCGGGCGGCGACTGGTGCGTGGATTTCCTTCCATCTGAGGTTTGAGCTCCTCCCTTCAGTTCTCTTCACCCGCCTGCTCCAACTGTTGGTGGCATTGCTGCCATAGCTAGAGTTTGGTGGGAGCAAGGTGGGAGATTGGGACCATGGGAAACCCTAGGTTGGCTTCTCCGGCCCGGTGATTGCGACACCTTGGAGGCGTGGATGCGGTCCCTCCTCTCCACCCTCGGCCCGTCTCCCGGACGAAAGTCCAAGATCCTCGATTGGGCAGCGTCGACGCCATGAGCGCTGTGTCCTCCATGGAGGCGCCACCTAGGGAGTCCATGGGTTTGGGTGAGATGAACAAAAGTTGGGTGGCTCCCCTGATACCCCTTTCCTCTGCAGTTGCGCTCGCTTTCATGTTGCTCTCAGGTTTCCAAGGGCAATGATGTTGGAGACGACGTGGTGCTCAGTGTCAAAGAGGGCATGCTCTGGGTCTCCTTCGAATTTCGAGTCCAACATCTCTCCGCTCTCGGATGAGTGTCTCTCATGTCCGACGGCGCCTTCGTCAAGGCGAGAGGGTTGGGGCCCTCTTCGGCATGAGAGCAGGAAGATGTTGTTCTGTTCCAGCTCTTGGTGCTCCTAGCTCACGATATGACCATGGCAATGCCCTTCTCCCTCCTACGTGGTGTCCATGCTCTGGTGTTGCTGCAGTCTTCACTTCGGCAAGCAGTGCTGTGTAGAGTTGTAAGTTGTTCAGAGTGCACTCTTGTATCGTTCAGGTGCTGTGGTAATCGGTTATGTTGGTTGTAGTGGTGGCTTTGTGTAATCCCTGACAGGTCGATGATTTCGTTAATTCAAAGCCGGGCTCGTTTTGAGCCCACAGCCTACGTTCTAAGGAGTAGCATTTACTCCCTCGTCCACTAAACGGTACTAGTGACGAGTGCTAAAACAGAAAAGAAATGTGTACTAGAGTCTAGATATGGTGCTTAGATCTACTTACATTTGGATAAAAGCAAATAATGATGAAAGAATCTCTACAATTCAGAAATTTTTGATCTGCGGGAGTAACGAAGAAACAACAGGGTTATCATCCACTGAATAAATATTAGCGTCGGTTTCTTAGATAGTGCGAAGCACTACATGAACTACGAGTCCATCATGATTCATGGATACATATGCGCGTCTACGTACGTTAACTACAGACACATATATGCACACGCTTGTAAGAAAAGTGAACAGCACATGTGTGATCTCGACTGACATAATTTAACTTGTTCGATTGCATATCATAAGGAATTCGAAACATTGACATTTCACTCACATGAACTCGATGGACTCACTAATGACAGCAGGCTGAAGGACAATAGGTAGCTCGAACACGAAGACACACTCACATGCATGCAGGATTAAACACTACCACACCTTACTCATATAGCTAGATAGATATAGCCCTTCTCCTGCAGTCCGGCCGCCTCCGCAGTGCGCCCGCGATGAAAGTTGACAACAATAATACAGGCCGGCGACAACCGAGTCACTTCTTGGTTGCGGCTGCAGTTGCACCGCGAGGCTCCTTTGCCTTCCGGTTTGGTTCTGCGGGCGCGGGAGGGTCGATCACCTCCGACGACTCCGGTTCATCCTCGCCCGCAACTCTTTCACCCATCTCAGCGCCGGCAGCTGGGTCGGCGACGGGCTGCTGTCGTTCGTACAGGATGATGGTCGGAGGAGAGACGCCGTCGGCGGCCGGGAGCTCGAGCCTCCCACCCTCGCCGTCATCGTAGAAGTGGCTCAGGAAGAAGAGGTAGTCAGGGTCGGCTGTGGCCTTAGCCTCGGCGCTCAGGTAGTCGGCGACGGGGCGGCGAGCGGCCATTCTCGTCGGAGAGGTGGCTAAGCAAAGATCCGAAGAAAGGTTACGCTATCTAGCTTGGTGTTGGTGGTGTCTCTGGAGTCTCTACTGCTTGCTTGCTGGCTGGCTGGCTTGAGGAGGCTGGCCATTGAGCTAAACGGCACTATATAAAGAGGTGGCCAGCTGGGCTAGCTAGTCTGTCAAAGTTTACCTCTGTTTCTTTCCGGAAAAAAGTTACCGCGTTTTCCTTCCATAAAAAAAGAGAAAATTTTACCGCAGTTAACTTTTCATTTTTTTTTGAGTCGTGTCTTGACTCTGCGATTTCTGAGCGTGTTCAGGCCTGATGTATATCCATGCATCCCGAATTCGCAATCTGTAAAATGACTGACTCCGGTCTCTCCTCTGAATGTCCCCAAAACGAAATAAATCATATCTACCCTCTACCCGGCCATGGGTGAAAGTTTGGACAGTGTTGTTGGCTGGTTGCAGTAGACTTCATGGCCGTGACTGGCAGTCGATCATTGGCTTACCCTAGGCTTTCCATGGTATGCAAATGGTTGCGGTTTACAGAAGTAATAAGAATATTAAAAGCATAAGCATATGCAAATGGTGCCCTCTTGACATCCACGCACGCCCTGCTGAGAGTCGCTTCATCGATGACACCAGCGGCCTGATTTATTCTATTGCTGCATTACCCATGTTCTGATAATCAGTGGACTGGTTCAAAGACTTGATTATTTGAAAGAAACCATGTCGAAACTTCTAAATACTCATCCAGCACAAAGTACTGAACTATTTAGAACGAAGGGATGAATCAGATAGTCTAACCTTTGGAGAATCTCTGCAGAGTCCATCATGTATCTCCTCTCTCCACGGTTGCAGCAAGCCAGCAAATAATCGTCGGAAGGGTTCAACGATGAGGAAAAAATTCAGAGGCTAGGTTTTTTTGAATAAACAGAAATTACTAGCATATCAGATAGGAGAATGGATCACCTCGAATCGTCGGTGGCTTCCGCCCCTTCGTCCCGCTCGGCCAGAGGCCCAGAGGAGCGGCCGGGATAGAGATTGCCGGTGGCGCCGCTCCTCTTCTGTCTCCCTCGTCAGCTCTGGGTACGTGCAAAACGAAGTAGCAGCTCGGACGGGTTGGGCTCTGTTCTGTATTTTGTTGTTTTTGACAAGCTGTTCTGTATTTCGTTGGGTCCAAACGTCTATCAACCAGAAAATAGAGATGTCTGTGATTCTCAAAAAAAGGAACAGGGATGTCTCAAGAAAAAAAAACAGGAAACAGCGGGTAATTAACGGTTTGAATTTTGGTAAGGCGACTCGAACACAAACAGTTAGACCGACTCGGACTAGCAATTAACAGCTAATTTGATTCGGACTCTTCCAAACGACCGATCATGGGAGCAGTGCGCGCGTATATATCTAGACAGCTAGCTAGCTCAAAATAGACAAAGATTATTCCAAACCTCACCGACCATGGGAGCACTGTGCAGCTCATTGACCTCGACTACAGGACCGCCTTACGACGACCTGCCGCCGGAAATCATAGACATCGTCGTCGCCCGGCTCCCTGACCCCGGCGACCGAGCCCGCGTCCGCGCCGTCTGTCGCTCATGGCACGCCGCCGTGCGCCGCCACGGCCCCCAACCATGGCGGATGCCTAGCGTAATGTCCGTCTGGCGCCGCTACCGTTACTTGCCCTACAACGCTAACCACGAAGGCTCCACCGACGACTGGATAGCCGTCCGAATAGGCAAGGAGCACAAATATATGCTGCACAATCCGTTCTTTAACAAGAACGTCGCGCTGACCGAGCTGGATGCCATCATCACCCACGAACAATGTATAATCTATAAGTTCCTCATGCGGTCAGGTGCGGATGACTTCATCGCCGTCATCACGAACAACAAGATGCATGCTTTCATTGTGATCTGGCCTGGGAAGGGCATGTGGTTGCCAAGACCATGGACACACCCTTACATCGATGTCATTGACTTTGCCTTCCTCCAAGGTAAACTCTATGCCATCACCAGGGCAGAGGACCTCATACCCTTTGATCTCGCATTAGATAGTGCAGGAACACCTGTGGTTACCATGGGAAGGCGCTTCATCAAACAAAGTGATAATGAGGAGGGGGAGCGGCAGGTGGTACCATCACAAAATGACATCACTATCCACAATTGTTCAGCTACTCTACCAAATAACGATCGCCTGATGACTAGCCGACATCTGATTGAATCACGTGGGAAGCTTCTCATGGTGAGGCATCATTATCAATTCCGCCCAAATAAGGATCTCGGTCGAGGTGCTTCATTCTTTACTCGTTGTGTGGAAATTTTTGAAGCGAACATCGAAAACGGCGCTTGGATGCCGGTGACCGGTGGGCTAGGCGGTCAAGCACTCTTCATCAGCATCAATTTCTCCAAGTCCATCGCTGCGCCTTGTGGAGAGGTGAAGGAGGATGTAATTTATTTCATGAGCACCGGTGATGTTTTCGACCTCAAGTCTGGCAGTTATAACCCCTCGCGGTTGTGTAGGACTTTTGGGCAAGATACGTGGCTCTTCCAACCAGAGTTGGTGTTTTAGTAGTGGAAGAATGAATATTTCATGAACACTAGTAATTTGGTGTATACCATGGTTTTGGTCTATTTTCCTTGATATTCTGTTGGATGTGTGTAACCGAATATTTGCATCATATGATCTCAAGCAATTTCAGGATGTATATTCTTCTAGTAGAAGGTGGGAAAATTTTGGAATTCAGGAGTGCTTGTAGGCATATCGTGTTACTATCGTACAAGTTCGATATGTGAAATACCGGATTTTGAGTTGATTTTGAGTAACTCAAAATCGTTGGAACTCAATCTGGTTGAGGAGCTAGAGCAACAAATAATAATGTTTCTACTATTCATTGCTGAATATACTATTTGTCGGTGAATTTTTCATTTTTGTAGCTACTAAACAATTTTGAGTTTCAACTTGAAAATTTGCATGTCTGTAAAACTTTACCTTCCCAACATAATACATTATTGTTGAGATTTTTTAAACTTTTAAACATGAATTTTCAATTGTTTTTAATGTTTTCACCAAAAAAGACATAATTTTCACTAAAAGTTCTTTTAAACTAAATTTCACTAAAAGTTGGATGACGATTTCATATGCCCCTCGGCACACGGGATCGCATGTACGTCGACCCGTGCGATGATAAGCGTGCCTCGCACAACCCCTCCATCTTTTTCCCCGTCTTCGTTCCACTGCGCCGCCGTCTCCTCCGCCCTTTCTGCCTTCTCCACCCACTTCCCCGCCCGCCCGCCGCCGAGGCCGCCTGCTCCCGCCACCCGCGCTCGGCGCCGCTACCGCGCCCCGCCCTCCTCCAACTGAGGCCCACCACCGGTCCTCCGCCCCTGGCCATCCCTCTAAGCCCCCTCCCCCCCCCCCCCCCCCCCCCCCCCCCCCGCACCTCGAACCCTAACTCCGGTCGCCACCGCACCCGCACCCCGAAGTCAAGTCATGTCCTAGCCTTGTGATGCAAAAAGTGGCCTAAACGATAAGCTTGGTTGGAGAGCTGTAAAAAATATGAATTCCAAAGGCGTATTTACCTTTATCTGAACATTTTTAATTTTTACATTAAAAATATTGGGTAAATAATTAAGGAAGAGCTATGAATCAGCACAAAGCACCTAAAAACATAAGAAATGACACTAAAAAAACATCTACAGTATAAAAAGCTTACACTGAGAACATTATTATCTGAGTTGTTATGTAAGGAATTCTGTGTTATATATGTGATGGGAACATGTCTTCTCAAAAGTTAGGATCACACGGAAGACTTTAAGTATTTGTAAAATTTGTGCCCGTTATGCATACTTTTACCTACACACTTGTGTTATCTGAAGACATTTCATTTAGTCAGTGACAACACTCGTGTGAAGGATAACTGAATATGCGGCCACACCATTATGAGAATCGATCATGTAACTGAAATGGTAAGAGCACAAGGTGAAGCGCCAGCAAGTGGGCAAGACCGCAAGAATGACTATGTACAAAGAAAATGTGCAGCTTCAAGCTAATGTGAGATTATGACCTTGTTGAGAGAATCAGAACCATCATGCTTAGTACTTGCATCTCCCAAACCACTTGGATGAACATTGGGAGGATAAACAACACGTCCATTGTCCAACAGATAAAAATAAATTCGAAGAGCGCACATGCATTATACTTAATTGAAATAGTAAAAGCTGAAATACCGAAAAGAACAGCATGTGATCTAGCAACATTTATGGGCAGTGAAATGCAGATATTCCAAATTCCAACAAAAGCAAACGTCGAATATTTCAGGTATCATCTAAAGTTTTCCCAAACCATGGAATAACAAGGTGTGAGTATCTCAAAGGAGATCAACGCCATGGGGCAGATACACTTCAGTGAATGAACCATCAAAGGGGTCACTTACAGTCAGATCATGGATGTGCTCGATATATATCTCATCACCATAGCAAGAATGACATGTAAAAGTGAACTGGGCACCTCGAGAAGCCCTGTTGACCAGCTCTACCTTTCTGCGTTGTTCGGCTTTCCATTCAGAAATGTGTTTCTTTCGATCTATGTCAATGCGTGTTGGAAAGGCCATATGTTCCAGCACTTTTGCATTCGAAATGAAAAACCTTGCAAACTCAAAATCTCTTGCGGTTCCATGATAATTTATCAGCGTTATTTTTTTGAGATGGAGCTCCAAACATTCAATAGAATCAAGTGGAAAATGATGCCGTGCTCTTTTTGATGCCCCCGTCCGAAAGAGCTGAAATTTGATCTGTAGTTAGTCTCTCTCATATATAGTTCAACATAGGGAGTGGTGGCACAAGAAGAGAGTGAAGCAACTAGCTATGAGATAAAGATTCTTCTAGAATAAACTGATTCTAAGGGAGGATTCTCACCAAGACATATAACTTCTCCAAGCAAGGAAAGAATCTCAGGAAGTCAATAGCATCATCAACACTTGGAGGGGACATGCGCAGCGCCAAAACTTTAACACTGCGCACCACTCTCATCAAGCTGACAGTAACAACTCCCTGAATTACGCAACACACATGAATGGAGGTTAGCACAGGAATCCGTAAGGCACCATACAAAAAATAAAAAGGTCGGGGTTAATTACCTGAAGAAATGTGGTTTGAAGCTTGGCTTTGGTGAAACTTTGCGGCAGAGAACCCAAGAAGTCCAGTTTGGGCGCGCAGAGCACACGGACCGATAGTTTTTCCGTTAGTCCAGACAGGAACAACTTTTCTAGGTTCGGGGCATCCTCAACAACCACTTCCTGCAATATTTGCCCAGGTTCATCTCTCCAAATAGACGACACACCTAGCCTCTTAAGGGTGGAAGAGTTGATCCGAACGGCGAGAACACCATCCAGTTCGCTGAGCACCAAGCTCTCCAGCACAGGGCAGCCAGCAAGAACGCCATGGAGGACGCCCTCGGAGACGACGACACGTTTAAGGGTGAGCTGCTTGAGGTTGGGGAAATGCAAATCGCCGGCTATGTCGTCCGTGGAGGGGAAATGGATCATGCAGCCGGTGCACTTGATGCTGAGGATGCTGAGGGTGGGGCAAAATCGGAGAAGGGACGGCGGCAGGGCATGCGGGTCCTCCTTGATGAGCAGTTGCCAATCTTCCATGCGGCGTACCATTCGTTTGTGCCACAGATCGAACTCGGAGAGACCATTGAGGGCGGGCGAGTCGAGCCAGCGGCTCAGTAATGGGGAGACGAGTTCAGATTCGTATCCGTACCAGGTGAGGGAGAGCCGGCGGCAGGGCGCCTGGTGGTCGGCGAGGAGGCGGGAGACGAGGCTGGAGGGCGCGGGCTCGTCTTTGCGGCGGAGCACGACGCCGAGGTTGAGCTGGGCGGAGCGGAACAGGGGGCGCCACCGGGTGGAGAGGGATTGGGTGCGGGCGCCTTCCTTGGTGGGGAGGAGCGAGACGATGCGGCGAAGAACGTCCGGGATCAGGTCAGGGCCAGCTTCTCCGGCTTCGGGCTTCTCGCTCGCCGATGGTGTGACGCCGACGTCCAACTCGACCTCCTGCCATTTTCGCTTTTTGGCTCTCCGGGTAGCCATCGCCGCCGCCAGCCGGGGAAATGGGAGTGGGGGGTTGCTTTGAGCCTTTGAGTTCGCGGCCCCGGCGCAAATGTTTTGGTGTGGGGATATTTTGTTGGGAAAATTTTGTTTTTGCCACACTAGTTTTTGCTTATTTTGATTTTGCCACTCTAAGTTTTTACATTTTGCTTTTGCCCTTTTGAGAGGCAAAAACAAAAGCAAAACAACAACAGTAGGGGCAAAAACAAAACAAAATTTTACCATTTTCATTTTGTTTTTGCCCCACGGAGGGCAAAAATGATGCATTACCAAGAACCGGCAAAAATGAAGGGCGGACCTGGTGCAGCGGTAGAGCCTCACCGCCTGTGACCGAGAGGTCCCAGGTTCGAGTCGCGGTTTCCTCACATTGCACTTCGTGAGGGTAAGGCTTGCCACTGACACCTTTCCCCAGACCCCGCACAGTGCGGGAGCTCTCAGCACTGGGTACGTCCTTTTACCAAGAACCGGCAGGGCAAAAGCAAAATGTCAAAACTTAGAGTGGCAAAAGCAAAATGGGCAAAAACTAGTGTGGCAAAAACAAAATTTTCCCCTGTTTGTTCAGTAGAAGAAATCGTATTTCGAGGCTTGAGTCCCTGTTTTGCTTGTAGGAATTTTACAGAATTTTATGTGAATATTTTAATCCTTTAGGTTGTTTCTTATGAAATGTGTTCTGGCCGATACAAAAAGGCCCGTCCCCCTCGTGTCGCCTCCATCCAGGCGACCGAGGGCGAACCCTAACCATAACCACCTCGCCGCAACCTCCTCCTACCTCCCTCCCTTCGTCGCCCCGGGAGGCGGCCGCTGGACATAGCCAGGCAGCGCCGGTGGAGGGGGCGGCGGGGATGTGCGCGCTCGGCCCCCAGCAAGCAGCACAGAGGATAGGATGCTCGTTTGGAGGTCCCTCGTCGGCAGCGGCGGCCCGAGCCGCGCCCTCGCGGGCATCCTCCCTCCCCACGCCCCTCTCCGGCACGGCGGTGGCACGACCGCTTCCCTCCACCGGCGTCCACCCTCCTGCGCCGTCGTCGCTTGATGCCGCCAGCTTGTCCGTGCGGCAGATGGTGCCGGCGCAGGCTCTCTCGCGCGCGGCTGGGAGCCCTCTCACGGTAGCGGCCTCCCTTGGCGGCGCAGCCTCCTGTTTCTGTGGCAGCAGACCCATGGCGGCGCGGAGGTCCATGGCTTGGTGCATGGCTGTGATGCACCTCTCCCCGAAGGTGCGTCCGCATGGTGCGGCGGCTCCTGGTTGAAGACCTACCGTGGTACGCGAAGCTATCTTCACGTCGCGTACCCCTTCGACACGCTAATGGGGCTGGCCGTTCGATGGTTTCCCATTCGGATTGTTTTCCCGTCGACGCACTTCCAATTTTTGACTATTTTGTCCGTTGATTAAAACTATTTGTAATTGAAAACATTTTAAAATTTGGAAACCAGTTTTGATCGTGGACCGAATTTTTTCCGGAACCATTTTAAAAATGGCACCATTTTCAAATTTGGAACCATTTTTAAGATTTGAACCATTTTCAAATCTGGAACCATTTTAAGATTTGGAACCATTTTCAAATTTGGAACCATTTTTAAGATTTGGAACCATTTTCAAATTTGGCACCAGTTTCAAATTTGGAACCATTCTAAGATTTGGAACCATTTTCAAATTTGGAACAATTTTTAAGATTTGGAACCATTTTTAAATTTGGAGCCATTTTTAAGATTTGGAACCATTTTCAAATTTGGAACCATTTTTAAATTTGGCACCATTTTCCAATTTCGAACCATTTTTAAGATTTGGAACCATTTTCAAATTTGGAACCATTTTAAGATCTGGAACAATTTTAAGATTTGGAACCATTTTCAAATTTGGAACCATTTTAAGATTTGGAACCATTTTTAGATTTGGAACATTTTTTTAGATTTGGAACCATTTTAAGATTTGGGGTTCCTTTTTGAAAATGATTCCAAACCGAAAAAATGGTTCCGAATCGAAAAAATGGTTCCTTTTTTTAAAATGGTTCCGAACCGAGAAAAAATTGTTCGCGCTACGCGAAGCTAGAGCTTCGCGTACCCTTCCATCCCACTGACGCGATAATGGGCCGGCCCATTTACTGGTTCGACTGCTTCCATAGTTGGGGAAACATTTCGGAACAAATTCAAATTTCGGAACCAATTCAAATTTCGGAACCATTTCAAATTTTGGAACCATTTCAAATTTCAAAACCATTTCAAAATTTTGGAACAACTTTAAATTTCGGAACCATTTCAAATTTCGGAACCATTATAAATTTCAGAACCAATTCAAATTTTGGAACCATTTAAAATTTTGGAACCATTTTAAATTTCGAACCATTTTGGAACCATTTTATATTTCGGAACCATTTTATATTTTGGACCATTTTAAATTTCGGAACCATTTTATATTTCGGTTCCATTTTATATTTTGGAACCATTTTAAGGTTCAGAACCATTTTTAAACTGTTTCGGAACGATTTTGAAAAATAAGAACCATTTTTCCAAATCGGGAACCATTTTTAAGTCTGAACAATTTTGAAAAAATGGAACCATTTTCACCTATTTCAAAAATCGGGAACCATTTTCAAAACTCGGGAACCTTTTTTAATTAGGAACCATTTTAAGTCGAAACCTTTCTTCACCATTTTCAAAAATTGGAAACATTTTTAAAATCAGAACCATCGGAACGATTTTTTTTAAAACCGGAACAATTTTTAACAGGGAACAAATTTCAAAAAATGGAACTATTTTCACCTATTTCAAAAATCGGAAATCATTTTTAGAAATGAGGAACCATTTTCAGAAAAATCGGGAACCATTTTAAGTCGGCAATTTTTTGAAAAAAGAACCATTTTTTAAATCGATACCATCGGAACCATTTTTTAAATCGGGAACCATTTTTTTAAATCGGGAGCCATTTTTTAAAATCAGAACCATTTTTTAAGTCGGAACATTTTCAAAAATTGGAACCATATTTAAAAATCAAGAACCATTTGCAAAAATTATGAACCATTTATTTAAAAAAACGGAACCATTTTTTAAGTCAGAATCATTTTATAATGGATCCAATTTGTAACGATTTGAAAATTTGCAACTTTTTTACATTTCGTAACCTTTTTTTAATTTTGAACCATTTTTTAAATTTGGAAACATTTTCAAAATGGAACCATTTATAAAAATGGAGCCATTTTTTATTTCGGAACCTTTTTCAAAATGGAACCATTTTTAATTTTGGAACAATTTTTAATTTCGAAACCATTTTCAACATTTCAGAAAATGGAACCATTTTTAATTTAGAACCATTTTCAAAATAGAACCATTTTCGATGAACTAACCATTTTAAAAATGGAACCATTTTTAAATTTGGATCATCTTGAAAAATGGAATAATTTTTCGAGTTGGAACCAGTTTTTTATTTCGGAACATTTTTTAAATGGTATCATATTTAATTTCGGAACCATTTTCAAAATGGAACCATTTTAATTTCGGAACCATTTTTTATTTCGGAACCATTTTCAACATTTCCGAAAATGGAACCATTTTTAATTTAGAACTATTTTCAAAATGGAACCATTTTCAAAAATGAAACCATTTTTTATTTTGGAATCATTTTCAAAATGGAAACATTATTAAATTTGGAACATTTAGAAAAATGGAACCATTTTAAAAATGAAATTGTGACTCAGGTGGGATTCGAACACGAGCTCAGTTGAGTAGAGGAGCAGAGAGGAAGCCACTGGACTAGGCTCGAATTATTGATTCTTCTGGCACGGACAACAATTGTCGTAATAACGAGCTTTAACTGTAGATGACAACGGGAAGCTTCAACCTTCAGAGGTTGTGCGCAACGGCAACAAACGGTGGCGGAGCGTGAACAAAACTTAGGAGGGGGCCAATTCTATAGAAAACAAAAAATAAGCAGAAAAAGTGGGCAAGTAATAGAAAAAATATGATGTATTATTGGATGGCAATGTCATGATGATATATATATTCACGCAAATACAACAGATATAACAGATGTATAATCAACAATTTCTTCTCATTTTTTTACATAAACACTGTATCTTCTATTGTTTACCCATTGCTACGTGAATAAGAAAATTTTAATGCATCAATTGACAATCTAGCATGAATCCAGTGGAGTACTGGACATCTGAATTCTAAATTACCAGTATATTCAAGCAGAAACGAATGGAAGATTATCAAGTCTTGGGCGTTGGAATTCAGTAACCTGTCATATTGCAGCGAAAAATAATAGAAAAAGAACAGGATTCAGAAAACTCAGACGCACGCAGAACTGGGCGCACTCACGGACAGGGACGAAGCCGAAGAGGAGGATCGAGGGGCACCGACTCGTTGTGCAGATGAGGAGGATTGAGGATCTAGGATGAAAGGACGGACGCAGTCGATAGTTGAGAAGGATCAGAAGACATAGCCTAGCGGTCAGTCCGTTCAGAACTTCAGAGCCATGGAGGGCGGCGAAGTACGCGATGGCGTCTGCTGTTCGGTTCGTTTCTTCATTGTCGTGCTATCGTCGAGCTGGGAAAGGCAAAGCGAGACTGGACTAGTGGGCTAGATATGCGGTTTGGGACAGCTTGCGCCTCTTGCCGACGGAGGCGGCCATGGCAGACGGGGCTTCAGAGACGTGTGGACCATGTGACTCCGGCCATGGATTCGAACAGTAAAATGAGGTAAAAGGAGAGGGTGCTCACCAAAGGTTGTTGGCGTCATCGAACAACCCAGGGACAAACGGGGACGACTGAAATCGACGATCTTACGCCGGCGGTCGTCGTGGACGTCCTGTAAGAATTCGATGCCTGCAGCGATCCCCGGCTCGATTCCTCGCGCTTAGGGGCAGTAGACGTCGGCGCGGACCTTCTCGTCGTGGAAGCATATGGAGAGGTGGTTGGAGGCGGTGGCGAGCTTGAGCGCCAGCTCCGGCCATGGAGGCGCTCGGGAGAAGGTGCAGGGGAGAGGGATGGCGGCGACTGAGAAGAAAGAAGGAAGCTAGGGCGAGCAAGAGGGGCGCTGGACGCTGGTTATAGGAGGGGGAGAGCTCGTAGGGCAGCACATCCATCAGCTCCCGAACGGGGAGGAGAGAAGAAAAAGAAGAAGCAGTGCGTCGATGAGCAGAAACTGGGCCAGGCCCAAGGTGGACTCGGGGGGTACGCGATGCTACGCAAGCATCGCGGTACGCGACTTATAGGTTTTACCTACAAACTAGATCATTTAGCCGCGCGTTGCCGCGCCCGTCTATTAGATATATATATTGTTAGAAATCAATACAACAAAAATGTTGAACTATATGCAAGTTGAACCATGATGACCCGTGTTATCTTGCTAGTCTATTTTTTTGCCAGAATAGTAAGATTTTTTGTAAATATATGAAAGAAACGAAACATGAGATTGCATGGCCTAAACATATATAGTTTATCGCTTCCATTACTGAAGGTCAGGTGGCGAAAGGCCACATCGTGCCTCCTCATTGCAAATTGGTGCGTTATCTGGTAGAACCATTGCCGTCTATAACTTGAAATTCTTTTCATTTATATTTCACAGGTCTTTATGAGTTGTTGAAAGATGAAAGTTTCCTTGGCATTCGCAGCAGCATCGCCAACAAGCAAAAAATAACACAACACAAGAAGACTCCGTTGCATCAAGAATAATTCAAATGTCAGTACTTGCAAAATAGATAATTTCATAGGGCACAATGGCCATGTAGGGCCAGCAAATAACCAGCAAAACCAGGAATCAAGGGATTCCTAATCACACCATGCAGCTAATTATGGATAGCACAACCTGGGTACAACATAATGCACTAATTACATCGTAAACCCTGATATGCCAGTCCAGATAAAACAAGTTGCAACATACAGGGCAAGGCCAAAGGAAGTCATCAGCCATCAACTTACACGTGCTTTCCAGTGGATCTGCAAAAGATGGTGAGAAATAACCATGAGCTATTATGTCAGGCAAAGTAAGGATATGAAAGTGTTTAGCATTTGTACCATTGCAGTATAGAAAAATTAACAGTACCTATTAGGGTAGTTGGAGCATTTGGAGGTAGAAAAAATCTAGTTGAACTGGACCACGTTTCAGCAATTCACAAAAGATGCATCAATCGAAGATAAATGAGTAGCCAACTCTTGTAAAGCTATCATCCGCGCAAAATGAAGTTTTATACATCAGCTAACAATGGACAACTTATACATCTGGTTTTGAAATAATCGTGTATGTGTGTGCATAAGCTTTCAGAAGACTTGGAAAGAATCATATGATACAAGTTAAATGAACACTGTTTTTCCGTTATTTTAATTCATATAAATCATGATCAATCAGGACAATTAGTTGGATCTTGGAGAAGGAAATAAATTCTGACCCACCCGTCACGCGTATCTTCTCTGCAACCTCCTCACTGCAGCCAAATACATAGAACGAAAGCAAATATATTCAAATCGTAAGCCTCAGATACAAAAAAATCATAAACTCCTTATATTTACTTGATCGAACATCAGGGACCAAGCAGATTTGTTGTGGGTCTCTAATGAACCCAACAGGTTAGGATCACACTCACTTGCCTGTTGAGGAGAAATGATTGACGGAGTACGATCTAAAAATTCTCGAGAAGGGCAAACTACTGTGGTGGCTCCCCACAGCTTTTCCCCAAGACCTCTTTAATTTGTACTCCCTCCGTCCACAAAAGGATGTCTCAACTTTGGCCTAAGCTAGGACAAAATTGAGACATCCTTTTGTGAACGAAGGGAGTACAATTTAATGTATCAGTCCTTAGGTTGTAGAGCTAGTGAAACCACAAGATTTTATGCTGCCACCACTAATCTCTAAACTTGGTATTCGCAACTATATTTGTTTGAAAGGATAAAAAAGAAAATAATTTAGATTGCCATTTAAAAGCTAAGTACAGATAAAAACCTATTCACTCATAAGTTGACTGGAATGCAGTTGTGTGGAATTGACAAATATTCTGTCTGTTCGTTGTCATGTCATAGATTGTCCTATGATTCAGCTAGCTAAATAAACTGATTGTACACAACTTCACGTATAACAAAATAGTACTCCATAAGTTTTTTCTGTCCACTTATGTGCACAACACCGAAAGGCATAACTGGAAGAAATTAATTAGGATCCTGATGATAGATATTAGCTTGAGTAAGCTAAAGATACTCGAAAATGAAATTGTGCTGAATAATAAACAATCGACCATGGTTTTAAAGGCGTCGCCTAGGCGTCGCCTAGGCGACGCTTAGGCGTCAGAGCGCCCGGAGACTGCAAGGCGTCGTCGTCGCCTTAGGCTCTTGTCAAAGGCGTCCAGATTCGCCATGTGAGGCGTCCAAGTCGTCGCTTAGGCGGGGAAGGCGTCGCTCTGGTGGCTTTTGGACGCCTTCGTCATCGCCGGACAGGTCGAGCGGGAAGCAGAAATTGGGCGGGATGAGAAAGAAATTGGGGGGAGAGATGGGGAGGGCGGCTTGCTTCCAGAAAAGGGAGGAGAGATGGGGAGGAGAGGTGGACTGAGGAGGCGGGAGGAGATGCAGCTGGTAGCTGCAGAGTGCGCCGCCTCCATTGCTCTGTGGGGAGAAGAAGCACGATCGAAGAGACACGGTGAAAGGAGATGGGAATATAAGAGAGCAGATGCACGGTCCAGATTAGAGAGAATGGACGTTCAGGATTTTATATGGAAGCTAGGGTTCCATAATGGGCCTATTGGGCCGGTTAACTTCAAGGAGAGGACGAGAAGATGCGTGCTGTCTTCCCTGTCTTCCCAGACGAGTCGCCGCCGCCTCCATTGCTCTGTGAGCTGCTGCCTCCTCCCCTCCTCGGACCGCTGCCTCCTTCCCTCCTTCTCCGACCCCCTCCTCCTCCGACCCATGCCTCCTCCCCCTCCTCCTCCGACCCCCTCCTCCTCCTCCCCTCCACCCTGTGCCTGCTTGTGCCCGTTGTGTTGTTCTGCTGGGGATTAACAAGGCGTCGCCTCGCCTTACGCCTTAGCCGCCTAGGCGGTGAGGCGCCCCCCCTCCGCCTTAGGACGCCTCACCGCCTTAAAAACCATGCAATCGACAGCCAAGACTGAATATGTTGCCCTATTTTCTCTACCAGCTCAAATCTCACAGCATAAGATGAGTATGTAAGATATAGCAAAGGGGGAACATACCATCATGAAGTAAATCATCCCCTATATCAGCTCACAATGTGCATCATCTCTATTTTCCTGCTGAAAAACAAAATGACCAAAGAACTCAAGATTAATCCAGTCCAATATACTTACACATGCAACCCACTGGCACCTAAATTATGTGGGTATTGGAGATAAAATAAATTATACGAATAACATTATCTAGTTCCTAACCATGTATTAAGACGCTGGAGAATAGAGCAAGGGATCCAAGAATATGCATGCTTGTGTGCTTAGTGAATGGGTGGGTGTAAGAGCGAAGGGCAAAGAACACAAACATTTTCCATAATGTGAAGAGTTTTTTATAGGGAGTACACAATCTCCACATCCACCTGCAATCGAGCAAAATGATAGGAATTAGTCCGAATATGTTATATCCGGCTTTATCAAAAGAAAACCATAGAGTTCATATTTCAACATAAACATGCAAGAACTGGCCGAACTGAACCTGAAGTCAAACTGCACAAACGTATCATGTTAAAGATTTGCATATCAGATAACTTACTGAATGTGAGAAGACGAAACCTACTTTGTTTTACGTCTTCAGGGTCGGGTTGACATCCAATGCAGGTTGTCCTGCAACTCCTGGACCTCAACTGGATGAGCAGCCGGTGTGTGTGGTCATTGGTCAGAGTACTGCTCGTCCTTGTGCTCCTGCTCACATTTAAAATCGTCAACTATTAGAAAACAGGTCAGGACGACCTATTATAAAAACGATTATTGACGACGTCATGTCAGACCAGCAAACTAACTTGACCGGCCGTGATTGAAAATCGTCAATTGATCGATTTCCCAACCTGCATTGCAATTCTTATCCCAGAGCATGTATTTTGTCCTGCAACATACAGCGGTAACAACACACAATTAGGAAATAAGCTAGGAGAGGATGGCTTGCAATGTCTACTCGAGGGGCTGCACAACTTACATGTGCTGCGATGGCAAGTTCCTCCCGTAGGCAGCCATGCTCGTGCTCGGCTGCTTCTCCGGCCGTCCTGTCTTATATCCTACCGATTGCATTGTGTCCTTCTTCTTCATCCTACCCGACCCCTTCCCCCTTGCCACGACACATCACCATCGCCTCTCCTGGCCGGTACTCCCTAAGACCCCTTGTGTTGGCATGTCCTTCCTTCAGCTCGGCCCCCAGCTCCCCGTCTGCAAGAAGCTTCCGCTTCCGGTTCCCGAATTGAAAGCCGCTGCTGGTGGTGGCCACAGTCAAGCTCCTCCGCTCGAGGTCTGGTCCATGTCGGGAGTGTTTCGTCGCTGGACGTCCAGCTCGGCGGAGCCGGTGGTGGCGGGAGGGTGGCGGCGCACTGGTTCGCCCAGATCGCTACAGAGGAGATCGAGAAGGAGAGGAATCGATAGGAGAGAAAGAGACGGCTCAATTTTTTCCGAGCGTGTTCACCGAAACGCTAGACCCCGAGGTATTGTTTAGCCGGGATGGGCTTTAGTGGGGTGCTTTCTGGCCAGTTAACCACAGCAGGCCAAATTGTTTTCCGGTGTAGCTGCCCTTAGGGATACGCACGCCCCTGCGGGATTAACAACACATCTAACGGCCAAGAAAGAGCAATTAAGGCGATCAGACCGCTGAGAATGCTGAAGACGTGAGAAAGCCCCTAGTTGGCTCAGTTTTAATATCCCTAAGGCCTTGTTCGGCGGAGGTGTATTCATCGGTCTCAGAGTGTATTTTCCCGGCCCAATCTAAAACCACCAGAAAACACTAGTGGGTCTTTGGCAGGCCGGTTTTGCCCAATTTTGACCGATTTCTCTGTGTATATTCCCGACAATACACGTCGGGTTGACGTGTTTTCGAGACGCTCGTAGCCCTCGCGTTTTCGCGTGTTGGCGCTCGCAGCAACGTCCGCGTGAGTGCGTGACGCCCTAATCTTCTTCGTTTGCCGAACAACATGTGTTTTGAGATGAAGGTGATTGAAAGGGCACAAGGGGATTGGGTGGACAGGCTTTTTAACCAAAATCCCCAGGTAAAATACACCAGAACACCCGTCGATACATGGCCACCGAACGAGGCCTAATAGGTAATGCCTCGGCACACGGCCATAGTTAGTGGCCGTCCGTGCGGCCCACTGTGCCAAGCCCAGATCAATGTGGCCGTGACTCGGCCCGTAAATTATGTACGGCATTTCGGTTGGTACTTGGCACGCACAGACGCGTACGTACAGCACAGAGGCCACCACCACCACTCCTTGTCGTCGTCTTTAATGGCCTCCTCATCAGCAGGGCGTGCCCCCAGCAGGTTCTTGGCCCCGCTCGCCACAACTTCCTCCCGCAGTCTCCTCTCATCTACTACCCCGCCCACAGCCGCGGCATCGCGGAGGAGCATCCTCCTCTCCTCCACCACAACCGCCATTTGCGCCGCCGGCATGGCCGCCTCCAGCAGGGCCGGCTCCGCTTCGTTCAAGGTCGTGGACTCACACCTCCACGTCTGGGCCTCGCCGCTGCAGGTAAAAATTAAGCACCCTCCCACACGGTCGAACATGAATGTCAGAATGCTCAATTTTGGTTTTCTCGAGTTAATTATGTGTGATTCTGCGTTGTGCAGGCTGCCGAGAAGTACCCGTATTTCCCGGGCCAGGAGGCCACGCTACGGGGTGATGTCGACTTCTTGCTCGAGGTCTCACCTCTTTTTTTTTGTGTGTGGAAGTAGCTGTCGACGGTTCATTGGAACAAATTACTCCTGGGAGTAGTCAGTAGATAGATATGACGATATGCCGGAGGATTTCCTTTTTTTCTTCTGATATTTGGGACAGGATTATGGTGCTGTTGATTGATTGGCTGGACAATGCGTTAGTGCTGTATATATTTGTTAAGGTGCGGTTTTCTTCTTGGTATTTGATTAGGCAGTAAGTTACAAAAGCTGTGCTATTTTTGTTAGAATACATTAAGCTGGGCTATGTTATGAAATTTCGCTGAAAACAATTGAGTTCTCACAAGAATCGATAATTGCTCGTCTTTCCCATAGGGCCTTACAATGTTTGTACATATCTGTGGAGTTGGCACGATGGAACTCTACTAAGAAAGAAACACTTCGCGTCGTTCTTTTATGGACAGATCTGCGGGAAAAAAATCAGCTACGAGTTCCTTAGGTGTAGAAGACATGAATGAGCAATTCGGAGCACGGCAATTTTAAGAGGAAATAAAGCGTTCAATGGCCCCTTCCCTAGTTCTGCGAACCAACAGGACCTCTGGTTCTTAGCTGCTGGCTGTGTGTTGCAAATATTAATTCTAGCATGCATGCATTATTTCTTTATCCCACCATTTTCTTGCTAAACTGTTAAGATTTGAGACTGAGTTTGGCAATTAGATTGTTGTTTTGAACGGTTTTCTCTTTTCCCTAGTGCATGGATGAAGCTGGAGTTGATGGTGCCCTCATTGTTCAACCTATTAATCATATGTTCGATCACTCTTTAGTGTCTAGGTAAAATTTTCTTTCATTCATACCAACTGAACTAGTAGTCATATGATGTGTATGTAGACCAAAGATTCAATGGGATTCCTACTACATTGATATATTCACAGCCTTATTTTTTAATATACATGCATCAATATATTTTTTTTTCTGTAGTGTGTTGAATAAATATCCATCAAAATTCATTGGCTGCTGCCTCGCGAATCCTGCACATGACGGGAGCGGCATTAAACAGCTTGAACACTTAATTGTGCAGGTAAAATTTTGAACTTTGAGCATACAAAATGGTTCGACCTTATGTACTATTTCATTTGCTTCTTCCAGGAAAAGTACCGTGCTGTCCGTTTCAACCCAAATTTATGGCCTTCAGGTCAAAAGGTTTGCTCATGGGCCACCATGTATCATTGTAGAATCAGCTTTCATGTACCTTCGAATTTTCCTTTATGATCATAAATGACTGAGAAAAATTTCTCAAATAAATAGATGACCAATGATGTGGGGAGGTCATTGTTTGCTAAGGCTGGAGAACTTGGAGCACCAGTTGGAATAATGGTGATGAAGGTAAAAGAAGAATGCATATACTAGATGCATGTGTACTTGAAATATTTAACGCTGCAATTGGATTTTGTTTTGTATTACGTGTTTATTTGCGAAAATGCTAATGGTAACAAGCTTTGTAGTTGGTAGAAAGAATAACTAACAGCTCGACAGGAGTAGATCACACCATGGACCAATATGGTTCCAGCCAAAAAATTATACATGCATGCTTGAGATCATTGGTTGTGTCACTCAGCAGCTAGAACTGATACGATATTAAAAGCTTGTTACAGCTATGTATTATTAGGTTTGGTTCTACAAACTGTGAATCCTAGTCCGCTTCTTTTTTTCGCGGCTGAATCCTAGTCTACTCCATAATGTAAAAGGACCTATGTTCTGTTCTGCGAACTTGATATTTCCTATTCTTTACTGTTCTTGTTCATGCAGGGGATCAGTTCATATATTCAGGAAATAGAGGAGCTGTGTACCAATTATCCTGCAACTACTGTTATTTTCGATCATATGGCTTTCTGCAAGCCACCAACGTAGGCTTGCGTGTCTATTTTTTCATAAGCTGGAAGAATGTAATTCTTACCATGTTTTCGTTTGTATTAACTTTTTATTCGCCGACATGCAGGAATGATGATGAAGAAAAGGCATTTTCTTCCTTTCTGAACTTATCCAGATTCCCGCAGGTACTTCCTGAAATCTGTTCCCTTGTGTAGGTAGCTCAATAAATTAATGACTTACTAACTCTGGGTTTCTATTATTCCATGATTGTGAATAACTTCTAAAAAACATAATCTTGCACAAATTAGCTATTTCCAGTATTTGCCAAAGCTAGTACTCTTAGTTTTTACTTTGTAGTACCAGAGCCCAGAGATCAAAGATCAACGAAACCATTCTGTGAGATGGCTTACCTGTTGATAGTGAAGTGATTATACAAAGAATTAAGCCAGAGAGATACAATCGTATATGGTGCCTGACTTTATAGGAGTCGCTTGGCTACAGCAATGTTTCAATTCTTGTTTCTGGTGTAACCATGCTAAGACTGATGAATGCATTGCTTCAACAGGTTTACGTCAAATACAGTGCTCTTTTCCGGATCACAAGAGAAGCTTATCCGTATGAGGACACATCTCGGCTTCTTTCTCGTGTGATCTCCAGCTATGGAGCTAATCGAGTAATGTGGGGAAGGTAAATTCGAACAGCACACCAGTGAGAGTTTCAGTAGATCACTGGATCAGAGTCTGTTTCATTATACCCATGACTGATGTTATTTTCTGGACTTATTCTTTGCAGTGACTTTCCTTATGTCGTTCCTGAGTGTGGCTACAAAGAAGCAAAGGAGGCGATTTCTCATGTCGCTGGCAAGATATCTGTTTCATCATCAGATTTGGAGTGGGTCTTGGGGAAAACAGTAAGCCAACTATTCCAAGGTGCATGGGTTACTCAGTGAGGGAGATGTTTTGGGTCAGTGTATGGATGGAAAGGATATATCTAGTTTGATAATATTTCTTCAGTTTGACCGTCATGTTCAAATGACTAACCTTTTTGCGGAGGTTTAATAAATGCAATAGCTTGGCTCATTGTGAACCTTTCTGCTCAACTACAAAGCTACCAAGTATTTAAAAAGTAATGACTTGTATCACCAAAGTAGACCAGAATTCTCCGGTTATTTTTCCAGGTTGATATGATCAAGCAACATGTGACGGTGATCTCTGAATAAGAGTGTTTCGGTGTGTCGTATCGATGAAGCTATCTTTAGTATATGACTAAATAGCTGAAGTTCATAACTTTGCAAAACATGATTCTATATTCATATCATAGTCACATTAGCATATGAGAGCATTTAACCCATCTATATAAATTATTTAATGCTATTTGTAACTGTGCAAATGATATCTACACCAACCCGTGCTTTTGAACTAGATAAACATCAGAGAAACATAATAATCAAAATTGTACATTCTATGTTGTTCAGTTTGGTATTAAGTAAGCGAATAATCGCATTGGCACCCAGGTGATAGGGAACCCGTTTTTAAATTTTGTGAAAAACGTTTCAAAAAATTCAAAAAGAAATATCTGGATGTAGCCAACCATAAGCATTATTTGCTACCTTAATTTTCTCCTAACTATAACACTTATTCAGGAAAAATCAAAGAATTATACATTTCAGTTTGAGTTACAAAGAACTACTGATTTGGTTTAGGAATTTCTCTCTACATATGTTACGTTGTTGTAATTTCGAGAAGGTACCAATATTTCTTCATTGAAGGTGGGTGGTTGTACCCTCAGCCCACCTGAGTTCAAACCCCAAGTTTGAAACTGGTGTTTCTCATTTAGGCGGAATTTTCTTCAGTGGGAGGCGACGTTCCCGTCGACAGCGAGGCGCCCGTGGTGACTTCGTCAATCTCAAGACCAACCCGTCGGCTCAGTATTTCGGAGGTGCTCATAGGGTTAGGGTGTGCGTGCGTGCGTTCATAGAGGTGAGTGTATGCACGTGTATGTGGGCGTCTGTGTTGTACCGTGTTTCGCAAAAAAAAACTTCATTGAAAATATACTCAATTATACGGTCGGCACTAAAATAAATATGATACGTATGAACAGAAGAAATAAGGGCGGAAACGGCAATAGAGAAATGAAAGCAGTAAAAACATTAGAAAATTATAATTAGAAGCATCTCGTCACAATGTCAGAATGCCAAAACTAGAACCCCTTGAAAGAGCATTGTTGCTCTTAATCATGTTTTGATGTTGACGATAATACAAAGGTTGCATCTAACAAGTTTATGCAAGCTTAAACAGGTTTTATATATACCTCCATTGTCTCTACGCGGTGAAAAGGAGCAAAAGAAGTGAAAGTCTCCAGGGGGCGGTAGTACCGCTGGGATAGGCGGTAGTACCGCCAGCTCCTTGGGACTCGTTGCTAAGGGCAGCACCGCTGAATGTACCGCCGCGGGTACCGCCGTTTCGGCGTTCTGCGCGCGGTCCCGGTACCGCCAGCGGCACCACCTAGTACCGCCATTTGAAGAGGAGCAGCGAAGATTCGGTACCGCCGCGGGTGCCGCCGTTTCGGCAGTTCTGCCCGCGGTTCCGGTACCTCCAGCGGTACCTCCTGGTACCGGCGAGGTGGGAAGCGAGCAACGAGGAGGAAGACCGTTGACTAGCCTTGAGGCCGCTGAGAAGACCGCGGCGGTAGTACCGGCTATCCCAGCGGTACTACCGCTCGCGTGGGGTCCTGTCCCCCAACGGGCAGAAGGGAGGGAGGGAGTATTTATACCCCTCCACCTACCTTGGGACATTTTGAGCTGCTAGAATTGAATCCCCATTATTGCCAAAGCCCCATTATTGCAAAAGCTTCAATCTCCTAGATCTCCCACTCCATCCACCCAATCGTCCTGATTCTTTGAGGAGTGAAGGAGGAGGTCTAGATCTACATCTCCACCGAAGGAATTTCCGTTCCCCCCACACTTCACGTGTGGATTCTACATCTTGGGTTGCTTGTAACCCTAGGTGTCTTTGTGAGTCTCGGAGGGAGTCCGAGGCATTGTTGGGAGGCTCCAACTCATTGTGGAGTTCCCCGACCTTTGTGTATCGGCTTGGTCAACGCCTTCAAGGTGACCTCATAGTGGATGAGCCAAACCCCCACGGGTAAAGCTCACGGAGAATAGAGTGAGCACATCCGTGCTATTGGAGCGCCTAGGTGGCTCCACACTCCTCCAACGTAGACGTACTTCCCTTGGGAAGGAACTACGGGAAACATCTCCGTGTCTCCACTTTGCGGTTATTTCTATCCTTTACTTGTTGCTTCCGCTACGCTACTTACCTTGTTTGTATCACATAGGTTGCTATCATCTAGTGCACATCTAGTCAACCTTTGTTATACATTGCTCAAGCCCTAATTAATCGAAAAAGAATTAAAATTTGGTAGTCTCCTAATCACCCCCCCCTATAGTCGACATATCGATCTTTCAATTGGTATCAGAGCCTCGGCTCTTATCTAAGGCTTCACCGCCTAAGAGAATATGTCGGACTTGGACCCTCTCGCATCGGTCACTAATGAACGCTTTGGTGTGGTTGTTGGTGAGATCAAAAATGAGATATCAAATCTCAATACCGAGCTCACCACCAACCTCAACCTAAGCATGAAGGAATCGATGCGTGAGATGCTCAAGGAATTCCTAGGGGACCCGACACCTAAGGTTGATACAACCCCGCGGCAACGGATAGTGGAACGAAGCCGGATATTCCTCCGTCTACGGATCTTGTCAATGTGGATGGAACGGCAAATGCCACCCCACCACTTGTGCAAGCCACTAAATCTCTTGCCCCGGGTGTTAGCTCAACCCCAAGGTTCCGGGGTGTATGCAAGTGTTCCACCGGGACAATTGTATAACGCAAACCACCAACATGTCAACCCGCCACACATCGCCAATATGGGCGCACCTCCTATGCTTGACCCAAAAGACTTTCCTAATTGGCAATTTAATATGCGATCACACATGTCTAGTTGTTGTGTCTTCTTGATTGACATTATAGAGCAAGGCTTTCATCCTCAAGACCCACTCAACATGACTCCAACGGAGAAGGCCAATCACCAACTCAACGCCACCGCCATGCGCATGATTCAAACGGCCGCCGGCCCAACCTACACCACTCATATCCGGGTGTGCAAGACGGCCAAGCAATGTTGGGACAATCTCCACAACTTGTTCTTGGGTAGCGCAAGCATTCAACTTTGCAAGTATGAAGCGGTTCTAGATGAAGCCGAAGAGTTTGTGATGAATGAGGATGAGACTCCCGAAGATCTCTATCGAAGGCTCTCCGCTCTTGCCATCACCTTGAATGATTTTGGCTTTGAGAAGATTGAAGATAGTTGGATCAAGCGCAAGTTCCTCAAGGCAATCACTCCTTCAAATCAAAGCTTGGCTCAAACCATTCGATCAAGACCGGACTTCTCAACGCTTGACTCCAACACCATTCTCAATGAGTTTGTCTCCATCGGAATGGTTGTGAAGAGTTCTATTCATGCTCATGCTCGGCAAAGAGGACTTGCGGGACACTCTCCAAATGTTGCATTGAAGTCCAAGGCCATCACTTGTGAAAATGAGTGTGAGCAAGAAGGTGAAGAGGATGATGCGCAAGACACCAAGGATGACTACTATGATCACATGGCCCTTGCCGCAAGATCATTTTGGAGCAACCGCTCCCGAGAAGGTCGATCTTCCAACAAGAAGAAGTTTGGCAAACCAAGAGGGGAGCGTCCAAAGACTTGCTATAATTGTAGCAACCTCAACCACTATATTGCCCAATGCCCTTGGGAGAATAGAGAGGATCACAATGGCAAGCTTGTGAGGAAAGACACCACCAAGGCCACCATCAACAAGAACTATGTGAAGAAGAGGTTCCCAATGCCTTGTGTGTTCAAGATAGAAAGGTTTGGAAGAATACATGTCCGGTGATGAAGATGGAGATGAAGCCGGAGCTACCGCGCGCATTGCCGTAGCCACTCCTTCCTCTACATCGTCATCCCTATTTGAATCTCCCAATGAGAATGAGTCCATTCCCTACACATGTCTCATGGCAAAAGCCACCTCGGTAACTCCTTCGACTAAACCAATCCTCTACACCTCCTTCCTTATTGGATTGTGTTGAGAATGTTGTGAAGGAGCCCCAAAGTCCAAATGAGGTGGACTTGTGGCTAGCTAATCTTAAGGGAGATGATAAAGTTCATGTTGATGCTCTTTTAGAGCAACTTGAGGAAACTAACTCTCTTGTAGATCAAAAGGAGGAGATCATCTCGGGCATGGCATTCGGGAAATGGACTATGCGAATGAGATAGCGGATTTCTCTATCGCTCTTGGAAAAGAGCAAACTCGTAGAGGGTCTCTTGAGGAGGCTCTATCTAACTTAGAGGAATCCTATGCTATTGACATGTCTAGAGTTAAAAAGGACATGAGCATGCTCTTGCTACTTCCAAAGTCTATAAAAATGAGAAGAATGAGCTAGGCATTGACCATGCTAGACTTGTGGAGGAAAACAAGAGACTTGATGAGGAACTCAAAACCCTCAAAGAGTCGTTTTCCAAACTTGAAAAGTCTCATGATCAATTCCTAGGTCAACAAGTAAAATTAGCTATTGCTTCTACATCAAATGAACTTGTTGATCAATCTATTGTTTGTTGTGAGCATGCTAACCTTGTTGAAGAAAATGCTAAGTTGAAATCTCAACTTGAGAAGGGCATTTTGTCTTGTGTCCAAGGAGAGAAGAACCTCATGACCTTTTGGGTAGCCAAAAGGATCAAGTTGGAAAGAAGGACTTGGTTTCTCTACCAAGTCAAAGAAGAAGAACAAGAAGAAGAAGCCAACTCCCTCTTCCAAAGCTATCATCTTTGTGAAGGAGGGGGAGATGGCTAAAGAGAAGGAGACCAACACCATTGTGGGTGGTGAGACCACAAGGGGTCTTCCCACCCATAATGACTTTGCCGGCAAATATAACCCATCTTATGTTCTTTTGAAATCTAGAGATGGTCATGTCTATGCTAAATATGTTGGTACTTCATATGGTGATGATTATCATTGGGCTATTTGGGTTCCAAAGACCCTTGTGACTAACAAGAAAGGACCCATCCAAAAATGGGTACCTAAGTCAAAGACTTGATCTCTTGTAGGGTGTGGCGTCCGGTGCGGGTCGATGGACGGTGGATAGTGGCGCATCCCAACATATGACCGGACGCATTGACTTGGTGGATGATATTGAACCTCCTCTACCTCAATATTCACGAGTCAAAATTGGTGACAACCGCGAGCTTAAGGTATTGGGACGAGGCAAGGTCGTTGTTGCTAGAGAAGTCTCTATCAAGAATGTACTTATTGTTGAGTCCCTTGGTTACAACCTTCTCTCCGTCTATCAACTTACTAAATGTGGTTATGGGTGCTATTTTGATGACGAGAGTGTGATCATCACCGTGAAGGGATCTCTTAAAGTAGTCTTTGTTGGACATGTCGAGCACGGCATGTATGTGCTTGATTTCTCAAAAGAGAGCACGTCGGCCGCGACTTGTCTAATGGCTAAAGTTGATGTGGGTTGGCTTTGGCATCGCCGACTAGCCCACACCAATATGAGAACACTCCATGATCTTCAAAGTGGTAATCACATTCTTGGACTAACCGATATTAAGTTCTCCAAAGATCGTGTGTGTAGGTCTTGTGTTCTAGGTAAACAACATGGAGAAGCTCATCCATCAAAGACCAAGATCACCACCGACAAGATTCTTGAGCTCATTCACTTGGACCTCTTCGGTCCCCTATCCTATGATAGTCTTGGTGGAAAGAAGTATTGCTTGGTGATTGTTGATGACTATTCAAGATACACATGGGTCTATTTCTTCAAGAAGAAGAGTGAGACCCAACAAAGAGTCATTGACTTCATCAACATGGCTCAACGCCAATATCAAGAGAAGATCAAGACAATCCGAAGTGATAATGGGTCCGAATTCAAGAACTACACCGTGGAGGGATTTCTTAGTGAAGAGGGATTGCTCATCAATATTCCACTCCTTATACCCCTCAACAAAATGGTGTTGCGGAGAGGAAGAACCGGACTCTTATGGATGCGGCTAGGACCATGATTGCGGAGTATGCTTCTCCGTTTAACTTTTGGGCCGAAGCCATCTCCACCGCGTGTCATGCAACAAACCGGCTCTACTTCCGCAAGCTCTTGAACAAGACCCCATATGAGATTCTTCTTGGGAAGAAACCGGACCTCTCTTATTTTCGTGTCTTTGGATGCAAGTGCTTCATTCGCAAGAAAGGTAACCGGTTATCTAAGTTCGAGACTAGATCAATAGAGGGTATCTTTGTTGGTTACTCCACAAGCTCTCACGGCTATAGAGTCTACAACAAGACCACCGGTCAAGTTGAAGAATCTAGTGACGTGAAGTTTGATGAGGATAATGGCTCCCAAGTGGGGCAAGTTGATTCTAGTGTTGTAGGTGATATACCCATGGAGCTTGCTCTAAGAAGGATGGCAATTGGGGACATTCGTCCTATTGAAGAGGATCCTCCTCAAGTTCAAGATCCTCCACAAGCTCCTCCTCAAGTCATACCATCACCTACTCAAGATCCTCCATGTAACCAAGAACAAACTCCGAGCCCTCAATCAAGTGAGCAAGGTCAAGAACGAGATCAACCTAGTGGTTCCTCTCCACAACTTGATGTTCAAGACCAAACTCAAGAAGGTGCATCTCAAGCAAATGATCAAGAACAAGCTCAAGATGGTCCACATCAAGATCAAGTTCAAGATCAACACCATGCACATGACTCCGATGATGAAGGAAATGATCAAGTTATATCTCAAGAAACCTCGGAGGAGCTCAAGAATAGAAGAGACTCAGACGAGAGCGAAACCTAGAGCTCTTGGATTGCCATTTGGACAATGTCCTCGGTGGCATCCAAAGCAAGGTCGTCACGAGAAGTCAATTGGCGAGCTTTAGCACTCACCATGCGTTTGTGTCCTTCATCGAGCCCAAGAAGGTGTATGAAGCTCTTGAAGATCATGATTGGATTGATGCCATGCACGAAGAGCTCAATAACTTCAAGCGCAACAAGGTGTGGAAGTTGGTGCCAAGGCCAAGCGGGTGCAAGAACGTCATCGGCACCAAGTGGGTCTTCAAGAACAAGCAAGACGCGAACGGCATCGTCATTCGAAACAAGGCGAGATTGGTGGCACAAGGCTACTCTCAAGTCGAAGGTGTTGACTTCGGTGAAACCTATGCCCCCGTTGCTCGTCTTGAATCTATTCGCATCTTGCTTGCATATGCATCTCATCATAACTTTAAACTACAACAAATGGATGTTAAAAGTGCTTTCCTTAATGGTCCTATTAATGAGTTGGTATATGTTAAGCAACCTCCCGGGTTTGAGGATCCCAACCATCCGGACCATGTTTACAAGCTTGACAAGGCGCTCTATGGCCTTAAACAAGCCCCACGTGCGTGGTATGAGCACCTTCGAGAGTTTCTAGTAGACCGTGGATTCCAAGTTGGTGTTATTGACCCCACTCTTTACCAAGAAGGTGGGCGGCAATCTTTTCATATGCCAACTCTATGTAGACGACATCATATTTGGTTCTACTAACAATGCTTTCAATGATGAGTTTGCAAAGCTAATGACAAGCAAGTTTGAGATGTCCATGATGGGGGAGTTGAAGTACTTCCTAAAGCAATTTAGGGAAGGTACCTTCATCAATCAAGCCAAATATACCCAAGACATGCTCAAGAGGTTCACGATGACGGAGCTCAAACCTACAAGACACCCATGTCTACCACCGTTGACCTCCACACCGACACCGAGGGTAACGATGTTGATCAAAAACTCTATCGCTCGATGATTGGCTCTTTGCTTTATCTTTGTGCATCTAGACCGGATATTATGTTTAGTGTGGGTAAGTGTGCAAGGTATCAAGCGGCTCCTAAGGAGAGCCACATGATGGCGGTTAAGCGCATCTTTCGATATTTGCTTCATACCCCAAACTTTGGTCTTTGGTATCCCAAGGGTTCAAGCTTTCATCTCATGGGTACTCGGATGCGGATTATGCCGGAGAGAAGAAGGATAGGAAGTCCACATCCGGGGTTGTCAATTTCTTGGCCGCTCTTTGTATGTTGGTCCTCCAAGAAGCAAAATTGTGTTGCTCTCTCCACCACCGAGTCCGAGTACATCTCCGCCGCAAGTTGTTGTGCTCAACTCCTATGGATGGTGCAAACCATGAAGGACTATGGTGTCAATTTCACCAAAGTGCCTCTCTTTGCGACAATGAGAGTGCCATCAAGATCGCCCACAACCCCGTGCAACATGCCAAGACGAAGCACATTGAAGTTCGTCATCACTTCATCCGGGAGCACGTGGAGAGGGGTAACATTGACCTCTTATTTGTAGGTACCAAGGATCAACTCGCGGACATCTTCACCAAGGCCCTTGATGAACCAAGATTTCGAGAGTTGAGGAATGAACTAAATGTTATCGATGCGAGTAACTTTGCTTGACCGCCTTGCACAAGTACCCATAGTAGACATCGTAACTAGTTTAGATGCATGCATGGACATAGGGGGATTGTAACTCAATTCATGAGTCAACACTATCTCTATTATGCGCACATAGACAATTCGTGCTTCATTTGGTCACTACGGTGACAATTTGGGCTTAAACGATGAGTATCAGCCTTGAACCCTAGATACATCTTCGTGGTTCTAGGTTGATAATAGCTCATACATGGTGGCCTCGGCCACCGCCTTCCTCCTCTTGAGGAATTGCTTCTCATTTATCTTATTTGGGTTTTTAGACCTTTTTGCTTTCTTTTGTGGGAAACTCTCAACTCTTGGTTTTTACTTTTGCATCTTGCAAGGTTGATTGTTCTCCCACCCCTATCGGTCTGTGATCTATCCTAAGCCAAAAATCTTATCCCAAAATACTTTCCTTTCTAAAAATGTTTTTTGGTTTCATGCTCCTAGCGTTCGGAAAGTCGGACCCGGCGACATGGCATTGTGTTCGCTCCTCTTTGAGCTTACACAACGTGGTGCCCCAGGCGCCGGTACTGGCATCCCATTCATGGTTATGCACTACACCATAATGCGCAAGCATTTTGGTTTAATGCATACCCTGTCTTTGGGCTGCGCAGAAACCGGCTGGCGGTACTACCGCTGGGTTAAGCGGTAGTACTGCTAGCACGGGATCGGGCAGGATAAGGCTCAGGCGACCGTGGGGTGGAAGTCAAACTTCCTTTTCCCCACGCCGTCCCAACCTCCCTCTCCCAGATCCGCCGCCGTCGACCTCCTCCGCCGTCGGGAAGGAGTGCCCCGGCCAAGGGCTTCCCCTCCCATGCCCCGGGGACACTCCGGCACCTAGGTCGAGCTCCCCAGAAAGCTCGGGCAAGGACCATGTTGAGCAAGTTGATGAGATGGAGGAGGAGTATCATCCGGCTTCCTCTTCCCGCAAGGCCAAGCCCAAGACCACGAAAGTGTCGAAGGCCAAGAACAAGTATCTTACTGCAAGCCAGTTGCCAGAACCGCAGTATCTTGCCCAAAGAAAGTTGGATGCCTATGCCACTGCCCGGCACAACCTACTCCCCGAGTTTAGAGGCGATGATCCTTTCTTCCACAACGTCTTCCAAGCTCAATGTTACTCAGAGTTGCTCTATAGGAAGTTAGAGAAGAATGTGGTGTCTCAGCGCTGGATTGATATAGATCACATGTCAAGGCACCCGGAGTATTTTGGAGAAGCTATGGCCATTTGTCAAGAGCAAGGGCTTCTCCCTCTTATGTCCCTCAAGCAAGGCTATGATGAGAAGATTGTTTGCCAATTCTATGCCACCGTTCATTTTGGTACCGAAGATCAAATCCCTTATCTCTCTTGGATGACCAAAGATCACGTCTTTTGTGAGAATTGGAAAGATATCACAGCTATGCTTGGGTTTGAAGACCATGGTACTCAATCCTTGCTTCCACCTCACTTGTCAAGCACATGGTTCCGAGTTCATGAAGCCCCAAGATCATTGGAAAAGGAATCGCTTCGTCCTCTTTATTCTTGGAAGCGGTTTGAGGTTGGGAAGTCTGAGGGGCTCTATCCTCCCTATGATATCATGCATCGCATCTATCGCATGGTTCTTAACCCCAAGGTTGGCAACTTGGATGAAGTCCATGGCTATCTCCGCACCTTGTTGGTCAAGACTCATCAATTGAAGACCACTGGGAGGAAGCTTGATATTGCGGATTTCATTTGGAATGAGTTGTTTGTTGTCATCATGAATAAGAAGAATGCTTGTCATGGGCCCCTTGTCATGAAGATCCTCCTATGGGCTTGGAATCATCGCTTTCCGTCCGAGGGTCTTGGAGATCCCAAGCTGTGGATTGAACACAAGCCCAAGAAGCTGCTCATCAAGGATCATACCGAGAAGCATAAGGATGACAAGGCCAAGGACAAGACCGCTGAAGACACTGCTGGTCCCTCACGGGCTCCTATGAAGGCAGATGGTTTTGCATGGATGGCACGGCGAATGAAGAAGATTTTCTGTATGTCCAAGGCCATGGAGTTGCGCACTTCGGAAAATCACAAGGAGGACAAGATGGCTCGTCAACGCGACATTCAACGTCGCCATGATGATGGAGAAGAGGATGTGCATTCTGGTTCGGAGATGAACATCACCACTTGGAGCAATTGGCAAGCTAAGGATGAAGAGGGTCACATTTTCACTTGGTCCGATTATGAGGGTGAACCCGAAGTCTCCTCACGTCGCCGTCCTCGCCCCCCAAGCAACGAAGACCTCTCCGACTAGGGTTTGGGACACTAGCTATGGTTTCTCCCTTTTTGGTGTCTTGATGCCAAAGGGGGAGAGATGTCTATTAGGTTTTCGAGGGATTTGCATGGGTTAAGTCACAAGCTTTTGGTGTTCTCTTTGATTCTTATGAGCTTGTGAACTTTGTTTATTATCGCTTCAAGTACTTTGTTATGCATGGTGTAAGACATGTTTAAACTTGTTATTTGTGTTAAACCTCCTATGTTAGTTGCAAGATTTGTGTGGTCATGTTTTATCTATCTTGCATGGTTTGAAAAATCTAGGGGGAGTGTTGATCCTAGTCGATGTGCATTTTTGATCTTCAAAGACTACTCTTGAGTAGTGCACATATCTAGGGGGAGCTCCGTCTAAATTTTTCGAATCATTTTGTAGCAAATCATTGTATTGTCATCAATCATCAAAAATGGGGAGATTGAAAGAGCATTGTTGCTCTTAATCATGTTTTGATGTTGACGATAATATAAAGGTTGCATCTAACAAGTTTATGCAAGATTAAACAGGTTTTATATATACCTCCATGATGATGTGAAAGACACACGCTCGTTGGGAACCCCAAGAGGAAGGTATGATGAGTGCAGCAGCAAGTTTTCCCTCAGTATGAAACCAAGGTTTATCGAACCAGTAGGAAGTCAACGTTGCTCTGAAGGTGTTGGTGGAGGAATGTAATGCGGCGCAACACCAGAGATTCCAGTGCCAACGTGGAACCTGCACAACACAATCAAACTACTTTGTCCCAACGAAACAGTGAGGTTGTCAATCTCACCGGCTTGCTGAAAACAAAGGATTAGACGTATAGTGTGGAAAATGATGTTTGTTTGCAGAGAATGAAAAAGAACAATGATTGCAGTAGGCTGTATTTCAGATGTAAAAGAATGGACCGGGGTCCACAGTTCACTAGTGGTGTCTCTCCATAATAAAATACTAACATGTTGGGTGAACAAATTACAGTTGGGCAATTGACAAATAGAGAGGGCATAACAATGCACATACATATCATGATGATCACTATGAGATTTAGTTGGGCATTACGACAAAGTACATAGACCGCCATCCAGCATGTATCTGTGTATAAATAGTCCACCTTCAGGTTAGCATCCGCACCCCTTCCAGTATTAAGTTGCAAGGAACAGACAATTGCATTAAGTATGGTGCATAATGTAAACAACACTAATATCCTTAGACAAAGCATTGCTATTTTACCCCTAGTAGCAACAGCACATCCACAACCTTAGAACTTTCTGTCACTGTCCCAGATTAAATGGAGGCATGAACCTACTATCTAGCATAAATACTCCCTCTTGGAGTTACAAGCATAAACTTGGCCAAAGCCTACACTAATAACGGAGAGCATGCAAGATCATAAACAACACATATATGATAGATCAATAATCAACTTGACATAGTATTCAATATCCATCGGATCCCAACAAACACAACATGTAGCATTACAATAAGATGATCTTGATCATGATAGGCAGCTCACAAGATCTAAACATGATGGCACAAAAGGAGAAGACAACCATCTAGCTACTGTATGGACCCGTAGTCCAGGGATGAACTACTCACGCATCACTCCGGAGGCAGGCATGGCGATGTAGAGCCCTCCGGTGATGATTCCCCTCTCCGGCAGGGTGCCGGAGGAGAACTTCTGAACCCCCGAGTTAGGGTTGACGGCGGCGGCAGCGGATGTTTTCTGGAATAATGGCTCGGTGTTTTAGGGTTTTCGCGTCTGGAGGAATAAATAGGCAAAGGGGCGACGTCGGTGGAGGCGCAGGGCCCGCTCCCCATAGGCTGGCGCGACAGGGGGCCCACTCCCGCCACCATATGGGGAGGGCGCCCTGCTGCCCCCCTTCGTCTCCTCTTCGGACTTCTGGAACGTGTCGGGAAAAATAGGCATCTGGGATTTTGTTTCGTCCGATTCCGAGAATATTTCCAGAACAGCTTTTCTGAAACCAAAAACAGCAGAAAACAAGAACTGGCACTGTGGCATCTTGTTAATAGGTTAGTCCCAGAAAATGCATAAAAATGCTATGAAGTGTGAATAAAACATGTAGCTATTGGTATAAAACTAGCATGGAACATAAGAAATTATAGATACGTTGGAGACGTATCAAGCATCCCCAAGCTTAGTTCTACTCGTCCTCGAGTAGGTAAATGATAACAACAATAATTTCTGAAGTGACATGCTACCAACATAATCTTGATCAATAATATTGTAAAGCATATGAGCTGAGATCTAATCATTCAAAGCAAAAGTCTATAATTGATATAAAAGACAACAAAACAAGTTAGTTAAACAAGCTAAAAGTTTTCATGAATAATTGCTTTAAAGACATGAAACCGTACAAGGTTCATTAAAGATGTGTTAAGTATCCAATGTAGGAGTTCTATCCTTCAATTCCAAGCATCAAGTAATCTTTCACAACAAAGGAGGATTTAGCCAAGTAAAAATAAACATGAACATCATGAATCAACTGTTTCGAAGTCTACTCAACCGGTGAGCGTAAGCATTTGGTTTTGGCACCAGGATGTTATGGCTAAAAGATCATTGATGAGGGTTTGGAAGGCCAAAGGAAGAAAGTCTCACAAAGCTATAAGTGATCATTAGACAAGAGGAAATCTTATAATCGAAGCTATGTAAGGAGTAGTGATTGCCATGCAAGGGATGCACATAGAGCTATATGTGTATGAAAGCTCTCCAATGGAACTAGTGGGGGTGCATCCAACTTGGTTGCTCATGAAGACCTAGAGCATTTGAGGAAGCTTATCATTGGAATATATAACCCAAGTTTTATAGTGTAAATTCCCCACATAGTTATACTAGTAAAACATGAAAACTCTCTCACATGGAGTACAGGTGCTAAACATGAGCACAAATGATGACTATGAATAATGCAGGTGCTTCAACATGAGCACAAGTGTGGATAAATGATAGTAATGTTGCCCCCTTTTTCTTTATTCTTTTTTTTCTTTTCCTTTTTTCTATTTTTTTTTCTTTTTCTGTTTCTCTTTTCGATGGCCTCCATGCCTCTTTTCACTTTCAGGGGCAACACTCTAATATGACAACACACTTTTTGTTACAAATAACTCACAACGAACTAAAACATGATGTAAACTGTATGCCTCTACCAGTGTAGCAGGATATGCAATGATCTAGCGTAACATGGGTAAACCGCACATCAGCTGTATAGAATCATGCAAAGCAATATGTATATGATGAATGACAGCAAGTCATGTAGTGTAAGATGGAAGTTGCATGTCAATATATCTCGGAACAACTATGGAAATGTTGTAGTAGGTAGGTATGGTGGCTGTTTTGAGCAAGATGTATGGGTTTATGTGTAGGAGAACAAGAGGAAGGTCTCCCACGGGGCAATGTCGGTGGAGGCCCGAGGGCTCCTCCCCACATGGCGGCGCGCCAGGGGGCCCACCCACGCCGTGGCATGGGGAGGGAGCCTCGGTGCCCCCCTTCGTCTCTCCTTCGGACTTCGTGTACGTGTCGGAAAAATCGGAGTGTGGCTTTTGTTTCGTCCAATTCTGAGGATATTTCCAGAACAGCTTTTCTGAAACAAAAAACAGCAGAAAACAGGAACTGGCACTGTGGCATCTTGTTAATAGGTTAGTCCCAGAAAATGCATAAAAATGCTATGAAGTGTGAATAAAACATGTAGCTATTGGTATAAAACTAGCATGGAACATAAGAAATTATAGATACGTTGGAGACGTATCACTCCATTGTCTCTACGCGGTGAAAAGGAGCAAAAGAAGTGAAAGTCTCCAGGGGGCGGTAGTACCGCTGGGATAGGCGGTAGTACCGCCGGCTCCCTGGGACTCGCTGCTAAGGGCAGCACCGCTGAAGGTACCGCCGTTTCGGCGTTCTGCGCGTGGTCTCGGTACCACCAGCGGTACCGCCAGCGGCACCACCTGGTACCGCCATTTGAAGAAGAGCAGCGAAGATTCGGTACCGCCGCAGGTACCGCCGCGGGTGCCGCCATTTCGGCAGTTCTGCCCGTGGTTCCGGTACCTCCAGCAGTACCTCCTGGTACCGGCGAGGTGGGAAGCGAGCAACGAGGAGGAAGACCGTTGACTGGCCTTGAGGCCGCTGAGAAGACCGCGGCGGTAGTACCGGCTATCCCAGCGGTACTACCGCTCGCGTGGGGTTCTATCCCCCAACGGGCAGAAGGGAGGGAGGGAGTATTTATACCCCTCCACCTACCTTGGAACATTTTGAGCTGCTAGAATTGAATCCCCATTTATTGCCAAAGCCCCATTATTGCAAAAGCTTCAATCTCCTAGATCTCCCACTCCATCCACCCAATCGTCTTGATTCTTTGAGGAGTGAAGGAGGAGGTCTAGATCTACATCTCCACCGAAGGAATTTCCGTTCCCCCCACACTTCACGTGTGGATTCTACATCTTGGGTTGCTTGTAACCCTAGGTGTCTTTGTGAGTCTCGAAGGGAGTCCGAGGCATTGTTGGGAGGCTCCAACTCATTGTGGAGTTCCCCGACCTTTGTGTACCGGCTTGGTCAACGCCTTCAAGGTGACCTCATAGTGGATGAGCCAAACCCACGGGTAAAGCTCACGGAGAATAGAGTGAGCACATCCGTGCTATTGGAGCGCCTAAGTGGCTCCACACTCCTCCAACGTAGACGTACTTCCCTTGGGAAGGAACTACGGGAAACATCTCCGTGTCTCCACTTTGCGGTTATTGTCAGCCCAGTAGGAACCAGGGTGTACTGGGCCAGGCCTCTATAACCCTCAACACTCGGCGAGTGAATTTCGCTAAGGACCAGGACTGCAAGCCTGGGGAGCCCGCGGGGCAGAATCGCCTCGCGGAGGCCTGAGGAGGCAGCTAAGGCCTGTGGAGCCTTTACTCCGCTGCCCCCTCTCCAAGGAAGCTTTCCCTGAAGGGAAGTCAACGCAGAATCCTCCACAGGGCGTTCCCGCCCACGCGAGGGTTCCTTCACTGTAAAGCAAGCTCTGCGGAGCGCACATGGCTTCCGCAGCGGCCGCTGAGTGACCGCGCCTCTGCGCAGGGTGACGATGGAGCTACAGTCCCACTTTGGTGATAAAGGAGTCAACAAAGCGGGGCGACGGCGCAGACCACCAACTTTCCTCTTTGGTGATAAGGGAGCAGGCCGGCGCTACGCGCCAAACGCGACGTCACCGTGGGGACTCCCCCGCTCCTCTGCGGCAGCAGCTGGCCGTCCTGGATGGACGGCGGCCTCTCTGCTGCGGCCTCAGCTTTTGGACGCCCAAGCAGCTGTGCACCGTGCTCCCGACCGTTGTCGCCATGTGGTAGCCCCTCCGCTGCAGAAGGACAGGGAGGAGGCCCGCGGCGCCTATAAAAGGGGCTGGTGCACCACCGTAGCAGGGAGATCGAACACATTTTACTCCTAGTCTAGCTACTTGCGCGCAAGGGAGAAGAAGACAGTAGCTTCCCTCCCCTTGTACGCGCCATTGCCATAGCTGTGCCCTCGGCAAGCACGTTGTACTGTAACCTCTACAAGCAGCAATACAGACAGGCAGGACGTAGCGGTTTTACCTCCATAAGAGGGCCGTGAACCTGGGTACGCGCCGTGTCTCTCTCTGCTGTGATGTCCCTCCTCAGGCACGACGAGCAGCGTCGCCGCGCCGGATGAGGGTTGATTGACGTCGTGTTCAGCCCCTTACACGAACTCTCTTCGCGAGTGTGACTGCCCCTGTTTCGTGGGAGTCATTCTCCGACAATTGGCACGCCAGGTAGGGGGCTGAGGCGCGCATTCAACCTCCATCGACCTCTGCGCCATGGCGGACACTCGCGCTGCTCGCGCCAACCGGCGCGCGTCAGGCAGAGCTGAGACCGAGCCCGTCGTCCACACCACCAGGCCACGCGGCCGTCCGCGCACCAACCGCGCTTCGGGGCGCACTACTGCGGAGCCACGCGTGGAGCACCCCGAGGATGAGGACGACCGCTACGACGAAGACGTCGACCACGAGCACAGCGAGGACGCTGAGTCCTCGCATCCATCTCGGCGCCAAAGCGCGTCCACGCTTGGACGCCCGGCGCCCAGCCCAAACACTGCGCTGCTCATGGCAGCAGAGCTCTTCCGCTACCGCCCCACCGCCGAGGCGCACGACAACTGGCTTGGCCGTCTCCAGCACCTCGTCGACATCGCGGCTGCGCCGCGCGCGGTTCCAGCACCTTCGCGCTCCCTGGTGCACCACAACTCCGGGCGGCAGGCACCGCCGCGCATGGAGCACCTCCGCCTCCGCCTCCGCCAGGACCACCTCCGGCTGCGGCAAACAAAGCCGCCTCTCACGCGTCCTCGCCGCATGATTGTCAAATCGTGCAGCGGACGCCGCCGGACGCGCGGGTGGAGATGGAGCGCCAGCGGGACCTCCAGAAGCGCATCGTCGAGGAAATTGGCCAGGCCGGGCGCCAAAACCGCAGAGCTCTCCAGGGCGGCGTGGCCACGTACGCCACAGGCTGCACGGCCTTCACCCGCAACCTGCGCCGCGTCGTCTGGCCGCAGAAGTTCAGGCCAGACCTCCCCAAGGGCTACGATGGCACGAACAACCCCATCGAGTTCCTGCAGCTCTACACCACCTCCATCCAAGCTGCGGGAGGAGACGACAAGGTCATGGCGAACTGGTTCTCGCACGCCCTCAGGGACTCTGCCCTGTCGTGGCTCCTGAACCTCCCTGAGGACTCCATCGACTCCTGGGAGGACCTCTGCAAGCAGTTCGTCGCGAACTTCAAGGGCACGTACGAGCGCGCCCTCACCTACAACGACCTGCGCGCCGTACGCCAGAAGTCTGGCGAGACTCTCCGCAAGTACATCCAGCGCTTCAGCCAAGTCCGCAACAAAATCCCCAACATCCCTGACTCGCACGTCATTGCTGCCTTCAGAGAGGCGTCACCAACCGCAGGATGCTTGAGAAGCTCGGCATCCACGATACCCTCTCCTCTGTCGTGAAGCTCTTCGACATCGCAGACAAGTGTGCCAAGGCTGAAGAGGGTCTCCTCTTCACCAAGGTGGCCTCTGCAGACGACCCTCCAGAGGGATCCAAGGCCCACAAGAAGCGTGACGAGACCAAGCGCAAGCCTACTGCTGTGCTGGCTGCTGAGCCCGGCGCTAAGCACGCTCGAGAGGACTCTCAGAGGATGGCGAGAAGAAGATGGACAACCGTCCCTTCTGCATCTACCACAACAGGCGCGGCCACGCGACAGAGAACTGCTACGACCTCAAGCAGCTGAGCAAGAAGCGCGAGCAGGAAGAAGGCAGCGGTGGTCGCGGCAGAGGCCGTAACTACCGCAAGGGCGGACGCAAAGGTGGCTACCAGAAGCCTCAAGGGACTCAGGCCAACGCCGCTGAGAAGAACAACAACCTCCCTGACGAGGAGCCTGGGGGCTACCAGGCCCCTAGAGGCGCCATGGCGTGCATCCTCGGCGGGGCTCAGGCGCCCAAGTCCAACAATCAGTTCAAGCAGTTCGCCCGTGAGCTCAACGCAGCGCTGCCTGGGGTGGAGACATCGCGTCCCCTCAAGTGGTCTCAGTACACCATCGCCTTTGACGCCAAGGACCACCCCAAGTCGACCAAGACTGTAGGCACCCTCCCGCTGGTGTGCACCCCCACCATCAACAATATCGCCGTCGGCAAAACGCTCATTGATGGGGGTGCAGGCCTGAACGTCATCTCCGTCGAGACCTTTGAGACGCTTCAAGTGCCCTACGAGTGGCTTATGCCCTCCAGGCCCTTCACAGGGGTCACCAGCGGCTCAATCTCGCCTCTGGGGCAAGTGAGGCTTGCAGTCACCTTTGGCACGCAGCAAAACTATCGCACCGAGCTCATCGACTTCGACGTCGCGCACATTGGCCTGCCCTACAACGCCATCCTCGGCTACCCCGCCCTCGCGAAGTTCATGGCCGTCACGCATCACGCCTACAACATGGTCAAGATCCCTGGCAGCGGCGGCACCATCACCATCCATGGTCACGTACAGGACGCTACACGCGCTGTCGAGCTCGCCTACAAAGCCGCTGCCATGGCGTTCCCTGCTGACGAAGACCTGGAGCCCCTCGCGAGGCCCAAGAAGAAGAAGCAGCTGTTCTCTCGGGGGCTGAGGGCTCGGGACTAGCGTCACCATAGGCGCTGGCTTGCCTCCCAAATAGGAAAGCGCGCTCGTCGCCTTCCTTCGGGCAAATTCTGACATGTTCGCATGGACTCCGTCAGAAATGTCCGGCGTACCAAGGGAGGTGATCGAGCACCACTTAGCTGTGTGTCCAAGCGCACGCCCCGTCAAGCAGAAAGCACGGAAACAAGCCCCTGAGAAGCAAGCCTTCATCATCAAAGAAGTAGAAAAGCTAAAAGCAGCAGACATTATTCGAGAAGTTGCCCACCCCACCTGGGTCTCTAATGGCGTGGTTGTCCCAAAACCCAATGGGGGAGGCCGGCTCTGCATCGATTACACTGATGTAAATAAAGCCTGCCCCAAGGACCCATACCCCATGCCAAGGATTGATCAGATCGTGGACTCCACAGCCGGCTGTGATCTCCTCTGTTTTCTGGACGCCTTCTCAGGCTACCACCAGATCAAAATGGCTAAAGAGGACGAGGAGAAAACAGCATTCCTCACCCCCTGTGGCGTGTATTGCTACACTTGCATGCCCTTCGGGTTGAAGAACGCCGGCGCCACCTTCCAGAGGCTCATGAGGATCGCCCTGGGGGCTCAGATGGGAAGAAATGCAGAGGCATATGTTGACGACATCGTAGTCAAGTCTCGCGAGGGAGACACTCTCTTGAAGGACCTCGAGGAGACCTTCGCCAGCCTGCGCAAGGTGAACATCAAGCTAAACCCCGCCAAGTGCGTCTTCGGGGTACCTTCAGGCAAACTCCTCGGGTTCCTCGTGTCCCATCGCGGCATAGAAGCAAACCCTGACAAGATCAAGGCCATAGAAGAAATGCAGCCACCTCGCCGCCTCAAGGACATGCAGCGCCTAGCTGGGTGCATGGCCAGCTTGGGCCGCTTCATCTCCAAGTTTGGCGAGAGGGCCCTGCCATTTTTCAAGATCATGAAGAAGTCCGGCACCTTCAAGTGGACTCCAGAGGCAGACAAGGCATTTGAGGACTTGAAGAAGTACTTGGCTAGCGCACCAGTTATGGTAGCCCCCAGGACGGGCGAGCATCTAAAGCTGTACCTTGCAGCCACTCCACAAACCGCAAGCGCCGTCCTGGTGGTCGAAAGAGAAGAGCCAGTCCTCCCCAAGAAAAGTGCTGCCACTCCAAGTCCAGAGCCTCCCGACAAGGAAAAAGTCCCTCCAGGCCCAGAGCCAGACCCACAGCCAGCTGTCGAGCCTACTACAGGCACCCCTGCTGAGACTCCTCCACAAGGAAACCTCGCCAAAGGGCCTGAGGAGTCCTCGAGGGAGCCAACGCCGCGTCACCCTCCACAACCCTTGTCGAGCATCCTGTCTACTATGTCAGTACTGTGCTAAGAGATGCTCGCGAGCGGTACCCTACGCAGCAGAAGCTCCTTCTCGCCCTGCTCATCGCCTCCAGAAAGCTGCGCCACTACTTCCAGGGCCACCCTGTCACGGTGGTCACATCATTCCCCTGGAGCAAATCCTGCGCAACCCCAACGCCACTGATCGCGTAGCAGGGTGGAACATCGAGCTGCAGCCTTTCAACTTGCGTTTTGACACCACAAGGGTCATCAAAGGAAGAGCACTGGCAGATTTTGTCGCCGAATGGACAGACCCAACTCCTGAAGAGCCTCCTGAAGCAGAAACTGTACCGCCTGGAGATACAATGCCAAGCCACTGGACCATGCACTTCGATGGAGCTTTCTCCTGCCGCAACGGAGGCGCTGGCGTTGTCCTGACCTCACCTAAAGGCGACAAGCTCACTATGCCATCCAGTTGTGTTTCACGATGGACAAGATCTCCAACAACATCGCTGAATATGAAGGCCTCCTCGCCGGGCTCAGAGCTGCCATTGCCCTCGGTGTCAAGCACCTACTCATCAAAGGCGACTCCCAGCTCCTGGTCAACTTCTCCAACAAGAGCTACACCCCTAAAGACAGCCATATGGCTGCCTACCTTGAAGAGGTCCGCAAGCTCGAGAAGCACTTCAGGGGCATGGAGCTCATGCACATCCCGCGCAAGGAGAACCAGGAAGCAGATGACATCGCCAAGCGCGCATCGCGAAGGGAGGCCCAGCCCGCAGGTGTCTTTGAAGAGAGGCTCTCCAAGGCGTCCATAAAGCAGCCGCTGCAAGCACCAGCTACAAGCACAGACGAAGTACTCCCACCACCTCCCACAGGTGGCGCACCCAACTGTGGCCCATCCTCAGGGGAGCGTCTGATGCTAACCATGGTGCACCAAGAAACAGGCTGGGTTGACGAGCTCAAGGACTACTTGCTAAAAGGAGTCCTTCCCGAGGAAGACGCAGAGGCAGAACGAGTCGCTCGACAAGCGAAATCCTATTACATCCTTGAGGAGACCTATACCGCAAGCGCCCAAATGGCATTGCCCTCAAGTGTGTGCCTCCTGAGGAAGGACGCATGCTCCTCAGGGACATACACAGTGGAGAGTGCGGCCACCATTCCTGCGCGCGCACCCTCGCTGGCAAGGTCTTCAGGAGCGGTTTCTACTGGCCTCAAGTGCTTCAAGATGCCGTCACCATCGTTCAGTCTTGCGATGCATGCCAGTTCCACGCCAAGCAAGTCCATCAGCCTGCACTGGGACTCCAGACCATCCCGCTCTCCTGGCCGTTCGCGGTCTGGGGGCTGGACATCTTGGGACCCTTCCCGAGATCGCAAGGGGGCTACCGCTTCCTCTTCGTGGCTGTTGACAAGTTCACCAAATGGGCAGAGGTTGAAGCGGTGCGCACCATCCCAGCCAGGGCAGCCGTGAAGTTCATCAGAGGCCTGGTCTGCCGCTTTGGTGTGCCAAACCGCATCATCACCGACAATGGCTCACAGTTCACCAGCGGCATCTTCAGGGCTTACTGCGAGAGCCTCGGCACCAAGCTCTGCTTCGCCTCGGTAGCTCACCCACAGAGCAATGGTCAAGCCGAGCGAGCAAATGCTGAGGTCCTCAAGGGCCTCAAGACGAGAAGTTTCAACCGCCTCAAGGGCTATGGCAAGGGCTGGATCGATGAGCTCCCCTCCGTGCTCTGGTCCATCCGCACGAACCCTACAAAGCCCACTGGTGAGACGCCATTCGCCCTGGTGTATGGAGCCGAAGCAGTCCTCCCCACAGAGATCAAGCACGGGTCCGCAAGGGTCCTTGCCTTCAATGAGGACAATCAAGAAGACCTCCACAACGACGACCTGCTGTTCCTCGACGGGTTGCGCCGCCGAGCCGCCCTCAGAGCGGCAAAGTACCAGCAAGACCTGCGACGCTACCACAGCCGCCACATACGTCCGCGCACTCTCGAGACAGGCGACCTTGTCCTCAGGAGGATCCTCTCCAGGGAAGGTCTCCACAAGCTCTCGCCCATGTGGGAAGGCCCCTACAGGGTCGCGCATGTCGCCAGACCTGGCGCGGTGCGCCTCGAGACGGAGGACGGCATCCCGGTCAAGAACCCTTGGAACATCGCGCATCTACGCAAGTTCTACCCGTGATCTCTATCACACCAGGCATTTTTTGTCTCTAGAGGAAAGCGCACAGCTTCACCTCCAAGCTTCACAAAAGCTTCTCTCTCTGAGGGCCAGTCCCTCTGAGCTCTTCCTGTAACGTGCCGCCGCAGGCCGTGAAGAGTCTCAGCCACTGAATGTGGTCCCCATGCCTCGACATGGAAACTTTATCTTGGCAAGCCCAAGTGTAACGAACCAATTCGTTTCCTAGTGAAACATTGCGCTGCGGCGCCGCTATGTAATATTTTGGGGGTGAGTTTTAGTTCTCATTACTCTGTGTTTTCATTCGCGCTCATATCTTTCCCCTTGCGCACCTCGCGAGCGGGGGCTGAGTACGGTGACTGTGCCTCGGGAGCATCCCAGCAGCACCGCAAAATCCAAAAGGATCCGAGCTCTAACACGTGAGCACGCTCTCACGCCTGTTACCTCACCAAAGAGCTCTGGCCCAGGGGCTTGCTCCCAAACCTGCCACCTCACCTAAGGACCTTTGGTACTTACTCTCCTCGCGAGGCACCCATGAGGAAACCTATAAGCGCGCATGAGTTTCTCTACCATGTTTTGCTTTGGTTCCACCTCTAACCTACACAGGGAACAAGAGTCCCCCCAAGGCTCGTGGAGTCACGCTCCAGACCCAAAGAGGGAAGCACACCTTCAGGGAAATCAACGCCCTCCACGAGGCCAGAACCTCGCTAAGCTAAGTCCTGCGCTTACACCTCAGGCGTTGTGTTTTTCCTCTCACGAGCAACTTCCGTCCCTCGGGCGGGTATTTTCTCCTTCGCATTTCATGGACTGCTTGAGCGTCAAAGGGGAGCCCTCGAGCATCGCGACTCGAGAGCTCTTACCTCTCTAAGCCTTAAACACCCCCCGGCCTTGCTGAGTCATTGCTCTGGCATACCGTAGTGGCGGAGTCATAGCGCTAAGAGACGGGTCCTGACGACGTAAAGCGAAAAAGGCATGGAATAGGGATAAAATGCCCGTCGAGGGGCACACACATTGCAGCACAATAAAGTGTTTTACAGACCATCACAAATGAAACAAAGTCTTTAAACAAAGATAACTTGCGCCTCAGGCGCGACTTGTGGCAGGAGCAGCTTAAGCAGAAGTCTTGGCGGCCTCATCCTCCTCAGCGTCATCTTCCTCCGCGCCTTCCTCCTCGACGTCTTCCTCCTCGCCAGAGGCCGGCTCTTCAGCGACCCTCTTGAAGCGGTTGACATAGTCGTTGATCTCCTCCCGCAGCGAGTTGAGAGGCGCGTCTCGATCTGAGCATCCCCATGGGCTCGGTCACGGACTCGAAGTCGAAGCATGGATATAGGCGCTTGAGGTTGACGAAGACGCGCTCGACCGCCACCAGCAGGAGCTTGCGGCACTCCTCGTCGACAACATCGTCGAGTTCCGCCACAGGGCCCTCAAGGACGGAGAAGAGCTGGTCGAAGTAGGCAGATACGTGGCGACGTCGGCGTTCCCGTGGACGGGGACGGCAGGAGCATCCACCCCCAGCTTCGCAGCAAGAGCGTTCCCGCGCGTCACCAAAGATCGGAACATACGCTCCCGCTGCTGCGTCAAGACCCGTGCCGCCACCGCGCTCTGCTCAGCCTCCTCGACCCTCTCCACAACAGGGGCCACCTGCGCATTCAACTCCTGCATGTCTGCCATCAGGGCTGTGAGGTCCTGCTCCGAGCGCTCGAGGGCCTGTTCCGTGCGGAGATTAGCGTCCTTGGCGCGCTTCAGCGAGGATTTCAAGTTGGCGTTCCACTCCTCCAGCTGGCGAATGCGCTTGCCGAGCTCTCTGCGTTTTTCTGGAAGCCGTCCTCCTGCTTCTTGAACTTCCCAGTACTCCCGGGAGACGGCCTGTGTGACAGCAGTGCGGTACTCTTTTTGCTTGGTGAGGGCCTCCGCCTCCGCCTCCTTTTTCTTCTCGGCAAGCTTTGGTTGGCCTTCTCCACAAGCTCCCGGTGCCGCTCCACCTCCTTGTCGTGCTTGCCCATGGCCTCAGCCAAGCTGCTCTCGCGGGACTCCAAGGCCTCACGTTCTGTGTTCATGTCTGTTTCCGCCTGCTCCAGTTTCTCCTCACGCTTGAGCACCTCAGCTTCGCGTGTCCATGGCCTGCTCGCGAGCCTCCAGCGACAGACGATGCTGCTCCAGAGACTTCCTCACCACCTCAGCTTCAGCAATTATCTTCTCCTCGCGGCTGGCCAGCTCCTTGCGCTGGTCGGCGAGGGAGGTCTCGATAGCCGCTCGGTCTGAGGCTGCAGCCTGGCGCTCCGCCACAGCCGCCTCCCGATCCTCTGCAGCCGCCTTGCGTTCCGCCTGGACCGGCGCCAAGGCCCTTGCGCCTCGCGCTCCGCGTTCTCGCGGATCTCCTGGGCCTGCCGCGTCGCCTCGTCGCGCTGCGCCTGAAGGCTTGGTCGTCAGGGCCACTCCGCCGCCTGACTTCGAAGAAGCGGGCCCAGTCAGCAGCGAGGGCGTCGTACCTCCTGCCAAGCTCCGCCTCTCAAGGGCAAGTTGGGTTCTAGCCCGTCTAGGGTGCCCCTCACCAAGCGGAGGGCAGCTTGGCGGCACGCGCTGCTCCGGCTCCGGTCGCTCAAGACCAAGGCCCAAGAGCCCTCACGTGGCGCAGCGTCCTCCACCCCAGCGCCAGCCTCTGGTGCTGAAAGCACAGTGCTTGGACCAGGGTCAACACGGGGCCCCAGGAGCGGGCCCCCACCGTCTTGTGCGTCGTTGTTCTCCACGACCACCTCCTCGTGGGCCTCGGGGGCTGGCGAGGGAGGCCTAGCCACCAGTGGCTCAACCGCAGCCTCGCCTGCTGCGGCCTCAGAAGAAGTGGCCTCCCCCTCAGGCTCGGAATTTGGAGGGGGCGGCGGAGGAGTTCCCTCCTCCATCTCGGCGTCGGCGCCTCCCGGCGCCTGTGTGCTGGTCCCCGCCGTCTCCACGGCGGGTGTCTCTGGGGGCTCCAGTGGAGCATCAGGGCGCGGCGGCGACGGAGCCTTCGCCACCTCCTCAATCTGACTCTCGGCAGGAGGTGGCGAGGCAGTTGCTTCTTCAAGGGGCGTCTCCCCCACAGGCCTCATGGCCTCGTCAAGCTGGCCCTGTGGTGACTGTCACCACGGGCTCCTCAGTCCTTCTTCAAGGGGCGCCGTAGGCCCCTCAACAACGGGCGTAGCGCCGCGCCGCACGTCCGCAGCCTTGCGGAGTCGGCGGCGCTTCGCATGAACCAGATCCCTGATAATCAAGACAGTGAGATCCTCGAGAAAGGCAAGAACTCTCGATAAGCAAGAACAAGTCAAGAAGAAACAGTACTCACCCAGATGGCTTGGCGCGGGTGTCCACCCACACCTTGTTGGCAGAGCGCCTCAGCCTTCCTCTTAAGAGGAGTGCTCTCCAGGCTTCTGGCGGCCCTGTCGTGGATGGCCTTAGTGCGGGGCTCGCGCCGCTTTGCCATGGCCTCCGGGCCGCTATCTTCTCCGTCTTCGTCTTCTTCTTCTGTGGCCCGTCGTGACGGGGCTACCACAAAATCCTCGTCCACATCGGATGATACCTCCAGGATCTCCTCCTCAGGGGCCGCCTGCTTTGAAGAGCTCGCCTCCCCTGACGAGGGGTTGACTCCTCCTGTGGCGGCGTCAGCTTCGGCATCTGAAGCAGCAGAGGACTCGCCGAACAAGTCTTCCTCCACCACAGGCGCCGCAGCCCCCTTCACCTCTTCTCCCTCCAAGCCCTCTGGCGTGAACGTCGGCATCATCTCCAGAACTGCCAGGCGCTTCTTTGGAGTGAGCTGGTGGAGGGGCCTCAGGTGCTCAGTGCCCGGAACAGGGATCTCCGGGGCGATGAAGAGCGTGCCTAAGATGGAGGCGACGTCGTCTGGCGCGTGGGTGCTGAGGTGCAAGCGCATTGGGTCTGCCGGGCCGGAGTACATCCACACCGGCTTCGTGTGCGCCTGAAGGGGAGCGATGCGCCGCCTCACGAAGTCCTCAGCGACCATCTGCCCCGTGAGGCCAGCCTCGCGGACGAGCTTCATGCGCGAGACCAAGTGGGCAATCTTCTGGTGCTGGAACTTCTCGCTGGACCAATTTGAGTTCTTTAGCGGCGGCGCCTCAGGCTCATCGAAGAAGGCGTTCCGCTCCTTGGCGTCGACGAGAACCCACTTCTGGCGGAAGTCCTCCACCTTCTTCGTCACCCTCGTGACGGCCTTGTCGCCATCCCACGACATGGGGATGTAGACGGCGCCCATCCCGTCTGCGATGCGGAAGGACACGCACCCAGACCGCTCGCCGGGCGCCGTGTTGCGGAGCGCGTAGAAGCTCCGGAAGAAGGCCACGGAAGGCATCACTCCCAGATACGCCTCGCAGAGGTAGGCGAAGATGGCGAGAATCAGGATGGAGTTCGGGTGGAGGTGCAGGAGTTGGATCTGATAGAAAGACAGCACCTCCGCAAGGAAGGGAGAGAACGGCGGCACCAAGCTGGCGAACAGCGTGTGGACGAAAATGGGATACCACCCCGCCGCCAGCTTGCCGAAGCGCGCCGCCTTGACACCGCTGGCGCCATGCTCATTATTCCTCCCGGCGACGAGGACCTTCAGCCTATCCAGCGCCTCCGCTGTGGAGACGCGAGTGCCGATAAGAGCCGGCGCAAGCTCCTCCTCCTGCTGCGCTTCGGCGGAGGCCTCCACCATCGCCGCCTTGCCCTTCTTGGGGCCCATGGCTCACGAAGGAAGGGCGGCGGAAAAGCTCGGAGAAGAACGGAAATCGCCGGAGCAGTGGAGCGCCGGAGGTGTATGCAAGAAGGAAAGGGCGTAAATGCAGCGTAACTGCTGCCCGAACAGCCGCGGCAGGCTTTATATCACCACAGGATGGTTTCCGAGGCGTGGTGGATCCCGCCACGACGCCCACCTCCTCCGGAGAAGCCGAGACGCAGCAACCGCTCGCCACGTGTCTCAGGCCGGCCGGACACTTTGGGCCCATGCCACTTCGCCTGCGCCCCCTGGACCGCGTCGTGCCCGTCATGGGCCCGGGGGCTACTGTCAGCCCAGTAGGAGCCAGGGTGTACTGGGCCAGGCCTCTATAACCCTCAACACTCGGCGAGTGAATTTCGCTAAGGACCAGGACTGCAAGCCTGGGGAGCCCGCGGGGCAGAATCGCCTCGCGGAGGCCTGAGGAGGCAGCTAAGGCCTGTGGAGCCTTTACTCCGCTGCCCCCTCTCCAAGGAAGCTTTCCCTGAAGGGAAGTCAACGCAGAATCCTCCACAGGGCGTTCCCGCCCACGCGAGGGTTCCTTCACTGTAAAGCAAGCTCTGCGGAGCGCACATGGCTTCCGCAGCGGCCGCAGAGTGACCGCGCCTCTGCGCAGGGTGACGACGGAGCTACAGTCCCACTTTGGTGATAAAGGAGTCAACAAAGCGGGGGCGACGGCGCAGACCACCATACTTTCCTCTTTGGTGATAAGGGAGCAGGCCGGCGCTACGCGCCAAACGCGACGTCACCGTGGGGACTCCCCCCGCTCCTCTGCGGCAGCAGCTGGCCGTCCTGGATGGACGGCGGCCTCTCTGCTGCGGCCTCAGCTTTTGTGCCCATGGACCGCGCTCATGGACGCCCAAGCAGCTGTGCACCGTGCTCCCGACCGTTGTCGCCATGTGGTAGCCCCTCCGCTGCAGAAGGACAGGGAGGAGGCCCGGGGCGCCTATAAAAGGGGCTGGTGCACCACCGTAGCAGGGAGATCGAACACATCTTACTCCTAGTCTAGCTACTTGCGCGCAAGGGAGAAGAAGACAGTAGCTTCCCTCCCCTTGTACGCGCCATTGCCATAGCTGTGCCCTCGGCAAGCACGCTGTACTGTAACCTCTACAAGCAGCAATACAGACAGGCAGGACGTAGCGGTTTTACCTCCACAAGAGGGCCGTGAACCTGGGTACGCGCCGTGTCTCTCTCTGCTGTGATGTCCCTCCTCAGGCACGACGAGCAGCGTCGCCGCGCCGGATGAGGGTTGATTGACGTCGTGTTCAGCCCCTTACACGAACTCTCTTCGCGAGTGTGACTGCCCCTGTTTCGTGGGAGTCATTCTCCGACAGTTATTTCTATCCTTTACTTGTTGCTTCCGCTACGCTACTTACCTTGTTTGTATCATATAGGTTGCTATCATCTAGTGCACATCTAGTCAACCTTTGTTATACATTGCTCAAGCCCTAATTAATCGAAAAAGAATTAAAATTTGGTAGTCTCCTAATCACCCCCCCTTATAGTCGACATATCAATCTTTCACCCCTGCCCCTCCGTGATACCCACGAACCCCTGCGCCTCGAAAGCACATGCGGTCTAAAACTTGTTTGTTAAGTTTTCTTTTGCACGGTGCAGACAAATGCACTCGCAGCAATTTAGACCGCATACCATTCGTTTGTTGTCATATTCACAAGATGATACCACTATTTACTGTGATAGTTTTCAAATTTTCTAAGATATATTTATCCTACATGCAGGAAACAAATAAAAGAGAAATTGAAAGATGGGGAGAAGGGACTAGTATTTCTTCATTGTAAAGATATTCAATTATACGGTCGACATTAAATTTAGCTTTAGTATGATGCATATAACCAGGACAAATAAAGGCAGAAACGACAATAGAGAAATGAATGCAGTAAAAATATCAGAAAAGTATAAATGAACTAATAAATCAAAGCAGTACATCACGTTGTCGATATGCAAAAAGTAAGAACCGCCGCACCTCCGTGGCACCCACCTGGAAAGCACATGCTTCCATCATACTTTAGAAACCGTATGAGTAAAGCTTTCTCTCATGCGGTGTAGACAATACACTCGCAGTGGTTTAGACCGCATAGAATTCATCGGTTCCCATATTTACAAGATGGTACCAATATGTGTCGAGTGTCGACACATAAGCACCAGACACATTTTGGCACGAGCAAAATGCACCAGAAGTTCTATTTCTGTTTTCAGAATGCCAATTTAGTCCCTCACCAAAACCAAACAAAAAAAATAAAAAAAATCACCTATAGCAATGACGTTTTTTTCCCCATTACCATACATAAAAAAGGATACAATCAATTGCAAGCCATCTGCGATTCGTCAAAGATCCTCACGTTTGCCACATGGTAGTGCCATTTCTGGGGCTACAATTCATTGGCAATATTCAGTGCCAAAATATCCAATTATACCATCCTGTATTGTGATAAATGTTTCAAATTTCCTAAAATGATTTTGCTAGAAAATATGCCAGAAATAAAGAAGAGAGAAAATAGGGAGGAGACGGGGAAAAGGCTGGCTGACGAGTGACGACGCCATTGACCCGCGTCGTTTCCTCTTCGCTAAGGCATAGACAAGTACTAGTTAAATTTCGGCGCGTCGTCACGCCGCGCCCTTGAAGAATTTGGGAGGATTTTGAAAATTTTAAATTTTGAAATTTGAAAGTAGGTTATGTATGCGAAAAATAGTCGGCATCTTTTTTTTTTTGTGTGATTGTGTTGATAAATTCTTTAAATTTTTTTCTGGTGGATGGAGTCAAAGTTACTGGTGTCACAACATTTGGTAGGTTTTGCAAAATTACCGTTGAACAATGTATGGAATCTGTTTTGAATTGTCCGAATTTTTTTTTCGTTTTGGAAAGTTTTTGAAGTTGGACTGATGTGAGTATTTTTTGAAATCTACAAATTTTGAAATAATTGAGGAAAAGTCACAAAGTATTTGGATTGAACCTTTTGATTTTTTTTAAAAGATTTGCAATAGTTGGGAAAAGGTTACAAAGTATATTATGTTGTCTTATTGTAATTATTTTGAAGTTGGATTGGATCGAGTGTTTTTTTCAAATTTGCAAGATTTGTAATAATTTAGATAAGGTTCCAAATAATTTGAAATGGTTATTTTGAGTTTTTACAATTTGTTTGGTTTGAATTTATTTGGAGTCGTATTTTAAAAGTTCTGAAAGTTTTGAAAATAGGAAAACAAAACAGGGAGGGAAAAAATAAAGCGGGCCGAGGCAACCGCAGAGTAGCCAGCCCAGCCCAGCATCCGGCCCAACTGGCCAGCCCAGGCCCACCGTGACGTCACGCTGACGTCACCGTGGGCGGAGCTCCCGCGGTGCTGCGGCAGCGACGACGACGCCGACGTCGAACCACGGCGACCCAGCACGCGCGGCTGGGCGCGCTGGACGCAGCTCGACGTGGGCTACGCAGGAGCGGTGGCGCCGCCACTTCTTGGTCGCCAGAGCGCCGCCGCCGGCGTCTGGACGCGGCCGCGGCCGCCGAGCGCAGCGTCGACGATTGCGGCGCGGACCTGGCTTCCCGGAAGGCGGCGCTAGGTGAGGATGGAGGGGAGGCGACGGCGAAGCGGGGCGTTTGCGTCGATTTGAACATGGAGGACCGTAGCGGCGAGGGCGTGCGACGGCACCGGCGGCGACGTCGGCCACGCGGGAGAGAGGGGAGGAGAGAGGGAGTAAGTGTGGGCAGTTTTACGACGGGTCCCCGTAGTTTCCTGTAATTATGTTTAGGTCCTTCACAGCGCTAAAATTTGGACTGCGGAGCTAATTTTGGGTACCGAGGGGGTTTCTTGCAAAACCGTGGCAGGAGTGTTTTGTGGGTCGTCGGATCGACAGCGGACGGCGCGGATCGAAGAGCTGTAGAACACTGTTCATCGAACAGTAACACTGTAGCTAAGATACAGTGACACGGTCGCTGAGAGGCTGAAATTTTGTTCATCTTTCATATAGTGAGTAATAATTTTCCGCGACAGCAGCAACCGCCGCAACTCCGCCATGCAGCCGCAGCACAAGCTCCCGCCGCGGGCGCCGTCGCCGCAGGGCTTCGGCGCCGGCCCGGCATTCCCGCATATGCAGGGGATCGGCAACGGCGCGTCGTCGTCACAGGCGGCGGCGGCGGCGGCGAGCGCGCGCGCGGCGGCGCAGATGGCGTACGAGGACGCCTGGAAGGCCAGCAACCCGGACTTCAGGACCCCCTTCGCCTCCGTCGAGGACGCCATCACGAGGTGCGTCGATCTCGATCCTCTCCGATCCCCCTCGTCGCCGCAGCCGTCGCGTCGTGGTTCATGTGTTTAGCGCGTGTTGTTGCTGCCTGTCGCGTTCTATGATTTTTCCCGAGGCTGAGCGGCCTTCTCTTGCTTGGCTCACCTTGATGAGTTGATTTGCCGTGGTGAGCACGGCCGCGATTGATCTTGCGTCGTGTCTTAGGAGTTGGGCGGTGAGATTAATTTGGTGCAGCAAATTGCAACTTCATGGAGAATTCTTAGATCAAGCAGGGAATAGTTGATTACACATAGATATATGCAGCGGGTTTGATCTCTGGCTGATTAAAACCATGGTTAACATGCACATTGAAGATTTTCTGATCAATATTTTTTCATGTGAATTTGTTGAAAAAAACACCAGTAGTAAACAGGGAAAAAGGGCCGATAGAAAATTGTCTCCTCTGAACTTTTTCATGTTCCCAGACAAAATGTTCTGAACATGTTCCTGTTTACCTGAAATGTGTACCAAGTTCTGAAGAAATCCGTACAAGTCTGAAGAATTAGTTGATCATTTTTTCCTTTTGCAGAGATAACTCTACTTTGTGCTCCTCATGAATGAATAGGGATCATGTCAGATGATCCTTGATGAGGATAAACCACTAGCAGATATAAATTTCTGAAACCAATATTTCAGCATGTTAACCTGTCTTTTATCTGTTCAGTATGCTCTTCTACCCTATCAAAATCAGTTCATATTGTCTGATAGATTGCATTGCTCTGATGTAGATAGTTAGTTACCGTGCATACATTTGTCTCACTCTTGTAAAACATCATGTCGAAAGATGCCAATTAGTCATGTCTAAGAGTTACCAAATCTGTATTGAAATCTTAATGGTGCTCAGGGCCTGATGTTGCTTATTCCTAAGCCGGTGAATAATAGGGGGAGAATCTTTCTAAGTTAGTATGTTGCAAAGTATATAATTGCCCAATTTCTGTAATTGCTGCCCTCTTGTATTTTGGATTGATATTATTCTTAACGTAAAGGATGACAGATCAAGAGAAATGAACTAAACAGTGTGATCTTGCTCGCTTGTCAGGCTGCTTCCATACCATGTCTTCGCGGATTACGAGGAGGACGACACCGGTAGCGGGGCGGAGGAGATGTCGAGCGACGAGCGGTGGGAGAAAGCGGTGGCGGCCACTGTGGTGGAGAAGGTCGAGGAGTTTGAGAAGCTTGTGCTGTCCTTCAACCTCAGGGCCCGGGGGCACGGCGAGGAGCGGTTGCTGCTGGAGCGCGCGTTGCTCCAGGACGAGCAGCGCGCGACGGAGCGCCTGCGCGCCATGCTCATCGTCCAGCACGAGCAGCAGCAGAGGCAGCAACAGCAAGAGGAGGCCGCCCGCGCGTCGCGCCTGGCGATCGCGCAGGCGCAGGCTCAGGTCGACAACGCGTGGCCGCTGGTGCAGCCCACCGCGTCGGCGTGGCAGCACGCGCTCGCCGCGGTGGCGCGAGGCGAGGGGATCGTCACCGGGCAGGTGGAGGCGGCGACGGCCCAGGGCGCAGCCATGCATTCGCAGTTGGATCCTGCCACGGCCGGCGCGTGGCTTCTGATGCATCAGCAGCAGCAGCAACAGCTGCAACAACAGCAGCAGCAACAGCTGGGTCAGCTGGGCGCGTGGCCGGCGTACGCCGCACCGCTCGGTGGGGGCAACTCGATGGGGCAGGCGGGGCCGTCAGCCGTGTGGCAGGAGCAGCCTGGGGAACAGCCGATGGGCGGCACGGCGGCCGGCGGGATGGCGCAGCCGTGGTGGGCGAGCGGTGCACAGAAGAGGGAGCAGTAAGGCTTGGTCGATCCCCATGCATGTTGGCTTAGTATCAAATTGTTATACTTTTTGTATTGTTGTATCCGTGCGTGTGAACTCCGGTTGGATTTAAGAACATCAAGCAAACAGCCCGCTTCCGTTTAACAAATAATCATGTTCATCATCCCTCCCAGCTGCCAAATGGTTGGATTTAAGAACATCAAGCAAACAGCCCGCTTCCGTTTAGCAAATAATCATGTTCATCATCCCTTCCAGCTCCCAGATGGTTTCTGATAATTGCAAACTCCCATCAACCGGATATCTTAATGAACAAGGTAGTTTTGAAGGTAGTGAAAAAACAAACGCATTGGGATGTAGATTTTCTAGGACTACCATTGCGGTGTAGAATGGCATGTCTGGCCTTGTTTCCAAAAAAGAAAGTAATATGAGAGGAAAGAAAGAACATAATTGTGTTTTTATAGGATCGATCTGAGAGGTGAAATCTGTGTAATACAGGTGATTAAAGAGTAAGAATATAAGAATAAATAAAAAAGGCATGCTTTTTCTGATTTGCTGCTCGTCAAATACACATCGAAGTTGTTCGGAAGGAGATATAAGAATGAAGAGTGATAATAATGTTTCCAGGACACGTTTATGTAAAACAGAAGGACTTGAATGCAGATAGACCTGTCAGATTTGGCAGCCAACTGGAGCTGTTCGTAAGGAAATATATTGCTCCTAGTAAGGATGAAGGGACTGCTAATCTTCTCTGTATCGTTCCAATTTTGACCATTTCTCGATTTGTGCGTGTCATCCTTGCGCAGGGGGCATGCTAATATATTGCTCCTAGTAAGGATGAAGGAAATATATTGCTCCTAGACGTCGGGGAGGTCGTGGGCCGGCCCAATAATGGGTGTGCGATCTCCTGCTAACGTCGACCAGTCGTCGTACAGGGGCTCGACTGTGGTCTGGGTCCACTGAAGCGGCCCATTTAGCGAAGCATTGTGGGCCTTTACCAGAGGGGCGTTCTCCGGCCTCCAGAGGAACCTGACGCAGCGGTCGGATTCTTGACCCATCGCCGTAGATGAGCAATTCCCGCCGTGGCTATGGCCACCGTCTCTTGTGCCAGCTACACGCTACAGTACTCTCTGATCTATTATTTTTCTTTTCCAACTTGCAACATCCAGCAATTCTAGCGCACAAGAACTTCAATGATTTTTGTGTTCATCAACCGAGTTGAAGTGGGAGGATTAATTCAGATACAGAGGAATGTAAGTATATAAACTGCAATGACGAAATGTAAAATACGAGTACAGAAGACACAAGGACGAAAAACACAACAACATTCAAAGAGCATCAGTTCCTGATACACTTACACCTAACTCCCCGTCCCCGTTCCCCTCTCTTGTGAACAGTAGAGAGAGGCGAATCGGAGGTTCTCCTCGGTGCTCGTCGGCGATTCGCGGGCTCCTTCGCCCTCCGTCGGCCGTGTCGGCGACGGATGGGTGGGGGAACCTCGGATCTGTACATAGTGTAGGTTGGGTTCCAGCCGGCGGTGTCCTGGAGGCGGAGGAGCTGTCGGAGCGGGGGTGTGTGGGGCTGGTCTTCCTCCTCTGCGTCGCCGTGCTTGGGTGCGGCGGGGTAGGACCGGCGTCTTTTGGTGCTCGGGGCTCCTTGTTCCCGTCGAGCTTCCGTCCCCTGCGTGCGGCCGGCGAGGCGGCGTCGTCGGTTGCAAGCTTTGGGATCCTTGTCCTCCGGCCCCGTCGTCGTTTTGCCGCCGTTTCCTCCTACGGCGGTGAGGGGTGTGTGGGGTGGTGTGCTTTGGAGCAGAGGAGGTGCTGGTCTGCTGTCCTCAAGTCTCCGGCCGGCCGTGGTGGCGAGGGGAGAAGGGGGTCGGCGTGCTGGTGCTCGGGTGCGGTTGCTGCTGGTTTGAGGGATGTTTTGGAGAGAGATCTGGCCACCTCGTCGGAGGTGGTGCGCCGCTGGGCTCAGGTCTGGAGCAGAGGTGGCTCGGGTTTCGTCCCGGCCGATATGCTTTGTCTGCTTGAAGATCCAGCTTCGTGGAGCTGGTGGCGACTGCGGCTCGTCAACGCCTCTGGGCTAGGAGCTCCGTCTGCTCCGTGGTGCGATTGGATGCTTGCTGCTTGCTTCTTCGATGGTGGCTTCGTCGGAAGGCTGGTAGGAGCTCTGTTCGTGAGGTTGAAGATGAACTCCGAGGACTTCTGCGTGTTTTCGGTTTCTTTGGGGGTTCGTCCTGTAAAAGTGGTGCAGCAGCACTGTTTTCCCGTATCCTTTGTGTCTGTGTACTTGTATCTGTACCTGTATTTTCTTTATCGTTTGAATACAAGTATTAAAAATAAAATAAAAAACATTCAAAGAGCATCTCAAGTTAGGATGAATTTGCGTGGCTCACCCAACAACCTGGAGACTCTTTATCCCGACTTGACACGGCAACAAACATCAGGTGTGTGTATCTTCTTGTACATCATCATATAGAAACATTTTTTGTTGGTGGGTAGAACAGACAAAGTGACCGGGGTTGACACTATTTCCCTAGCCGCAGAGGGGCCGACTGACTCTTGTGTAGTATCTAGCTTACAATTACAATATCACCTCACAACATACAGAAGAACACGTCTTCGGCGCTGGATTTTTCTTCTTCTTCTGTCCAGTTGTCTGCTCTCCCTGACGGGCCTACAGATTATTGTGGACGGAGTAGACTTCGGCATTCATAGTATGGTACAGGAGCAGCGAGTGGTCTTTGGCAATTTGTTCGTCTTCTTGTCTGCCACAAACAAGTTAAAAAGGAAAACAAAATTCAGCAAATGAACCAAATGGACCTTCCTTTGAGATCTGAACTACATTAAGGCACATCGTACTGTTCCTACTTCAAAAGTTACTACCACAATACTCAATTTTCGAAATGCTAAAACAGAATGTGTTCATTTAGTTCCAGCAACTAATCATGCGTACGAAACAGCTGCGAGTCAAAACTCAACCATCTTACATATACCAAATCAGAAAGGACGGTACAAAATTCTCGTTTCCATCGAATGAAAGGCATCTAAAGTCAGGTTTCGGAAAAACGTATCTAGAGTGTAATGAAAGAAGGGGTAACTAACTAGTATCTAAGCCAAAGGGCATGGTTTGATCACCGACTTACAAAGAGTTGGCGAAATAGCTCAATTATGACTGTTCGCCAATCTAGATGTGCTGTAAGTGGTAATTCAATAATATTCTATTATATAACATTGCATTTCATGGTGTGCTATGTCAGCTCGAAGAATCAGAAATATTAAGTGTTTCAGTGGTACACATATGTGTACGTAGCTTTGACTAAAATGTACTGGTTATCTCAGGAATTACAAAGAAATCACATCTATGTTGGGCAAACCCAGAATTTCAACTACAAATTGTGGAACAGCTAGCAGGTCATGTTACTGATTTTCCATACAGAAACGCAAATCCTCAAAATCTTCATATTTCATACACAAACTTCTTTCTTTAAAAAATCTATTGAACAATGCTTTTTCACATATAGATTCCACAAATATGATGGCACATTAGTGATTAAAAAAATGGTACAAAAGGAAAGAAATCCAGAGCAAACAAGCAAAAATTTGATAATGAGGCACCATTACAATTTAAGACACAAGTTGCAAGTTCACATGATATTAACCAGTCTATGTGGATGCGCAGGAAGATTCAGGTATGCATAAATGATTACCGCAATAGACTACAAAGTTAAAGCTCACCTGGTTTTGACTTTGCTGATGATGGCTGGACAACGACATGCATTGTCATAGCAGTGCTTGGAAGATCACCAAAAGGTGCTCTGCACTGTGCAATGTTCTTGTCATTTTCTAGAATTTTGCCTCCACTTATCAGTTTCACATCATTAGCAGTCTTTGGGACAATTGTTTTATCTACAAGCAGAATCATTACAGAATTAGAAACATCGCACAAACCTGGGTAGAAGATATACATATAATTATTTTTGAAAAACTCAGACATGCGCTTAAAAATTACATATACAGGTAGCCATAAATTCCTTACCTTAAAAATACTACCCGCATCAGGAATTTTATTACATCAAATTGAATAAGGAATTAACAGAAGTTCAAAATCAGCCAATACAAAAAAAACAGTCGTCTTTACTGAAGCACTTAGGATAAATTAAGAAGACAAATCACCTCATGTGCTTTGAACGTGTATGCAGGGTGAGAAACATGTATTGTTCAATGTCAGAACTAACTGACATATGCAGGATAAATTTGAAGGTATTCTATGCAGAAACTAAGTTTACCCCATCAATGAAGCTTAATAATATCTATCATATGTTAAGCAAAATTCTTGACAGTTTGACAATACTACCTTTGAGAGTTTGAGACAATCGTGTGTTGGTTAAAAACTTAAAATCATAACAATCATCACACTGATCCATAATAACAGGGGGTGCTAGCATCAGCATGCAGATACAACAGAACTGGGCAATAAACAAAGGTTATAAAATATACATGATATGGAATTTTCTTTTATATTAGCGTGGATGAAAAGGGGATTGATTAATATAAGGTGGCTGCTAACAATTAAATACAACAGCTCAGATTGAACATCATGAGCTTCTCCAATCTTTGTGGCTTCTAAAGCTTTTTACTGTTCTGCTTTCTGTGGTCTACCCACAGCCTCACTCTTTGGCTTACAATAGAGTAATATCTCGAACATCTGGGACTCTCTTGAACCCCTTACCTATTATTAGTCAGGAAGTCAGAGGCATCCTACACACCTATGGTTGTGAGCTATAACACCGTCTTGGTCTACGGAATTGGATAATTCACCCTCATCCAAACAGGCTATGGTAAGCACATTAACATGTCTGCCTACATTATGGGAGTCTCTACTCTCTACATCATGGCGCCCATCACCCATTCGCTCAGGTACCAAAGAACATCCTGGATGATGGGCTTGCTAGTTTTAGCGAGAACCTGCAATTGCTAGTAATAGACGCAAGCCATGTTTTAGAAAATCGGGCAAGCAACAAATCCCTTATGGCCCAAATAAGAAGCTTACTCATCGCCCCATATTCATGCCTACCGTTGTCCGGCAAAGGCGACAAGCAAGCATGAATTTCTTTACAATTTTTGTAGTGCAGATCGCGCAAGCGCAACTAATAAGAATATAAAGAAGCAAGAAGATTACTCGTCAGTAATCACCCCTTATCCACGTCTACTTTCGGCACGCAAAGGCAACAAGCAAGCATGAATGTCTGTACAAATTTAGTAGCGCAGATCACACAAGCACAAGCTAGAGCATGCGCAGAGACATCACACCAAAAGCATCACATCACGTGGCGCGAGGAGTCCAGAGCTCAAGAGGTGGAATCTTTAGGACCTTTGGGCCAGTCGGCGACGACGCGGTCCTTGAGTGCGGCGACGGTGGTGGTAGCGGCGTTGCAGCGGACGGGGCCGATGTCGGAGCCGTCGAAGAGCCGGAACTTCACCTCCACCTCCTCGTCCTCCTCCGCCGCCGCCCCCGCCGCCCTCTCCTCCTCTTGCGTGGCCTCCACCTTGGCCTCCTCCGCCTCCGCCATTTCTTGGCCTCCCACCAAGAGTTCGAATACTCCCGGGACCCCGGGGATCCTGAGCTCGGCCCGGATGCTCCGAGCAAGAACTCGCGAGCTCGGTGGGGGCAGAGGCGAGAGGGATTCGGAGCTCTGTTTAGGGTTTGGTGGGGGGCAAAGAGGGTAGGAGAGGAGGAGGAGCAGGAGAGGAGAGGAGAGGAGGTCTGCAGCTGCAAAGGCGAGGTAGGAGAAAATTCTCTTTCCCTTTTCTTCTGAAAATGAATCGGGTGGTTTAATGGTGGTTTTTTCACACTTGGTCTTTTCTCCTGTCTTGACTGTTCTGATTTTTTTTGATGGGCGATTTTTCATTTTATTTATGTAGCTTAGAATATAGAGTATTTTCAATCAAGATTATGTATGCCTGCGGGATACATCATTAAAAACATGCAGGATTTTTTTCAGATTTTTGTAAAACTTATAAATATGATTTTTGATTTTGTTAATAGAGGAAGCACCGGGCCTCGTGAGGCAAAATCATTTTCCATCCTCCACTCCCATTTACAAAACGCTTTGGGAACTTTCAAAACGTTTTGTAAAATGAAACTGTGGGAATACTTATTTTAAACAAAACATACATTAATTTGGAGCACTAGATTGACAAAGCTATCACCAAGGACTTGCTATTGACTTGGATGTGATAGATGGTTGAAAATACAAGGTAACCGTCTAAACTAATGTGTAACGTTGTAACTAAGTTAAAAGGCCATTTTATATATGTGCCACATTTGTAGGGAAAAGATCTATATTTCCATTTCAATTTAACGCCCCACATTTTTTAGACGTCTCTTGATTCATTGTGGTTTAATGGGTGGTTATTTTTCCGACATAATCTTTTTTTTTCTTCAATTAAACTTTGTTGTTACCACTATAGTGCAAGTCGTTGAATCTCTTTGGGTGGCAATTGGCACGATTGAGGCTCTTTGGAGTTGATTGTTTCATCCGTGCTTCCGTGCAACAGAAGACGACGTGCTCCTTCATCTGGACCAAGCTTTAGACTTCTCTAGTTTTTTGCTTGTTTCCCTTTTCTAGTCTTGTGTTGTATGTGTTCTTGTTCGGGAGTTGGCATTGCCAACGTGTGTCTGTAAGTTGTAACTCTTAGCCGGTTGTTGGCTTCGTTAATTCAAAGCCGGGCTCTTCTCGAACCTTCCGTCTAAAAAAAAGTCGTTGAATCTGTCTGTTCTTAATTCGAAATTGATAAGGGAGACTCGTTGGGTAAAAAAAAACATAGTGCAATTGTATTTTTATCTCTGATTGGGAAATGTCAAGCTAAGATTGAGCGTAGTGAAGTTTTAAAAAATTGATCCATGGGTCACTTTCGTAGGGGAAAAATACTTTTCCTTTTCGAGTTAACAATCCATAGTTTTGTAGACATCACCTGATTGATTGTGGTTTAATTGGTGATTATTCCATTGTGGCCTTTTCTTTCTCTTATATTAAACCTTTGTTGCTATTTTCGCTATAAGGCAAAGTCGGCAAACCGTTGAATCTGTGGTTTCTCATTTCGAAATTGACGAAAGGAGCCCTTTTGGGTAAGAAAAACACGGTGCAAATGGTATTTTTTTATCAAGATAAAATGTAGATAGGTTTATATTAAGGTTGGTTGAAAAAGACCCAATTTTCTTGGCAGTAGTTGAAATATACCGATTGATCATGCATGTTGCAACTTAAGAAAAGGACATGTTACTGCCCGGTGCTCCTATTTTATCCTCGCGGCAAATCAGTGCACTTGCCGAAGAAAAACTTCACACCCTGTTTGGTTACATGGAATTGGGGCATGGAATTCGAATTGGGGCCGATTCCGCAAATTTCGCTGTTTGGTTTGCGTTTGGAATTCTTGCGTGGAATTGGAGCGCGATTCCGAGCGCGGAATCCTCGCGTGTAAAAACGCAGCCCAACATTCCGACCTCGGGAGGTCGGAATCGCTCGGAAACTCGTTCGCCTCGCTCGCCTCCGCTCCACTCCTCGCTCGCCTCCTCCCCCGCATCCGCCACCGCCCACCCGCTCTTCGCCGACCTGCTCTCCTCCCTCCTCCCGTCCCTCCGCTCCGGCCTCCTCCTCTCCCTCGACTCCTCCCCCAACGCCATCGTGCTGCAGGTGCCCGCGCCCGCCGCCTCGCTCGCCGACAAGTCGTTCTTCATCAGGGACGCCTTCGCGCGGCTCCAGATCGGGCTCGACATCGCCGCCTCCTCGCTCTCGCTCCTCCTGCACGACCTCTCCATGCTCCTCCGCTCCGGCCTCCTCCTCTCCCTCGACTCCTCCCCCAACGCCATCGTGCTGCAGGTGCCCGCGCCCGCCGCCTCGCTGCTAGAGCGTCGTTGCCCACGACACCACCGCCGCGGCAGCCTCCATCGCTCCTCGCTCGCCTCCTCCCCCGCATCCGCCACCGCCCACCCGCTCTTCGCCGACCTGCTCTCCTCCCTCCTCCCGTCCCTCCGCCGCGGCAGCCTCCATCGTCGCCGCCGATGGGGACTCAGCCCAACATTCAGAGCACATCCAAACAACAGAAATGAATTGGAAGCCAATTCAATTCCATCTTGAATTTGGAATCTTAGTCCAATTCAATTCCGCGCTCCAATTCTACGCAACCAAACACAGTGCAGTGGCACCGCCAAGTTAAATAACCACAGCGTTACATAGTTCTGTGGCACCTGGCAGCCTCGAGTCCTCTCCCAAACGTCCTCCGTGCTCCACGCGAATGCAAAGGCCGGCCAACGAATCAGCACGGTTTGCACTTTGGAGTCCGCCTCCACAAAACAGGACAACGCATCGATGGGCTAATTTTTGCAACTCGGTGATTAATAAGTTCCTTTCACAAAATCTGGACAATGAAGCTCATAGGCTAGCTAGGAGCCGTGTGTGCTTTGATAAGGGGCGTCATGTGTGGTTTCTGGAGCCCCCGGTTGGTGTTTGTATCCCCACTATCGTTTGATTAATAAAGGTGAAAAGTATCAAAAAAAATCTGGACAAAATAAAGTTCCTCTCACGAATTAATCACTGATTGAACCATTATTGTTCTTCCATGAATCAGGCCATTATTGTCAATAAACAATTGATTTTTTTAGACTTTCTAAGTTTATTTTTTAGGTAAATACTACCTATCGTAGTCTGATGGGTTTCGCAAAAAAAAAAAAAAATAGTCTGATGGGAAAGAACTCGCCGGACCGCTCCGATGCCGTCCATTTCCTTTCCATCAAACGGTACTATATTGCTCTTGCTTCCCAGAAAAGAAAAAAAGATTGGCCCCATTAACGTGGCACCTACCTAAATCCCAAAATTTCCGGCTGCTAATCCTCTACCAAATGGATCTGTTGCGCTCCACTGTCCGGAATTAGATTCTGCTCTCCAGCAGCTCCCTCTGATGCGCCGCACCTCTGATCCGTGCCGTGCCTGCGCATCCACCTGGAACGACTCCGGCCGTCCGGCGTCGGCAGGCATGCCGTGTTGATGTGGGGAATCGTGGTCGGAGTCCTCCTCCGACGCGTCTACCACCCCCATCTCCAAGCCGCGACAGCGACCCACAACTAGGTGCAGAGTGGACATGGCCGTGGCAGCTCATATCTTGTGCGAGCGCTTCTCGGGATCATGGCAGCTCACATCCTGTGCGAGCACATCTCCGGATCAGCTGTAGCAGGTGCAGCACACTCTACCAGCCTTTTTCTCATATTATTCTTAATTTGTTGTGTATTTCAGTTTTTGTGCAATCTGGAAGCATAAACTCTATATTTAGCACTTATCCTACAATACTGGATCCTAATATTAGGCCGTCATATTAGATTGTGAAGCTGCTGCTGCTACAAGTATAATTTTACAAGTATATATGCAACATGTGCCACTAATGCCTAGAAGATGGGAAGATGGGCAATACGACCATGCTTTCTTAGGTTTGTATGGATGCTTCTTGTATCAAAGGAAGATGCACCCACATGTTGGAGGCATTCATAGTCAATTCCAAATTCTAATTTATATGCTTCGGACACTCATGAGAAACACTGAGGTAGTCATATGCTTCGAAATATCTCTGCTTCCAATACAGGATTGGTTATATTGAGATAGAACTCTCTTCTTGCTTACAAATATTGATGCTTTCAATTTGAAAGTTCCTGGTTCAATTTTTTTTTTGAAAGTTCGGTGCTTCCAATACATATAAGTTATGTTGAGATATCCTCATATCACTAAACTCTTGTTATTGTCATTTTCAGTACCATTTGTATTGCCCTGGTGACTAGTTATGTTGAGATAGCGTAAAATTGATGCTTCCAAAGCATTATGCGTCTCTTCCTGAAAAGTTTTCATAAATGGAACCATGCTACTTATTTTTTTACTTGTCGCAGATTATCTCTTTTCCAATGGGATTCTATCTACTGGCTTCAACAACATAGAACATAACAGGTGAGCACGTCGCGGTCGAGATTATGATGGTCAACGTCTCCTGTTTGAAGCACCTTCGCTAGGACGAGTGATTCTTCACAATGGTGAAGTAGACAAGTGTGTTGTTCCAAGTACATAGGTGCATTTCACCAACGAGTGTATGCACTCTAGAAGGCAGAAAGGGTCACCATCAGGGGTATGAGGTCCATGCTGCAGCTCATCAACGAGAATCGGATGTTCCTCGTCGAACGCCGTCCTAGGTGCTCGCGGCTACCGCTCCGATTTTGTCGATGCTCCTCAAAACATCCGTCTACACTTCATGCGTGCTTTTATGGTTTCACCGGCATCTTTATCGATTTCACCATATTCGGAAGCAAAAGTTTCTATTGCCCGAAGCTATTTTATTTGTAAGAAATTGTATCCTCTTTAAGAAGCAATGATGATAGCAACAAATATTTGTTTCATTCCCCTTTGGAAGTAAATTATTAGCTTTCTCAGAACAAATGTTGTTACAAATAGTGTTTGTTACATTGGAAGCAAACACTATTTTCTTTGTAAGCATTTATATTTTCTATTGAAGCAAAGTTGACCCAAACGAATTTTTGTTGCATCTTCAATATGCTGGAAATAAGAAACTAGAGGTAACCAACGTTTAGAATTTCCGGGTATCCAACCTCATATTTTCTTGGAAGCAATCTCGTTATGCTTCAGAGTTCAGACGTATCTGAATAAAGCTGATGTTAAAAACTGATCAAATATAAAGTTCATCCATGCTTCGGAACTATTTAGTCCTTGCTTGAACAATTGTCAATCTGTGCTTCTACGGTCTTCCAGTGTCCTACGAACTATTTAGAAGGTGTTTCGGTTTGTATATCAACATACAGGTGATATGATATGCTTCAAACCTAAACATAATATGGTCCCATTACTGATATACGTGCTTCTCTTGCAATGATGTAAATAAATTGCTAAGCGGAAAATCTTTTCATATCGAAACAGATCTCAATTATTTTGGATGCAAATTGTAACAATATCAGAAATAAAATTGTTTCCTACGGAAGCATACTATACATTGCATGGACACTCGGCTGGAGCAATTAGTTTCTTATAATCCGGAATTAGTTTCCCAAATAAAGAAGGCGCAGTTTAAATTGGGAGTAACTACAAATCCCACGTAATTAGCCTTACGGCTGAAGCAGTTATGACAGAAGCATGCAGTCAGGACCTCATATCACGGAAAGGCTTGCGCCAGGCTGGTTGAAAATCCGACGGCCAAGCTGCTACACATCGTACGGCTATACGCTAGTCCGATGGGAAGCTGGACATCGGGTGTCGATCCCTGGTGGTGCCCTTTTTTTATTCGCATTCGGGTGTCGCAGGTTCAAGTCCTGGAAACAGTCTCTTGCAGAAATGCAGAGAAAGGCTGCGTACTATAGACCCAAAGTGGTTGGACCCTTCCCTAGACCCTGCGCAAACGGGAGCTACTGCACCGGGCTGCCCTTTTATTTTTTATTTGACGTTATCGTTTCAACACAGGCATGGGATGATTGGGTTTTACATCACAAATCATTCAGGATCGGATCAAGACTAGAAAGTTTTCAGCTATTATATTAGATATTTTATGTCTCGTGTAGTTCTTGAAGGAAAGTGATAACACAGAGAACAACGCTAGTACAATCACCCTGATTCATTCCTCAAGAAATTCAGACCGTGATACAAGTAAAAACTACAGTACAAAGTAAAGCTGCACAACTACGAGCAGCTATTCACCAGCTAGGACAACAGCTACAGATTCCTTCAGTTAGATGTAAACACCATGGAGCATAAACGTCCAGGGTGTGCAGCTCAATCGAACGAGGCGTGACCCAAAAGACCTCAGGCCACAGCTTCTTGCTGGGATTTCGATGTGAGCTCATCGATGCGAATGTTTATGGTAAGTCTGTCGGTGGATTCATCAACCAGCTCCGGAGGAACCAGGAGAAAGAACTTCCCCAACTGCACTCCACCCATCAACGAACTGCTTGTTACAAGAGGATCCATCTGAAACACAAGCCTGGCTACAGCACTGGCACCACGGGGAACAGCTGAGATCTTGGATGAATAACTCGGTTCAGACTCATGAGGCTTGATGCAGACCAACGTCAGAGCATTGCCGATGTCAGTCAGGGTGTTGGTTAAGAGGAACATTGACAGGTCTTCTGCAACCAAGAGAGTAAATCGCCGGTCTCGTGCCATGGAGATCCTGCGTGGTTTTTTGTAATGGAGATTGGTCCGCGACCATCCATGCTTGGTGACGAAGTGATCCAGAAGCGACCCTCTTGAACCTATGAAACAGCATCCATCCTCTGGGCAGAAGCATGGCGCATGTTTACATGCACTGCCATGCTTCTCTTTCTGTTCATGTGTGATGAACTCATCGCATCCATATTCTGTGTTTGAGCACGGCACCCTGATGGCATTGATGAACTGCTCCAGTGCGAAGCAACGACTATAGCCAGTTCTTTTGCAGCAGATGACATATTTTTGTGGTAGCTTTTCGAAGCACAGTGAACACAAAACATGCCCAACCTCACACTGCAGAAATATGGAAGTTAGTGAACAGAGGTACTCAACCATAGAGAGCAGCAAAGACTAGATGATGTACTGTATAAACACAAGGATTATAACAATGCACAATAGAGCGAAACGTCTCATTATTCTTTCAGTCAATGAAACAAGGAGGAATGCAGGAAACTCCATTTGATCTCACTCAGAGAAATTAAATACTACAAGCACCCCTCCAAGATGTAAAAGAAGCACAGGCAAAAGCCAAGAAAAGTATGACCAACAAAGTAACTAATAAGAGATCAGCTAAGACCAACTGGCACTTGACTACTACACCAAGATGAAACAGGTTGCCCTTCAGTAATGTGCTCATCTTTCTAGCAAAATGAGTGCACGATAAATATTTAGTTTTGAGATACCAACGACCATTTTGGTATCCAATCAAGAACAGCAACAGAGCAAGTAAACAGAACACGGGCAACAAAAGCCCTTTATGTTACCAAAATGTTGATCAAAATGCCCTCTGGATTCAGGAAAATTTGCTTTTGGGGAAAGTTCTTGCTTTTCAGCAACTCTCAAAAGGGAAGTAAAAAAGTTTCTACAAGTAATACAAAATCAAGTAACTGTTGGAACAGAAGTCCTCCCTCCATCCCCAAATATAATCTGTTCTGGCAGTGGCAGTTCATATTGAACTGCTGGGATGTCTTATATTTAGGGACAAAGGGAGTAAGAAGTAAATGCTATGTGTGCTAGTTCTATTAATGGTGTTCCGACTGATCACCTGGAAGATAGGTGGCTTTAGGGGCTCAAAGCAGATGTTGCAGTCAAGAACTTGAGAATCCATCTTGAAGGAGATCTCACGATCCAGCCTCTCTTCCACCACCACATCTTGTCCTTCTTCAATTGCCCCTGCTCCCAACTCCTTCCCCATCTTCCTGTTCTCGATTTCTTCTTCGGTCATGAAAGAGTTCATCTTGTCAGGACGTGACACTGATGCTTCGGCTAAGGCTAGGAGGAGGGCTTTAGAGGAGAAAGGAGAAACCAAGGGATGTGAGATTGGTTGAGTTTCTTCCTTATGATGCATGCCAACCAAACTTTCAGCAGTAAAGAAAATAGTCGGAACTGATCCATATGTCAACAGTAAAGCAACAAGAGACTATAAATAGATAAATATCACTCTTCTCCTAATAAACAGGCACTAATTTCAGCTATAGGAGAACATCTGAGAATAAAGAAGCGTCAGGTATGAACTTACATGCATGATTGTTTGATGGAGCAGGCATTGTCTGAGAAGTGGACGGGGAGTCTGCAGAGGCCAATATTAAAAGTCAGCTAAGGGGCCACCAAACACAATATATCCAGCAAAACAGGCACACATGTTGCACTCACCTTCATCATTTTGTATATGCAACGGTACATGACGAGGACGCTTACGGAACTTTCTAGCTTCTGAAATACACAGTACACGCTTTCGTCATGCTTCGGCAGCCGATGAAGCATTTGGGTGTGGCAAATCTAATGAAGAACATGGATGAAATACTTATCAATCAGGTGACAATGGCAGTCGATATAGGCAAGCACACAAGCCATAGGTCGTATGCTCATAGACATAAAGGCAAGTATCACTGATTAGAAAGGGCACTTTAGTGATCATACCAGCACCAGCAGGGCGATTACGTCGAGGACGACCTCGCCGAGGACCTTTAGATGTAATATCACAATCTGAAGGGATGTCATCACTGGGGCTCGACATGTCACTATCTGGCAACACGTCAATCTCAGTCGAAGCAGCAGCCTCATCTGTACAGAAATAGATGGAATATAATAAAATCCTTTATATTATCCAGTAGGGGAAGTACAATTAACATCAAACTGCAAGGTTGCCTAAATGGCCATTAGTACAATATAAAGCACTAACCTGTAACGGGGGAAACCGGTGTGGCATGTCTGCGCTTACGAAGTGAGTATGTATGTCGTAGCGGTGTCGTGAGAGCTGAAGACATCGTGCAAATGCTGTGCCTATCGACAAATTCTAGGATATCAAATGCTGCACGTCGGATCTTAAAAGAAATCAACCATTAACCTGTTCAATATGGTGAAGAAAACAAATGACCGATCTAAGGATTCGTGTTGACTTGGAGAGACCTTTACATGTTACATGTGGGCTGGGCCCTTTACTCTACTGGGCCTATACATGATATATACTTAACACCCCCCCCCCCCCCCCCCCTCAAACTCAAGGTGGATAAAGAACATCTGAGACACCGAGTTTGAGACTATGAAACCTATGCTGATCTCTAGTTTGAGCCTTTGTGAAGAAATCTGTAACTTGAAACTCTGATGGAACATATTGAAGTTTAATAGTAGCTTCTTGGCAATGAGATCGAGTGAAGGAGGCATCCACACCAATGTGTTTGGTTAACTCATGCTTTACTGGATCATTGTCTATTTAAATAGCAGCGGTGTTATCACAAAGAAGAAGCATGGCTGCATGGCATGAAACACCAAGATCACCCAATAACCAGCGAAGCCAAACAATTTCCGATGTAGTTGTAGAAAGTGCCCGAAGCTCCGCCTCGGCGCTAGAACGTGATACGGCAGTTTGCTTCTTTGACTTCCATGCAATGAGAGATGTACCAAGAAATATGCAATAGCCAGTAACCGAGCGACGATCAACAGGGTCACTCGCCCAAGTGGAGTCAGAGTAAGCATGAAGCTGGAGCTGACTCGAATTAGCATAGAATAAGCGGCGAGACGTAGTCCCCCTTAAGTACCGAAGCACCCGAAGTAGATGCCCATGATGAACTGAGGTGGGAGCACTAACAAATTGGCTGAGAGTGTGAACTGCATGAGCAATGTCAGGTCTTGTCACGGTGAGGTACACAAGACTGCCTACAATCTGACGATACCGAGAAGGGTCCTCAAGAGGAGTGCCATCAGTAGGACACAACTGCAAATGAAGTTCCATGGGTGTTGAAGCAGTGCGTGTGTCAGTGAGGCCAGAGCGAGAAATCAAATCTTGAGTGTACCGTTGCTGAGAGATGTAGTAACCATCATCAGTGTGGTCGACCTCGATCCCGAGAAAATAACTGAGAGCCCCCAAATCTGACATCTTGAATTGCTCACTTAATTTTTTCTTAACAAAAGCAATATACTGAACATCATCTCCAGTGATCAACATGTCATCTACATAGAGGAGAAGCAGTGTACGACCACGCTCAGACGTATGAATGAAGAGTGCAGGATCATGCTCACTCGGAGAAAAACCAGCGGCCCGAACCACATAAGTGAACCTCTCAAACCAGTCACGAGGGGCTTGTTTGAGCCCATAAAGAGCCTTTCGAAGGCGACAAACATGACCTGATGGAACCTGAATGCCTGGAGGTGGCTGCATATATACTTCCTCATGTAGATCACCATGAAGGAAGGCATTCTTCACGTCCATTTGGGAAATTTTCCATGAACGAGTGGCAGCCACAGCAATCAAAGTGCGAACTGAAGTCATGTGAGCAACTAGAGCAAAAGTCTCATCATAATCTCTCCCATGAGCCTGCTGAAAGCCCCTTGCAACAAGTCTAGCCTTATAGCGTTCCACAGAGCCATCTGACTTGGTTTTAACCTTGTACACCCATTTGCAAGTGATGGGAACTGAGCGAGAAGGTAATGGAACCAAATCCCATGTACCAGTACCCTCTAAAGCTGCAAGCTCCTCAGACATAGCCAGTTGCCACTCAAGTAACACAACCGCCTCCTGATAAGTAGTAGGCTCATAAATGGTCGCTGCAAAAAAATCATTTCTGTATCTGCTAGGAATCTCAATAGAGGAGCGATCACGAAGAGCATACCTCGTTGTCTGAGACGAGTCGTCAGTGCAAGGATCAGTAGTACTGGCCGGAGAAGTAGACAAAGGAATAGATGACTGAATATCAGATGGGGTTCTAGGACGATGACTATAATGAAAAGGATAGCTAGCTAGAGGTGGAGCTGGTGTGGAAGAAGATGAATCATGTGCTGTAGGTGGGTCTGATGAAGGCTGGTCAGGGATAGAATCATCTGATAAGATAGGTGGAAGTGAAAGAAAGGAGGTAGATTCTAAAGAGGTTGAGGATGATGGTCGAGTCGAAGGGGAATAGAAGAAGGGTTGATCCTCAACAAAAGTGACATCACGAGAAAAACGAATGCGACGAGTAGAAGAATCATAGCAACGATAGCCCTTATGCTCGAGACTATAGCCAAGAAAAACACACTGAACTGACTGTGCAGTCAACTTGGTACGCTCACGTGGTGCTAAAAGAACATTGCAAGTACAACCGAAAACACGAAGATGGTCATACTTGGGAGGAGAACCAAACAAACTCTCACCAGGAGACTTGCCTTGAAGACGAGAAGAAGGCTGCAGGTTGATAAGATAGACAGCAGTCGAAATAGTTTCAGCCCAAAAATGAGTAGGCACAAAGGAAGAAATGAGAAGAGTGCGAGCTGTCTCAATAATGTGACGATGCTTACGCTCAGCAACTCCATTCTGAGCATGAGCACCCGGACATGAAAGTTGAGGGAGAGTACCTTCAGAAGAGAGAAACTCACGAAAAGATGTAGACAAATATTCCCCCAGAGTCAGAACGAAAAACACGAATAGCACTAGAGAATTGAGTATGCACCATGCACACAAAAGCCTTGTATATAGAAATCAGCTCAGAACGATGCTTCATAAAATACACCCAAGTATATCGAGAGTGGTCATCAATAAATATGACATAGTATCTGTGACCACCTTTTGAAACAAAAGGGGAGGGACCCCATACATCAGAGTGCACTAAATCAAAAAGATGGCTAGAATGAGTAGTGCTAGAGTAGTAGGCGAGTTGAATTTGTTTGCCTAGCTTACATCCCTTACAGTGAAAACCAGAATCTACGGAGACACGACCCAAAACACCTTGTTGAACAAGAGTGGATAAACGAGAACCACACAGGTGACCTAAACGATAGTGCCACTGGGCAAACGAAAAAGACGAAGAAGATCTTGATGTTGATGCCGCAGTCCGAAACATAGATGAAGTGGAATCCGAAGGAAGGTGCAAGTTGTTAAGGACATAGAGGGATGTGGATCCTCTACGGCGATGGCCAGTTCCAATGATCCTCTTGCTCTGACGATCCTGCACATAACAAGAAGAGGCATCAAAACCAACAAAATAGTTCATATCAGACATAAGGTTCATGGACAACTGAGGAACAAAAGAGATATCAGGAACAGTAAACTTGGATGTGCAAAGAGAACCCTGATGGGTAACAGAACAAGATGTACCATCAGCTGTCTGAACAGATGCGCCATCCTGTACCGGCTGGCAAGATACAAGCTGAGAGCGGTCAGAGGTCACGTGGAAAGAGGCGCCAGAGTCCAATACCCAAGGCTGAGCTGGAACAACAGCAGACTGAGAGAGAGAAGATACAGAAGCACTCCTCGCCGGTGGCTCACTGACAACAGCAGAAGAAGGCCTCACAAACTGAGGCTGAGCACGATCAGGTGCGCGACGCTGCTGGTCCTAAAGAGCTGCTCGTCTAGCACAAAACTCAGCTAACAACTTTGGATGAAGCTGGAAACAACCATCCGTGTTGTGTCCGGTCCTCTTGCAATGTGTGCAGAAGTCACGTGAAGCTGGAGCTCTGGGAGGACCTGTTCGCCGAGGAAAAGCCAAAACATTATTGTGTAGAGACGGTGTAGAAGTAGCAGCAATAGAACGAAGGCGAGTCTCCTCGGCAATCAGACTAGCAAGTGTCTCAGTCAATGTGGGAGACGTCGTACGACCAAGCAGCTGAGTGCGAATGTTCTCATACTCCTGCCTGAGCTTCATCACAAAATGATACATGAAAGTCCGTTGTTCAAATTCTTCCTTGGCTACACAAGATGCACAACCAGGGCTGCTCTTTGGAACCATGGAACCAAGTTGACCACTGATGCGAGTGAAAGCAGCATAATACTCATCAATGGACATGTCATTTTGTTGAGTACTGTGTAAATTTTGTAGCAATGAGAAATGAAGTGCACCACTAGGCTGAAAATACCGCTGCTCAAAATATTTCCAGATTTCCTTAGCTGATGTGTGATGCTCAAGACTCATCCAGAGAGAAGGATCAACACTGAGAACCAAAGCTCCCATCACACGGTCATCAGCTTTTTGCCAAGATTTCTTTGCTGCTTCATCATCTCGAGTAGGTGGATCATCGGTCAAGTGAGAGACAAGGCCAGCAGCTCTCACAACAGTCCTAGCTGAGAAGGCCCATTCTCTGTAGTTTGAGCCATCCAGCTTGATGTCAATAGACATGGAACCAGCCCCTGTCCCAAATTCATTTCTTGCCATGGCTCAAAGCAAGTTACAGAACACACAAGATACTCAATATAATGAAGGAACGAGTGACCAATTTCTGAACAAAAGGCAGACCAAACAGCAGCAACAGTACAAGCAATTTCAGAAGAACAATCAGCTCAAACAGCAGCACGGTCAATTTCTGGACAGGAACAGACCATGGAGCAGCAGCAACACAAATCTGATAGGAAAAAGAGCACGGGGCACAACCTTCCTGGAAAGGAGACGCTGAGGAGCTGGTGGCGATGAAGACGAAGATAGGGGCTGCTGGAAAGCAGACCCAACAGGTTGATGACGAAAATGAAGAGGGCCAGGTGTGCGGAAGACACCGGACCAGAAGGGGCTCGCCGAAATCAACTCGCCGGCGGTGACATGGGTGGTGGCGGCGGAAGGCGAGCTAGGGTTTCCTGTGCTCTGATACCATGTTCAATATGGTGAAGAAAACAAATGACCCATCTAAGGATTCGTGTTGACTTGGAGAGACCTTTACATGTTACATGTGGGCTGGGCCCTTTACTCTACTGGGCCTATACATGATATATACTTAACATAACCATCATATTTTGATGATGGAGAGGAAATTATGCAACTTTTGTTTATCATTGACAGAACAGAGAACTATCTGCTGATAATTGTCTATCCACAAGCAACAATGGTTATGTTTGCCAATGCAGCAAAGTCCTGCACTAGCACCACTGTTCAAATGTTTTTTTTACTAGAAGCAAGGTTCCGGTTAAACACACTATCCAAAGCATAGTACAGTAAGAAACTGCAGTATGTCAAAACTATATTTGCAGTTACACATATTAAATCCAGGTCAAAGTTACAGGAAACTACAAAAGTGAGCACTAACCATGTACACAATAAATCTTTGTATACACGAGCGTTGTCAATTTTGGGCATATATACATTTAAAACTATTTTGGATATACATATTCATTTTTGAAGGCTCGTTTTGGATACACATAGGTGAGTCAGTCGTCATGAAAAGGAAATAATCAGCTAATCACACAGTTCATCATCGAGCCAAGAAGACATAGCTGCGGACAGGTACATACTGTATAATTGTACAGAAGAAACAAAGGTAAGAAAACGAAATGCTAACCCTGCTAGAACTGTACCGCAATTGTTGAGTAGCCGGCAGAAACGCGGAAGGTGTGCTGTTGTTGAGCAGCTGCACCCAAATCACAGACAGGCTCACCAAAATCAGTCCCGCGGCCACGGAGGAAGAAAGGTACGAGCCTACAATCGGGAGAAGGCGGATGGGACGAGAGGACCGGACGGCGGCGACGGCTAGGGTTGAAAGAAAAAGCCAATCCAGATTAGAGGAACGGAGGAGAAGCAGCGAGAGGTGAGGGCGTTGAAGAGGGAGGATCGCTGGCCGGTGACTAACCGGCGGGCGGCGTAAACGGCCAGGGGCGATCAGGGGTCGGGTACTGGTGAGTGAGTGAGTGAGAGAGTCAGACGGTGATATGAGTTTCGGGGATTTTGTTTTATTTTACGCAAAATCTATTTCGTAACCGCGCACTCTCTCTCTTACACGGTGCTCCACCGCGCGCGTCGTCCGATCGAGATCGTGCGGTGGGGAGTGATCTCGTGCGTGTGTCCGCTTCCGGACAAAAGTCACCGACCGTTCAAACTCGGGAAAAGTGTCGTTCCCCTTCCTCACCTCTCGCCCGCGAGGCGGAGCTCCTCTCTCCCGCACCTCGCGCTCCCAGATTTCCCCCGTCGCCGGCGATTTTCGGCGCCACTGTCCACTGAATACCGGAGGGATTACCGCGACGAGCTCCTCCATCTACTGGTGGTGATCGATTTGGTGTTTTTGGGAGCAGGTTAGTGAATCCCGACCCCGTCTTCTCCTCCGCGCCGGCCACGAAATCGAGCTCCGTCGGCGACGATTTCCACCGGAGCTGACTTCTATACCGGAGGTACGAGCACTTGGAGCTTCTTCATTGACTGTTCGCGGTCGATTTGGTTTGTGTGGGAGCAGCGGAGTTTGATTCGTTGGCGTCTTCTACTCGGGCTCGCCTCGGAGTCGCGCACCGGTGGATTTCGTTCGATTCAACCACATCGAGTTGAATCCCCTTAGTTCTCCTACAGGTGATTCAAGCTAGAACCCTAAGTACTGCTAGTTTGTCTCTGGTGTTGAGGTATTTCGGGGAGTTTTGCGATTTCATTTCTGGCTTCTAATCCGTAGTATATGTGTACTGTTTTACAGGTTGTGTGCATAAGCGCTGGTGAGATTTGTGACTGGTGAGTCCGGATCTACATGTACATCTTCATCTAAGCAGTTGCAAACCCTGTGGGTTTTTAGTATCATATATGTAGTTTTGCCCTACAAAATACATGACTAGTGGCCTAGTTACATGTTGGTTTATGTGTTCTACACCATTTGGCATGTTGTTTATTTGTGATGTAGTTATCTAGGACATGAGGAACATCAACTTTGTACAGTTCCAGAACTAAGTTATGTACTACAATTTTTGATGACTAGTCTAGATGTTCTCGATATGTATTATATGTAGTTTTCTACAGATTTTTCAAGGGGGGATACTTGAACTATGTGTCCGATTTTTTGTGACCAGTGGTTTAGTTGTTTTAGGAGAGTAACCACATAGCTATCATGTATGATATATCAGACTTAGCTATCATGTAAGTTTTACACTGTCAGATATCATGTAGCTAATCGAATTCTCGATGTACTTTTATATATTCAGATGCGTCCTTATGTATGTATATTTAGCTTTTCCACTCATTAACTCTGATGTAATTTTTTAGGTGTATAAAGCACATGTATATGTATACAGCTTACATGTAGTTTCCCTTGTCGATTTATTGTTCAATATAGCAAATAAAACTAGTTTCAGTAACATGTTTTATCTTTTTCAGTTCATTAGGGAATCCTACAGAGTACAGACCTATATGATGATTCCACTAGTACCTAAGACACGCTCCCGGACACCTAAAAGTTTGCCCAAGCCTGGTATGGCAAAGTTTAAAAGAATGAAGCAAAGGCTGCAAATGAAAGTGCGAGCCCCTGAAGAACCTGTAGACCCAATACTTGAAGATGATATAGAGGATGGTCAACTCCCACAGCATGATGATGCCCCACCTCCTCAACCTGATGATGCCCCACCTCCTCAACCTGATGATGCCCCACCTCCTCAACCCGATGAGAAAGATCCACAAAATGAAGAAGTTGGACAGGGATTAAAAACAATGTACTGCTTGTCTTTTTTGCTTGTTCATAGTTCTTTACAGTTTTATTTTGCATGTAGCAAAGTCTGGAACATACAAATGGAAACTCATGTCTTTTTTACTTGGCAGAGTGGTCTTTTCAACCGTGCCTCTCCAATGAAGATCTTCAGAGTATGCAAAGCTTTCACTAAGGACCAGTGCGATGTTATAGTCAATGCAGACTTGGGAGACATTCTTGAGTGGAAGGTTTCCAAGCTTCTTCCTGAGCTATGCAAATTCTTGATGGGGTGCTTCAACCCAGATACGTGCGAGTTGGATTTTGGTGCTAGGGGCAGGGTTCCAACAGACCTGCACTCAGTTGTCAGCGTTCTAGGAGTGCCCATGGGCACCACCCCTATTTCTTACCACATGGACACGAAAGCTTCAAGAGCAATGTTGGATATGTTTGGGATCACGGATGGGAAGCAGCCATCACTTGCATGGCTTGAAAAAGAACTAGGACCGGCACATCCGCCTGACCAGATCTTTTTGAGAAAATTTTGCATATACTTGTCATGCGCTGTTTTTGCTCCAACCACTTGCACTGGAGTCATCCCAAGATGCTACCCTTCTTTGCTTAAAACGGAAGATATGCGCAGTCTAAACTGGCCGAAATTCATCATTGACATAATGATCCAGACCGCAAGGGCAAAGGGGACCAAAAATTGGTTTAAGGCTTGCATGCCATATCTGATGGTCAGTTCCTGTTCTTCATTTTGTTAGTTGTTCAAATATGTGTTCTGTTTGGTTTTTACAGCACTTGCCATTTTCTATAAATGTTGTCAAAAAGCCATCTAAGATGTTTCTTTCTTTTTGCACAGGTTCGATACGTTGATTCGTTGGAAACAGATGCAATACATGTGCCTGAAGATGGTACTCGAATATGCGTATGGACCAACAAGCTGGTTAGGCTTGCGGTTGAATTGGATACAAATAGCGATGGATCTTTCGGAAAGCTACCTGTAAGTTGTAGTCTACTCTTTTATCCCGATGTTCATTCTTTTTATCTTCTTAACTGCATTTTTTGTTCTGCTGACCATGAGTAGCTACTGTTCTAGCTAAACATCAAGCATTCAATGCTTAATATCTGACCTTGTTTACTTTTTCTTTTTTTTGGTTATAGTTGAAGGCATGTTTCAGGATTTAGATGACTTTATTCTCAGCAGGACCGTCAGTTCTTGACTTGTTTATAAAAACACATGCCCGGGTGATCTCACAAAAGACGTAAGAGACCATCTCCTTTTTTGCATTTGTTGCACTGTTTTCGCATGTAGTTTTACTGAGCCACAGTGTGGGTTTTAACTAATCACATGTAGTTTTATGTAAACTCCATGTTAGATTATATATGAAATTAATATGCTGCATGTATTTTTCTGAATTCATCCCATGTAGTTTACTGAATGTCACTCGTCATGCGTTAACTGTAACAAATTTATTATTGAACAGGAATTGGCAAAATACAGAGTAGCTGTCACTGAGATGTGCAATGTCTTTGAGGATGGGCTGGCTCGGTTCTTGAAGAACCTGACAAGCAGTTCAAAGGCCCCACTTCAGGAGGAGCATCGTGAAGTTCATCAACACAGTAATAGAACAAGAGGCAGGAAAAATAGACGCACCAGAAAAACGACAGCGGAAGGAATGAACATAGATGGCAATGGTGACACTGAGATGGGAATGAACAACACAGCCACAGACCCAATAGTTGCTCCTGTAATTCTGCAAAAGGGGACCAGGAAGAGGGAACAGAGTGATGAGACCTTGCATAATGTCAGTGGAAGCTCAAAAAGGCCTAAGGTAGATCATGTTCAACAAACTGAATTACCCGAGGAAAACGATAATGACTTGCAGCACAAAGTGGATGAAGTTTTTGCTCCTGGAGATGTAAATACTTTTGAGTTGGATTTGGAGATTGCCACTGGCCATGCAGCACCAAATCCGACGAGCTTGAGCAACATTGCAGTCAGCAATGGGAGTACGAAAGAAGCTACTTTTGGGCTAGTAATACCAGGAGTTGAAGCATTGAAGCAACTTCAGATATATGGCACAGGTTCACAGTCTAGTGCAGATAGCGGTTGCGATGGTGCAATGAAGTCAAAGGAGCCAGCGGAGGGAAATGTCAGCAATGTAGTTTTGATGGAACAGGAAAATAGTCCCATGTGTCAGACATCAAAGACAAGTGCAGAAGCTACTATCAAACCTGCTGAGCCAAAATGCAGCCCGAGGACTTCTAAGTGCGTCACATTTCTACCCGCTCAAGATAGCCCAACTCGCAGGAGACCAGTGACAAGATCCATGTCACCCCTTAAACCCCCATCAACTAGTATGAAGGATAGTCCAAAATGGGATGTAGGTACCAGTGGCATCCCAAACAATAGCCCACAAAGGCGAACACGTTTTGCTACAGCGAAAGTAAGGGCGGGCAAGAACATGTATAACCAGTCTCCAAATATAGTGGATGCTCAACAGGGCCAGTCATCACCTCCATTAATGAAGGACAGCACAAGCAGGAAGCTTGATCTAGAATTTGGGGGAACTGACCCAGCACTAGAATTTGAAGAGCAGAGAAGACGGCGAGAACTAATAGAAGACTGCCCTACCTTCGACCTTGGGTTCGATGACACCCCAGTCCCAGCTGTTGCAACTGAACAAGCAGCTGATTGTGAGGAAGAGATTGTTGTGATTTGTAGTCACGAAGACAGTGGAGATTCTCTGGACAAGATTTACGCTACTATCCCGATGCCTTCGAAGACACCAATTGTTGATAAGGGCCAAAGCTTACAAGAATCTACATCATCTCCATCTGTGCCAAATAGTTACACCCCAGTTCCGCAAGCTCATCAAAGGAGGATTGTCAAGACAGTACCTAATCAGAAGTCGCCATACTTGCTAACTGGGAAGAAACTTGTTGCCTCTAAGCCTACATCAGAAGTGTATAACAAGTTGTGTTCATATGGTGGCAGAACTGAAAATGACATCAACAAAGAAAAGATCATTGATTACGGCGACTGGTTTATATACGCCGGAGATTTGGCAGATTCTATCAGGCCAACTGGTTGGCTAAGCAATTTAACATGCGAACTAGCCTTGCATGTTCTTTCTAAGGAAATGGCTAAACAGAAAAAATGGTGATGCCACTTGCAGTTGGGGTGAGTTTGAACAACCATTTCAACATGTTGTTTTCTATGCGAAACTAGCTTTTTTCTTGTGATGCTTTTGTTCCCTGATGCGCCTTTCTCCCCCAATGTGTTTTCTTTGTAGACAAAGCTCAGGAGTCCAGCATGCGTTCATGACCGGTGTGTAAAGAGAGCGTTTGAAAATTCTCCGACAAATCGTCTAGATCACAAGGAACTGGTTAGTTCTATGTTTACTCATGTCCCTCTTGTACTTACATCCATTGTTAGACCTGTTCCAAAGTTAGTTATTAAAAAGTTTTCTAATTCTTTTTTTGTTCATCAAAATGTTGCAGCTGATGTTTAGCGTTCTCCAAGATCTGTCGCCAACAAGCAAAGACGTCCGCCGCCAAGATAAGAAACAATTTGTTGGCCACTACTACCTTATAGCCTTGAATCTGAAGACTGAAAGGTTTGAAGTCATGGACTCAATGAGGTCAAAAGCGACTCCCAGTTTGTGGACGCACTCGGCAGCCATTATTGGTGCCATTAAGCACTTGTGGGAATTGAACTACAAAGAATCAAAATTCGACGTCTCAGGTTGGAGAACGGAGTACATCGATACTCCGAAACAGAAAACAAGGTAATTTATTGAACCCAGGCCTACAATGTATATTTCTGTCTCCTACATGGCTTTCTGAAAACTAGCGCTAGAAATACATCTGTTTAACATTTTTTTGGCATTTCTGTTTCACAAGTAACGACTGCGGCTACTTCATGCTGAAGTTTATTGAATTATGGGATGGGAGAAGATTGGTGCAACCTATAACTGCAGCTGAAATGTCAACTGTGAGGAAGCTTTTAATGCAACAGTGGTTAGACCGCCAAGAGAACTTGATCGCATGTCATGATCTGTTGTTCCCCAACTAAGGAGGCAATAGGTACATGATCTGTCGTTTTCTATACAATGTAACTAGTTTCTTAAACTTTGCCAACCGTGTAATGTATAACATGAATGCAAAACTACATGTATTTCATGTCTTCAATAAATGTTTCGCAATGTTTTTCTTCATACAAAATCAGAAACCACGAACCAACATTTTACACGAACTAGTTCTATTACCTAGTTCTATTTTTCACTACAAAATACTGACAAATGCTATGTTTTATAACAGTTCATTGTTTTTGAGAAAGACTAAATACATCCATCGAGTAAAGTTGTGAATCTGCATGTATCATTATGCAATAAGTGCACTTCTCAATGCAACACAGTAGTACAACATAGCTTGGGCTTTTTCAAAATGATCTAGCAAAGAGAACTACTGCTGTTTTACCAGAAAATGCAACCAGAACTACTGCTGCTAATCATCGAAACAACTTCTCAACAAGTCAAATCATATGTCGCAATAAATCCTGCTCCATGGGTTCAGGACCAGGAGTGATTTTCTTGGGGCAATTGCCTGAAGTATGTCCTGCCGAGTCACACACGGAACACTTCACAGGTTTGCTGGCCTTTAGATGGAGACCGGATTTCTTCCTTTTCTCCCCTGGACGCCCTCTAGACGTAGTAACCGTAGGATCCCTTAAACCTTCACCATCATCGTCCAGAATATCAACTTGTGATGTTCCACCCTCAACTGGTTCTGTTTTCTTCTTGTTTTTCAAGGAATTCAGTTCTTTCACCAAGTCACGCATGTACTTATCAGCAAGCGCTATCCCTTTGCCAGATGTAGATGCAAGTTTCGCAACTTTTTCTGCAAAATCATTGCATAGTGTTCCATAGCTCAAAAGCCTTCTTTCTTTGTTGGTCAACTTTCTGTCAGTTGGCACTGCAGGCACCTCAACTGTCTGTGCCACAACTTCATCCTCGGGCACCATCCACCTAGGCAGTATGTATTGTGCTGGAATATAATCTATAGCACCTAGCTGTGCCATGACCCTCATGATATGACAGCACAACAGGCCGCCCCTGCTGAACTTACAACACTCGCAATTGTAGGTTGCCTCACCTGGGTTAGCATCAACTCTGTAACTCCACTTTCCATACCCAAAAACAGACCCTCTAATTGGAACAACATCATAAAACTGCCCACCAACATGGTTGACATTGTATGATGTAACTTTTCTTAGTTCAGCCTGGAAACGCAGGTAGCTTGCTTCTCTAGTGGGTAATCTCCCCATACTCTAAGTATCTTATCTTCCATTTCAAACTCAGCTTGATCTTGCGCAACATCTATCTTCTCCTGTAGTTTTAGATACTGCAGGAAGAAATGGGTGATGCTATTGTTTGGGGTAACATGTCTTTTCAAAACTGCATTGAACCCCTCACCGCGGGAAGTTGTCTGTAGGAATGGGAAAAATCGGTCCCTGAAGAATGCTGGAACAAAAGTTACATGTAGGTCACAAAGATCACGCAAGTGGGTATTGTCCCCAACATTGTGCTACAAAATCATCTCTGCCCACCTCATCTCAAACTCTTCAACTGTCATGATGTGGTCAATAGTTTCATTTAGCTCTCGGCGTAGTTCCTCATGCTTTGACATGAAGTTCCCCAGCACACTCTGTGCATTTTGCATTATATGCCACCTACAGTTCCTGTGGCATGTATCTGGGAATGCTACCAGTATGGCACTCCTCATGGCAGCATCTTGGTCAGTTATAAAATTCAGCGGCTGAACACCATCCATAGCTACAAGAAACGCCTCATATAGCCAAACAAAATCTGCCACTATCTCATGTCGTAGGAATCCACACCCTAGCTGAATGGAAAAGCCGTATCTGTTTATTCCTATGAATGGTGCAAACGACATCTTATATTTATTAGTCATGTAAGTACTATCGAACGACAAACATTCGTTGTAGACCTTGTAGACTCTCCTTGCTACCCCCATCAACCCAGAAAATACGATCTGCACTGTTAGCATGATCTTTATGTATTTTGTACACGAAGTCTGGATCATCTTTATGGATTAACTTGAACTGCTCGACCAGCATCTTCATGTCCTTGTTGGTGGTCCCCTCATCAATGGTAGCCATGAAGTTGCTAACATCTTTCTTAACATATGGAACATTGGCTAGCTCCCCATACAACTCAGCCATAATGGACATCACCCTGCCAGCAGATAGGTTAACCTTATGAAGCAACTTGATGAATTCCTTCTCCTCTTTTGGTATACCTCTATGTGACCTTAAGTACCTCTTCAAGCTGAACTTTTTAATGCATGGATGGTTGTGCTCCTCAACAAACATAGTGACATGCCATTTCTCTCCTCTCCTCTTAACTCTTAGATGTGCCCTGCAGTCAGTCCTCTTCGTGATGCTCCGGTTCCGCTGCCTTACCGGCGGAACAGCCTACTCATTTATGTCTTCTGACTTGCCACTTTTGTTGCAGACAAACAGACATTTGTCTTTCTGCTTGTCCATAGCAGATTGCCTAGAGGTACTGGCCTTGATCGAGAAACCAACATGCTTCGCATATTTGTTGTAATGTAGTTTAGCTTCTTGCCAACTATCAAACATCATGTCAGGATATGGTGTCTGAATATTAGTCTGGCTGCTCGGTGTTGATTGTACTTCATCTTCACTTCCCGAATCATCGGAAGATAGCGTCTGCCCTGAGCACGCCCCGGTGTCACCAGATGGCACTATGTTACCACCCGATGCATGAGCTGCTTCCACATTAGGAACCCCTGCACCATCTTCATTCAGGACTGGCTCAATATCATCTTCCACTGCTAGCATGTTCAAATCAATACCTCCTGTCACAAAGTCCGTGTCCATATCTGCAATAAAAATTCAGTTTTTTCAGTACTAGTAGTTTTGCTATTCTATATACATGTAGTTTTATGCAGTTTGTCAGTTTGTACTTTTAATTTTCATGCTTGTTCTTACATGTTCTGTACCAAATTTTGTTACAGGAAACACATCATTGACAGGTTCTACATTTCAAAAGAGTGAAGATAATGAGAACAAGTTTGTGTGCAAACTAAATGGAGTTCTGGGAGAAAGTTGCAGTAGAGAAATTGAACTACAACTATGGGTGATAATGAGAACAATGGATCCAGCACTGTGGTTTCTAAGGGTTGGACTTGTGAGAGAAAACTACAACTCCCAACCTAGTTACTTTTTTTCTAGAACTATTGTTTTGGCCCTGATTCGCATGAACTATTACCAAAACTACTTTCCAGTACTTGTGATTTTTCTTGGATTTTCCCAACATAACGTAGTTCCTGAAGTTTGTGTGTTTTTTTCCTGTTCTAGCTACAGCTAGGTGTATTTTCGCAGCTGGGGGGGAGTGTATTTTTGTGCTGGAGAAAGGTAATTGCTGTGTTTGTACTTACCTGGGAGGGTTCCTGGATGTCAATCTGATCTTGCACCTATTCTCCCTGGGGATTTTCGACCTGATGTACTTCTTTTGGAACCTGCAACTGGGAGGAGTTTCTGTTGCTGTCGATTTTTGTGGCTGTTCAGCAAGATTTTTGCTGAGATTTACTTTGATCTCTGATGTATTTTCCTGAAGAAACTACTCCATGGTCGCTGCTGGAGGAAGAAGAGGAAGCACAAAAGCAGCTGGCGGCTGCGGGGGAGGAAGAGAGAAGTGGCTAGGGTTGCGTGCCTGGGGATCGTCCCAGATGTGCATTTAATGCGTCCGTATGGTCTGGGGGCCGCCGGGCCGGTACCGCGCACATTTGTTTGTCTGGGGACTGCGGTTTCCTTTTTGGAAAGGAGGAACCAAACTTTCTGTTTCGGGGTGGGGCACCCTGTAGTGCAAACCGGTGCCTGGGCACTCCCTAGTCGCGTCCTTTATTTTTTGCTCTCTCTGTGTGTGCAGATGAGAGGAGAAGCCAACGCTGAGGAGCAGGCAGGGCAGCCGTTGAAACACTGGATGGTGGACACCTGTCGGCCGTACGATGAGTTTGGGCTGCACTTTTCATTAAGTGGTGAGCAGTGCACATCTGTGAGTGACGCTCCGCTGCCGTACAACACGGGTGATTATATTAGCTCACCACGGATCGTAGTTAGTTTTAACACAACGGGTAACATTGCCCTCATTTTATTAAAAAAGTAGGAGGGAATTGACCGGTTCATTAGCGGGGAACCGGCCGAAAATCGTTACAAATACACCAATCTAGCCGTGGAACACCACATTGTGCAAACCCGGCCGACCTGGCCACCCACAAGGAACACACACGCCAGCGAGAAGAAAAACAATATCAAGGTCGTCACCGAGCGTCATCGTCTTCACACCTCCCCGAGCAAGCGATTCCGACTTCACCTTCGACGACCACCGACGAAGCCCTCGCCGCAGCCGACGCAGAACACCATGTCGGCCTATGCTAAACAGTCGACCCAAAGCGTCAAGGAAGAGGCAGCTCCGACTTTGACGAAGAGCTTCACCGGAGAAAGTTGCACACCTTGCACCCACGGAGTCCGCGAGGCCACTGTAGAAAAAGTGGGATCGTTGCCGGCCTGCCCGCCCGCGACATGCAGCTCTGACTTCACAACTTCACAGCGGGACGCGGCACGAACTGTTGGTGACGAAGGACATGCCGCGACTCGGCTCCGCTCCCCACTGTCATCGTTGCCACACAGTTCGCATCACCACCATAGCACCCAAGACATCGTCGACCGCTGCCAACCACGATATTGTGTGAGTCCAGCCCACGGGCACATAGGAATCACCATCTTCAAGACGAAGCCCTCAAGAGGGGAAGCAACGAAGATCGACGCCATCGTCTGACCCTGCACAAACAGGGTACAAGTCTTCACCCGAAGAGGAGGTCCAGGACCGAGGAGAATCGAGGAGCTCCAAGACGACCCCTCAAGAGGGAGAGCAGCGTCCGCGGACGTCGCGTCGTCGGGCTTTTGCCCGGAGCACTCGAGCCTCTCCAACCCAACGCAGCCGGACCAAGCCAAGGAAACCCGCGGCACCGCCAGCTGATACGTCCATTTTGCATCACTATTTTATATCATAATTTACTGTTATTCATTGATATATGTCATATTTAGAGATGATACTTATGTTATTCTACCTATTTTGCATGTTTGATGATTATTGGAGAATTAAACACCGGAGTCAGATTTCTGCTGGAAAAAGGACCGTCAAGACACCATATTTCTGAAGATCAATAATTCGAGGAAAACATCCAGAAGTTCCTATTTTGTCAGATGACGGAGGTAGCCAAAAGGGGAGGCCAAGGTGGGCCACCATGGGCCCTCACCATGTGGTGGCGCGACCCACCTTGCCCCGCGCCGCCACGTGGTGTGGAGGCCCTGGCCCACCTCTGCCAGCCCCCTTTCGTACATCATCCCCAGAAAACCCTAAGCCTAGGGGGGAGTCGAGGAAATATTCCGCCGCCTCCACGAGGCGGAAAACACCAGAGAGAAAAGCTCTCCGGCAGGGAGAAATCTGCCGGGGAAATTCCTTCCCGGAGGGGGAAATCGTCGCCATCGTCACCGTCATCGAGCTGGACTCATCATCATCATCATATCCACCACCAGCACCATCATCTCCGCCGCTCCACTCCGTTCCGCTGTAACATCTAGGGTTGAATCTTGTCTAGTTCATAGGGGAAGCTTTCCCGGTGTTAATTACTCCTTGTGGTTGATGCTATTGAGTGAAACCGTTGAATTAAGGTTTATGTCCAGATTGTTATTCATCATTATATCACCTCTGATCATGTTCCATATGATGTCTTGTGAGTAGTTCGTTTAGTTCTTGAGGACATGGGAGAAGTCTTGATGTTAGTAGTGAATTATGTTGAGTAATATTTAATGGTTTGATATTTAAGTTGTGGTGTTATTCTTCTAGTGGTGTCATGTGAACGTCGACTACATGACACTTCACCTTTATGGGCCTAGGGGAATGCATTGTGTATTCGGTTGCCAATTGTGGGGTTGCCGGAGTGACAGAAACCTAAACCCCCGTTGGTATATCGATGCATGAGGGATAGCAGGATCTCAGAGTTTAAGGCTGTGGTTAGATTTATCTTAATTACTTTCTTGTATTTGCGGATGCTTGCAAGGGGTATAATCACAAGTATGTATTAGTCCTAGGAAGGGCGGTGCATTAGCATAGGTTCACCCACACAACACTTATCAAAACAATGAAGATTAATCAACTATATGAAGCGAAAGCACTTGACGAAATTCCCGTGTGTCCTCAAGAACGTTTGGTCATCATAAGTAAACCTACCGGCTTGTCCTTTGCTGTAGAAAGGATTGGGCCACTCGCTGCAATTATTATTACTGCATTTTATTTACTTGTACTTTATTTATCTGCTATATCAAAAACCCTAAAAACTTGTCTGCTAGTATTTACAGTGAATTCCATATCAAAACTGCTTGTCAACACCTTCTGCTCCTCGTTGGGTTCGACACTCTTATTTATCGAAAGTACTACGATACACCCCCTATACTTGTGGGTCATCAAGACTATTTTCTGGCGCCGTTGCCGGGGAGTGAAGCGCTATTGGTAAGTGGAATTGGTAAGGAAAACTCTACTGTACGTGCTGTTTTTATTTTTGCCTGCTGCTATATTTCATTATGGAGAGATCTTCTCTTGAATTCCTATTTGGGAAAACCACTACCACTGCTAAGGTAGTAGAGGAGGCGCCACCTGAGCAGGTAATCCCATTCAAAATACCTATGAAAATTGTTGAACGTGTTACGAATAACCGCTATGAAGGGGATGGAACTGTCCATCCTGGTGATCATTTATTATTTTTACATGAATTATGCGAGTTATTCAAGTGTGCAGGTATTTCAATGGTGAAGTTAAGAAGAAACTATTCTCTATATCGCTGTCTGGTAGAGCTGCACATTGGTATAAACTGCTGAAGAATGGGCGTTCTCTTGGTTGGGAGGAAATTGTACCTCTCTTTTATTCTAAATTCTATCCTCCAAGTGAGATTCACAAAGACCGGAACCTCATATATAATTTTTGGCCTCATGATGGAGAAAGTATTGCCCAAGCGTGGGGGAGATTGAAGTCATTAATGCTCAAATGCCCCATTCATGAGCTTCCTGGTAATGTTGTTATTGATAACTTCTATGCAAGGCTCTCCTTTCAGGATAAAACTCTATTGGATACTGCTTGTTCTGGATCATTCACTCGTAATAAAGAAGAGTTTAAATGGGACCTTCTTGATCGGATTCAGGAGAACACTGAAGGATGGGAGAACGACAAAGGTAGAGAGTCAGGTATAAAATATGATTTCGAATGCATTAAAACTTTCATGAATACTGATGATTTTCGAAATGTTAGCACTACTTATGGCCTTGACTCTCAAGTTGTTGCAAATTTTTATAAAGCTTTTGCCTCTATTTCGGTATGCCTAAGGAGGGTTTTAAAATTATCATGAACCTTATAAAGATAAAACTGTTTCTCCTGTGACTAGAACTATTGAGGTTAATACCGTTGATCACATTATTCCTGAACCTTATATTGAAAAAGTTCCTTTTCCTGCTAAAATAAAGGAACACTCTATTATAGCTAGCGTTGTTAACAAAAGTACAAAGAAAGCTATAGAACCTGATGAACAAATAACTGTTGAACCTGCTGTAGCAATGGTTAAGGACCTTGTCACTGAAAATATAGAAGATGGTCATATTATCTTTTGTGAAGATGCTTCTAATATTGTTTCACATCCTAAAAGCTCTAGGAAAACTAGTGTTCCTGTGCTTTCTGTTAGGATAGGTGATCATTGCTATTATGGTTTATGTGATATTGGTGCAAGTTCAAGTGCCATTCCTTATGAGCTTTACAGGGAAATTATGCATGAAATTGGTTCTTGTGAACTTGAGGAAATTGATGTGGTTATTCAGCTTGCTAATAGAGAAACTATCTCTCCAATTGGTATTGTTAGAGATGTGGAAGTTTTATGTGGTAAGACTAAATATCCTGCTGATTTTCTAGTACTTGGTTCAGCTGCTAGTAAGACTTGTCCTATCATTTTTGGTAGACCTTTTCTGAATACTTGTGGTGCTGTTATAGATTGTAAGAAAGAGAAAATCTTTACTAAATTTGCTGGTGAATCTTATGAGTTCAATTTCTCTAAATTTGCTAAAGTTCCTTATGAAACCGAATTGCCTAATGAAGATTTTAAAGTTGCTCAGCTTGCCTCTATTGCTCTTGCTCCTAACAATGCTTTGCAGCAACATATGGAGGACCACGAAAGTGAGGTCTTTATGGAAGAAAGGAATGAGCTTGACGAAATATTCCTTCGTCAACCTATACTTAAACATAACTTACCGGTGGAAGATTTGGGTACCACTTACCACCAAAGGAGGATCCCTTTTTGATTTAAAACCTTTACCTGATAATCTTAAATATGCTTATATTGATGATAAGAAAATATATCCTGTTATTATTAGTTCTAAACTTTCAGGTAGAGAAGAGGAAAGGTTATTGGAGGTATTGAAGAAACACCGTGGAGCTATGGGCTATACTCTTGATGATTTGAAAGGGATCTCCCCTGCTATTTGTCAACATGCTATTAATATGGAACCTGATGCAAAGCCAGTTGTTGAACATCAACGTCGTTTAATACCCAAGATGAAGGAAGTGGTAAGAAATGAGGTATTGAAACTTCTTGAAGCTGGTATTATTTATCCTATTGCTGATAGTAGATGGGTAAGTCCTGTGCATTGTGTTCCTAAGAAAGGAGGAATTACTGTTGTGCCTAATGAAAATGATGAACTTATTCCTCAAAGAGTAGTAGTTGGTTATAGAATGTGCATTGATTTTAGAAAGGTTAACAAAGTTACTAAGAAGGATCATTATCCTTTACCTTTATTGATCAAATGTTAGAGAGGTTGTCTAAGAAGACTCATTTTTGTTTCCTTGATGGTTATTCTGGGTTTTCTCAAATTGCTGTGAGAAAGCAAGATCAAGAGAAAACTACTTTTACTTGTCCTTATGGAACTATGCTTATAGACGTATGCCTTTTGGTTTGTGTAATGCTCCTGCTACTTTTCAAAGATGCATGTCTGCTATTTTTCATGGTTTTTGTGAGGAAATTGTGGAAGTCTTCATGGACGATTTTTCCGTCTATGGAACTTCTTTTGATAATTGTTTGCACAATCTTGATAAAGTTTTGCAGAGATGTGAAGAAACTAATCTTGTTCTTAATTGGGAGAAATGCCACTTTATGGTCAATGAAGGAATTGTTCTTGGACATAAAATCTCTGAAAGAGGCATTGAAGTTGATCGAGCTAAAGTTGAGGCAATAGAGAAAATGCCTTGCCCAGAGATGTCAAAGGTATTCGTAGTATTCTTGGTCATGCTGGTTTCTATAGGAGGTTTATTAAAGATTTCTCTAAAATTTCAAAGCCTCTTACTAATCTTCTCCAAAAAGATGTACCTTTTGTTTTTGATGATGATTGTAAGGAAGCTTTTGAAACTCTGAAGAAGGCTTTAATTACTGCTCCTATTGTTCAACCACCTGATTGGACGTTACCTTTTGAAATTATGTGTGATGCTAGTGATTTTGCTGTTGGTGTGTTCTTGGACAGCGATAGATAAGAAGTTGAATGTTATTCATTATGCTAGTAAGACTCTTGATTCTGCTCAAAAGAATTATGCAACTACTGAAAAAGAGTTCCTAGCTGTAGTTTTTGCTTGTGACAAATTTAGACCTTATATTGTTGATTCAAAAGTCATTATTCATACTGATCATGCTGCTATTAGGTACCTTATGGAAAAGAAAGATGCTAAGCCTAGGCTTATTAGATGGGTGCTTCTTTTGCAAGAGTTTGATTTACATATTGTAGATAGGAAAGGTGCTGAAAATCCTGTTGCTGATAATTTGTCTAGATTGGAAAACATTGCTTATGATCCTATTCCTGTTAATGATAGTTTTCCAAATGAACAGTTGGCTGCAATAAGGGTAAGTTCGCGAGATAGTCCTTGGTATGCTGATTATGCTAACTTTATTGTTTCCAAGTACTTGCCTCCAACCTTTTCAGCTCAGCAAAGAAGGAAATTCTTTTATGACTTGAGGCATTATTTTTGGGATGACCCACATTATATAAAGAAGGAGTAGATGGCATTATGCGAAGATGTGTTCCAGAACATGAACAACGAGAGATATTGAGAAAGTGCCATGGTAGTGCTTATGGAGGACATCATGCTGGAGATAGAACTGCACAAAAGGTTCTACAATCAGGTTTTTATTGGCCTACCCTCTTTAAAGATGCAAGAAAGTTTATTTTATCTTGTGATGAATGTCAAAGAGTTGGTAATATCTCTAGACGTAATGAAATGCCTATGAGTTATTCTCTTGTTATTGAACCATTTGACTGTTGGGGATTCGACTTTATGGGTCCTTTTCCTCCTTCAGAAGGTAATACTCATATACTTGTTGCTGTTGATTATGTTACTAAATGGGTAGAAGCTATACCTACAAAAGTGCTGATGGTGAGACCTCTTTAAAAATGCTTCAAGATGTTATTTTTCCTAGGTTTGGTGTGCCTAGATATCTTATGACTGATGGAGGTTCTCATTTTATTCATGGTGGTTTTAGAAAGACCCTTGCTAAATATGGTGTTAATCATAGAATTGCTTCAGCTTATCATCCCCAAACTAGTGGGCAAGTAGAATTATCAAATAGAGAGATTAAATCTATCTTGCAAAAGACTGTTAATAAATCTAGAAAGAATTGGGCTAGTAAGTTAAATGATGCTTTATGGGCTTATAGAACTGCTTATAAAAACCCTATGGGTATGTCTCCTTATAAAATGGTTTATGGTAAAGCTTGTCACTTGCCTCTAGAATTAGAACACAAAGCTTATTGGGCAGTGAGGGAACTTAATAGAGACTTTAAACTTGCTGGTGAAAAAGGTTGCTTCATTTGAGTTCTTTAGATGAATGGAGAAGTGAAGCTTATGAAAATGCTAGACTTTTTAAAGAGAAAGTTAAGAAATGGCATGATAGGAGAATTATTAAAAGAGAGTTTAATGTTGGTGAGAAAGTTCTATTGTATAGGTCTCGTCTCAGATTTTTTGCAGGAAAATTACTCTCAAAATGGGAAGGACCTTTTGTTATTGTGGAGGTATATCGTTCAGGTGCAATAAAGATTGCTTCACTTAAAGACAACTCTACACAAGTGGTGAATGGACAAAGACTCAAACATTATATTTCTGGAGATCCTTATGATGAAGATGTTGATACTATTCAAGTGGTGACTCCGGAAGTTTTCATTGAAAAGCAAATTCAGGGACTGCAGAGTCTGTTTTCGAATAGGTAACAGTTTCGGTAAGAAAAAGTTCGCGTTTAACCTTCCAATAGATATTTTTGTCATTTATATTAAATATGGAAAAATAAGAGACCAAACCGGGTAGGAGAAGGTGCCCGAGGGCACCTCACCATGCCGTGGCGCGGGCCCACCCTGGCCGCGCCGCCACGTGGTGAGGGCGCCTCGGAGCCCGTCTCCGACCAGGTTTTCTCCTGTACCTTCCTTTTGTTGTAAACTTTTTGCTATATAATCCCCGGAACCCCGAGGTCCGTATATCGCCTTTTCGTCGTGTTTTTGTTTCGAGCTGTTTTGCCAGATTCCACCTTCAAGTTTTAGAAGCACCATGGTCTCCAACAACAACAACAAGGGCAAGGAGCCTTTGGAAGATGATCCCCAAGACCCTATGCTGAAGGAGGAGATCAAGAGTGAAGATGAAGGAGAAGTGGAGGAAGATCCGCGTCAATACCCTCGCGCCACCATTGCAAGCATTGGAGTGGTGGCAAACCCTTTCAACCTCAAGAGAGGCGCGCGGATGAGCACCGGAGGGAAGGTTCCACGTCGCTTCTTGGCTCCAAGGACATCTTCTCCAGGCATCGATAACCCCTTCCATACTCTTATCCATAAGCATCAAATTGAGAGGATCCCTGAGGCAGAATTGCCCAATAGCTGGAATATAGATCGTTCTAACAGTGCAGGAAAAAGAGTTCTAAGTCCGATGAGAAGTGGGGAGACAACTCCAAGAGCTGGGATTCACAGTCCGATAAATTCATGAACCGTATTGAGCACAACACGGAGTTGATCCGTATCCTCACCCACAAGATTGATGAACTGAAGGAGCTGGTTGATAAGCTTATTAAGGATTCACCACCACCGCCGAAGGAGTAATTCATCATTGGTATTGGCATCCCCTTGGCTTGTTCCAAGCTTGGGGGGTGCCGCGGTATCACACCATTATCTTTACCTTTTACCTTTCAATAGAGTCATATCGTGAGTAGGGAAGTTATCTTATAGGATGGTTTGCAGTGTGGAAGTATCTCTCTTTTAGTTGGTTATCTATGTATCCCTTGGTGTGAGTTGCCGTTATGGAATATTAATGAGAAGTTTTATCATTTACTTTCTGCATACTTTATTTTAGTTTGCAATTTCTTTCATGTTGATAATCTTGTCATTAGTATTGGTACCACTTTGGGAGCATCAAGTAAATCTTTTTGGTTTTGGCAAACTTAGCATTGGTCAGTAGTTACAATACTTTGAGGCTTAAGTAGAGAGAGGGAAGTGCATGTAGATAAATTATTCCATGATCTTTCTTTCTTGTTGGCTCATAAGCTTAGTATTCTCAAGTTAAAATTATTTGTGCTTCCAAGGAAGATTGCATGATTGTTCTTACTACATGTATATTTGTTTGTATCCCTCAACTCTTATGCTTGCTACACAACCTTGCTAGCCGAAAAACCTGTATTGAGAGGGAATGCTTCTCATACATCCAAACCTTGAGCCAAACCATTGCCATTTGTGTCCACCATAACTACCTATTATGTGGTATTTCCTGCCACTCCAAGTAAATACTTCATGTGCTACCTTTAATTATTCAAAAACTATTACTCTCATTTGTGTCACTGTTTATTAGCTCATGAGGAAGTATGTGGGTTGTTCTCTATTTAACTTGTCAGACAGACTTTCACCAATGGACTAGTGGCATATACATCCGCTTATCCAAAACTTGCAAAAAGAGCTGGCAAATGGGGTGCCCAGTCCCAATTAATTATAACTATAACTGCTTGATTCTCTTCACATGTTTTGCCAATGATTTATCAAAAGCAAACTTCAAAGTGTTAAACATTATCAAATAGGCACTCCTCCATGGTATGTGATTGTTGGAAGGCACCCGAGGATTCGGTTAGCCATGGCTTGTGTAAGCAAAGGTTGGGAGGAGTGTCATACCAATTTATAAATATGCATGTGTAAACAAAAGAGAAGAGGGATGATCTACCCTTGGGTAGAAATAACGTCCTTCATGGGAGCCGCTCTTGAAAGTCTGGTTGACAAGGGGGATAGAGTGCCCACTGCCATTCGTTGACAACGACATACATAGCTTAAAACTATTTTATACTCTCTATATGATTTCAAAACTTAAAAGCTCTAGCACATGATTTCATCCCTGCTTCCCTCTGCGAAGGGCCTATCTTTTACTTTCATGTTGAGTCAGTAAACCTATTCCCTTCTATCTCGAGCAAGCATTTGAGTTGTTGTGATCCAACCATCTATATGTTGATATTTTCAATCATGTCTTTTATGTTTCCTTGTGTAGCACAAAGCTTTTATCTGAATGAATATAACTTTGAAAGTTATCAATGACTGTAAAGGAGATTGTTATGATTGAGCATGTAAGTTCTGCAATATAAGCTCTAGTATAAAGACTCTGCTCGAAAGATAAGTACAATCTGTTAATTGTTCTCTGACCAAGAACAAAGTTTGCCATCACCAATTATGATTTTCTCTATGCACCTTATTGTGACTCCCTTTACTTGTTTCAAGTTAAGTTATATGAAGGGAAGTTGCTGTCTAGAATGACTTGTGTATTAATAAATGTGATGCTTCTTGTCCGTATTTTGTTTATCGACACTTCGCTCCATAAACCTGTGGTCTTGTTTACCGAGCTCAGCTTTCGCTTGGGGACAAGCGAGGTCTAAGCTTGGGGGAGTTGATACGTCCATTTTGCATCACTATTTTATATCATAATTTACTGTTATTCATTGATATATTTCATATTTAGAGATGATACTTATGTTATTTACCTATTTTGCATGTTTGATGATTATTGGAGAATTAAACACCGGAGTCAGATTTCTGCTGGAAAAAGGACCGTCAAGACACCATATTTCTGAAGATCAATAATTCGAGGAAAACATCCAGAAGTTCCTATTTTGTCAGATGACGGAGGCAGCCAAAAGGGGAGGCCAAGGTGGGCCACCATGGGCCCTCACCATGTGGTGGCGCGGCCCACCTTGCCCCGCGCCGCCACGTGGTGAGGAGGCCCTGGCCCACCTCTGCCAGCCCCCTTTCGTGTACATCATCCCTAGAAAACCCTAAGCCTAGGGGGACGTCGAGGAAATATTCCGCCGCCTCCACGAGGCGGAAAACACCAGAGAGAGAAAAGCTCTCCGGCAGGGAGAAATCTGCCGGGGAAATTCCTTCCCGGAGGGGGAAATCGTCGCCATCGTCACCGTCATCGAGCTGGACATCATCATCATCATCTCCACCACCAGCACCATCGTCTCCACCGCTCCACTCCGTTCCGCTGTAACATCTAGGGTTGAATCTTGTCTAGTTCATAGGGGAAGCTTTCCCGGTGTTAATTACTCCTTGTGGTTGATGCTATTGAGTGAAACCGTTGAATTAAGGTTTATGTCCAGATTGTTATTCATCATTATATCACCTCTGATCATGTTCCATATGATGTCTTGTGAGTAGTTCGTTTAGTTCTTGAGGACATGGGAGAAGTCTTGATGTTAGTAGTGAATTATGTTGAGTAATATTTAATGGTTTGATATTTAAGTTGTGGTGTTATTCTTCTAGTGGTGTCATGTGAACGTCGACTACATGACACTTCACCTTTATGGGCCTAGGGGAATGCATTGTGTATTCGGTTGCCAATTGTGGGGTTGCCGGAGTGACAGAAACCTAAACCCCCGTTGGTATATCGATGCATGAGGGATAGCAGGATCTTAGAGTTTAAGGCTGTGGTTAGATTTATCTTAATTACTTTCTTGTATTTGCGGATGCTTGCAGGGGTATAATCACAAGTATGTATTAGTCCTAAGAAGGGCGGTGCATTAGCATAGGTTCACCCACACACACCTATCAAAACAATGAAGATTAATCAACTATATGAAGCGAAAGCACTTGACGAAAATCCCGTGGGTCCTCAAGAACGTTTGGTAATCATAAGTAAACCTACCGGCTTGTCCTTTGCTGTAGAAAGGATTGGGCCACTCGCTGCAATTATTATTACTGCATTTTATTTACTTGTACTTTATTTATCTGCTATATCAAAAACCCCTAAAAACTTGTCTGCTAGTATTTATAGTGAATTCCATATCAAAACTGCTTGTCAACACCTTCTGCTCCTCATTGGTTCGACACTCTTATGTATCGAAAGTACTACGATACACCCCCTATAATTGTGGGTCATCACCAGCCTGCACACCCACTGAAAGAAACACATCATGTGCGACGGCGGCGCAGCCATCGCACAGAGCCTTCCAACCTCCCCCAACCCATCAATCCCGCCGCTGCAGCTTGACTCTGCTCCGGCCATGGCGGCCACGACGCCCATGGCCGCACCAACCATGCCGGACCCATGACCCGGGGCCGCCGCCCCGGCTTCCGCACCGCCACAGAGCATCATCGGCCCGCACTGCCTTGCGCCTCACCGGCCTCCTGCCTCCGCGCGTCCTCCGCCTCCGCTCGATGCCAAGAATGCCTGTCGCGGCGCCCAACACCCGCCCCACGCTCGCCTTATCGCGCGACCTCCTTCCTCCACGCACTGTCGTGCCCCTGCCGTCGCTGCACCTAGCTAGGGTTGACGAGGACGCCCAGCACGCACGCAAACCGCCGCATCCGGGCCCGATGGGCCCAGATCGGGCCCACCAAGCCCATCGGGTGCGCACCCCTCCATGGGCGCCACAGGAACGGCCGCCGCGCTTCGCAGCACCAGCATCGCCATCCGCAGCTCCCGCTCCGCCGCTGCATCCGCCCGAGCCCGCGGACTCGGCGTCCACCTCCCCGACCGCCGCCGCCCCCACGGGCCGGTCTACCACCTGCGCGAGAGGGCCTCCCCTCAGCCACCTTTTGGCAGCAGAGGGGCGCCGCCACCGCCACGGCCAGGGCCGGCGACGGCAACGGCAGGGGTGGCCAGACGGCAGCGGGACGGCGCCTTCTTCGCGTGGTGCGCCCCTAGCGCTGCCTGGGGGGCGACGCGAGGGGAAGAGGATAATTTTATTAGGGGTCTCGTGTATCCGACGCGTGGGCGACGCGATCCGGCGGCTTTTTTTGACGTCTCGTGTATTTCACTAATGCGGAACATAGTGATAGCGACGATCACTTGCACCGCTTAGTAATGAACATATACGTTCTAATTACAAGTTGCAACCCTACTTTTCAGTCGGTGTAAACATGCCTTGACAAGATCACACCAGTGATATTCGACATTGCCAAGAACTGCCCACATATGCTTAATGGACAACAGTAGCAAGTCCCTAACTTTGGCCTTGGTTTGATGAATTAATACCATTTAATAGTATCTCCGGGTTTGTAAAAGTACTTTCTTCATTGCATACATGCATTGCGCGATATAGATGAGACTAGTGTGTTCTATGATACATATTTAGCATCGATATCCCTCTTTGTTGGAATATAAAGGGGGGCATAATATCATGCCACTTCTGACTTGTTTTAGGTTTCTTTATGATCGAAATGATTGAGAAGGGTCTGCATCTGATACCCCATATGACAATTTGGATGTTTGATTGTGTCTATCTATTTGTAGATCAAATCTAGAGCGCAAACTCATATTGGTAGATCAGAAAACTATAATGATATGTAGATCTTCTAATCATCAGATGGTTATTTTCAATGCATTGCCGAAATTTCAGGGTTTCATTCATCAAACAATAATATAAATTCTTCAGTGGGACAAGGAATAAACTTATAACTATTGGAGGTTATCTCTGGCGTTGGTGGAATCTTCCCACGTAGACTCCGAAGAAAACGACGCATACCTTCCTATAGACTAAAAAAACGTGTGTGCCTTCTCTCTAGAGGACAAGATTCATCCTAAGAAGGTTAGATTTTTAACTTATAAATTGTATATTAATACATAATGATATGCATATCATGTCATATTGCATCGTCATTTGGCATTCGAAGGAATTAAGCTGGAAAATTATAAAGAAAATGATGTTGAAACTATTTGAATGGTCAAACTAGGACATGTTGCATAATATGTTATTAGAAAAGTTATTTGAAATAATAAATGTTTTGATTATGTTTTATACTATTTTTATAATTTTCTGGATTTTATTTGGTGCAATTTAGAGTTGAGAATCACTAAATAAGAAAAGGGAATGAAATAGAAACAAAAAAAAGCCAGCCAACTGGGCCATCGCACAAGGCCCAGCCGAAATCCTCTATCCCCTCAATTGTTTCCACCGAATGGGCTAGCGCTAGCCCATATCTTCCTCCTCTCCTTTTCTTTTATTTCTATCTAGCGGTGTGTTATTCACTTACTCCCTCAGTTCCAAATTAATTGACTTCCATTTATCTACACATGTCATCCATGTGTAGATAAATGGAAGTCAATTAATTTGGAACGGAGCGAGTATTTGATAGTGCGTGTCTGCGAGAGCTTCCGGGCATAGTGGGACATGGATTCGATGGAAACTGGTCATAATATTTCTGTTTCTTTCTCCCTTGGAAGTCTCAGTATTGGTTATCTGACAAGTGTAGTAACCAAAATAGCATAGTTCAGTTAGCGCTATGCCTCACACTTCATTAAGACGAGCACATTCAGTTTATTGACCGGGCAAACTGAACATTATCATGGAACAAGAACACAGAGATTTTGTGCCAAAAAAATGACGATGAGTTTGGCTCCATTTGATTCCCTGTCGAAATTTGGTATCGCGTCAGATTTTTGGTACAGTACAAAGCATTCCGGCTCTGTTTATCGTTAGCTAATCAAACAACGACTCTAAATTACGTTCCATATTTCTTGGATTGGCCTGAATATCTTGGTGCACATCTCTTCCACTGTTGTTCCTTTGCCTATTTTCATCTTAGGCCGCATGGGCACGGCCCATCTGGACGAGCAAATGGTCTATAACCTATAGAAGACACCTATTGCGTGGAACACGTGATAAGCTACCACAAACCAACCAAACTATAGAAGACACCTTAGGGTGTAGAAGATAATTACCAATTCAGGTTGTCATTTGACAAGAATAAAATAAAATCTTATTGGAGGGACTTATCAGTATATCTTTTCCGACGGTATTTCTCACAATACAAACATACAACACACGAATCTTCTTTTTCAATTGCTTATTAGAATATATGTTTATATATTTCTTAGTATATTCACTGATGTAAATCATTTTTTGTGATTATATCCATATTCCATAGAACGTAGACCCTCAATTTGGCCTACGGCCGTAGCACTTTTCAAACTTTAGTTTCGCAATTACTTTGCACTCGGATATAGAATTCTAAATTAATTTTACCAATAGATTTGCACAACTATTCTGCATAACTTTTATGTGAAAAGTTTTTCCATCTGAGAACCGAAGTTGTCTCATGGAACACACCACACCTCGTAGACATTCGAACATCAGTTTCTTAATTGTTTGTTGAATTCCCAACGAAACCTAAGATATTATCGTGTGGTTTAACACGATGCATTTCTATCATCAGCTGAAAACAAGCATTTTTTATCTTCCGACAAAACCCGGAGCCGCCACATGGTTATCTTAGAAGTTAGAAATTTGTAAGGTCTACTACTCAAGCGTGTTTTCTCACCATTGATTGCTGAACCTTTAAACCATCTGACTTTTCCGTCATGATTGTGTATTTGTGTGGCTCCAATAGCTAGTGGCCAATACATGATACATACGTCAATACGTGCTTCACCAGCTAAGAACCGAAGCTGAGATAGATGACAAGGGGTGGCGGCGGCGACGACAACCGGAGTGCCATTGTAATACTTTATCAGCTCCATATCACTCTGCTCAAGCCTTGCAGTCTAAATAATTGCGCAGCGCCAAGATGTTTTGCATGTTCGATCGATCATACGACGAAAATCTGATTAGTCTGGAGTACAGCTCTTAATTTATTTCGTACCCACAACATATGCCACACATGCCTAGGCCGATCTGTAGTCTCTTACGCAAACCATTCCCTTTGTTTACTATGATCATGTCCCCCATTAGCGTCCCTTGAAAAAATAGGTGTCCCCCATAGCTTGTGCACCTGTAGAGACAATGTACGTGATTAATGCATGGAACAAGATGATCAAACTCCACGCATATATGCCTGAAAAATAACCCTTCAAACCGAGGCTCCTTCCCTAAGACATTCTACTTTACTGTAGATAAAATATACTAGGACAACCTCTCCCTTTGTTCCTGCCTTTTTTGCCTCGCAAAATATAGAGAGAATTAATACCTCTTTCGATTGGAGGAATTCCACAGAAATTTTGGAATAATTCTTATGGAAGTCCTTTGATCATAGGATAGGGGTCATTAAATTTATATGGAAGTTATTCATGTGCCTTCCGTTCCATATGAATCTCAACGCAGGCTCAAACCTTATGTTTTTTTCTTTGAGAAGTCAAATGCACTTACCATCCCTCTTTACTCTCTCCCTGTTTTTGCAAAACGTTTGTTTGTTTTATGTGTACCATTCAAAGGCACCTCTTACAAAAGTTGTTGCGGAGATTTTTCTTCTATCTTGGCCTTTTACTCTTCTCATATATCTACCTTTGATAGCGATTTTAATTTCTTAGGAGCTACTTAAGCTCTTGCTCGGAGAGATATTAAAATAAGCTTAGCCTATTTTACAATGTGTTAATTGGATTCGCACATGATTAGTTAGTTGGTGGGGCAATAACTTACCATGGCGATGAGGAGTAGCTGAGACGACACGATCGTACCCCGATGTAGCAGTGGAGAACTTCAATGGGCGAAAGCCTACCGGAGCAGTGCAGCATAGAGGTCTTTTGTCTCGGTGTTCAGAAATAATGTAGAAATTTATGGTAGGCATGTCAATCGCGTGGTTTCCCAATTCTATGTTTTGAAATTTCTGCAATCCAAAGAGGTCCTTAACAAGGCATGCATGTACTTGACTTTGCCCTTCAAATAGCTTCAGAACACCATGGTTACTTGTTTCTAACTTGTCTAGTCTATATCAAAAAAAAAATTATCCTGTCTGATTTGTGTCTGTTAATAAAAAGTGAAAAAAAAAGATCAATCATGGCCTACTAGAGCACATCATCATGTAGGGCCCACTGGAGCATGAGTGATGTCATAGACAGACACAGCAATTGCCCCTGTCGCCTTGGGTACAGTGTGTTGATTTGGTCCGGTCCTCCAAACACCCATCATGCTCATATGATTTTGGGAGCGCATGCAGCCGTTGTAGGGATTTGCAGTTTGCACTGTTTGATTTTGTTCGCATCAAGGACTCTGTCTCCGGTAGATCAAGCATGACGTTAAAAGAAATCAGCTACGGCGGGTGACCTTGTTGCAGCGTGGTGGCTGGCTTTACGGACCCGTGCCCGGCCGGATCCTCTTGGGACTGGCAGGTGGCCGGACCCGCTGGGACTGGTGTGCTGTGCGACTACGTCCGGTCGACTACTGCCGAGGCGGTGGAGACAGTTCCCTCCCGCGCGGCCGCGGTAGTGCTGACCCCCGAGTCGAGCTACCCCTTGCATCCGTCTTGCAGACTTTGTGTCGGTAGCCTTGGTAAGACGACGATGGTGACTTCGTAACCGTGGTGGCGTAAGTTGGTGGGCGGCGAGTCTGAGATGACGAGGCTTTGTCCTTGCGGGGCTCTTATGCTATGGATCGACCGGGGTCGTGGATAGGGTTTCCGGGAGAAATCCTTGTCGGTTCGCCCGACACTGACGCGGTGCCGCCTTCGGGTGACATCATTCCTTCTTGGAGGGCGTCGTGGCTACCTTCCATCCACTTCTCTCTGTGTGCCGGGGGGAAACCCTAGGACCGGGGTGCCGGGTAGCAGCGATTGCTTTCCTTCTTGAAGGTGCTACTTGGTACTCGGCGATTCGGTGCTACGAGCGTGGTGGTAATTTTCCGGAGAGGCGCAATGGTTGCGGGTCACCTTAGTTTAGTCTTCTCACCTTTATCTCCATTTGTTTCAGTTTTGGGCGAGTGTGTGTTTGGCCCCAGCTTGTGTGGTGTTGCGTTCGTACCCTGTGATGGTTGTTGGTCGTTGCTTTATTTATAAAGCGGGGCGAAAGCCTGTTTCGTGGAAAAGAAACCAGTACCTCCAGATTTTGTCAAAGAAAATATGCAACATGCACGTAGAATCATCTCGAGACTAATTCATGGGAAGTGAGTTTATTAGCGATGAACTATAATTGTTGGCCGTCATCGAGTGACTATCGCTCTCGTTCTCTCCGCTCTCGTTTTGAGAGTCCACCGCACAGCTTTTCTGCCGCCCCTCTCCTTTCACCTTTCCGGCGGGCATGCTGGCCGGCGAGGCGATGGGTTAGGAGGTTGGCCTCCTCTGTACATAGTTTTAGTAGCTCTAGTAGTAGATCTTGCATATATGGCGTCTGGCTGTATGTCGTCTCTCTATTTCTTGCGCCTGCGGTGGTGGCTCCCGAGCGGCGACCACGGCGTTGCAAAGCTTCCTGCCGGCGAAGATCCATGGTGGATCGAGCGGGCAGGTGGCGGAGCTGAAGGCGGCTGCTTGAATAAGCTCGTCTCTCTGCCAGATCTTCTCGATTTGGCCACTCCTTTTTGCTCATCTGCAGGTCTCCGTGGTGGAGAAGGAAGATGGGAAGAGAAGGAGCTAGACACTGCGACTTGGAGAACATCCTCGGCGGAGATTCGTCGGCTTTGGGCCGCTGCTTCGTCGACTTTTCTGGCCGAAAGACGGCAAGCTCGAGCTCTGGCGCTGCCGGGTCAGCGTCATCTCTTCTTCAACCTCCTGGCCGATGTGCCATGTGGGAGGCCCCTCTGCAGCTTCAACGCGGCGTGCATCGTCGTCCCGCCGCCAAGTGGTTCCGTCCCCGGCGACGAGGAAGATGGCTGCGTCTTGAGGCTTCGATCCGAGCTCGGTGGAGAAGGACTGAATTGTGTTCCTCTTTTTAGGTGTAGGGTCCTTTTTGCATTTTCTGAGGACTTGGTTGTAATTTCCATTTCTGCTGAGGTCCTCAGTGTATTCTGTAATCCCACCGACGAATATTAAGCAGTGTCTCGGTCCTTCGGGGTCGTTCTTTGTTAAAAAAAAACTATAATTGTCACTAGTGCTATGTTTGCCGGTTTAGATCCCTATATTCAGTTTTTTTTTGCACAAACCATATTGCAAGATACTTTCCAAGAAATCTAGCAGATTTGTAGTGCATTCGAGGTACTCCCTCTGGCAACATTTGTAAGACATCCTCAAATTTTAGTTCAAAAAAACTTTGACCATGAATTTCACAGAGGAAATATGGAACTATAGAATAGATTCTTATTTAAAAGAAATAACCAGCGGGGTACAGTTTTAGCAAGTAACTCATATGTTTTAGTTTAATTTGATGGACAAAATTTGAGGGGGTCTTACAAACATACTAGAGTACATGGTAGAATGTTTTTTTGATGTTGATCGAGACTTGTAAATATACTCATCAAATTTCTAGAATAAGTATCCTACGGAACTCAGAATCCAAGAAACATCCTAAGCATGTGTTACATTAATTCTCCAACTACTGTTGTCGACAATGTCTGAAGCCAGCCGGTACAACAAAGATGTAGACATGGTTACGGGCTCTACCGACCAACAAGGTGCATAATACCCCGATTTCTAACATTTAGCATACGAACTCTGAAGATATGGAGGGGATGAAATGACCAACATAAGGCACACTAAGGCTACATAGACATACCGAGCCTACGTAAAGGGGGGGATCGACGGTGGACATGAATTCTTTTCCAAACCCACACCATCGACGGTCGGTACCAAATAGTCTAAACCCTCGATTAATCTGAAATCCTCTGAGTTAGCCATTCAACTCGACGAGTTCTCTTTTGCAATCGTATTGGCGTCCATTTTACAAGTATATCCAAAGGGCAAGAGTAGGGATTTTACCCATCGAATAGGGGGCCATCTATAGTCTTTTCCTCAAAAATCATTCTAACATATGCAGTCACACATTTTTCAGACAGGCGGGCAAAAGGTACATTAAAACATACTAAACACTTTGACATCCGAGAACTTGGATCAGAGGTTCTTCGAAAATGGCAAAACCGGCTTCCACTCGAGAAGAACAAAGTATATGTTTGAGAGTGTCTGTGTCACTGTGTGTGCTTTCTTCCCACAAAATCTCATCTCTTGTAGAGTAGCTAGTAGTGCAGCCCTCCCCCTTGTTTCATTTAGATACGGATTTTCAGGAAGTCTAACATCTTTCACATTCTCATTTTAGTCGACAACACTCCTGTATATATGTATGTACATATGCATGCACGTATCTTGTTCTATCAGATCGAGGAAAGAACAGTTCGGCCGAGAAACAGAAAGGATTGTCGACCACAGGTTAGAGACTGAGTTCCCCTTGGACCACTGACCGAAGTAAGTCAGCATGCGGTCAATAGCTAGGGAGCATCGCGTCAGCCTCGGGACGCCGCGTTCAACCATGCGTGCCGCCACCACCACCATCTCCACTGGCGGGCCGGCAAAACATAGCACGGCGAGCTGGTCAAAGCAAAGCGAGGCATCACCATGGATGATGGAGCGGCCCAACATGCAGTAACGGCCGACCGGCAGACGCAGCAGCAGCGTGCTAGCTATCTGAGCTGCTTTAGCTTTCCTTTTTCTCGGGCGTCGATCGAGCAGATACAGTCACGGCCGGCGGCCAGCAAAGGAGAGCCTGCCTGCCTACCTGCCTGCCTTTGGTGGTTTAGCTTTCCCGCCCCTTCTCGATCGCTTTCTTTGCATGGCAGCACGAAGCAAGGAGTGAAGGAGACCAGCAGACAAGCTCCTCGTGCTTCCCTTCTCGTCCGTACCAATCGAACCTATTTGTTTAATTTACGTATACGACGAATACTCTAAACTGGGATTTGATTTGATTTGTTGTTAATACAGGTAAAGCACTTTTATCGGAACTCACATGCATGATTTTTTCCCCCTCAAATTAAGGACGCCATTGTGGGATCGAACGACATCGATCATTGGATCGGGTCGTTCAGAGTAGAACCAGTGCCGCGTCGGTCAGAATCGAACCCTAGCCCGGCCACTCCCTGCATACTTTGTATCATGTTGCTCGTCGTCATCAAAGGAGGGTGTGTAAGAGGTCATCGTCTCGGAGAAGGATGGACCCACTCATTTGATATGCTACAAGATCTAATCGTGCTGAACGTTATTGATAATATCACAAGTGTTTATATACTTGTCAACATACCATGGGGATTACTTTCCTACGCGTTGGACGTCATACTTTGGTGATGTCAAACGTTATCCGTAACAAGATAATTATAATGGCAGTTTTCCAGGTGTTGCTAGAAAACATGTTACATGTATATGACAATAATCCAAAAATGGTATTTTCTCCACCGGCGATGGAGAGATACAATTCGGGTCACTTAGTATTACGGGTATCCATTACCGTCTACGCAGAAACAGTGTGACATGGATCATAAGGATACCGGAATACGGTCCAGAAAAATGAAACAATCCTGTAGCGAGGATAACATTGTATGTGGTCAATCGTTGCTTCACAAGGATACACGAATGTCTCACCTCGGGATCTATTAAGTATCACGAAGCAAAGGGAACCATATAAGGGACATCAGGTTCACTTGAATACATACGTATAATGGTAGGAATCCATATGGACGCCCATGCCCCACTGTTGATTATTGACCGGAAGAAGTTCAGACATGCCTACTCGTTATCGAACCTGCAGGCGTCATCCTTAGTATGTCGAGTACTTTGATGGGTACGAACATGAGTGTAAGTCGTCGAAATTTTTCCTGGATGATAGAAATACTTTAGGAGAGAAAACATAATTAAACGTTATGTACGTAGTACCGGGAAGGTTTTGGGACCCAGAAGGACACCGTATTTTCTAAAGGTCCAAACATTCCAGAGGCAACATGGGCTGCCCCAGGTGGAGGGCGCAACCGCATGGCCTCCAAGGCCAAAGAGGGTAGGCACCCCCTTTACCCGGGAGCAAAGTTGTGACTAAGTTCCAAGTGTAGGTGATGACGTGAAACACACGTTCGTTGGAGACCCTAATTAAGAGGAAGGTATGAAGCAGTGCAGCAACAAGTTTTCCCTCAGTATGAAATCAAGTTTATCGAATCCAGGAGGAATAGTAGCACTTCCGAAGGTTGTCAACGGCGCCAGAAAAGTAGCTGTTGCAGATGATCTGGACTGTTGACTTGGAACCTGCACACAACACAATCAAACTATTTTGCCCCAACGAAACAGTGAGGTTGTCAATCTCAGCGGTTTGCTAAAAATAAAGGATTAAACATATGTTGTGGAAAATGATGATTAATTGCAGAGAACAATGATTGTAGTAGGTTGTTTATCAGTGTAAAAGAATGGACCGGGGTCCACAGTTCACTAGTGGTGTCTCTCCAATAAGAAAAATAACATGTTGGGTAAACAAATTACAGTTGGTCAATTGACAAAATATTGAGCGCATGCCAATGAATATATATGACAAGATGACTACTATGATATCCATTTGGGCATTACGACAAAATACATAGACTGTTATCCAACTGCATGTATGACTAATAATCCACCGCCAGCTTAACATCCGTGTCCTCCGTTGGTATTAAGTTGCAAACAACAGATTATTGCATTAAGTAATGTGCATAATGTAAACAACACATATTACCGTAGACATAGCATTGTTGTGTTATTCCTAGTGGCAACAACACAACCACAACCTTAGATGTTGTTGTCACTCGCCCAAATTATGTGGAGGCATGAACCCACTATCTAGTATAAATACTCCCTCTTGGAGTTGCAAGCATCTACTTGGCCAAAGCATCTACTAGTAACGGAAAGCATGCAAGATCATAAATAACATATAAAGATAGATTGATAATCAACTTGATCATAGTATTTAATATTCATCGGATCCCAGCAAACACAACATATAGCATTACAATAAGATGATCTTGATCATGTTAGGCAGCTCACAAGATCTAAACATGATAGCACAAGGACGAGAGACAACAATCTAGCTGCTGCTATGGATCGGACTCGTAGTCCAAGGATGAACTACTCACGCATCACTCCGGAGGCAGGCATGGCGATGTAGAGCCCTCCGGTGATGATTCCCCTCTCTGGCAGGGTGTCGGGAAGAGGTTCTGGACCCTCCCGAGCTAGGGTTGACGACGGCGGTGGCTTTGGAACTTTTCGTGGATGGAGACTCAGATGTTTAGGGTTTTTGCATCAGGGGGAATAAATAGGCGAAAGGGCGGCGGCTGGAGGCACCCGAGGGGCCCACACGCACCCTCGGTGTGGACCCACCTTCTGCCGCGTCGAGGGGTTGTGTCGCCGCGTCGTGGCGCTCCTCCGTCTCCACTTTGGACTCCGTGTACGTGTCGGTGAAATAGGACCCTCCGTTGATTTTCGTCCAATTCCGAGAATATTTCCAGAAAAACTTTTTGAAATACAAAAACAACATAAAACAGGAATAGCACTGTGGCATCTTGTTAATAGGTTAGTCCCGAAAAATGTATAAAAATGATATGAAGTTTATATAAAACATGTAACAATTGGCATAATATCAACATGGAACATAAAAAATTATAGATACGTTTGAGACGTATCAGTAGGCTTCTCATCCGCCTTATATAAAAAGAGGGGGGGTAGCCGCCCTCATTACAAAAGTTGGCAGCTGAGGGCTTCATGGCGAACTCATCTCTCTCTGTCTCTGTCTCTCTAATTGTTCTACACCTTACACCGAAAGGCTGGCGGACTCCGGCTTCTCTCGCGCTGTGGATGGCGGAGCGCTGCCGGACTAAGTTAGAATGGCGTATGCGTGGGCGACATGAAGACCACGACCATACATTGGTGGACCTAGATGTAATTTCATGCACAAAGAAGGATTTTTTCGCAAGAAGTTTGAAGAAGAGGGCTGCCACGTCAGCAGAATTAATACATCAGAAAATTTTGTCGTGGCAGAGCTTTTGGCATGGGAAGAGTCTGTTAAGAGAGGTCGTGGTAGGCCAAACTTGACATGGGAAGAGTCTGTTAAGAGAGATCTGAAGGATTGGAATATCACCAAAGAACTAGCCATGGATAGGGCTGCGTGGAAGTTAGCTATCCATGTGCCAGAACCATGACCTGGTTTCGAGATCTTATGGGTTTCAACTCTAGCCTACCCCAACTTGTTTGGGAAAAAAGGTTTTGTTGTTGTTGTTGTTGTTGTTGTTGCTGTTGTTGTTGGCAGAGCTATTGGCAGATTCTCTGTCGTGGCAGAAAATAGGCATGTTTTTCTGCCGAGACATAATTTCATGAAGGTGAGTTTTTTATAGCGATCTAGTCTTATTTGAAGAAAGGGGGTATACGGGTCATATAAAAATTATGAATTTCATGTGATTTTAATCCCTTTTATGCAGCCTTTTTGTTGCGTCGAGTTTATTAGAATGATTCCTCACATTCAAATATTAAGTAGCTAGTGTTCTTCCAAGCGTCGTACCTGTCATTTCAAGGTGTGCGATGTCACCTGGTTTCTTGGCGTGCAGGCATGATAGTTATGAACGACGGAGAATGCACCATAATAGTTGGAACAAGTTTGACATCAAAGACAGAAGTAGGAAAGGAAAGAGCAGTGTGTGAAGAAGACGAAGAGAACGAAGCAGAGGAAGCCCAACACCACAATGTCAGATTGCACCATCATGCCCAACATGGTTGCCACTAGAGAGGACCCATGTTTGCTCGCTCTAGACAAACGAGTGCCTCTCCCACCTACAAGCGAAACCACAAAGCATGCGGCGGTGAAAGGTAGCAAACAAGAGCCAGGAAGCCACCACTTCATCATTTCGACTACATAAATGCAACAACTTTGCAACTAAAATAGAAACGTCGAAGCTAGGAGGATCGGAATTCCTAGACGGTGCATCCAACGAGGTTACGTGGCAGTAACGCCATGACATAGCTTGTTAGGCCCACTACAAGAAATATGCTATCCTATGACCCTCAATATTGGTCACTGAATGGTCATATATTTTAATTTGTGACCTTTTTGTGATAAAAACACTTGGTCACGTTATGAGCGTCACTAACGATCCAATATGACCTTTTTTTTGGATTGGTCATAGACCTCTATGACCAAATTAAAAGGTCACAGATTTTATGACCAATTTTTTGGTCACTGGCAATCTGGCCACGCCACGTCAAATCCTACGTGGCAAAGCTGACGTGGCAAATTTGTGACCAAATGAAATGGTCATAGACAAGAATCAGCCTGGTCCAGTTCTGCCAACTAAATGGGCCAAGCCCAATAAATCAGCCCATTTAAAGTTTTTTTCGCTGCTAATTTTAGGCGGCTAGATGGGCCAAGCCCAATAATGTGGGCCTTTTTGCAGTCCATATTTTTTGGGCCTCATCATTTTTTTACAGAAATTTATATATTGCAATTTACTGTTTTGCCCAACTAAATTTGGGCCATAGCCTTTTAAGAGCCCAATTAACTTTAGGCGGCTACATGGGCCAAGCCTAACTAAGTTTGGGCCTCTGCTGCGAATTTTGGCCCGACAACAATTTCAATATTTTGTGAAAATACTATTTAAATTCAAATTTGAATTTGAATTCAAATTCAAATTCAGTTTGCAATTTAAGTTTGAATTCAATTTCAAATTCAGTTACAATGAAATATAGTTCACACATTACATTCAAACATAGCCTCACATCAGGTTTACAATGAAATATAGTTCACATTGGGTATCCAGCTACCAAAAGCACAACTAAATACTGAAATGAAACTAGCTATCGAACTATAACCAGCTCCAGTGAGCTAGAACTCTATGCTTCACTTCGTCCTTCAGCGCGCGACGAAACAAGTAGCATAATAGAGGGAAGCAATTCTAAATGTAAGCAGAGAAATGTTAGGAACAAAAATGCCAGCATCTACGTGTTATAGAACAAAAAATGTTAGGAACAAAATAAAAGCAAACGGTGAAACAAAATAGGACTGAACAGATAATATTACAGGAAACTCTGCGGACTGCGCTATGCACTGCACATACAAGGATATATGCCTAGTACTACCAACACAATGATCTTATACAAAGAAGAGGTATTATGCATACCTACACAAATACATACAGATGCTGGATTGAACAAATACTCGAAAATAGCAAATTAAGCAAGTCCACATTTGCACAGGTCGTCATTAAAAATGAAAACAGACTACATCTTTTAACAACACTACATGAGCATATACTTAGGCTTTTATCATAGATGATTTCATCTTTATACACAGTATATACGACAAGGTTAGAAAATAGTGCAACATCAAGATCGAGTATGGTAACTAATATGTTACTATGTAATCCTATAAAGACGTTCATAGTACAGCACATCAGTTTTTGTTTAGCCTACTTCCATAGCCATTAACAAGTAAAAACGCTGGCACAGCGATCCTCTCAAATAAGACATGAACCATTACCCCTAACTCAAGTGCAGTAAAAAAGTCTGTTTCTACAAGCAAAAGAGATCATGCCTTTCATTCATCTTAAGCTGCAAGCCTGCAATGAACTTCTATTCGGCCTCCATATAAGCCTAGGAAATGACATAAGAAGAATAGTCAAATGTAGAAAAGTAAAGTATCAACTCACAATACAGAATAAGATGATCCAATGATAATCAGAAAAGTAATAGCTAATGTCATAAATTTGCATGATAAGGTACACCAATCTCCAAACCAACTAACGAAATAGAAAACAAGTTTAATCGCACAGCTCCGAAACAAGTAGCATAATAGAGGGAAGCAATTCTAAATGTAAGCAGAGAAAGCACAACTCAATCAAGTAACTAAATTCATAATGCAAGTAGAAACTCACATACAAGAAACAATTTCCAACAGAGAGTATATAGGAGCCAAGAAAGGCACATCACCTATCAGGTAAAAGCATGGTAACCTTCAGTTAAATTGCTATGAATGGTATTAAATTGCTATCAGGTACAGCAACGTCCAATGTTTCAGTTAGAGTGTTCACTGTTTCTTTCTGCAAGCTACTGATTTTGATGTAGAAAAACAAATGGCATCAAGTAATAGAGTAAGGCCTAAACTATACCATACAGAGAGGGACGGATGGCTACCTCCAAACCTCAGCGAGCCAGGGCGGCGGCTGAAGCTTATAGCGGACGAAACCCTAGGGGTTGAGGCGGTGCCTTGCAACTTTGTCCTTGACGAAGAGGCAGGAGGATGAGAGCTCCTTCGGATCTGCGAGAGCACAAGCGAGGAGTGGGTAGTTAGGGATTCCCTTACAGCACACATGAATTTAACAATGCAGATTTCGAACAAGAAAAGACATCAATAAAAGCCATACTCATGCCAGCAGCAGCAGATCATCCGCGGTTCACGTAGGGCGCCTGTATGTTCCTACCATCAAGCACCTGATAGTTTAACTTACAGTTTCCTAAGCTCTTTAGAGATCTGAAGCAAAAGAAGCAGAAATCCGATAAACTTACAAGGATCGGTATAAACTTACAAACTGGCATAAACTTAACAAGCCTATGAACTAATTGTAGAGATAAGGTAAACCAACATTACTATTTCAAATTCGTAGCAAGATGACAACAAATTAAAGTAGCAGAGCCCAAAATCAGATCTGACAGTCAAAAAATTTCCATTGCTGATGATAATAAGAGGGTACACACCAGAGACGTCACATTACCAGAACTTGAACTCTGAGAGGCGGTGGAGGATGGGCTTGAACTCATCGTTGCCTCGGCTGGGGAGCAGCTTGGGTCGGCGCCGCCTCAAGCGCCAGCGAGGGTCTCACAGGGTTGCTTGCGGCCGGAGGGGACGAAGGCTAGGAATTTGTGTGGCGAAACAGATCTTCGGATGGCAGTGGAGCCGTGTGCGAGGAGAAGCTGGAGTAGAGGATGTGCGGGCGGTGCTCTCTGGGAAGAGGGATCCAGCGGCAGAGGCATCCAGGCGACGAGGAGGAGTCGGGTCCAGCAGTAGCCGTCAGGGACGCGGCTGTCTCCTGCGTGGATGGGAGGGCGTGACGTCGGCGTGGTGCAGATCCTGGGGAACGGCATCCGGTGAAGTAGCCGAGGCGGATCTTGGCGTCAAGTAATCAGAACGGCGTCGCCGTCGCGCTCCGGGAGCGGTCGTGGAGGCGCTGCGGGGCGAGCGTAGAGGTGCTGCGGGGCGAGCGTGGAGGCGCAGCCGGTCAAGCACAGAGAGGGGCGGCGCGACCGAGCTCGAGGAGGGGGAGCGAGAGCACCTAGGGATTAGAGGAGGCGAGATGCGCCGGCGCGAGAGAGAAGAGAATGGCTAGGGTTTCCGCTAGGGATTGGGGCGACGCGCTAGTTATAATCCAGACGCGCGCGATACGGACCGTTGATCGACATCTGACGGCTAGAGGTGCTCCAGCCGCGGTCCAATGGGCCTAAAGTGCGAGGAGGGGATAGAGAAGAACTGGGCTAGGCAAATTTCGGCCCAGTTTGGCCGAAAATGATTTGGTTTCATTTACTTTGTGAAAAAAAAATCGTTTCACAAAAAAACCCACTTTCCATTTTTCAAGTGCTAAAAACAGCGTTTTTTGTGAAGCGACTACCGAGAAAATCGTCCAAAATGGCACCGCTAAATTTTTGTCACATACTAGACATCATTTCATGTACAATCACCAAAAGGCATGCATTTCCGAGCTCTCTGCCTATTTTCGGCCATTTAAACGGCTTCCCGTCGATTCAGCTGGAAACACCTAGATTTTGAACTGCAGCTACCACATAGCTTGCCCGTTATTTTTCCTAAATTTCATTTTTAGATTCACAAGTATCCATTTCATCATAGATACATCAAAATATCCACATGATTCAAACACTAGACACGAACGGTCACGGCCACGAATTCGACTAGATTTTCAAATGAGCACACGAAAATAAAAAAAAAATCAAAATAATGGAAAACCTTCGTGTAGCGTCATCATATGTGACCTAGTTACCACAAAAAATTATAGACTTGCGTTGCGGAAGTTTTACTGGAAAAGTGTTCTCAGAAACTTGCTATCACGAACGAACATTCATAGCTTTCAAGATGAACGAGCAATGTTTTGGCCACATTCATGACATAGTTTGTCCAAATGAGCCCAAAATTGGCACATGTGTTCATTGTGGGATGGCAAGCAATGTTGCCGAACAAAGATTCCGACATGTTTCACAAAAAAACCCACTTTCCATTTTTCAAGTGCTAAAAACAGCGTTTTTTGTGAAGCGACTACCGAGAAAATCGTCCAAAATGGCACCGCTAAATTTTTGTCACATACTAGACATCATTTCATGTACAATCACCAAAAGGCATGCATTTCCGAGCTCTCTGCCTATTTTCGGCCATTTAAACGGCTTCCCGTCGATTCAGCTGGAAACACCTAGATTTTGAACTGCAGCTACCACATAGCTTGCCCGTTATTTTTCCTAAATTTCATTTTTAGATTCACAAGTATCCATTTCATCATAGATACATCAAAATATCCACATGATTCAAACACTAGACACGAACGGTCACGGCCACGAATTCGACTAGATTTTCAAATGAGCACACGAAAATAAAAAAAATCAAAATAATGGAAAACCTTCGTGTAGCGTCATCATATGTGACCTAGTTACCACAAAAAATTATAGACTTGCGTTGCGGAAGTTTTACTGGAAAAGTGTTCTCAGAAACTTGCTATCACGAACGAACATTCATAGCTTTCAAGATGAACGAGCAATGTTTTGGCCACATTCATGACATAGTTTGTCCAAATGAGCCCAAAATTGACACATGTGTTCATTGTGGGATGGCAAGCAATGTTGCCGAACAAAGATTCCGACATGTTTCACAAAAAAACCCACTTTCCATTTTTCAAGTGCTAAAAACAGCGTTTTTTGTGAAGCGACTACCGAGAAAATCGTCCAAAATGGCACCGCTAAATTTTTGTCACATACTAGACATCATTTCATGCAATCACCAAAAGGCATGCATTTCCGAGCTCTCTGCCTATTTTCGGCCATTTAAACGGCTTCCCGTCGATTCAGCTGGAAACACCTAGATTTTGAACTGCAGCTACCACATAGTTTGCCCGTTATTTTCCTAAATTTCATTTTTAGATTCACAAGTATCCATTTCATCATAGATACATCAAAATATCCACATGATTCAAACACTAGACACGAACGGTCACGGCCACGAATTCGACTAGATTTTCAAATGAGCACACGAAATAAAAAAAAATCAAAATAATGGAAAACCTTCGTGTAGCGTCATCATATGTGACCTAGTTACCACAAAAAATTATAAACTTGCGTTGCGGAAGTTTTACTGGAAAAGTGTTTTCAGAAACTTGCTATCACGAACGAACATTCATAACTTTCAAGATGAACGAGCAATGTTTTGGCCACATTCATGACATAGTTTGTCCAAATGAGCCCAAAATTGGCACATGTGTTCATTGTGGGATGGCAAGCAATGTTGCCGAATAAAGATTCCGACATGTTTCACAAAAAAACCCACTTTCCATTTTTCAAGTGCTAAAAACAGCGTTTTTTGTGAAGCGACTACCGAGAAAATCGTCCAAAATGACACCGCTAAATTTTTGTCACATACTAGACATTATTTCATGTACAATTACCAAAAGGCATGCATTTCCGAGCTCGTTATTTTCATGTACCTCTTGTAAAAAAGACAAATTTCTGGCGATTCAGTTGAAAGCGGGTCAAATTTGAACTACAAGTGCTTCATAGTTTGCTCGTTATTTTTTCCAAGAATCATTTTTGGGTACACAAGTAGCCATTTCATCAGAGATACACCAAGAGTTTCACAAGATTCCACCCCTAGCTACGAACGGTCATGTCGGCAATTTTCGCCCATTAAAATAGTCTTGTGTCGATTTTTTCCAAAAAACTAGGTCATACATTCGAGATGGCGTAAAATGAGAAATTAGCCAACATGGTGTTATGCATCTCTTCAAGATGATTAATTTTTATTTTTGGATCATATTGATCCGAGGTCATAGGCAAAATCGACGGTGAAATTACATTTTAGACTTTTCCAAAAAATAATTGAATTTCCTCTATTTATGTGGACTCAAAGTCGTGTGAAGCCCACATTTTCCAACAGATGCACCTTCAAATGGGCTATGGGCTGTTGGCCCGTTCGGCATAGCAGAAAAAGAATTCATATGGCCTATGAGCTGTTGGCCCGTTCGGCATAACGGAAAAAAAAGGTGGCCTCGTTTTACCTAGGCCCAGCTCGTTTCCAGTAATGGGCTTTGTCCTAGAATGATATAGTAACCATACAAATAGGGCCGAGGACAAATGTTATCACAACTCGCGCGGTGGCCTAGTGGCTTGGGCGTGCTGTCCAGCGTCGGAGGTCGTGGGTTCGATCCCTCCTCCCCGCAATTCCTCTTTTATTTCGTGATTTAGTAGGGAATATGCTGGTTCGGTATGTTGGGCGGGTCCCACATGACGGGTCCCACAGGTCCCACGGTGGGTCCCACATGGCGGGTCCCACTGGTCCCACATGGCGGGTCCCACATGACAGGTCACACGGTGGGTCCGACCAGGTGGGTCCCACATGGCGGGTCCCACAGGTCACACGGTGGGTCCCACATGACAAGTCACACGGCGGGTCCCACTGGTCCCACATGGCAACATGATGGGTCCCACATGACAAGTCACATGGCGTGTCCCACCGTTCAGATCGGTCAACAAGTCAATATGTGCTCCTCCTGTCAACGGGTCCCACTTGTCAGTGAGATGGCTGAGTATTGACACGTAAGCGAAGATGACACCTAAGCAATGACACGTAAGCAAAAATGACACCTAAGCAGTGACACGTAGGCGAGACTGCTGAGTTGGCTATCAACTAATACGAATGACCATTTAAATTGGTCGTAATCGGGTAGAAAAAATATACTAAATTAATGTTATTTGCATTATGACCAATTCATGTTAGGAGATCATGACCTTTCTGACAAAATTGGTCATAAATTTGTGCTGTTTACATCCTCAAAAACAGCATATGACCAACTGGTTCAAAATGGTCATAGATCTATGACCAATATTTTGAGCGTCACAATAAAAGGTCATAGGATAGCATATTTCTTGTAGTGTTTTTAATCCAGAGAAAGAATGGGGGGATGGGGTGGAGCCAAAGCATCTCATGTAAGGGGTAAAACAAGGTGCATGGCCGTCAACGACACTGGCATCGACTTTGCGTCGACGGACATTGGCTGCAACACCCACCATGAAAGAGAAGAACGCCATGGCTGCATCGGCGCCTCTAGATCTGAATCTGGGTAAAAACGACACCCTCATGGCTCCTCACCAGGGACTCAACGTGCATCCGCCATCTAGAGCCGTTCTCCCGACGTTTCAGATCATGCGTGAGAGAAGCGTCCAGAAGGGGCCTTGCCGCCACCTTCACGGACAACCGCATGGACTTTCCCGGTTACCGCCGGATAATGGCGAGGGTGGGAGAGGAGGAGGGGTGGTGGAGGCTTCATTTTGGTTGCTCTCGCAACACCCTAGAGCAAGAGGGACTCAAGAGTTGAAGCGTTCGTGTTCCGATGTAAAGTGAATTTGTTATTTTAAGTACGGTTCGTAAATTCATAGTTCTATACAAGATCTTTGTGTGGATAAATTTTACGAAAAATGCTATGTAATAAATGAATTATAGGCTTTCCCGAAATTGTAAGAGGCGACGTGCGCTACAAAAACTGGCTAGCCAAACTTAAAAAAGCTTGAGCCAAGTCCATATATAGTTCGCGATTGACCTGAGCTAGCTATAGGCGGTCAAAATGTATGTAGGTGTATATGAGTTGATGATATCACACATACAAAAGAAACAATTTGAAGATTGAAATCATGGCTAGATCAATCTTTACTTGCATATATAGTTGCATGGGTCGACATTGATCGACACAAGTCATGTGCAGACTAGCAATTGCCAATCATGTGGAGTCGAGGGACGACCGATGGAATTGAAAAGTTGAAACAAAGTCCATATATTTGCCTTGCGCGCTAGCATGGCTGAGTACTCACGCAGTCATGTCATGTGCGTGCAAAGACAGGGACAAAGCAAGCAACTACTAGCTAGACGATCAATGCAAGCACATCAATCTACAAAGAAATCTCAGGAGATCAGCAGGAGATACGCTGGCCAATTTAGTCAGGCGCAAATGCGCAATGCAGCATGTCTTAACCGCATGCAAATAATTATAAAGAGAGACGAGCGACGTGCATGCATGCATGCAATTGGAGAAGGTACAGTGCAAGCTAGGCTCCCACGATCTCCCGCTTTTCCCCGTGCGATGCCTAGCTTTGGTCCTTTGGCTCTTCACCCATCATGCACGTACGATCTTGCGACGACCATCCGACGGCCGTGGGCCGGCCGCCTCGAGATCCGGAGCCTACCCAAGCTGACAAAAGCGAGCGCTTTCACAAAAGCTCGGAGAGGTTTAGTGTTTTAGTATCACTTCGGTAGTTAGGTTATATGATCGAGTTAACAATTCAAAGGCCAGCAGCATGTGCAGGTGAATGAATCCTCTCGATAGGAACTTTCCTGCAGATTATCTCCAGTGATAAGCTAGGGAAAGCTTAACCTAGAAGCTATTTTAACTATTGATTTGTACGTATATATAGCACGCATGCATGACACACGCTTTTGATATCTTTCGAACGCCACAGAGGCCATCGGCAGCCATTATCTCACCCACACTTCGACAGTTGGTGACAGTTAGTAAAAAACCTAGAGAGAGATGTTGAGACAGAGGGGGAGAGAATGTTTGTCCAAGAAGGATTGGAACTTTTCATCATTGGCTGACGAAATCTCCAGATTCTGAATTTAATCTTCCGTATCTGAATTCTGAACACCTTCGAAGCATTTGAAACTTCATCACGGCAAGGGAATTAGTCTAAAACCGGGCTAGCTAGCTGGAGATCAAACTGCCTGTACATAGTGGAAGCAAAAGCCGGTGTTCTCTCTCTCGCGCGCCATGCAATCCCTTTGAACAATCTCGCACTAGTGCTTCCCCCTGTACTGATAAAGAGGAGTCGCTGTGCCCAGATCCGGCCGGGAGACAAAAGAACATCTCCATGATGTAATATACTTGGTGTATTCGATCCAGCTAGCAATTCCATCAAAAGTAAACGCACAACTTCCAGATATTTGTCTCAAAACGTACCAACACGCATCAGCGTATATGTTCCAACATCGTGAACATTCTCCGGGACAAAAAGGAAGCTGTTTTCGTGGGATTTGAATCCTATGGGAAAAGTGACAGATGTGCACTAATGAAGTTGGGGCAACATGCATAGGATCAAACCTCAAGATGAGATCGTATGATGAACTCACAAAATTCACATTTACAAAATGTGAAGAGATTCTGATTTTTTTAACAACATTTTTTTTCTTTTCGAATACACAACTCTAAAATCAAAGATTGTCTACAATTCGAGAACAAAACATACAAGTTCGATGTACCTGGTGCCACACTTGGGGCAATATTATTTCACACATCTCGTTGTCAAATTTATCATTTTTGTGTTATTTAAGTGTAAGTTGATTTTGGGAGCAACAATTATTCGCCGCTATTTATGAAGCCAAACCCTTTGACCACTTAATACAAGCAAAGATTTCAACTACATGATGCTTGCTTTAGTTCACAGATGGATAACACCATTGTTTTGACGTCGATTTGTAGTATCACCTAATTTAAATATGTAGCAAACGTTAGAATAATGCACACATACCTCGCATCGGTTTGGGAGAGAATATCCGTCGTCTGGAACTCTTCGCAGATCTCATAAACCCTTTCTAGACAAGTCTAGATTTTAGATGTAAACATTTTCACATGTATCTATTTTTTGTATATAGGCTTCATGAATCTATCTCAGATTGAATGTTGTCTAGCCATTGAAGTGACTTGGGGCCCATCTCTCCTTGTACAAGGCCTTGGTATCGCTTGCTCTGTAAACATCATAGCTTTTCTGTAGCTTGCAAGCTCATCGTTATCTAACAACAACACCTCGTACAAAATCATTTTGGTTTCGTGCGAGTCTTGTCATATCTTAGTGGTTCAGTTTTTTTGCTCAACATAAGTCTCGACATCATTAATTTGTCTTTGTGGGGAACTACGGAACCACCTAAGGAGCTGCGGCACTCTGACCCGATGACGAAGAATCACCAATGTCATCGAGTTGCACTGTCCTGCCACTCTCTCCTTTCACAAGAACTATTTCTCGAGAAACACGTCATTCATTCCAACAAACACTTTGCCTTCGGTGTGGTGATAGAAGGCATATATACCCAACGATTTCTCTGGGAAAACCAATGAAGAAGCAATTATCCAATTTTGGATCGAGCTTATTTTGTGGTAAACGCATTACAGATGCATCAGAGCCTAATTTGAAGAAAAACGAGTTGAGCTCCATATTGAAAGAATTATAGTCCTTTTATCCATCGATGGGGAGATCTCAATTCGATCAGCAGCTTATGGACATTCGAAGAAGAGGTGGTTAGCTTTGATCATGGCCAGGCATCGCCGGCATGTCGCATGGTCGATGAAGTTCTTGTGGAGGAGGTTGGCTCTGGTGTTAATTTTGTCGAGTATAATGTCCCTAATTGCCAAATAGGCTTGACTTGCATGTAGCATTGCAGTAGTACGGAGTACCTCTTTAAAGTAGACCTACCGAAATACTTTACGTACGACAAGGCACGCATTAAAAGTGGTCTTCATGGTCGAAAGTTGTAGTATGTGTCTCATCAGATTGTCTACTACCCAAAACATACATTTTACGTCCTGAGAAAGAGAAAAAAAAAGCATCCCTTCTCCTTTCCATGACGACGCCCCTTGCACCCCTACACAAAAAATACCGAAACACCCCTGACCCTGCTCTATATATACCTGCGCCTCCTCTCACTTTGTAGTTCGCCAGCCCTAAATTAAGCACCCCACGTTAGCTCTCACAAACCACCTCTCGCCTATTATAGCTACTACTTAATTAGCGGCCGGTTCCTTAACTACCTTGCTGCTGCCAGCTAGTTTCCCAACGATCTTGAAAATGCAGCACGGCGCGGCAGCGGAGCAGGCGTGGTACATGCCGGCGATGCCCGTCGCCATGGTGGCGGAGACGGCGGAGGAGCGGGTGGAGCGGCTGGCGTCGGAGAGCGCCGTGGTGGTGTTCAGCGTGAGCAGCTGCTGCATGTGCCACGCCGTGAAGCGCCTCTTCTGCGGCATGGGCGTGCACCCCACTGTGCACGAGCTGGACCTCGACCCGCGCGGCATCGAGCTGGAGAGCGCCCTGGCTGCCCTCCTCGGCTCAGGAGGCGGAGGAGCCATGCCCGTCGTTCCCGTCGTCTTCATCGGCGGCAAGCTCGTCGGCGCCATGGACCGTGTCATGGCGGCGCACATCAACGGCACCCTCGTGCCCCTGCTCAAGGAGGCCGGCGCGCTCTGGCTCTGAAGCGCCGCGCGCCGCCGTCGCCGTTTGGCAATGGCATTTGCTACTGCTTGGGGCTAATGGTAGGATAGACGATTACTTTCACAGAGATCAGTTGATTATAGATCGATCACTGCGTATGCCCGTGCGTGTGTGTGGTGTGAGAGAGAGTGAGAGGACGGTATTTTTTTACTACTGCTGCCTCCGTCTTGTTTGAGCTTGTGGGAGCTAGTGCGTGCATGCTTGCACTACCAGTACATCTACCGGTGTGTATGTGTGCGCTTGCTTGGTGCTAAAGAGAGATCTAGTGTTTGGTCTCTCTTTGATCCCATCTATTAGTTATTTGGCCTGCCTTGTTTTAACCTCTCTTAATTAGTTTTGTGTCAACCAAGCTCTTGCGTATTGTGTTTCTCACTGATGAGTTGTGTTGAGATGGTTTGGATTTAATTTGATAGCCACTTCAATCTACAATGCTGGTTGGTTATACACACTGTGTTAGAGAAGAGATCATATACTTAATTACACCATGCTAAAAAAACGAACATGACACTTATACGTCGTTTTCTCAAACTATGTCTACATGTAGAGTACTTTATATTTTGATGTAACAAGATGTTTCAACATGAAAGCTATAAACAATCAGTATAAGCATGTTTTTTAACGACAAGTGGGCAACGTGCTCGTACTTAGTCGGTGCTCGCCGGCCGGTGTAATTTTATTAGGGCCCTTCTGCATGCATGCTCATCTTTTTGCATGAGCTAGCGAGGTAGCGTTGCGTATATGCATGCTATCTTTATGCTTTGTTCGAGATAGCTTTACACTGTTTGCTTCGCCTGTGTCTACTCTCTGCTTGCTTCTTGCCTCCTCCGGCCCATATCCCGGCCAGCCCTGCCTTTTTTTAGCCGTGTAAAGTTCAAACGGATATTGTACTTTGGTTACTTGCTGCTACCTAGTTAGCTTGGCTTCTACGTGCATGCAGCTATATATGCATAATATTTATTGGCCTTTGTAGGGAACAAAAAAAGGTGATCTTGAATTAACATAGGTGTTTTCTTCTTTTTCTTGCGATGAACCCAAATGTTTTTTCGATTGAAACAAAAGTTTCTCATAGATTAGCCTTGGTCACTTTTGTTGAATCCTTTTGTTTTGGTATTCGAATCCTGTGGACTCGAACAGTTAGCTTATGCTCGATTTTAGTTTCCACAACTTGCGCCTTCCTTTTTTTCTCACGGAGTCACGGAACATCCCCTAATGATTTACATCCAGGGTTGTGTAAGTAAGAGTGTTTCCTTATGCTGGCCATTTACCGCCGGATGATTTTGAGGGATTTTCTCTTGTTCGGCAGTTTTATCTACTTAGATTAGCAAGAACACCTTTCTCGGGAATATTTTAAGAGAAACACAATGGAGGTGGTCTGATGGCGGGGAACTACTAAAGATGAAGAGATGTGTGAGGTTGTGGGAGATTTGGTATAGGATCAGAGATTATGACTATCGTCACCATGTGCGACAACCCACGGGGAACGTAGGAGTAAGATACAGAGATATCGCTAGAGGGACAAAAAAAGTTGAATTAATAACGATTAGGTACTAACTCTAGACGTCAAATCCAAAGCTGATTGTTGTTCAATAATCTAAGGGGCTCATTGGTTCATAGGGTTTGAAAAGATAGAAATATAAGATGATAAAAAGCAGGAAATGATCCGTAACATTCATTGCATGTCATGAGTGTCTTAGAAATAACAAAAATTCCCAAGAGGATAGACCTAAGTGAATTTTCTATAGAACGATATACAGGATTAATTAGACCATGTAAACATTTCGTATGGGTTTCAAAACCACATACCACAAGTCTTACAAAAAAAAATGTTTTACTAAGGAACATAATTCTCTTGAAACTACGAAGGCCTTGATCTCAGGCAGCACATTTCATGTCCTAGCCTTTACTATGAAAGTTTCACTTCCTAGCAAAATGTGTATTTCGTTTATCTACATTCCAAAATGCCACTAGCAGGAATTCTTATTTCTCACCTATAACTTGCGCCATGTGCACACCGCACACAACCCCCCCCCCCCCCCCCCCCCCCCCCCCCCCCCCACCCCCACCCACACACACACACACACAACCCACACTTTTTCCTTAAAGATTTCTTGTTTGGTTTTCATTTTTTCGTCTTTATTTGATAAGTTTTCCTCATTTTAATTTTATTTCATCTTATTAATTTTCCACTAATGCACAATATTTTATGGAAATACATACTTAAAACTTATTATTTTATGTTTGGATATTTCATTCCATTCCATGTATATGAACATTTACGTTGGCAACACATAAACAATACATTTATACATGATTGTTTTTAATTAATTGACCATGTGTTAGTAGTTAGTTTTTTTTTTGTTTCAGCCTTTTTGTATTAAAATAATATAAATTTTTCGATAAATAATATTTCTTGAAATATGTGGTTGTTTCATTTTCATACAATGGACATTTTTCCAAAATGTACAAACATATGTATCACGTATGAGAACAACACTTGGACAAGGCGTAAACATTTGTTCTCAAATAAGCAACAACTAGTTTGATTTGTACGTGAATATGTGTTGCAATAACATAATAAAACCATACTAGATTGATTTATAGAAAGTAAGCAGACATTGGTTACACTTCGTAAAAAAAATTGGGCCTCTCTTAATTATTTTTTTGGATAAATGGTCGCTCTTCATAAGGTCAAATATACTCCCTACTTTTTTTTTTTGAGAACCTATCACCCGTTTATTCAATGTTTTCATAAGTTACACGAACACCCGCAGGTGGAGAAAGGAACCACACATGTCTACCAGATGAAAGAAAGATGGAGCTCCTCGCAAGACTGTGTGCATCAACGTTTGAGCTCCTCCCTTCATGGACGAACTCGACCTGATTGAACTCCTGTGCTCTAGCATTTATCTCCTTGATCACATGTCCATAAGAGCCCAGGCCTTCACCTCTGATACTCCGTACTGCGTTACTGCAGTCAGACGCAACTCTGCACCTCTGTACGAGATCAGCCGCTAGTGCTAGACCCTCTCTGCATGCCAAGACTTCGAGAGTTTCTGGGTCGGTGACTCCTTCGACAACCACCGAGGACGCGCCCATGAAACACCCAAACTCGTTTCTCGCCACCGCTCCAAAAGCTGCCTTGTCAGAGTTCTTAGACGTAGCGGCGTCGACGTTGATCTTTATCATGCCTCCCGGCGCCGGGATCCAAGCCGGGCCACGCCCACTCCTTGCTGCAGTTTCAGCCTTACTAGGCGCTACCAGCTGCAGTTCAGTCAAGAAACGCTCGACAAAACAGTCTGTCGATAACGGGCTCTGAAACAACCCCTCATGGATGGCCTTCCTCCGTGCATGCCACACTGCCCAGAGGGTCACCACCACCCTTGTTAGTTCTGTTTGCTGTAGGGCACTGAATATAGTCGCCAGCCATGCCCTAGCATCCGTCTCCTGCACGTTTGCGATCAGTTCAGTTATATCCTCCGGCGCTAGTGCCCACACACACCGAGCCATGTTACACTCCAAGAGAGAGTGCCTCCATGAGTCTGGAGCTCCACACAAAGAGCACGCCCGGTGTTCTGCCATGTTCCTATGGTTGAGAACATCCATAGTCGGTAGAGACTGTCGTGCAAGTCTCCACAGAAAGACACGAACCTTCGAAGGGACTTGTACTGACCATAATTTGCACCATTCCTTCTCTTTCGCTCTGGCTCCTGACGAACCAGCCCTTTCCTCTAGCCAGTCTGTCCTCCTCTCTCGCACAGCAACGAGCATGCGATATGCTGATTGTACAGAGAACACCCCGGATCTTTCATAGTGCCAGGCCCAAAAGTCCTCCTGACGTCTTGTGCTAAGCGGGATGTTTCCGATCAGTTCCCTATCCATAGGTAGGAAATAGGTATCCAGCTTCTGTCTATCCCATGCCACACTCATGTTATTGATCAGCTCACTCACCAGGTGTGGAGGGTCATCATGAATGCATGCAACCGGGCGCAGGAGACCATCACGAGGGAGCCAATTTGTATTCCATATGCTTGTGTTTTCTCCTGTTCCTATCCGTCGGATCAGTCCCTGTTGCAAGACTTCCTTCCCATCGCAAATAGCTCGCCAAATTATGGATGGCGATGAACCCAACGTTGCCTCCACAAAGCTTCCTTGTGGGAAGTAAACTGCTGCAAGGATTCGTGCACTCAAGGTATTGGGTTCCTGCAGAATCCTCCAAGCCTGACGAGCTAAAAGGGCTAGATTAAATAGTTCAATGTCCCTGAAGCCGAGTCCTCCTAGATATTTCGGTTTGGTCATCTCCTCCCACGAGACCCAGCATGTTCTCCTCTTGCCCTCCTTGCTCCCCCACCAAAAGTTTCTCAGCAGACTATTGATATGGTGGCAAAGCCCTTTGGGCAGTCTGAAACAAGCCATAGAGAATGTCGGGATAGCCTGAGCCACCGCCTTAATTAACACCTCTTTTCCTGCTGCAGACAACAACATCTCCAGCCATCCCTGGACCCTCTTCCAAACTCGATCTTTAAGATACTTGAAAGCACCATTAATAGAGGTTCCCACATCGGACGACATGCCCAAATATTTCTCACTCAAGGATACGTTATGCACATCAACAATATCCATGATCTCATCTCGGATCACCTGCTGGCAGCCTTTTGCAAAATGTATAGATGATTTCTCCAAGTTCAAACGCTGACCAGACGCATCACAATATATTTGCAGCACATCCCTCACTTCCTGAGCATCCTCCCTAGTCGCTTTGAAAAACAGCAGGCTGTCATCCGCAAAGAGCAAGTGGCTTACCACCGGAGCCGATGGTGCCACCTTGATACCACTTAAGTTCGATGACGAAATCCTTGATTTTAAAAGGCACGACAGGCCCTCTGCTGCTAACAAAAAGAGATAGGGGGAGATAGGGTCACCCTGACGGATGCCCCTAGTGGGGGTAAAACTCTCAAGATGGTCACCATTAAATAACACTGAGAAAGATACAGTAGTTACCAATCGCATCACCATCTCCACCCAACGTTGATGGAAACCAAGCCGGAGCATTATAGCTCGCAGATAGTCCCACTCAACTCGGTCGTAGGCCTTGCGCATATCAAGCTTCAGCGCACAGCACCGCAAACCACGAGCTCTCTTTCGCTTCATGAAATGTAAACACTCGTAGGCCGTGATAATATTATCCGTGATCAATCGTCCCGGAACAAATGCTGACTGCTCCTCTGAGATGATCTCCGGCAAAATCCCCTTAAGCCTGTTGGCCATCACCTTGGATGCTATTTTATATATGACATTACATAGGTTATGGGTCTAAACTGACTGAGCTCCTCCGGGCTCGCCACCTTGGGTATGAGAACAATAAACGTTTTATTAATTAGTGTTGGATCATCCTCCCCCCCAACACCCTCGTCACAGCTGAGGTAACTTCTGTCCCATAGATCTCCCAATGGCGTTGAAAGAAATGTGCCGGGAAGCCATCCGGTCGCGGGGCTTTTGTGGGGAACATCTGAAAGAGAGCTTCCGTTACTTCCCTTTCCGCAAACGGTTTCAGCAAACCATCATTCATCTCGGGGGTAACTTTACTTGGTACGGTGTCCAATACGGCCTCCATATTTTGTGTACCCTCGGCCCTATACAAGTTCTTGTAGTAGCTTGTGGTGAGGCCTCTCATCTCATGATCGTCTTCAGTTACCAGCCCGTCTGTAACATCCTAGGATTTAGAGTCCCAAATTAGAGTGGACACACAAGTGTGCATTGCATTCATGCATCAGAAAATCCGAAGAATTTTCGCGCAAATAATTTTAAAACGCTAAGTGATTGAAGTCTCACTTGAGTTGGTGGAATTGAAGTAGATCATCAACTTGAGCGTTACAAACTTTGAGATGATCTTGGCTTAAAACATATTTTTGGGCAGAGAGGTACTCGATAAAATTGTTAAACCCAGTGGGAATATATCTTGTTACATCAAAACATTACCTCAGGAGTGTAACATAAATCTAGTCATTCTTAGGTATCATCTCATCATCTTGTCTAACCTTATATGTTAGACATATCTCTAGTAGATGGAAATCATTCTAGTCTTAAAGACAAATTGAATTACCTAAAATCTTAACAAAGATCTTTTCATCTTATCTAGTGAATCTTAACTTCTTATCTCCTAATCTTCTTGAAGTTATTCAACTAGGGAAGCATCTCAAGAAAAGAGGTAAAGCAACAAGAAGGTGTTGAGAAGGATTTCGAGGATGGCATAGAAGTATTATGCCACATCAGCATTGGGAATTTGGAAACTCTTCTATCATACTCCGTTCTTAACAATATCTCTAGAAAGAGTGTGATATTCTAATGTTAGTGTATTATAGAAGTAGTTTGGTAACAAGCCTTATAACCTTGTTAACAAATCACTTTTGTATTCTCAAACAATTGAGTGTCATATACTAATAAACAGAAGGTCAGATAACCTAGTACATCTTAGCTATTTGAATATGAGAAGTAATTGGTGACAAGCTTTGCAACCTTGTTCACTAATCCTTCTTATATGCAAAAGGCAACTAGATGTCATAAAATAAATACATTCCTCTATAGATAGCTTATAGAAAGTTTTGCTAGAACTGAGATGGATGTCTTCACTATAAGGGTGAGGCAGGTGATGTTGGATACTAGATAATTGACTCCAAGAACTCGTCTTAAGTCCATGCTTGAATGGAGGGATCAATACCAAGTTAAAGACATCATGGGATGATCATTTGGAGCATCTGGATACAAGTAGGAAACTATGGGATACAACCATGATTCTTACAAGGGGTAGCATAAAGAGGAAATAATACATCAAAGAATTAAAATTTCAAGTTGATAATAATAGGTAATCACAAATTACGAAGTATAAGCAATATTTGTTTTGTTGCTATAATGCTCCATAAATAAAACCACAAGCTAAACATACATAATAAGAAAGAAAACATAGTTAACATTTCATAAACAACAAGTTTTCTCAAATAAACAAATGGCAAAATATTTTAAGTTGTTAAAATAATGTAATTTTAAGAATAGAAATCTTAAGTTACATATTTGATAAAAGGAAATAACTCCAAGTATGCTCCCAAGCAATTTAAACAATAAATGAATACTAAATATACAAATTATTCAAGTTTCAAATTCAAAAGAAACTCATTTGTGTAATTTTGAACAATCCAGGACTTTTCTGTAATCAAAACCATCACGGACAGGTCCTTAAACCATTTAAAACAGGGGACAGGGGTCTATTTAAACTGTTCTTGCTATTTCTCGGAAACCTAGGGGGTTTTCTGCAAAATGTCCTTTTTTCACTTTCTTCTTCCTCCGCCAGAAGGCAGAGGACGACGCCGCCGTGCCACCTCCTCCCTGCCTGCTTGCTCTCGCGGATAAGGACCCTGAAGACGTCTGCATCTCGCCCTCTACTCACTCGCTCGCCTCGTCTTCTCTCTCTTCCTCTCTCTGGAGCCAAACGAGCTCAAACCCTAACCCTAGCTTTCTCGGGTCGCCGGCAGTTGCCGCCGCTCTGAGCTACGCCGAGCTACGGCGAGACGCCCTGGAGCTTCGTCATGCTCTCCTCTCCCTCTTGGACAAGTTGTGCGTGCTGGGAAGCTCGGAGGGAGACGTATTGCTCCGTCTTCTCCAAGTCCGGCCGCCGGCTGTCGAGGATGAGTTCGTCGTCGTCAAGCGTCCCCGTGCCGTTCCGAGCCCTCCTCTGTGCTCGTGGTGAGCCTAGCCATCTTTCCATGCCCTTAATTTCTTCAATTACGCGCTGGGTAGTCGCCGTGCCGTACACCGTCTCCGGCCGCCGCGGAAGCTCGTCGCCGAGCAAGCTCCGGTGACCATTTAAGAGCGGCGCCACCACCATATAGTTCGCTTCGTTGTGCTCTATCATATGCACACTCGAATTCGTGTTGGTTCGTTCAAATTCATCAGGATTGAGCTCGGCAGGGAGTTCAACTCCATTGCTGACGTCATGCTGACGTCAGCGGACCAATCAGGAATTTTCCTGAATTTCTTTTAAAAAATAAATAAAATTATGACATGTGGACCCTACTGTCAGATATTTAATTATTTAGGAAATCAATTCTGGTAATTATTAAAACTATGACAGGTGGGACCAACTTAATTTAATAAAACCCAAAAATTGTTTAAATTGAATTTAAATTTTGGAAATTCATAACTAAATCATTTTAAATCAGAATAATACGAATAATATACCAAAATGACCAGAAAAATAAAATTTATCTGTTTGTACAAATAAAATATTTGTTTGACTAGAATTGAATTATTCTAAAATTAAAACAACAATTTACTTATTACTTTAAATATGGGGTTAATTTGAAATGGTATTTTGGATGCATTTCAATTCCATTTAAATTTCTCCATATGTTTAAATTTCAAACATGAACATATGTTTTAATCATAACATGTCATACATTATGTCCATTTTAAAAATTCCATGTGTGGACATATATATAAATAATATTCCTCAAGTGGTTAATTAAAATAATGTTTTCCATAGTGAAAATAATTATTAGGTAATGATTCTATAATACAAAACTGAAATATATAACTTTACCATATTATTATTTCATAAGATGTAATGAATATTCCAAAGTAGTTCTTAATTTATAAAAGTAATTCACTATTTAATAAAACTTGATCACTATTATTAATACTTTTAATAATTAAATTAATTTTGTGTTACAAATTTTAAGTCATCAATCCAAAGTAATAATTACTTCATAACATGAGTTTAATTGTTATGTTTCTTCCAAATGTTAGTGTTTAAGTCATATTATTTTATTACTTAAAGAAAAGTTAAACACATAAGTAACTACTCTTAATATTTAATAATATACCATCAATTAAATAAGTACCCTTATGGTATGATACCAACAAAAGTATACATTATTTATTTCTTCAAAAGTTATTCTTTTGTATTCATGAATAATACTACTACACCATTTCCTTTAATTAATTTAAGTCAATACATATACCTTACATACATAAAGATGTTAACCAACCATAAAACAACCATTTAGTATCATGATGTTGTTTTATTTTATTCTTATGCTTAACCTGGTACTCTCAGGTTAAAGTTTTAAATTCATCTTTCTTGTGAAGTAAACTTGAAGATAAAACAAATCCAAAAGTAATCACCAAATTCAAACAAACCACAACCATCGAGAGTTAGATACGGGGTTTAGGACGATGCATCTCATACTTATGCATAATATCATATTGCTTCTTCAAACATTAGTCCTTACCGGACCAATGCCGTTCTTTTCAGATTTTGGAGTCTTTATTATCGAAGACCTTGGCTGCATAATCTTGCAGTAAAAAAGGCAAGTTCACTCTTGCTCATGTCCTACTTGATTATGTTTATCAAAGTAAATGAAAAATACTATGGTTTATCATTGCATGAAAAAGAAAAACCTATCTTCGAATGATGTGAATTGCTATATATATATTGTTGGCTGGCAGATGGAACCATGGAATGATGTGGTTGGTGGAGGTTCCATTTGCACGGGAAAGTATTACCTAGGACTTAAGAACCAATGCCGTCAGCGTTCTTGCGCCGTAAATGAAGCGTTAACCATGAGACTTGGAATGGGACGGGAAAGTCATCTGTGATCTTCTCCCTTTCGCATGTCAACGGACTGCCAGTTCCTTAGGCTGTAGATCTTGCGGGACTACATGCACATGGGTGGGATCTCTTAATTCCCAACGGTAACTGGGGTCTATGATGGTCTGCAAGGGGATGCCTAGGTATCTACCGTGAGGGGTAGAGCCAGGGGTTATTCTGCTATGCATGAATTGGGTGGGCATGCGGGGTTGTTGGAGAAGCACGGCGAATGGCTTGGATCAACAATCGGGCCCCACACCATAGGAAGTGTGGATAGGAAAGTACGCCTGGATGTGCAACATGATGTTGGTCTCTTATGGGTAAAGTAACGCACCTCTGCAGAGTGTAAAAATGTGACATGTTACTCCACGTTCCAGGAAGGAACGGCGAACGCTGCAGGAAAGGAGGCTCCTCAAGGCCCTAGCACCTGTGAATCGATGACGGGCATAGTTTTCTGAAGATAAAATAAATCTTTTCCTAAAAATGTTTTACAAAGTTATGCATGTTCATCCATGACCTTTTGGTATGGATGGTAGCTAGTGCATAAAACACCTTATTCCTATTATATGAACTTGCTGAGTAACGCTCGTGTTGCTCACTCTTTACTCCGTTGACCCCTGCTTAGATTATTGGAGACAGCAGAGGAAGGACAGGAATCCATAGCGATGTTGGGAGATCTTCGACAAGGAGTCAAATCAACCTGGTGGGTCTGAAGGAGTCAACCTCTACTTTGCCAACGGATGCGTGGCGACAACAGTGCAACGGTGGACACGTCGACAACAATTCCTATGGACAAGATGACTATAATTGGATGGAGGAAACCAACTCTAGACACGGAGATTCCAGGTGGATAGATTAGGGTTGTGACCACCACAGTAGTGGATTAGGAGTTAGAAATAGAGCTGGTATCCAGCTTGGTGCTTCGATTTGAGTATTTTGGGAGTTTCTTTTGCACGAGACATACTTCTGTTTGTAAAGGAGGTTCTCGAGTTTTTGTATTGAATAGTGTTGTAATCCTATAGTGTTACCTTGGACCGACTATGTTTCTGTTGTACTACTCTGAAGGATGTAATATTTACAGAATGGTCCTTCCGTGAGTATTATGTCATCGACTTGTACACTACAACATGCAGTGGTGTGCTGGGTTCCTACACGTCTTCCTTTCTGAGCTTGGAAATTCTATTCTTCTTTTTCTTTTGACTTGCCCGAAGATGGAAAAATTTAGTATTTTTATCTCCTGCAGTCAACCACTGGATCCTCGATCTTTGATGCCCCATTATCTCCTCCCTATGGCTTAACTCGACAACACGGTCAGTCACTTTTATTTCAGCATGAGTAGGCCCCTGCCTTGCCGGATCAGACTGCAGCCTCTCTAGTTCTGTTTTCAGCTTGTTCAGTTCAAGTTTCACGTTACCAAACGTGTTCCTATTCCAATCCGAGCCACGGCCTACTGCACACCGCAAATTGGAGCCCAGTCTCCCCGGGCCACGGCCTCCTCGCATAATCGGCTGGGCCGAGCTGGCTGAGCCAAACCTGTCTTTTTTCTTCTCAGGAATGTCATGTAAGCAAGCTTCCCACTTTCCGCTTTTTCAGGCCGTAGAACATTCAGCCAAAACGTCTGGATAAGCCTTCAGCAATCCATTTTATCCAAAAAAGAAAACATTTTATTTCTCTTGTTGCACGGCTGGTCCACGTGCTCCTATCCTTGACCTGCTGCGGTAGTTGAGGTGTGAGTCAAGGCATACGTGGCCGGTAAGTTCGTTCGTTATCAAGTTGCAAGTAATTAAAGAAAGTATACGTGGCCGGTAGGTATTTCGTTGGAGCCGAGCACATGCATATGAACACGGGAACGCGAGAATAGGATATCTATCGAACTGTTGATTTTGTACTAAACTGAAGACTTAGCGACTCCGTTACTTAAATGCTAACTACTTATTTTTGCTGAATATAAACAAGATGTAAAACATCTGAAACATTTTATATTGTGAAACGGAGGGAGTACATGCTACTATGCTAGATAGTTGGGGGGCCTTTCCGCATTAATATCATGGCATGTGAGGAGGTTCTTGTTTTTTTTTTTTTTGAAAGAAAAGTAAATCTTGACCTTTACATCAATCGTCGATCTAGAGAATCACTCTCATTATCAATTTTGTCTCACTCTGTAAGTCTGTATCGGTTTGCCCATGAAACTTTATAATAAGACGGGAAGTATGTCTGTTACGAGAAATCATTGAGGGACTCCTACTATTGCAAATTTAAAAAAAAATCGAGTGCAATGAACAAAATTCCATAGCCTAATAGCGTGGCGTGCGGGACAGATCATTAACTAACTATGGTGACAAAGACAATGTTCGTGGATAATGCGGATATATAATTAGTTGCCTGCAACTTGCAATTGGAAACGAAATGTACGTTGAATGCTGCAGGCCGTACGTGTTTCTAGCGACCCTCCAAACCGCGTTTAACGAGAGCAAAACAGCAGAATGTGGGGCGTAGCCGCAAAAAAAAAAAAAAAAAACTGCATGTGGGGCGTCACATGGTTTCAGATTCCACGCGCACAAAAGGGTACACACAGTGGGACATCGCAAGGTTGCAGCTCTTGTACAGCTAACTGGAACGCGTTTTCCCCTAAAAAAAGTCCCTAATACGATACGACTTGACTAAAAATTACTTGTAGTTTCTTAAAAGGAAAACATGACATGTAATTAACATAAAATAATTTCGTTACTTGTCAAATATACATCCTTGTCAACATCGCCACTCTCAGCACCAGTATTTTCAAACCGCATTCTTTTGTCAAGTGCACCGTTATGAATTGTATCTTTGTCAAGTACACCGCTCCCAGCTACATCCTTGGTCAGCCACACCACTCGCAACTGCATAGTTATAAACCGCACCGCTTTCAAGTTTCAACTGCAGCATTGTCAACTCACGGCTCTCGACAACGCGTAAAAAATCTGGAGCACCGATTTTTCGTCTCACGCTGACTACGGAGTTTGAATTACACCTGAATATAATCTTCGGATTTAATCGAAGCTTGTTCGGTAGTTAAAATAATGCAACTGAGAAGGGGATACACGGTTGCAATGACCCACTTGAGAAGAAGAAAAATATAGGTTGAAGGACGTGGTTGTCAACAAAACACAGTTAAAATAAAACGCTTGAGAGAAAAGGCGCAGTTGAGAAAAATAGTTGAAAGGACGTAGTTGAGAAGAAAAGTACTGTTGAAACGACACCATTAACAAAAAATACAGTCGAGAATAAAAACACAATAAAAATGACGCTGTTGAGAAAGAACAAAAAAAATACATTGTTGAAACATGTTGTTAACAAGGAAAAAATTACAACCGAGAAGAAATAACACGGTTGGAAAGATATAGTTGAGAGGAAAATTGTCGTTAATTAAGCAATTCATTTTACTAGATTTTTATAGTGTGACCATGCGCCTGTTAATAAAATGCATAAAGAATAGAGGTATTGAACACATTACACAAATTTGGTTTCTAGGGAAAACCTTAGTTATTCGCCGAAAAAGGGCTATTTTTGCGCCAAAAATTGTTTCTAAAAAAGAGGTTTCAAGGAAAATCTTAATAAATCATATTTTTCTTGGCTAATAAAAATGCATAATTCTTAAGAGGAGATATGATTTATTTTTGAAAGGAATGCACTAGGACAAGCCCCTACATCTGTTTGTTTTAAGTAAGATCCCAAATCATAGTCCGTGGGGACTTGAACCTGTATGGCCAGATTATACATCTAGTTCCGTAACTAAGTGAGCTAGGCTCACTTCTTGAAGAGATATGATCTAGCGACATGAAACCTTTGAGCTAGGTGCAAGGTCTTCACAAATTTGATGGGTACAAAATATTTGAGTGGAGGCACAATCGGTATGAATTCAAACAATTATATTACTTGAAATAATACACACAAAATCGCGGAAAGGGAGATCTCATGCACGAGAAGGATCTTGTAAAAAGAGTCTTAGATCCGCACAACAGCCGGAGATCCACGCATCGGTATCGCCGATCAGGTGGCATCATTGCCGTTGTATAGCGAGTCTTGGTAAGTTCGGAGTGAGTTTCAAACGTGGTCGCCTTCATAATTTCCTCGGGTATAAAAGGAACACCAACATACAAGGGAGATCGATCGAGATGCTGGCAGCAGCTGGTCCCAAATTCCATCTCACGCACCTCATGTCATGTTGCGTGCACAGTACTCCGTGTATCACGTGGAGGATCGATCCATACAACTTTGCTGATCGATCGATCTCGGATCGAGGGAGTCATCGCTATCTTCCTTTCTGCTCAGGTGTACGCACTGGCACTGGTCCATATGTAGCATCCTCCCTTGATTCGACGCCGAAAAATATCATCCATCCACGGGATATCATCCATCTTTGAGGATGGGCGTGATTGATCGCGATCTTGGCTCAACACTGCCCATTCGTTTTTCCTTCTTTTTCGGGAAACACTGCCCATTCCGATCTTCCGCTCTATATATAGTATATCTTTTCTTTTCTTGCAAGATCTTTCAATTCCAGCGACTAACATGTGGGAAAGTGATTTTGGCTCCCGAGCACGTATGCTCCTGCTAGTTTACATAGTGTTGTTCATGTCATTTTATTTTTGCAACCATTCTCTCATTTAGTGATAGCCACTTAACCAGCCGAGTCAAAATTACACGCGTTCGGTGGCATGTTCGAGCACGAACACGGTTGCCCGTTGATTAACCACTGAACATGGCCCTTTGTGACGACACATTTAGCGACCATGAATTTTATTTGATTACTATATTGTTTGATGATGAGTAGTGAAACTCGAAACTGTAATGCAAGGTCTGTGACGACATCTCCAATGGATGTCCTATGATAGTGAAATAAAAAGGAGTTATACGACACCAGAAGTTGGTTTTATCAAACTCGTCTCAAATGAATTTACTTAATTTGGGGTGTTTCTTTTCTTTGTGGGTTTGAAATTGGATTCACAAAAATAGCCCACTTCGGATATATCCCATCGGCGAGGTAGTAGGCCATGTTGTATGTGCGGCCATTAGCTTGAAACTCCGGTGGTGGTGATTCACCATTGAGTACCCAACCACATATATGTCCCAATTTGGAATGGAGGGATTTGACCATCTTGTTTTCAGTTTCTGACTACAAGGAACTCCTCTCAGCCTATTTTTTCGAGGGGAAATGAATCCGCCGTATGCTAAATTTGCACGTTTTAATATGTTTTGCAATAAATTTATACACCCGACATTAAGTAATGGAGGGAGTATATGAGATTGTGTCATTTTATTATTCATTTAGATCACCATCCCACCATATCGTCATGATACCATCTTGTCATCACTCCATTTCATATAAACATTAAAACTGCAATAATAGTTTGCCATGTTGCACAACTTTAACTAAAAATACTAAGGTAGAAAATATGCATTTGTCTTGACTTATATTCAAAATAATGTGTTTCTACCTAGAATTGGCAAAGAGGTAAAATTATGGGAAAATTTACTTATGGATTTGACCATAGACATTATTGTAAATCAATTTATGGTCAACATTAATGCAAATCAATTTCTTTTCGTATGGACACATGAATTTCTTGATAAAAATGTGTGGTGATTAATATTATGGCCATCGAGCACAATCAATATGGAAAGATATGCATTGTTAATGTTTTACTTCACATGTAGGTATAAGATATATATCAATCAATTCGAACATAGATGTAGTATTAATGTTTTACTTTATAAATGTAATATGGACAAATATGCAGTATTAATGTTTTACTTCATATATATGACTAAACATTAATCTTATACGTGTGAGATAAGACATTTAAGAGAAACATGTGAAAATTGACTGAAATTTAATAGAATTGTAGTGAACGAGAGTTCCGGTTTAAATAATATTTGCAAATCAACACGTGTAATATTTACCATACAAATACATAAACCTAGGTCAACATGTTGATCAAGTCCATAAATTACCCAGCTGACTTGGCTGCATAAACTCGTATCGTCCTAGGGTTTGGTAGGTAGGATGAATATTCAAAAACTTTTCATCCTTAAATTTTGTTGATTAGTTAAAGAACAAACATGTGTTCGCCTCTTATGGATTATCCGTCTTAGATTCATACATGCAATCTAGGGATTAAAATTAAATTGATTCTCAAACCCTTCTCTCAATGAACATGGCAGTGAATGATTCGATGTTAAGCTCAACATATTTGTGGCAGTCATGCCAAGTTCTATGTATGGTGGTAGTGAATGTCTCAACCGCCGTCAAACTTGTGAACACACTCCATCGACTTTGTAGGTTGGGAATAAGGAGGGGTTTGTAGTCGAGAGATGCTAGTCATCGTTGAAATGGTGATTACCCCCAAGAGCAGGGGATCACCGTAGCACCTCTCAATGTGGAAGTAAAGTATCGATCCGCAGGAGCAAGAAGGAAAAGTTATTTATTCCCTACAACTAAAGTGTCACAAGTTTTAGTTGATTATGCACTAAACAAGTTTAAAGAACAAGGTGATTGATTTAATGGATGCAAGTTTAATGTATCAAAACAAGAATGTAAAAGTGTCACAATCCTCTTCAATGCAAGAGGACAAGACAATTTTTTTTCTCTTATAGGAACATTGGACATGGGTTCATGGGTTCACTTAATCCTCTCTCTCTCATCTACGGTGATTATCATGTTATAGATAAAGTACACACAATTATCATGTTTTAATGGTAGCTTTTATAACGGCTATATGTCCTAAAACACATAGTTGACAGAAGTACTCATTTGTGTTGCTAGGTCACCCTCGTAAGGCTAGCGTGGTTGCTGTCACTCCCACGTCATAATCTTCCTTTTTACCCCTAGATAAATGATGTTGGGCGGTACTGTGTCACTCAATACCTATGTCGTGTCACATCGGTCGTCCCGTACCTACATACATCTTACTTCTTAATGGACAATATTCTAAACACTAGTACAATGATTCATATTTCGTGTGTGTGACCACATCTCTCTTATCTATCTACACTTGGTGGTGTCAATCACCTCATGACATGGATAAACAAGGCATTATGAATAAATCAAACCATCACATGCATCATAGAATATCTCCAAAGTATGACAAGTCATAAAAGTTCCAACACAACGGTAAATGTATAACAAATCATCTCATACCACAATATCCACCATAAGAATTACATAGATGACCGTAATCATGTTCAGCGACTCATACGGTACTAATTAGTGAAGCTCAAAGAGAGGAAAGATACATAAGTTACCACCACAAACCCAAGTCCAGGGGTGGACTACTCCCCCTTCATCATGGAGACGGTGGAGAAGTCGTTGGAGAAGATGGAGACCACCCCGGCAGCGCCCCGCCGAAGTCTTCCCCCTCCAATCTGCAGCTCCAGGTCTCTGTTTCGGTGTTTCTGTGTTTCGGCGGCGCTCCTTCCAGAGAACGTCGGGGGACAATTTTTATAGGCGTTTTTAGGTCACGACTAGGTCGGTGGAGAAAAGATCAACGGCAGCGGAGCTCCGAGGCCCAAAAGAGGTGGGCCCACGTGGCCAGGTACAGGGCCACGTGGGACCCTCTAATTTCCAGCTGGTTGGGCTTCTGGTCTTCATTTTGAGCCCATTGTGTTCGTCTCGAAAATTCTGAACCGTGCTCTTTGGCCTTGCCTTTTTGGAGTCCCGAAGCTCCCGGAAAGTCTGAAACACTAAAAAAGACGTTTTCTGGAAAACAGGGTTAATTCCAAATAAATGGGAAAACTATGAAATATTCTCAAAATCATTATAAAACATTGATATAACCCTTATATGATGCAAATATGATTGGAATATAAGTAAAATAATGCAAAGTTCATGTATGCATTTTACATGCATCAAATGGCATTCTGACTCGACACATCATTCTCGTGTGTACCCCATTTCATTGTCACTTGTACTGTTTATTTCATTAATTAATAGATCGAATGTTCCTCACTCTTACATGTATCAAGTCATGATATTCTAGAAAAGGAGCAACCAAGATTATTCAATAATCCTCGAAAACTAGATGATAATAAAAAATGTCACGGTGGATCCACATGGCGTCTTTCTCATGGCCTATCTTTATATCGGTTTATTCTATGTAGAACAGAAATCCGCCATCCTCCTTGTCCGCTGACAGGACCAGCGCTCCACAGACAGGAGTGAGAGGGCAACTGCCTTCTCGGGCGACAACTTGGTGGGTGTGGTGTGACTAAGTCTGATGTTTGCACAAGGAGGCGGGGTGGCACCTCTAGTTAGTCGTCTCAGGTGTTTCGTCAGGCTGTGGATACTCCTGTATTTTATTGTTAATATGTATTCTGCTTTATAAGAAGATATCATCATCACTTTGTATCGGTTAGGCCATGTGACTTTATTTATAAAGCGGGACGAAACCCTGTTTTGAGTAGGAACATAAATCCACGATATATTTCGCCTTTGAGAAAATAACACAAAATTAGGGTTTCTCGCCCTCACTAGCAGGAACACTAATGAGGCCACTAAACTAAAGACCTCACATGATATTTATCTGACCCAAGATCTTTCCTCGGAAAGAAGGCAACCGAGATCACACGGAGAAAAAAACCCTGAAAATGACAGTGAAGTCCTAACCTCCCATAGACCAGTATGGTTACCTGTTTCTTACCAACCCCGGCCCCGACAACCCGTTAAGACGCATCGGCGCAAAACCGGCAGCAAGGCCGACGGGCGGCTCACCGAGTCCACCACCAGTCTCTTCCTCCTCCGGTCCTCCCACCCCTACCCCCGCCTACCTCCAGAGGCTCGCGCCACCGCGGCCCCTTCCCGCCCGCCGATTCGGTCCCGGGAGCTCCTGCCCGACTTAAATCCAGCGGTTCTTGCTGCAGGAATGTATGCGGCTGGCTCTTCTTGATTGCTGAGCCGCCAGCGATGGGTTGCTTCCCGTGTTTCGATGCGAGGTCCGACGAGGAGCTGGGCTACGCCAAGCAGGGAGCCGGCGGCGGCGGGGGCGGCGGAAATGGCCCTGGCGCCGGCGGACGGGTCGCGGCCGCGTCCTCGTCGTCCTCCGGCGCCGGCCGCCGGGAGGAGAGACCCATGGTGCCGCCGCGCGTCGAGAAGCTCCCCGCAGGTGCGTGCGCTCCTCCGATTTGGCCTTCTGCTCGGTTGGTGGGAGTAGAAGGATCCGATCCGGGAGTCGTCTGATGCTCTCTGCTAGTCTCTTCTTGCTTCTTGCTTCAGCTCTGGTTGGTCGGTAACGATTGACAAGGGCGATCCTCGTGACTGGGATTGAAGAAAAAGGCTGGAATTAAGTGATTCCCTTAGATCTTTCTTATAGAGGGGACATGAACTGCTAGGATGATCTCCGGCGAATTTATCTTGCGCTACGTCCTTGGATTTTCAGAATTAGTATGCTGTTGGCTTGCTTTGTCTTCACGGTTGTGTCTTGATCTGCGTGACGGTATGGTTATGTGCAGGGGCTGAGAAGGCGCGGGCGAAAGGCAATGCCGGCATGAAGGAGCTTTCAGTTCTCAGGGACGCCAGTGGTAATGCCCTTTCTGCGCAAACCTTCACCTACCGCCAGCTTACGGTCGCGACGAGGAACTTCAGGGAGGAATGCTTCATTGGGGAAGGAGGCTTTGGGCGTGTTTACAAGGGCCGTCTTGATGGAGGCCAGGTAACTCCGTTTGTTGGCAAAGCTAGGCTGGACCTAGATTCCTATTGTTCGAGTAGTACTGAGGGCTGTATCAAAGGTGCCATTCATTTCTCTAGGACATTCAAGGAAAAGCAGCGTTTGCACATGACTGGTGGATGCCCACAAGCAAAAAAAGTCCATGTTCACTTATAGACATAGCAGATCCAGTTTATACTGGCCTCAATTGCAACTGTTCGTAGGCCCTTTTGTTTTGTTATAATTGAGCAAGATAGATCACATGAAACAGTTAATGCATGCCATCTAAATCAAGTACATTACATCCTAGATCATGCACGATGGGGTGTGAGACTTTCAGAGCTGAAATGTTTGAAGCATCTGTGGCAGGTTGTTGCTATAAAGCAGCTCAATAGGGATGGTAATCAAGGAAACAAAGAATTTCTAGTGGAGGTCCTTATGCTCAGTTTGCTGCATCACCAAAACCTTGTTAATTTGGTTGGCTATTGTGCCGATGGAGAGCAGCGCCTTCTTGTCTATGAGTATATGCCCCTTGGATCATTGGAAGATCATTTGCACGGTAAGAATGTTTGTTGTTTTCTATATTGGTTCAGTGCACATTTAGCTGTTGGGCACCTATAGATGTTTCTGTGTGGCTACTGTGTGCATTTGGGCAACTGGTTGTTTTTTACATGTTTCCTTCAGTACATGTTGTCAATCGTCTATGTTGTCTCCTCCCAACTGTCCGCCAGTCATCATCTTTCCCATGACCGTGAGACATTTTGCTTTGAAGTCCTTTTACCATGCACAGTACAGTATATCCAGTAGGTTTTCCGATCTTGTCATCTCTGACCCCACTTTCGACATTTTTTTCCAGAATTACCTAATATAGTAGGAGGGACTTACTGTATTTGTATGTTGTTTCTTAGCATGGTATAATTTAATGTACTACTTATCTATTTATGTCAAGCATTTGAGACATGGCTGATGCATATGTTTTATTCTGGGAAATATCTGAAAAGTGTAAATTAGGCAACCTGACTTTATGTACTGGTATGTTGTCGAATCTTGGATGTCATCCATGTGTGTATGTCATTTAGTATCATGAATAGTGATCCAAACTATACCCTATGTGTACTTTGAGTACAAGAGACAATTTCTTTTCACAGGATGGGAAGAGATTGATGTTTAAAAATTGAACTTCATTCAGGTCTATTTTACTACTAAGCTCACTGAAATGAAATCGAATCAATTACTGCTATGTTAGAGTTGATAGATGCGGTTGTTAATTTGATTTTTTGAACAAAGGGGTCATGCAAATAGTTGTATTGATAGATATAGTTGGGGCCCAAATAATACACTATTTACTAGCTAGTCAGGTATGCCAATAATTGGAGCCTAGCAAAGAAACATGTTGCTGACAAAACAGTGCTCAACCCTGTTCCATACACTTCACTTGATCTGGTTTTCTCTGGTCAATGTTGTCCCCACAAAGTAAATCACTGAATTATAATCATGTGCACTCAGATCTAGCTATCAACTGTGCACCGGGAACACTTTTGGACCAATGGCTCACTGATTCATACTTTTGCTCTAATGAATTTGTAGTCATTTAATAAGCAATTGGTGTAAATGCAAACCAGTAAGTGTAAAAACTCTGCAGGAAACAAATTGTTCCAAGTAACTCTGCATGTGTAGCACTACTATCTTTTCTTTTGCGGGTAAGTGGCAGTACTATCAACCATGATATTTATTTTTTGTCTAAATGAACTTGCGTGTGACATTGATACAGATCTCCCTCCTGATAAGGCATCCCTGGACTGGAACACTCGGATGAAAATCGCAGCAGGTGCTGCTAAAGGGCTGGAATACCTTCATGACAAGGCAACACCACCAGTTATATACAGAGACTTCAAGTCATCAAATATTCTACTGGGTGATGATTTCCATCCAAAGCTGTCAGACTTTGGTCTTGCTAAATTGGGTCCTGTTGGTGACAAGTCTCATGTCTCTACGCGTGTGATGGGAACATACGGTTATTGTGCTCCAGAATATGCTATGACAGGGCAACTTACAGTTAAGTCAGATGTCTATAGCTTTGGAGTTGTGTTGCTTGAGTTGATTACTGGCCGGAAGGCTATTGACGGCAGCAGACCGCATGGAGAGCAAAACCTCGTGTCATGGGTAAGCTATGTTCAAATTATTCATAAAATCACTTGTTATTATTCTATATCCTGTATTTGCAAGCTACTAAAGGCCTCTCTTTAGTTAAAAATCATGACAGAAGCTTGATCGACTTATCCACCACCATTGAGTGTTGGAGAGGAATTATGAAGTATTCTGATGCTTTCATACATTTTACATATAATATCTACTCATTCTAAATTGCATTTAGATACAATTGAAACCTATGTTAGTAGGACGAAGAAACTGAATCAGCAATGAGTGCCCGTTGTGCAATCTTATGATTTTCCATCTGTCATGGAATAGATCGTGTGTGTTCTAGTAATGTTATTGTTCATCCTTTTCCAGGCACGCCCTCTTTTCAATGACAGGCGGAAGCTCCCAAAGATGGCTGATCCAGGGCTGCATGGACAATATCCCATGCGTGGGCTCTACCAAGCCCTGGCGGTGGCGTCAATGTGCATTCAGTCAGAGGCTGCTTCGCGTCCACTTATCGCTGATGTTGTGACTGCTCTTTCCTATCTGGCGTCCCAAACATTTGATCCCAATGCGACCCATGCCTCAAAAAAGGCAGGTGGCGATCGAAACAGGGTTGGCGACAGCGGAAGGGCGCTCCTGAAGAATGACGAGGCAGGCAACTCTGGTCACAAGTCAGATAAGGATGACTCTCCCAGGGAGCCTCCTCCAGGGATCCTGAATGACAGGGAGCGGATGGTGGCTGAGGCGAAGATGTGGGGAGCGAACTTGCGGGAGAAGAACCGCGCTGCTGCCAGTGCACAGGGGAGCCTTGATTCTCCAACTGAAACCGGGTAGTGACAATTGTAAGGTCCAGCCTCACGTTTTCTCTTTGTCGACCGGGCTTGCTGTCTGTCAGCAGGGACAGAAGGATTGTGTGCTTTCTGGTTGAGTTAGATGTACATTTCTAGGGGCAACACAAAACAGAATGGAAAGATAAGGGGGAGAATTGGGTGGCTTGTACTGGATATTGTCGTACCTGTAAATTCTCGGAAAATTTTGCGACGATGGAGAACATATCTGGATTCAGTCTGTAGTCCCTGTTTCCTTCTTATACAATGTTGTTTTTCCCCCTGGTTTCAGTTAATTGATCTTCTTTGGCCAGGATGGTTTGGCGTTTTACAGGTGGACATATATGCTTGTTTTGGCTCGTCAAACTCTGGCATGGGGCCAAGAAAATAATAGATTCTGCGGGATTATGTTCTGATTCCTCTCGCCTTTGGATGCCTGGATGGCTCAACAGCTTTGACCGGGTAGTTTGCTAGTTTAACCGGTTGTTGGTGGTTAGATGAGCTATCGACACATGAGCCCACATGCCGATTATTGTACTAGCCCACTAGTGCTCAACTTGATAAGATGGAGTTTGACGATAGCGAGAGAGATGGAGAAAAAAATGTTACATGCAGACATTTTTTTTGTACGAAGTGTCTTTTCATCCCAGTTTTTTTACACCGGGGAGTTGTCTTTTTTTTTCTACAACGGGGAGTTGTCTTTTTACACCGGTAGCATAAAATGACTTTTCATTCCGTTTTTACGAACATAGAATGTTCATATGTACATTCAAAATTTGTGTTTGAAATGTTTTGACATTTTAAAATTTTATTTTTAGATAGTTGGTGTAGAAGCACGTATGAGACTGAGTGGATTTCCCGTGGTTATGCCCACTACATGGCGGTGAGGCCATCGTGTCTGGGCCAAGCGCCATACAACCAGGAAATGGCCGAGCAACATATGGCCCAAGACAGCTCATGCGACGCGCCAACCGGACTTCAGTTGTGTCGTCGCCGCTAAATAAATAACTAGACTGTCTAGTTTAAAACGGGGATCTTGTTTAGTGAAAAGTTACCCCCATTGTTGTAACTTCATGCACTTGGATTTGTACTATCTAACGACGAGATCAAGACAGCCTTTGGATCCCAACTTATCATCATTTTGAGACAATATAAACTTTCATCTGTATTCACAATATTGGTATTGCATTTTTTACTTTTTCTCCTTTTCCTCTGTTGCAGGCATGGCTTAAGACCTTTGTGGACCTTTGTGGTTAGGCTGATCATGCATCCGGAAGATCGGTAACCTCCAGAAGATTGCGGACCGATTCCATTGGTGTAACGCTCTTGCACTATCAACATATATATCTCACCCATCAAGTCAACTTCCACCAAATCGACGTATCTATCTCATCGAAAGATCGGGACAACTTCGCACTATCAACATACCTGGGCGGGCCCATTTACCTGGGCCGGTGCATTCATTGTTCTAGTTGCAGATGTTTATACTGTTTTTGGTGGCAACCGGGTGAATTTCACCTGCATTTTTGGTAGGCACGGGGGCACATGCCCCCCTTCCCCTAAATTTTTGGACCAAGCTGTATATATGATGTCTACATGATTACACCAACGAAAAGCCCGAGCTACATGGATCTCGTTATTTTAAAAATTCGAAAATGATATTTTTAGATTCCAAAAATCACGAAAAAAATGACAGATGTAGATACTGTCAAGATCTACAAGAGTGCAAAATTTTACCTTAAAATTCATTGTATTTTGGTTTGTACAAAAAAGACAAACCAGTGGACCTGGGTGGTGAACAACACACCATTTCAAAATTTCAAAATTTTCCCCGATTTGTCTTTTTTGTACAGCCTAAAATACAACGAGTTTTAAGGTAAAATATGGTAATCTTTTAGATCTAGATATTATCTACATCCGTGATTTTTTCAGGATTTTTGAAAACTCAAAAATGCCATTTTCGAATTTTCAAAATAACGAGCTACATGTAGCTCGGGTTCCAAAAATCCATACTCATAATAGAGCCAAGGCATACTTCCTGCATCATAAGGGTATTGGGGATGTATCTTATCGTCATCTTTTTTTTTCAATTTTCCGGAAATATAAATCACGGGAGCGTATGAGATAGGTATCCCAAGGTATCTAATATGAGGATCAACGTCAACGATGTTTAGCCATTCAGGTAAGCATTTGTTTTATACATGCTTGCTCCTAATACTGGGAGTAGTAGTTTCAACTAATGTTGGATACTTTATTTTATGAGAAGGGGAGAAATTAAACTTGTGTCCCTCACTCCGTAGTGTGTGGCATTGTAAGCAAAATAGCGATAATAAAACCGGTCATATATCCTACAATGTAGGTAGCTCTTGTATGACTCGTAGCATCCGCTAAGGTGTTGGCGCTCGCGTGGAGCTCTAGTGGGCCGGCCCAGCTAATGTGCACAAGCTGGCTTACTTCGCTACAAGTTTTCTCTAAAATCAATATTGTTTTTCTTGGTAATATTGAAAATTTTGGTGAAGTTAAGAAATGTCCCCAAATTTAAAAAATGGTGACAAATATAAAATTATTCATGGATTTTAAAAAATGTTGATAAATTTTAAAATTATTCATGAACTTGAAGTTTTTTCATGAATTTTAAAATTACCGAGGGTGCCGGCAAAGGTTGGCGGAGACCGTGTTCGGTAAGGCGGCGAAGCACCGGAGTGTTTAGCTCGGGAGTCAGGACACTATAGGTTCGGCGCCGTCCTGTGATAGGATGGAATGATGACAAAGTTAGGAAGGGTGACTCGTGCAAGAAAATTAATGAGAGGAAGCAGAATCCGTGATGGTTTTGAGACGATTTGGTGTGATTTGAGGTGGATCCGACTTATCAGACCCAACACGACGGGCAAATACGGGGTGAACTCTTTGAAGGATCTGACGTGGCAACGGTGGGGTGTTATCGTCTTGTACTTTTGCTACTCGCACCTCGCAGATGTCTGAAGCATTGATAACAAACGTTCCACATCACTGAAACATCGATTTTGCACGTTTCATACCTACAATCATCCTCGATCGCCAGAAAACATAATAATCTTGGGACACAGTCTGCAACACCAAGAGGAAATCCACGTTCATAGCATGCAACCAAACGAAGTGACTTAGATACAGGGCAAAACACGTGGAACGGAGCATAGAAGCCAGCGATAAGGACACGAGCCTGAAGGCCAGAGAAAGGCAAGCGGCAGATGGCCTGACTATCACCTTCAGGTGCCCTCATCAGCTTCCTCGATCCTGGTCTGCCCGGCGGCCTGGAGAGGATATCCGGCGGCATAAACCTCGAATATTCCTCTCCGCCCGCCTGAATCCTGTTCGCTTCCATCTTCCAAACCCAACTTGGACATGTCCGGATTTGACATATTCTCACGTTCATTGCATTTGCACGTTTAAACACGAACTAATTTCGTCTTCTCTCGGGAGAGAGGATATCCGCTGGCATAAACCTCCAATAATATTCGTGAATCCTCAGCCAGCCTGAAACCCTATCCGCTTCAAGCTTCCAACTCAGCCTGACCTGTACCGATCTTGTGACTTAATCTCGGCGCCTTTGTAATGTCACCTTCCTTTTTTGATATTCTCACGTTCAACACGAAGAACATACAGCGTGCGTGTGTATATATAGCCTCCTCTCTCCGGCGGCTTGGCCACATCCACAGCCAAGAAACGGCTCCTCCCGTTAAATATCGCTTCGTCCCCCTGTTGACACAAGTCAAACGGTCGCCGCGGCTGTCCGGCGGCTTTGTCTCCTACATAAATGGCTGCTCAGGTCAAGGCCGTGCGCGCCGCCGTCGCGGTCGTGCCGGACATCGCCGCGCAGCTTGACCTCGCCTCCGCGTGCATCAACGGTACGTGCGTGCGCCACTGAAATGCGTGTGTGCGTGCCTGACCGGCCGACGGCCTATGCTGAACTGTATGTTCGTCGTGCAGGGGCAGAGTCGATTATGGCGTCGCCGGCTGCCCTGGGGAGGCTGCCGCTGGTGGTGGTCGGCCACCGCGGGAAGGGGATGAACGCGCTGGCGTCACCGGACGAGCGGCTGCGGGAGGTGAAGGAGAACTCGCTCCGGTCCTTCAACGAGGCCGCGAGCGTCGCCGGCGTTGGCTACGTCGAGTTCGACGTCCAGGTAATTACAGTGCAAACGACCCGTTAATAGTTAGCTAACGCTTTCGCAAAAAACAATGTTAGCTAACGCCTGTACGTACAGCTTTAAGTGGCCTTAGCCACCGCCGAGGAACGCACGTAGTCCATGTCGAGTATCGAGTTGGCGTTCGCGACCGATGAGATGTACAGCTCGATCGGCGGTGGCGAGCCTTGTCTATTGCTGAGAGCGTGTACAAAGCTACAAACTGAGGGTCTTCATTTTGTTTTTCAGGTGACTAAAGATGGCTGTCCGGTCATCTTCCACGACAATTCCATCTTCACCGAAAATGACGTAAGTTCCCAACTTCAGATAACCATTTCACAACACACAAAAAGAGAAACCAAGCACGCATCGCCGTCTGGATGCAAGGTATCTGAAAAATATGACCAAAATTTTCAGGGCAAAATCACAGGGGAGCGCGTAACCGATCTTGGATTGGACGAGTTCCTCTCCTACGGGCCTCAGAAGGATCAGGACAAGGTCAGGAGGCCACTGCTCCGGAAGCTCAAGGACGGCAGGGTACTGAGATGGGAAGTGCAGTCTGACGACGCCCTCTGCACGCTGCGGGAGGCGTTCGAGGACGTCGACGCCCGCGTCGGGTTCAACGTCGAGCTCAAGTTCGACGACGACCTCCTGTACCCGGAGGAGGAGCTCACCGGCATCCTGGAAGCCATCCTCAAGGCATGTTGAATCACAGTTGCGGTGGCCTTCTTGCTTGCTGCAGCATTCTGAAGATACATGCTGAGTAACAGCCGCGGCGTGTTTCTTCTTTTGTTCAGGTTGTCTTCGAGCATGCTGAGGAGAGGCCCGTCATTTTCTCCAGCTTCCAGCCCGATGCCGCGCGGCTCATGCGGAAACTGCAAGATCAATACCCTGTATGTATATTTACCACTAACTTCCTACAGTCCTACTGATGATTTGGATTGTTCAGATAGCAGGTTTTCGGACGGTGAACAGTGACTGACACCGTGCAATACTATTCTGAACCTGCAGGTTTACTTCCTGACGAACGGAGGGACGCAGATTTACGCCGACGCGAGGAGGAACTCGCTGGAGGAAGCCGTCAGGCTGTGCCTTACCGGAGGCCTACAGGGCATCGTGTCCGAGGCCAGGGCGGTGTTTCGGCACCCGTCGGCGGTATCAATGGTCAAGGAGGCCGGCCTCTCCCTGCTCACCTACGGGCCGCTCAAGTAAATGACGCGACCTTGCTTCTAGCTGCAGTATATTCCAAGCTTCCAGAATGATGCTCAAGGTTACAGGTAGCTAATGGCGATGCGTGTTTCTTGCAGCAATGGGCCGGAGGCGGTGTATATGCAGCACCTCATGGGTGTGGACGGGGTGATCGTCGACCTGGTCAAGGAGATCGCCGGCGCCGTGTTGGAGTTCACTGCTGCTGTGGTCGCACCGGAGCCCGGCCACGGAGACGGTCAAGTCGGCATGTTGGAATTGGATACGGCGGCGCCGGCAAAGAAGACACCGCACTTCTCACAGCCAGAGATTTCCTTCTTGCTCAGGCTCATACCCGAGCTCGTGCAGTAACGCGTATTGACCGACGGTTCGCCCGTGTAACTTTATTTTTTGGTGGAGCTAGGCAATAGTTTCGCCTGTTTTATTGACCAAGTAAGCCAAGCCTGCAATGCACGTGTTGCACGTCTTATAAATCAACCAGTACATTTAACAATTGGATCAAATTGGATCCTTGTGACACATTCTACATTTTGGATCAAATTAGATCCATCCAAAAGCTGAAGAAAATTGACAATGCATTAGTGTGTTCTACATAACTTAGGTCTATGTAAGTTACACCATCTCCAACTGGACCCCTATTTTCCCCATTATGTTCGGCCGGACAGACGGCATAGGGTCAGACTGGAAAACGACACCTAATTTGAACATCCATACTCAACCCAAAACGTACTGCCTCTTCGACACCCACTCATACTCGGCCCCTGTGCAGGATAGAAATGGGGTTGTCCGGACACACCCACCACATCAGATCCGACAGGTCGGACCCAAACCACCTAAATCGGAGAGAACCCTCGCTTGACCCGCCATCTATTTCACATTTGCCTAGCTCCACCGCCCATTGTCAAACACAGCCGCCGTTTCGGCCTCCCCGCCGCTCCCCACACCCCCTCCGGCCTCCGTCATCCACACTCCCACCTCACGTTTCCTGACTAGATTCATCCGAAGAAGAGCAATGTGCGGCCTCATTCCGCCATCCCCCCCCCCCCCCCCCCCCCCCCCTCATGGCTCGTCGTCGCTCTCCCGCGGTTTTCTCGAACGTCTGGCTATTCCAATCTGTGGTTTTCCCTGACCCACAACTCATGTCCACACACCGCCTCTACAATCCAATCCGCCACTGCTGTCATATGGTGCTTTCCCATCCGCCTCCGGGACACCATGGTTTACCGGGACATTAGCGAGGATGAGGTTTCCCTCCTGGGAAATGGGAACATCATGTAATCCTATTCCGACACGGTATGATTTCTAGGGTATGCTCCAAATCTTCAATTGGTTTTGATTTGGTTTACACATTGTTATTATCTAGGATTCATTATGTGATTGCAATGTTCAGGGTGTCTCAAAACTGAGTTGAACCATTGTCTCCGAGGTAAAATGCTTACTTTGGAAGATCTGAACTTCACAATCGATAAAAAAATATAAGAGAAGTTAGAGCTAGAGAGACAAACCAGAAGATGGAGGAGCAAATGAAGAAGATTGAAGAAGAGAAGAAAAGGATATAAGAAGAAAAGAATAGAGTTGAAAAAATAAGATGGAAATGTCCGCACAATTTCACTCGGGGAAAACTTGACCGCGAGATCAGAACATAGCTCAAATCGCTCCACGAGCTCATCTTTGCTATCAAAACCAAAACTCTATTTCTTTTATGTCACTGGCTCATCAATCCAACTGTTGCTCATGTATTTCCTCGAAAACTGAAGATTGGCTCATGAGAAGAAAACAAAACTGATGCCTTCCTCGCCGTATAAAGGCCCGGAAGGGCAAGCAAGTTCACATCAAAGATTTTCATCTTCTGAAATAACATCCCATGCAAATAGGCGCTTATTCTTCCATCCTGTCAACACGATCCAGCATATAGTCAACATCCCGGGTTACAACTGCACACTTGCTGATCTCTCCCAGGGTGCAGCAGTGTTTCTCTCCGCCGCAACCTCCTGGATGAACATACAATTTGAACCAGGAGAGACCTGCATGGTTTGTTAATTTTTATTATTGGATGGTAAAGCATACACATGTATATAAATGCAGCAGATTACTGGTTCCATACATCAAACAGTGCATCTCCGATCTTCATCTTCACTTTACCGCTATTATATATGAATATTTTTCCCATGAGACCCCCTGGCAAATCTTTGATCTTAGAGCCCTGGAATGATAATGACCTTGCCTGCTTGTATGTCACTTTAGATGTGCCTGCAGGTTCAGCATTCTCCTCGGAGCCTGTATTTGGCTCTTGAACACACTGTTCTGCTTTGGTAAAGGAAGAGATGAAGGTAACTCGAAAAAGAGAAACTGTGGTGTGTCGGACCGATCCTGTCAACACAACAACAACAAATATAAGAGAGCATCTACAACCTCCATTCAAGCAATTAAATGCCAGAGTGCATACTATATGATATGCATTTTTTAGGTTTTTTTCTTTATAACATAGGCTATGAAATGACAGTGTTGTACCAATTTGATAATACATTACCCTTAATCCAAGTTCTTCTGCTGCGGTTAAGTTAACATCACGAGCTCTGTTGGTACAAGACTCTCCAAACTCTACTTCATCAAGAATTTCTGCATTAGGAATGTAGGGCAGAAAATAAGGGATTTTTTAAGGAACATAATTGCAACATAAGACCAGAAGGACCAACAGTATACCAGGATCTCCAGAATAAGGCCCCCTAACTGGGAGGGTAACTGGATGATCGCTAGGGGTATAGCCCTGTATAAAGACGGAAATTATCGAATGAATGATGTGTGCAAAGTAAGGCATTCACATTGGTGCGCTTGGTATCTCCACTCACCCATGAATCGACATATTCTTTTGGTACTTTTGGCGCTGTACATGAAACGAAAGGGTGTTAAAGCTCCAAATGCAGCAACGTGTGCAGGGTTTTTATTCAAATACAGTATTGTGTGCAGTCAAATAAGCCTTCCATATTATCAGTTCCATTCTAAAAGAGAAATAATACTGCATTGGCAGTCAATACACTAAAAGCATTTGGAAGGCTTTTATTTATCCAGTTTTCACAAACATGTATTAAACCATTTAGTAGAACGTTTAGCTTAACAAAGAATAACAGATACATATCTTAAAAAGATACTTGCTGAATAATGGTGCGTAAGAAAAGATCTTGCATAAGAAGAATTCCCTTGCCCAAATGCAACCTGTGTTTGGATTTCTGTTGTGACAGCAGATTTCTATATCATTAGCAGTACATCCAATTTACTGATAAATGCCAGCACTAGTAAATAGTGAGTACATTCATCAACAAGGCCCAACTAATTTGATGCTTCTAATGATTTAACGAATTATATGAGGAGGGGCCGAGTTCTGATAGATTTCTGAATATGACCAAGTATATCTCAAGGTACCTTTTACTGCATGCAGACATTTTACACTATGCAAGAGAACAATAGTCTAATTTGCTGCAATCTCTCCACATAGTATTTCTGTAGATTAACACCTGAGACACTTTCTTGTGCAGATCAGAGTACGATCCGAAACAAACGATATAGTTACAACTGCCCGACAAGTGTACTTGCAACAGAACATCCTTTAGAACAAAGATTTTTATATGAGGTACAGAAGGAGAGATACATAACATAGTAAATAGAGATATTGTTCAAAGAAGTACAGGTCTTAAATAGACAGTTGTTTGGTCAATTTTTGCAAGTGATGAGGAATTACTTATAGTCAGTTTACCGCCTCCAATATTCCTACTCACAAATACTGAAGTCTGAAAATTTAGAGCTTAGAAATAACTTGTTTGGCAACAAGAGTTGACTGATGAGCCAATAAAAATGGGCAAAACTATGCACCGGGCATATTTAGAGAATATGATTCAAATCCACTAAAACAGCCATCAATTCCATTAAGTGTGAAGAATGAATAAAAAACATCAATTAACGACATTTACCCTTTTTCTCAATCTTGGGTCTTCTTCCCAAGGGATCGGTGCTCTACAAATTTTTTTTTTTGAAACGAATGCAAAAGCTTTGCCTTATATATTAATTAAGAAGAAGGTGCCCAGTTTATTTACGGAAGAAACCGGGCGAAAACCGTACAACCACACCAACGACCAACACCACAAGGAGGAGCCACATCAAAGAGCACCATCTAAAGCGAGTAACAACCACGAGCAACAGCTACTCACCCAACCTATCACCACCACGAACTGAAAAACACGACAATCTCAAACGGACTCAGCAATCAAGAAAGGACGGAAGATTTCCATGCAAAGGGAAGCTTCTTCCTTGCCCTCCTTCTAAGAGACTTCTCCACCTTCACAAATACACCGTCCGAAGCTGTCCCCGCCAAGACGGAAGCAATATCCTTGCCATATCCAGGACAAGCCGCCTCCAAATCGACAAGCAAGTCGCAAACCTCTTTGCCAAATAGGGCCTCAGAGTTAGGCGCCAACATAGTGGTCACATCAACTTCACTCAAGGATGAGAAAGTGACAGAACCAATCAGACTTCCACTATCCACAGAGGGAAACTCGCAAGACTCAGACGGAGGTTGGGATGGCGCCATGTCCACCGCCAAAGGCTCCAATGATCCCAGCTCACTCGGAAACACCACAGACGATTCCTCACAAGTATCCCGTAGCTTAGGCAAGATCTCCATAACTGGAGCCACAACCTCGGTAAGGACAGACGACATCGCATCCCGGTGCTCTACAAAATGAAACAAGATATAACACACATACACATTATATCAACCACTGAACGATAAGCTTGTATGTACTGATGTACAACAAACAGACAATGGACTAATATACGAACCTGCAATATCTTAAGCTTCATCAACAATTCGTTGTCAACGGTTTCATCCTTGCTCTCCTCAACAGGCTCCCTATAGAATTACAGAAACTGTCAATTCCACGCCATGTCACCATGCCTATCTGTCAAGCAAATCTTGAATAGAAAGAAGATAGCCATAGCCGGGTACGACCGTACGATGAAAGAAAATGTGAACCCGAATCACTTACGTTTTCGGAACGACATATTGCAGCTTTCTTTGGAGGCTTGTTGGGTGCAAAGGAGCCATTTATTTCCTTCTTCACGTTACTCTTGTCGTCCATAGGATGACAACAAGCCAAAACCTGCTAAAGTGAAACAGCAAATTTGAGATGGCTGATGGGACTATCATCATTAGACTTGCCTACAGACCGGACCAAAGAACCAGAGGCTCAGAATTTCTTCTCAACTCAGCGGACCGGGGATTCCACCACACCCCCATGGTAATATAGCTACTAGTGAAACACTATTACCACTACATATATGACCATGACAATATGCACATAATTCATCGTACCATTGTTTGGTTATGGACTTATGGTTATGCAATAGAAAATTAGGAGCAAACAAGCGTACCCTGTAAAGATCAAAGAACGGAGATCAGCGGTGCGGCCGGAGTGAGAGCTGCCGAACTACCGTAAGAAGCACGCGAAGATTGAGACCAGAATCGGCGCTGGCTGTAGCGATTAAGGGTGCGGGCGGTGCGTCAATTTGGGCGAGCCGGAGGGGACGGCGGCTAGCACAGCGGTTGCGTGAACTGGAGCGGTGGTGGCGGCGCAGGAAAGTTTTCCGGATTTCCGTAACGTCTTGAACCTGGCATGTCAGTTTCAGTTTGGGCCGGTTTGTTAAGCTGGAGTGGGTGAAGCTCGACCGTGGGTTTACTATTGTCGAGCAGGCCCATAATTCAGCTCGCCAAGCTCATAGACTTCAGATTTTATTTTATTTTACCTCGGTTCCAAAATATAACACGTTTTGGTACTCTAAAATGGCCTATATTATATTTTGGAGCGGATATAGTACATGGGACTAGACTAGATTATTAGAAGCGAGGGCCAAGCAGGTGCGAATGTGCAATACCATGCTAGAGCATACCCTCAAATTCATCTCGTTTTTATTGTCGTTATTGCTAACAAAAGGGCGTCCTCTCTTAGAGAAAGTTTTTTAGTCTCCCCATGGGACTTGTGGTGAGTAGATCTGTAACTTGTTTGAATTGCAATATGTAGTTTGAATCTCGATTCACCTCTTATAACCGTTTATACTTTATCTTAGATTAGTAACTTGTTTCAAATGCAATCTGTCTCGGACTAAAATGTGTCTAAATACATGTGAATCAAAAAATCTAAAACATCTTATATTTATAAAATGAAGGAGTATTTAAGTGTCTTAGATTACATACAACGGTTGATAAGTCATTATTTTCTATACATCTTCGATTTCCTTACATAAGACATAGAACACATGTTATAAAATAGATATCTCTTAGTGCTATCTCCCGCACTTAATTATTTAATATTGTAGAATGATTAAAATAAGAACATGAACCGTATGACTAAAACAAGTCATCTCTCTGTTAGAGAGATTATCTCGTAGCTAAAAGAAAACAACATTTTTTATTGTTGTTGTTTTTTAACTTAAAAATCATCTCACTCCCTCCGTTCACTTTTATAAGGGACTATCTTTTCTTTAAAAATATCTAGACATATTTAACCACTCATTTTGATCTATATCTAGTACATAAAGAAATATCTGGAATGTTAAACGAAGGGAGTATATGAAATCATTAAGGTATATCACTGTGCTTGTCCATATGTTTTTGTATAAGTGTTTCATTTGAATATTACTCTATCTTTTTGTTTTTTTGCTGCTATTATTTTCGATTTGCTAACATATCTTCGCACGCAGGGTATGCCTCTCGCTTTCCATGGTCAAAGTCGTTACGTCGGGTCAAAACATGGACCAAAATATTAACCATCTCCATTCCCAAAACAGCAGCAGCATCGTGAGGAGATCATATTCTCCCTCCTCCATTTTCCCGTCAAACAAAATCCATTCGCCGTCAAACAAAGCTCCTCCTCATCCTCCCTCCCCTCCTTCGAATCATCGCCGGCGCAAGAATTGGCGATTGTAATCGACGAGAAGGCCGGGGATGAAATCGCCATTGCGCAAGTTCCGGGGCCTCGCCCTCCCCAGCAACCACAGGGAGAGGAAGGACCAGCACCCGCCGCCAGCCAAGCTCGACGACCTCGTCGACGCCGCCAAGGTTTCGCCGAATCCCTTCTCTGAGATTTTTTTTTTCTCCCTTGGAATTGTGGCGCGCCGCTGGATGCGGATACGCGCGGAAATCGGATCACGAGGCTGCCGCCTGTTTTTATTTGGTTTTTCTGCGTGTGTGCGGATTCTCTCGGTTCTTGTTGGTCGCAGTGAATTGTTCGTGTTAGCATGCATTACTATGTGGGATCGAAGGGCGTTAATCTCGAGCGATGAATACGAATTTTTCTATTTTTTTCCCTGTTACCTGCGAGGATGAGACAACAGCAATTCTATGTTAATGAAATTCTGGAACCATCTGTTATTATAACCATATTTTATTTCTATAATATGTGAATTTTGTGGGAGTTGATTGCTTTATGTGTTATTGTTGTGGCTGTCACACGCATTTGATTTTTGTGGCTTGCCTTGGTTCTGCTGGTCAAAGTCTACGGCAGGCAGCTTGGATTGGAGAAAGGTGGTATCGGGAACAGGTCTCACAGTCAGCAATTCAAAGTCGTTAATGGAATAAGTTTTTATACAGTACAGCTTATCATTGGCCGCTAGTTGTTATATTCAAGATCAGTACTACCAAAATTCATTTTGTATATTAGGAGAGGTGAGTCATGCCGGCATCCGTTACAACAGTACTGAACTAGTGATGTAGGCCAATTTTGGTGGAAAGTGACCGAAGCACTAGTAGATGCATGAAAGGGACTGCGGGATTTTAGTCATTGCTAGAGTACATCACCTCGTCTGACGAGAGTGCGGTGCTCTCTTTAAATATTTAAGAAATCTTCTGTTTCATTCATTTCTTCTTTATGATGTTTTGGAGAAAACAAGCTGAGACTTTTGCATGTGAAAACTGATAATGAAGGAGAGATTTAACTATGATCATTGTAGGGTTGGTCTGTTTATGGGTGCCCACTCTTCTTGTTACAAGGCTACAACTTCCATTTGATTCGCTGGTGGGGCATGGTGCTAGCAAGTAGTGTATCTTATAACAGTAATATGATGTAGCATTCGCTCGTCTCACTTTGCCCTTGTGGGTTCAGTTATCTGTGTGACGTGAGCCAAACCTTACCTTTTTGTTCAATATGTTCAAATTGATACAGAATGCCAAACTCCTGTCAGAATGGTTGCTAATGCTCACCTTTCACTAATAAGTGCAAATATTATCAATCTGATGGGGGGGGGGGGGGGGGGGGGGGGGGGGGGGGGGGATGGGATTCTGTAACTCACCCTTTTGACCTGCTGTACTTTGAACTTATGTGAGGTTCATAATTTGCAGGAGATGGAAGAAATGAGGAATTGTTATGATAGCTTGCTGTCAGCTGCAGCTGCAACAACAAATAGTGTATATGGTATGTCCTAACATTTCCTGGAGTAAGTAATTTTCAGTGGAGCAGCGGTGCCCACAACATACGACTAGAGAGTGTGTGCTCCGCAATACTTTCATAATTGGTTGTGATCAAATGTACACAGAGTTTGCAGAAGCTATGGAAGAAATGGGAACTTGCTTACTTGAGAAAAATGCAATTGACTGCGATGATGATGAAAGTGGTGAGTTGTCTGGATCTATAAGCACATATTATGGGGACATTTGCATGCCAGAATATATTCTTAGCAGGTCTCTCAGAAAAGGACATTTATTGATTTAAAGCTAGTCTGTTATGTTTTAATGTTACTCTTTTTCTTTGAAATTGTGAGATACTTCTTGAGAAAAACTTTTTCTGGTAATGCTACTTTTCTACGCATAAGTTCTTCTAAATTTATGCTTATTTCTTTTATCGAACAAGATGATAGTCTGATTTTCAATAAGGAGGAACGTGCGCGTGTTCAAGCAGAGATGAAACACCGTCACGAAGGTGACTGGGTTGATTTAGGAGGCCACAGTAGCAAGGGCCCTTGCGTTCTTTAGGGTGGTTGGGGATTTCTTGCTTGGGTGTATGTGCTTTACATATGTGTGTGCATCAAACCTCCTTTCCCTATAATAGAATGAGCAGAGTTCCTGCCGTCCATAAAAAAAAGTTTTCAATAAATACTGAGAGCAATTTTCTTTGTGATGTTTGTTTTTGAAGTCTAATTCCTTAGTCATAGAAATATTTGGTATAACTTTCTCTATTCACGTGGCTTTACCTGCAGGAAGAGTGTTGATAATGCTAGGAAAGGCCCAGTTTGAACTACAAAAGTTCGTTGATAGCTATGTAAGTTCCCTTTCTATCTTATTACTGGACTAAAATGTCCAAGAAGTCACCATAGTTGTTCCATCTTCCATGTACTTAATTTTCCTATACTCTGACTAGTACTTTGTTGTTTTTCTAGCGTACAAATATCATAAATACAATCACAAACCATCAGAGTCACTTTCAAGGAGCTACAAGTCGTAGAGGTTTGATATTTATAACTGTTCTTCTCTGACTACATAAATAATGAATTCATACCGTCCACTTTTTTAATGTTATAGTTTATTTTCTGTTCATACTGTAATTATCATCATTTCTGAAAACAAGTAAACTGTATCACTTTTAAATTATTTTATGTGACCATGACGCACTGTCCTTTTATTTGATTCCTACTGATGCAGGAAATGAAGGACAACTGTGATCAGAAAAGGTACAATTTTTACCTTGCTCTCTGTCATATTTGTCTTTTCACTTAATTGTCTCCAAATTCTGATAAATGCTACCTTTTATGTTGGCTTCAGAGAGGAATATGAAAACGTCCGGGCAGCTTACAGAGAGAAAGGACGATCAAGGGATTCTAAAGTTGAAACATTTTCCCCGGAACAACTGCAAACGTCCTTTCTCGAGTACCAAGAGGACGCAGCATTATTCATATTTCGCTTGAAATCATTGAAGCAAGGTCAATTCTTGAGTATTCTGACACAGGCTGCTCGCCATCATGCTGCTCAGGTACGTTAACTCTTCTTCACATAAACTATTAATTTGGATTTATACAGTGGTATATGCTATAACCTTTCTCGTCGTTCTTCAAACTTTCAGTTGAGTTTTTTCAGGAGAGGGTTGAAGTATCTAGAGGCTCTAGAACCTCATGTAAAAGCAGTTGCCGAGAAGCAGCACATTGATTACCACTTTAGTGGACTGGATGATGACACTGACAATGATGATTACAGCTCTTACCATGACAATCATAGTGATGGAAGTGAGTTGAGTTTTGACTATGGGGTAAACTTTCCTGCTTCCAGAAGTTCAATGGATGTAAGCTCTCTGTTTTTCCAGCTGTTCCATTCAATTGTTATTTTGTCTCGTTCACTCAATCATAATCAAATCGTCATTTTCTAACGTTAGATCATTATTCAGTGTCCTGCAATATAAGCACTTTTAAAAGAGTTATTTTTGCTGGGTCTTCCTCAAGTTTTGTTTGATAGCATGGTCTGCTCATTTTAGATGTTTTTAGTGTAAAGAGGTAATATTTAGTCGTGGGAGTGGCACCCTCTCCTTAGCCAGCTACGTATTACGGGGTTTTGATGCCGTGATTCTGGAGAGTGGCAAACAATTTGATAATGGGGCGAGAAGGGAGAAAGTGGATGGGAAATGTGAAGTTTCTTATTGCATCAGAACAAAAGATATACAGTCATCCACTTCATATAGGCACATTTTCTGTAGAGGCACGACTCTGTTTAGACTAACAAACCAACTAGGACTTCTACTTACTGATTACAACTTCTGTCTTTTGTGATCTGCGGGCTTCAACTGTTAGCCAACTCAAACACGATATCCTTGTGCTGCTCAGTCCCGGGCTGTGGGTGCCGCTCTTGGTGGCACCTTCCTTCCTGAAGGGCGCCGTGGCTACCCTTCATCCGCTTTCCTATGTGCCGGGGGAAACCCTAGGACCAGTGTTGGTCCGGGCAGCAGCATGGCTTTCCTTCTTGAAGGTGTTGCTTGGTACTCGTCGATTCGGTGCTACAAGCGTGGTGGTACTTCTTCGGAGAGGGCGCAGCGGTTCCGAGTCGCCGTCGTTTAGTCAATCGCTTATGTCTCCTTTTTGTTTCTCTTTGGTTCTCTTTGGGTGTATGTTTGCTGCCGCCCCAGCATGTCAAATCTGTTGGTTGTATCGGGTGTTTGCTATATTTATATAGCGGGGCTACGGCCTATTTCGTCAAGTCCCAGGCTGTGGTAGGGTCGCTGCTGGAGCAAGTTTTTTGGCCTCAGCCCAAAAAAACCTTTAGGGGCCCTAAGGTGCTTGTACTCTTATCTTACCTGCATGGCGGACCCAGCGTAGCGATCCCCAAGTCCTTATGACAGCGCAGCTTAATTCCATTTCTGGGTGAACGTATAACAGTTGCTTACCTGGATTTTGATTTTCATTTTTTGATTAAAGCATGTAAAAAATCCTGTTCTATCTTCCTTTTCTTATATCCTCATTCTAAACATCATTTGTTTTGCATGTAGTTGGATCAGTCTAATATGGCGAGTCCCTCGAAACTTCAGAAGGAACATGAACAGGTACTCCTTTAACTTCTTGTCATATTTACCCATGTCATTCCTGGTTAATGAGTGTATTCTCATGCATGGTTACAAGCATTCTTGAACATGTTGTAAGAGTAATTGCTTCCGCATGGGTATAGTTTTAGGTGAATCTGAAGTGAATTCGTTTCTGTGTCAAGCTAGCCTTGTCAGTTTTTTTTTGGATTCGAGTCTTTTTGGGTATTTGATACTCTGGTTGACATGAGGTTTAGTTTGAAAATTCACGCATTCTGGGGGATAAATCTTTCTGATATGGCTATTGTAGTGACACTTCATAATTATCTGTCTGACATAGACCACTTGTTTGAACAGAAGTGTTATTATCTATTTTAGCTTACAGATTAGCACCTTATTTTGTCAGGTGTGTGCCTCGACCGTGACCTGTTTAATTGTACTTACAAAAAGTCACTCCACCTACTAAGTTGCATAATACCACTTTGATGTAGCATGCTAATATTAAATTTCTTCCTATATACATTTTAAATAACAGCATGATAATTAAATTGTGATTTGTTTATGGCCCTTGCTTCCTTCACTGGTTCCAGTCCTTGTTGATGTTTGAATGTTTCATACTCCTGCTCTTTTGTTATTTAAGTTGGAGGTTTGAGCACTTCATGAAGTTTCTTTCAATTTGTTGTTCATACACAGGAATATGCCGAGGAAATAGAGACAGATTTTGCAGCTCCTCGAGTGAAACCTGAGTTTGGTACTCAGTCAGCACCGATTTTTGCGGAGAATGTCCTTGATCATCTGCAAGACTTCGAAAGTTGAATTCTCCAATGTTCTCAAGTCCACTACATTCAAGAACAAATTATTCCTACAAACTCCCAACACCAGCGGATGATAAGAACTCCAATTCAGCAGGCACCGACAGATCACTTCAACCAGATAAACTGGAGAGTAAATCAACATGGCAGCAAATCTGTGGCATTCCTCTCCACTCATTAAAGATTTTAAGCCGAGCTCCATGTATAGCAGGCCTGTTAAGAAGCCATCAAGTACTGAGGGGAGGTCATCATCATTAGCTTATTCCTACTCAACTTCAGATTCGAAGAAAATGAAAAGAGAATCATTTTCTGGCCCAATTCCAAGCAAAGCAGGATTAAGCAAGCCCGTGTTTTCAGCTGCTGGTCACAGAGCGTCAATAAACTATCCTCCTCGTGTTATGTCAACAAAATCACATGGACCAGGTTGGCAGTCATCCGTGGCTCCAAAAGTTCCTAGGATCACTTCACTCCCGACAACATCCCCCAGAATTAGTGAGCTTCATGAGCTACCTAGGCCTCCTGCATCTGTAGACACTGTCCGTCCTGGTTTGGTTGGATATTCTGGTCCTTTGGTGTCAAGGCGGCAGATCCCTAATGTACCAACCCGTGCCTCTCCACCATCACATACAGCATCACCACTTCCACGGCCACCTGCTGCCATGACTCGCAGTTACTCAATACCTTCAAACAGCCAAAGAACACCTATTCTTACTGTGAATAAGTTGTTGGAGTCTAGGCATAGTAGAGAGAGCAGCGAAGTTTCCTCACCCCACTGACACCTATATCCTTGGCAGATGTTTCCCGCAGATCAGCAGCAAAAACAACAATAGACAACAGAAAGATAGAGGGTACGTATCAAGATAACGTGTTTTCTTACATATTTACCTGTAAATAGTGATTGCATCTCTAAATCTCCACCACATTTTTTTTCCTATATCGAAAGAACCAACCTGTCCTGAACTACACATGAATGTTGTTTTCATTCCATTCGTTGTGATTTTCCCCATTCTTAGGCATCAGATCTTTGCAATGGTTTTGTTTCATTATTGATTTTAATCCTCACACTGTGAGTACTTGTAGGGAAAGCAGTGAGATCACTGTATCATTCGAATGTGAATAAAATCTGAGCCACCTAATTATGATTCTTTTATAAGCTTCCAACATTTAGACACATTCAGTTTGTACTAAACAAATACTAGAACAATTCTGCGATGCTACATCTAACTGTATTCTATCCTTTAATTGCAGAAACCTCTTGAGCATGGCACGTCCATACCTGTTTATAAGTGTAGGTAATTTTGTATGTAATTAGTTTGCACTCGAGGCTTCCTTCAACGGTCTTGTTATTTTTGTGTGAAACAAAAAGGTGAAATAAAGAGCATATTTTACCTTAATTCACTAATGGAAGATATTTATCATTAGGTTTTTTATTTGAATTACATTTGGAATTAATTTTATTCATCACCATTCTAATGGAAGGTTTGATTCATTTACTTACCTTAGCTATTTATTGGATTTAGGTGTATTACCTCCACCAGTGTCCGTGATTAGGCAGAGATTTTGTTGTTCAAAGAGCTGGATGATATGCATAGTTTCAATGGTTAATATATTGTTTTTTCTTACCGAATTTAAAAAATCAATGCGAATATATTTAGCAGTTTCCTTTAACCTTTTTTCACACAGTTACACATTTTCTACAAAAACAATTGTGATGTCATTTACACTAAGCCGGAATTGTGCTTGTTTATGAAAATACTCTGATACTCTCCTAACATAGTAGTAATGTTCTAATCGCCCTGGACCGTATTTGCGAGTTTCTAAGCAAATCTTGAATTTCCGCTCGAGCGAGCAGCGTTTGGCTCCCGGGAGCATATGCTCCGGTATTTTCGACAAAATTTAGCAAATTGAAAACTTATCAAAAAATTCCGAAAAAAATCATGCATGTACCTGACCATGTTGCGCACCGCCATGATTTTTTTCGCGCTGAAATGACATCGTATGCGCCCTGTACAAAAATGACAAATTTCCTGTCAGAAAATTCAAATTTTGAATCTCAAATCTGACAGGAAATTTGTCATTTTTGTACAGGGCGCATACGAAGTCATTTCGGCGCGAAAAAAATCATGGTGGTGCGCAACATGGTCAGGTACATGCATGATGTTTTTCGGAATTTTTTGATAAGTTTCAATTTGCTAAATTTTGTCGAAAAAAACGGGAGCATATGAGCCCGAGCTCCAAAGTGAATTTCCGCTCGAGGAGCACAATATTTATGGCACACCATGAGATTGGTCTGCACTTTGGAACTTAAGAGAACTGTACAATTTAGTGCTTAGGAGTGTAAACGTAATTCTGAGGAGTGTAAATAGAGCATTGCTGTACATCCAAATTATTATTTTAATATTTTCTTGAAATGCACAGGCGCATCATCAAAACCGGTCTCCCTAAAATCCGTTAATTCAGCGTAAATCATGTACTTGTATGTTAGTGCAGCATCGATGCCAAACTTTCCGCTGCATGATATCGCTGGCACAAAAGAAGAACTTTTCCAAGCCATGGCGCCCATCAAAAGTTCCGAGATTTTGCATCCAAATACTTCGGTTTCTGTCTTCTTCCCGTTGCAAGCATCACAGTACGTTGATTGACACACGTAGAAGATGAGGAATGGGCAGAAAGTTGCCTCAAGTCAACTGCCCCTTACTATCCTGATAAGGCCAAGATGCTCTCTGGAGGAGAAAACCGATCTCGTCTCAGGAAGCCTAGTGTGACTTACACGCACCAGCCGTTTTATGAATGTGAACGTGGGATGTTCTGGATTGCCAAACAGTTGCATGGCAACGTGAATTTCGTCCAAATGACACATGTTTCACCAATCGATACGTCCTAGAGTCGTTTTCCATTAACCCAAACAAATGAACACATTTATTTTGATCGAACTAGTAGCCTTCTTAAATATGAAAGACCAAAGGGAACAAATAAATTTAGATAGTCGTGGACGACACCATCTCCTCGTCCTCACATCAAAAAAGCTGAAGGGAGTACAAGGGAGATGAATTCCTCTCCAAAATGATACGAACATATCAAAAGGGAATATATCAGAGATTTGCCTTGGATTGTGATACCGTATACTTTTTTCCTTTATCAAAAACGGAAATTTTGGAGCAATAACCCCTGCATTGGTGTTGTTCCGCAACTGTATGTACATCTCGCCATTTGGGACCTCATCCTCTCTAGTCTGGCCCCTTGGCCTAGTGAACTGAATATGTTCAGGTACCACGAAATATATATATGCGTCAACGTTCACTCATCCGTATCTGGCAAAGTTGTGGATGGCGGCAAACAGATAAGTCTGCGCCCCGGTTCCGCGCTTTCACTATAAATAGGGGGAAACACAGCCACAATGCCTCACCGATCATCGGCAGGAAGAAGAAGCTAGGAAGAAGACTAGAAGAGGGGCCTTGCATGAGGGCCAGAGCCTGCCTCATCTGGTAGCCAAGGATGACTTGCCTATATGCTCTTTCAGAAGCCCCTGTTCTATTACATGGCTGGTTTCAGATGAGTTTCATGATAGGCGGTCACCTTGGCTAGCCTGAGTGGCTCTTGTCTGTCATGGAAGGTCTCTCCTTCTCATTCTCTGATATTCTATCCCAGGTTCTGCTATTCTGGCCTCTGGATACGCATGCTTCGATGTGTTCTGCAGTTCATGTTTTCTTATATACGTGTACTTCTTTTCTTTCTTTGAGCTGCGGATTGCAGAGAAGTATACCCTTAGCCCAAAGTAAGGTTAGTGCTGTAATGTTTAATGGATGTTATCTCACCTAATCTGCACTAAAATGTGTTCAATCCCGTTAGATATCAAAGATTTTTTTCTTCCGTACAATGAAAATGGCCTAGAGGTTGCAGATAATTTGCACTGGAAGATCTAGAGGCCATACACGAGTATAGATGAAACTGAAGAAAACCAAAAATTATCTGTGTAATAGGTCGCAAATTGGTCTAAATCTCAGATTAAGCTGATTAAATAGCAGATACGACTGTATAGATAGATTTCTTCCCCCCCCCCCCCCCCCCCCCCCCCCCCTGTCCCCCATGTAAAATCATCTCCTGTAAAAGAGGTTTTCTGTTCCTATATACTCCCTCCGTTCGGAAAAGGATGTCACAAAAATGGCCTATCTATAGTTCATTTTTATGACATCCTTTTCCGAACGGAGGGAGTAAATGAGAAAATTCAGGTGGGGACTTTGTCCCCCCGGTGACCATCAAAAAATAAATAGCAGATACGATATTCGAAAATAAAATTGCAGATAAGACTATGGCCCATGAGGTAGTAATGATGTGGCATTACACTGTCCACGTGTCATCAGTTGGTCTATCTTGCACGAATCTCACGAAAGTGTCAGCAACTTTTAATAGTTAGTCCAAATAATTTCCAATTTTCTAGATTAGTCAGTTCATATTTTTTCATATTTTCTTGATTAGTTTAAAAAAATCATAGCCACATCTCACAAAAAGCAAAGCTCTCAAACGGCTGATCCAAATTGTTCAGACTTCCATGAATTAGTTAGTGTACATTTAGATGATAACATGTGGGCTATGGCAGTCAAATTTGATGTTAGTCAGCTTAATTTGAGAGCTATGTAATCTATTACAGCAATAGTTGGTGATTTGTGCACTAAATACATGTAAACTGGCAGTAGCTTTTTTGTCCCCTAATATGGTTCTCGAGGCTGAGGCTATACGATAGGTTTTCCTACCATTTCTCTGCTCCTTTTTCCCGTTTCCTTTTGCTTGTATCTTCGTTAAAGCAATTTAATGGAAAGGGAATAGCCCAGTTGGAAAAAATGTATATTGCAACACGACTTCCGGCTGTCTCCACTATGAGATGGAGCAAATTCATGGCTACCTGTCGACTATGTACCACACCTACAGGCTACATATTGCAACATGACTTCCGGCTGTCTCCACTATGGGATGGAGCAAATTCATGGCTACCTGTCGACTATGTACCACACCTACAGGCTACTCCCTAAGCAGCATTCTGCTCCCTCCTAGCCTAGCTGAAGTCCAAAACTGCCATTCATCCACCACTTGACAAATCAAGCCATCAACCGTCTGGCGATTCAAATTGGCAAATGCCCGAGCATTCCGCTGTTTCTGCCAACGCGACCCCACGGGCCGAATTTCATTATCAACGATAACGAAACATACAACCACTGATACCAGTGTCTGCGAGCACAAAGTTTTGCAAAAGACCTAGCTAGAGGCAAAAGCCACAACCACTAAACAGCAGGGGTTGGGCGAGGTTAACAGCCAGGTCTCCCAGTTCACTAACAAGTGACCAACCTGGGAGACAGGCAAACCAACAGTAGGTAAAACTTGCTTTTTATACAAAACATGGGAGGCCCAAGATGGCCAAAGCATTCCGCTGTTTCTATAGACACCAACAGACAAGAATAACCAAAAGTGTAAAGCTCCTCCTTCCTTTCCTTTTAAGATTGATTCCTTGCATCCAGCCACCAATTGTATAAGGAATCGTTCGCATCAGGAGTCTGAATGTCCACCGCAAGTCTTTGACAACAGCCATGCAAATCTTCTCTTGCATAGACACACTGAACTAGTATGTGTTTCACCGTGTCCTCCTCCTGCAGCTTTTTAGAGACGTCCTCTATTTTTTACTTGCTATTTACTGGTTGCACTCTTCAACATACCATCATTGCAAAAACAAAATCTAGAAATGTGCAACTACCTCGTCGAGAAAAGTTCAACCAAGGTTTACGTGTATTTTTTCCTTCTTTTTACTGGTTATTGATATCTTGCACCTATTACCTCGAAACAGGCTTTCGCCCCGCTTTATAAATAAAGCAACATGCCAAGCAAGTCCATACAAAGTTGCCAACATCGGCGAGAAGCTAGAAGAGTTTGCTGGGGCAACAGCACAAGTAAGCCCAACGACAGAATAAAAGAGCTAGAAAAGCAAGGGGGTAGGGCAAGGTGGGAAGAACAAAAGATCGGAAGAACGCGGCCCTCCGGCACTAGCTGCTAGATGAGGAGGAGAGGCGACGTGCAGCCACCAAGAGTCTGTCAAGCATGTCATCTAGCCGCCCCCTGTCTCGCTGTCTAGAAAGCGGGTGCCACTGCTGCAAGAAAGCCAGAAATTTAAACATGGAGTCAGAAGCACGTCGAAGAAACACCCGCTCTATCACCATCTTATTACGAATCGTCCAAAGAGTCCACGCCATTGCCGCGAACACCAACCAGAAGAGGCGTCGCCTCCCCCCGGTACGGTTCGCTTGGGTCTCCAGGAACTCGCCGAGGTCTGAGGCCTGCCAAGCAGGCCCAAGCGCCTCGTGGACGAAGTTCCATAGAAACCTGGCCGCAGGACAAGTGAACAGGATGTGGGTTCCCGTCTCGGGGATCCCACACATGGGGCAGAGACCATCCCCCGGTCCATGTCTCTTGCGGACCTCCACCCCCGAAGGGAGGCGGTCCCTAAGAAGTTGCCACACGAAATTTTAATTTTTAGGGGAAGGGGGGCCTTCCACAACGGGACGCCCAAGCTCTAACTGGACCACTGAAGAGACTCCGATAGGCCGTCTTTACGGAGAAGGTCCCAGACGGCTCCAAGTGCCATGACACAAGGTCTAGGCCCCCCGGCAGTGCCTCCGGGAGCGAACCCCGTAGCTCCGTCCAAGCTGTAGCCTCGGCAAGTCCAAATGTACGTCGGAACGAGATGTTCCAACCCCATTATGAACTGCCGAGGCTACCAACAGCATCGGGTCCGAACAAATAGCAAAGAGAGAAGGGAACCTATGCTGTAACGGGCTTTCACCAAGCCACGGGTCCAGCCAAAAAAGGGTGCCCTCTCCATTACCGACGGAGAAGCGGGCACCTTTTCTAATCTCATGCTTAAGGGTTTGGATGGATCGCCAAAATTGGGATCCATCCCGGCGGTCACAAGCAAGGAGGGGGCGACCCTGCAGGTATTTCGCTTTGATCAGCTGCAGCCAAAGCCCCCCTCCTCTCTAAGTATCCGCCACACCCACCGAAGCATAAGCGCGGTATTCATCTTACGAGACGCTAAAATGCCTATGCCCCCCATGTCCTTGGGGGCGCAAACATCCGCCCATTTGACCATATGATACTTCTCGCGCCCATTGGTCGCCTGCCAGAAGAAGCGCGATAGTTCCTTGTCAAATGCGCCATGCACACCTTCTGGGAATTCGTAAACTCCCATCATGTACATAGGCAAGCTAGACATGCAGGAATCAATGAGGACCGATTTACTCCCCTTAGAGGTAAACCGTCCCTGCCAAGGTTCGGCCTTGGCTTTGACACGCCCAATAACCGGCTCTAGGTCCTTAATTAGGATCCTAGAGTCACTAAGCGGCATCCCTAGATAAGTAACCGGGAAGGAGGACAACTTGCAATTAAGATTGTCCGCTATCCGCTGTTGCTCCTCAAGGGGTACCCCATGATCATGACCTCGCTCTTGTCGAAGTTAATCTTGAGGCCAGACATGGCCTCAAAGCAGAGGAGCAGGAACTTGAGATTAATGATGTCAAGTTCCGAGCCCTCCACCATGATCATGGTGTCATCCGCATACTGTAGGTGGGTGATCCCACCACCCGGAATAAGGTGTCCGACCACACCAAATGTGGCCGGCCGCCTTGGCTTTGTCCAAGACAGTCGCCAGGACGTCAACGGCAAGGTCAAAGAGAAGGGGGGAGATAGGGTCCCCTTGTCTCACCCCACACGAGGATCTAAAATAGGGACCAATGTCCCCATTAATATTGATCGCCGTGTTGCCGCTCATGACTATCTGCATGACCCAGCATATGAAGCGATCATCGAACCCTCGGCGCTCGAGGACCAGCGAAGGAACGCCCAGTCCAACGATCATAAGCCTTCTGGAAATCTAGCTTAAGGAAGACACCCTTAAGGTGTCTAACCTTAACTTCATGGACCACCTCATGAAGTGCTAGAATTCCGTCATGGATAAATCGTCCCTTAAGAAAGGCGAACTGATATGGGTGTGCGAGTCGCTCCACAACTGGGGCCAAGCGTGCAGCACACACTTTGGTAAGCAGTCGCTGGATGACGTTGATCACCGTGATCGGTCTAAACTGGCGTATCTCCGTGGCCCCTGCTACTTTAGGGATCAAGGTAATTACGCCAAAATTGAGGCGAGACATAACCAATGTTCCAGTGTAGAACTCCTGAAACATCGGCATAATCACCCCTCAATAGTCCCCCAGAATTTCTGGAAGAAGGAGACAGGAAGGCCATCTGGGCCCGGGGCCGAGTTGGCCTTCATCCCCATAATAGCCCGGCTAACCTCCTCAGGGCTGAATGGGAGTGTAAGCTCCACATTCTCATCAGCTGATACTAATGCCCCTAAGGGCCAGAAGCCATCAGCTAACGATACCCCCGTGCGAGGTCCCTCCGTGAATAACTCCTTATAAAAGGAGTAAATGTGAGCGGATAGGTCTTGGGCCTCCTCTAATAGGATGCCATCCGCTAACAAGCACGGTATAGAGCACCTTCGACGACGACCATTAGCAATGGCGTGGAAGTACGCTGTATTAGCATCGCCGCGAAGAATCCAATTCTGGCGACTACGCTGTCGCCAGAAGATCTCCTCGCCTTTGTAGATCTCCATAAGGGAGGTCTCCAAGGCATACCGCTGAAGCCAACCATCAGCGGTAAGGCCCACCGTATCGGACGCCACGTCCAGCGTCTGAATATTGGCAAGGATATCCGTCTTATTCTTTCGCAGCTCTGCACCTCTATTCGCGCCCCACCCCCGCATAAATTGGCGAGCGACTTTAGCACAGTGGTGCCAAATATCAACCGCATTATATGCACGGGGAGGGGACGCGACCGCCGATACCCACTTAAGTCGAACTGCTTCCACAAAGCCCGGCTGACCAAGCCAGAACTCCTCGAAGTGGAAGCGGTTCGACCTAGGGGAACCCCTCCTCCAGAAGATAGGAGGAGGGGGAATGGTCCGAGCCAATCCGAGTGAGCGCGCGAAGCGAGCACAACGGAAAGGCAATTTCCCATTCCACCGACACTAGGACCCGATCGAGAACACTCCGGATCGGGTCAGCCTGGTTGTTAGACCACGTATACCTCGCCCCAACACGAGAGATCTCGCGTAACGCAAGGTCTGCAATCCAGTCGTTAAACATGCGCATCCTAGGGAGGTCCACATTATCCGAGCTCTTGTCATCAGGGGAGCGAATAAGGTTAAAGTCCCCCGCCACCACCACAGGAGTGGGGCATCGCTCCACCTTTGACCTGAGCTCAGATAAGAAGTCTGTGGACCTCCGGTGATCCGCGGGGCCATAGACAATAATAACCTCCCAACGAAGGTTAGATCGTCTATGGGTGAGCGACATGCTCACAAAGAATTCCCCGCGATCCATATCCTCTACCTCAAAGGTATCCTCCTTGGCACCAAGGAGGATACCCCCTGAGTGTCCCGTCGCCGGGAGCCAGTGCCACGAGAATTTGTGGCGACTAAGGCTCTCCAGCTCAGAGATCGAGAAGTCCTGCCGAATCGTCTCTTGAAGTCCCACTATGTCCACATCTTCGTCTCTAAGATAGTCGATCAGCTGGCGGCGGCGGCCCTCCTGCCCGAACCTATTACTACGCCATAGTTGCATGTTGTAAAGAAATGTGCAACTTGCTGTTCCTGAAAAGTGAAACTCAACGTGCTTTATATTTTCATAAATTAAATTACTAATGATCATAAAATATAAAAGTGCAAGCCCACTCAAAGGCTGAAGCCCACACCGAGACAGGTTCGTGGAATATAAACAGGATTCTATCCATTGTCCGCAATGAACTCCGGACATTTCTTGTGACCACAATTACGGACAAACTTTTTATTTCTTCCATATCTCTCTATATGTATTTCAATACAGATTGGAGCCACACCAAGGAGTCGACATATCGGTGAGACACGGATAGACACAACCGCACAAGACCACCATGATAAGAAAACAAAAATGGAACGGTGCGGCTGGCTGAAGTCATCGGCCTTAACAAGCTGCCGAGAGACCGAGAATAGCCTCTGGTTTTCTTGTATTCTTCCTGAATCTTGGAACACCAAACAAACACACAAGCGAGAGAGAGGAACAGAGCATAGACTGCAGCATGCAAGGACCCAGGGATGCGTACTCGTCACAAGGCAAGACTCGGCTTTCCCATGTATTACTCGTTGATTCTTGTGTTATACTTGCATATTTCCTCCTCCTTCAAGGGAACTTTCCGCTGATGTTGTAGGTACTTCGAATCTTGCAAAGAGCCTCATGATTCCCGTCTTCTTTTACATATAGAATTGTATTAAAAAAGATTATTGTAACCTTCAACAATCTTTTCCTTTTTGCTCGTAGTAGAATATTTTGTTCGACGATTGCCTCTCGATTCTTAGTTGGAGTTATATTTTTTTTTATGGTCACCGGGGGGGACAAAGTCCCCACCTGAATTTTTTTTATATCAAAGTTGCCTATGAGGTTTTGCAACCTCTACAAGATGGGTTCAAATGAACCAGAGTACACGGGGAGGGACCGGAGAGGAGATAAAACAAAAACAACGCACACCAACACACACAGGGGGGGTGGGAAACAGGTGCACTTGAGAAGCATTAACAGGCGTGCTCGCATGACGACCACCACCAGGAATACGGGCAGGACAGTGCTTTGAGGAGTGCGTCCGACGCCGTCGAAGGGCATCACGGTCCCGAGACATTGCAGATTGCAGCACCACCACTTGCTTGCATGGTGACTACCCCACAAGATGGTGAACCAGGAGCGAACGGGGACCAACGAGTGAGACCGGCCTAGCACCGGCTCCACGAACCTTGACCCCGACCTCAGCCAAAGGGGCAGCCCCAAGCACTCTGGCCTAGCACCAGCGCCACGTGGGGAGGCGACCTCGCCGCCGAAGGGGGCCGATCAGCCGAGACCGCACCAACAACACGGAGCTCGCGACAATGCCGCTACCATCCCCATCGGACAATTGCCAAGCTTGCACAGCCACCAAGCACGCCAAGAGCACCATATGGCAGCACTGCGAGGCCAAAAGCCTCGCCGCCGGATACACCCCCAAGAACAGCAAGCTCAACACACCAATCAGGCTCAAAGGCGAAGAGCAGGGGGTCCTTGCAACGCCTTCAAGAAGGGAGCCACGCCCACGGGCGTGGTCGTCGCAGAGCTTTCACTCGGACCTCACCTGCACATCGGTGTTGCGAGCAATGCAACAGATCCTACACCACGCCTCCAACAAGGTTAGCAACACCCGGAGGCGCCGCCGTGGTCTGCTCAGGCACATAGCATGAGTGTGGGTTTCCCCAGGAGCTGGCATCAAGACGCCACCGTGCCATACCTGAACCGGAGATTTGGATATTTGGGGGAGAACGGCCGGACGGAGCGCACTGGCGACGGCATCATGCAGGACGAAGAAGCCTGCTCCCGTCCCGAACCAACTCAGCTAGAGATGCAGCAGAGCGGTGCGACGGCGAGGAGCACCGCACCCCCGGGGCCAGGATCGACGGCCGGACCACCGGGGCGCAGCGGGAGCAGCAGCCTCCCAGAGCTGACGACGAACGGCGCCGCGGCCCGCCAAGCCATCTGGGCCCAGATGGGCCTGAGCAGCAGGACGCCGCCATAGCCGCGCCGACGAGCAGCACGGCCGCGCCAAGCTCGCTGAGGGGCCGCCGTGGGCAGGCGCAGGGGCCAGAGGGGCGGGGGAGCGCGGGGGGGGGGGGGTGAGGCGGCGGCGCACCCGCAAGCAGCAGCCTCCTCGAGCTGCTGGAGTGCTCCGCGAGCGGAAGTTTCCCGCCGCCCCCTTCACCGGCGTCGCGCGGGCTTCTCCCGGCGGCAGCCTTGGGAAACGGCGAGGGAGGAAGGTGGTGGGGGAGGTGGCGGCGGCGGGTGGCTGGGGTTCGCCCCTCCCGTCGCCCAGAGAAGAGGCGACGCGGAGGGGTACGCGGGTCTCCAGTTGGAGTTATATTCAAAATTCAGAGAGAACATTCTCAAAAGTTGGCAGTATTATTCTGAACAAATCTGAAGTCGACATCACCCCCTGTTCTATCCTGTCCAAATTCGTTTCAGTGCACAACCTGTATCCAAGCCCTCCTCAGGGAAGCGTGTATCCGCCACCAATCTCAGAGGGCTACCAGAGCAACCTTGGGGAAGCGAGCGCTCCCTACAGCAGCTGGTCAGAGCAGCGAGCTCCATCTGATGACGGGCCTTACCTGTACCGCTACCACGACGATCCTGACTGCTTCACCTTCGTGAGAGGATGGTATGATGCTTAGGTCTCGTGCTCCTTCCTCAGTTTGATGATTCCTATATGGCTATATTAGGCTGGTGTGTCATGACTGCCTGGTGTGTATTTTCTTCGACGTTAGATAAAGTCACCGAGACTATGAATGAAAGGACATTTTTATGAGAGAAACAAACTGTGAAAGAACAAGACAGATTGTTATGGCCTCGCCAGGCCCTGCTGCTGTGCTACTGCTAACGGGTGCCTTGTGATGGCTACTTGCAGCTTGGCTGGGATGTGCTGCTGCTGCTTGTTGGAACTATGTTGCTACTGACTGCCACTATGGCACTATACCTGATGATTCGTGGAGCAGAGACGTGACCGTTCTCTCGAGTTGAATGATTACCACACACTTAGGGCGCGCTTGGTAGCCTGCAGGAAGGCCGGCCAGGCCCGCCAGCTGCAACCGCGCGGGGTTTGGTTGCCTGGGCGACCTCGCGAGCCAGGCCAGCACGGTCATCAAAGTACCCTCGGGCCAGGCCCGAGAGGAACGCTTAGATCGACCGTGCCCTGGAGCCAGGCCACCGGGGTGCGACCTCGAGGAACGCCGCGTAGGAGCGGATGCAGCCGCCGCCGAGGGAGAGATGGCGCGAGGACGAAATATGCGGCGGGAGAAATTCGGTCACCGCCGTTCAATTTCCCCTCACCGGCGCGCTATTTCGCCACCCTATTTAGTTCTTCCGCGCCGGCAACCAAATCCAAAACACCATTTCCCCCCTTTCGAGCTCCATGGTGTCTTCTTCTTCCGAGGCGGGAGCAATCCCTTCGCTGGAGCTCGTCCTCAGGAACTCTTCTCCGTGCAAGGTTCCCGGAGAGATCGACGGCAAGGATGCTGGGCGCAAGGAGCTGTCGGATCTGAACAAGGTGGTGCCGGATCTGAACTCTTCTCCGTGCAAGATTCCCGGAGAGATCGGCGGCAACTCTTCTCCGACGACTACGACTGTAAGTCTCTTCCCCACGTTCTTGTTCCATGGTTTTGCCTGCATGTGTGCCACTATGTTAGATCTTAGGCTTAGTCCGGCGAACTAGCATATATTTGTTCGACATAGTTGGTAGTTGTAACATTTTGGTCGTCGTAATTGTAGGACATGTTGCAGCCCAGCTCAACGGATCATGATCTGTATGCTCCATCTGTTCGCCATGCTTTACCTGCCATCAACGCAACCCCTATTAGCTTTGCTCTTCCGGCCGATGAATCTATGAGTCAGCGAGCTCCATTTGTGTGGTTAGCTTCAATGTCCCTGTTCGTTCTGAATAGGGTTTGTGAGCTCGTCCACAAGGGGATCAATTTTGAAAGAGGGTTCAAAGAGCACTACATGAACACTGTGAGCAATGATGTTCTAGATTTCACTGGGACTACTGTTAGCACTACGCAGATTTACAACCATCTGCGTAAGTGGAGACAGAGGTGGATTAGGATCACTCGACTGGCGAAAACAAAAGGGGCGACTTGGTGTGAACATTCCAACACCTTGAGCATGGACGAACATGCGTTAATTGCCTACACGACGGTGAGATGAATGTCCCCCTTAAACTCTGTCTTGTTGTATCGCTTGTTCACTCTTGAACCCGAACTAACATTGAACTACCTACATGCTAGATGAATCCTAAGGACGAGGAGCTGCTGAACCAGCCCATCACCAACTACACTCAGATGAAGACTATCTTCGCAATGATGAACATGCCAGCTCCTAGTGCCTACAGTCCGGCCATAGTGATCCAGGCTTTGAACTACCTTGCCAATCACACAGACGAGTATTACATGTACGCCGACATGATGTCCACTGAGAGGAGATCCTGGCTGCGTGCCTACTGCAAACAGCAGTACGACATGGCCCCTTAGAACTTCAGTAGTCGTAGGTTTCATTCCTGGGTTGTAATATTTTGGGAGGTGTACTATGTTAACCCTTGCAGTGATGAACTAGAGATGAAGCACGACGAGTTCGTGCTTCACTCGTGCTGCAAACTATGCTATCGTGATGAACTATTCTATGCTGTAGTATGATGATTGTCTGAATTTGTGTCTGCCAATCTTCAGTTTCTTCTATTCCATGTTCAGTTTGTGGTGTGTAACCTCACCACAAGTGGGAAGGGGTAACCACAGCAGATCATTGCATGTAACCAAACAACGAGTCTTTGGACCCAGCTCGGCCGACAAGGAACTTTGCAGGCAACCAAACATTAGGCACACGTTTTTTTCCTTCGTGCGACTGATGAACATCTAGGCAACCAAACGGCATGCATAACATGGTGTAGAGGCCGCACTAGGGTGACCAGGCCCTCCACAACCAGGTCTGGCTGAGCGCAAAACTAGCTGCAGGCTACCAAACGCGCACTTACATGCTCTTGATGTAATCCGTAGTTCTATACATACGTATAATAATCCTACCAGTCATCTCTTTGCAAGTTCTCGAGAACTCCAATTGTATATTATTATTATTATTATTATTATTATTATTATTATTAGGGATGTAAAAGGATCATATCGGATAATGATCATTCCATACTCTTATCATGTTTTTTGCCGTATCTGGACCGGACCAGATGATGATCAGATGCGGATTCGGATTATATCTGATTGCGGATTCGGAGCGGACTAGGATCAGAACCGAATAAAAATTATGGGCATACGACCTATGAAAACAAAATTGTATAAAATTTGTCAAGCTTGTGTTGACATACTTGGCTAAAATTGCATAACACGGCAGTACGCGTGCTAGCACACAGCATGATCATCCAAAGGCAAACCTATAGTAAACGTAAGCAATATTAATAAGTATAATGGCGGTGCAAATTTGCAACACTACAAAGCAAGCGAGGTAGGCTACACAAATGGCTTGATGGACTGACTAGGATGTTGTGTATTTGAGACCGGGTTAATTTTATCGTATAAATATATTTAAGGACCATGGATAATCCGCAAATAAATGTTCGATAATCCATATCCATCTGATATAGGCAATGCCATATCATCTACCGTATGCACATCCTCATCCATATCTGTCGGATTTCAAAAAGCACATACCCATATTCTAGAAAACGGTTACAGATAGCGAAAGTTAAGACATCCTTTTATGAACGAATGGAGTATCAGGGGCGGAGACAGGGGCTGCCAGCAGGGGCTAGACCTAATGATCTGGTGTACGTAATAGTATGAAGGGTAATGCATACGTGCTAATTAGGGGTGCTAATTTTCGCAAAAAAAAAAATTAGGGGTGCTAATTGAGGCGGAAAATGACTTGATTAGTATGCAAAGCCCACGCGCTCCCACCAGTGCATGTGTACGCACTAAGGCCCAGCCCAGTTTAGGCCATCCTCTTGCAGCTCGATTGTTTTCACCCTAACTTCTGTTTTGTTTGCGGCGGCCGAGCGATTGTATCCTATCCCTAATATCAGATCGATCTGCCATGGTTGCGCCTGCGACAGCGAAGAGCTATCGCTAGTAAACTCTCCGGCAATCCCGTCGTGCCAACACGTGTGTTCAACTGTTGATCAAGCCGACCTTGGCGGCGCGCCTCACCATCAATCATACATGACGCCTACTGAGCTATACCTGATCAAACACTCAATTTAGAGGTACGCATGGTATTTTTACCCACATAATTCATCAATTTTCTTTGAGCATGTATGCAATACTATTAAGCCTAGTAAAATTGCTAGCCAAGATCATCAACAGTTTCCGTTCAAGCCAGGTAGAAGTGCTAGCCGAAAATCTAACAATCTCATCTATACTAGCATAGAAATTGGATAATAAAGTTATATTTATGAGTCCTAGTTATGCTAGCTAAGGCTCTGATTTCGTGAGTTGTCACTTATTGCTGACTCGACAAGTACCGCAAGTTTATAAGGGAAAAAAATGGCAAGTAGCTTGCCAGGAAAAGAAAAGAAAAATACACTCCTTTGAACCTCACCCCCCTATGTTTGAATCCTGGCTCCGCCCCTGTGGAGTATCATTTACACCGTATATGGCTATAAATTATGCATGTCCGGAGCTGACACTGCAAGTGTGTATAGTAGACCACAGAAGTCTGAAACGATAAGAGCGCGCGCACTTTTTTTTTTTTTCTTTCTGTTGCGGAGACACACGTTTTTGTCTGGGCAGGGGACAAGTCGACATTGATCAGAAACCATGTCGCGGCAGGGTGCAGTGCTAGTGCACATTACGACGACTCAGGCCGCGGCCGCGGCGCATCTTGTCTTTGTTCCATTCGCACCAAAGGAAAAGGTTTGCTACTTGCGAGTTTGCGATGCCTGTCGTGCCCACCAGCCAAACCGCGGGCGCGGTATCGCACGTGTCTATGCCGACGCGTACGGCAGTGCATCCAGGACACCGCTCGTCCCTAAGAGCATCTCCAACAGCAGCGTTAAAAACGCCGCGCGCCCAAGAAACCGTCGATATAGCGCGCACGCACCCGTTTCGGCGTCTCCAGCAGCCGCGCTAAAACTCCGTGCGCGGTAAAAAGGGGCCAGCGCGCTGGCCCGAGCGGTACTCCCTGCGTTGAATTTGGGGCGGCCGAGCCAGCGCGCGCTGCCAAAGGAAATTGCGCGCGAGATAGAACCACCACCCGGAAAATTCCCCACTGCTCCTGCCGTCGCCCTTTCTTCGCCTAGCGCGCGGTGCCGCCGGTGGAATTCCGGCGATGGAAGGCGACTCGAGCGTTCCTCCGACCCCGCCCTACGTGCGCGACCCCTCTCCCGTCGGCGCCGCCGCAAACCCTAGCGCGAGCGTGACCAACCCCGCCGCCGGCCTTTTCACGGCGCCACGGCCGAACACCGTCGGAGCCGTCGCGCAGCCGCCCGGTGCGCAGCGGCGGAACGTCCCCCCCCCCCCCCCCCCCCCCCCAAGCGCCCGATTGCGTCGGCGACGACGGCGGCGGCGGCAGCCAAGAAGAATGGGTGCACCGCCGGTTAACTCGGATGGTGCATGTGGAAATAGTGCAAGCACCGTCCGCGTCGATGAAGATGGGGTTGGACAAGGTGAAGAGAAGGAGGAGGAAGAAGAGGAGGAGGAGGAAGAAATTGGAGAGAAATAAACTTGTTGTATGCACTTTTGTATAAATTATGCACTTTGGTGAGAATTTGTGCTATGAATTTGCTATGTTGCTAGGTTGCTATGGAATTTGCTATGCCCATTTTGCTATTTTGCTATCTTGCTATTGCGCTGCTCGCGCGCGCTGCATTTTAGCGCGACTGCTGAACCGCGACAGCGCCGCGCTATATTATAGCGCGACTGCTAAAGCAAAACTGGCGACGCGCGCGAGAAATGGCAATTCTGGCGCTGCAAAAAAAATTAGCGCGCCGGCGCCTAGCGCTGCTGCTGGAGATGCTCTAAGATATCTTAGTGGCAGCGGCATCCTCTGGGCCCGTATACGCCGTCCGCTAATTTTGGCCCAAAAGGCGTATCTGGCAAACCACCTAACTTATGTGGCGCTTGTGGCAAACCCGCAGAGCTCAATATCGCCAGCGGCATTATCTCCCCGACCCCAATCCCTAGCTCGATCCCGTCCCCGCCGACACGGTTCTTTAGGTTATATGTGTATCACATGTCATTTCATCGATGCTAAGTGGAAGTTGCAGAGTGTCTTTGACTACTGATATGTGGACATGGAACCAAACTTTAGGTTATATGTGTATCACATGTCATTTCATCGATGCTAAGTGGAAGTTGCAAAAGAAGATCATAAGATTCTTTATGTTAGAGACTCCCCACAACGGAGTTTCTATGTTTACCGTTTTATTAAAGAGTCTGCAAGATTGGAATATTGAAGATAAGATTTTTAGTATAACAGTGGACAATGCATCGGTGAATGGTACAATGATTGATAATCTGAGATACAATCTTGTGAGCAAGAAAATGTTGCATTATGAAGGCAAATTACTTCATATTCGTTGTGCATGCCATGTCTTAAATCTGATTGTCCAGGATGGGCTGACAGCAATGAAATGTGTGGTAGATAACATAAGAGAGAGTGTGAAATTTGTTAAGAGCTCTCAGTATCGTCTCGATAAGTTCAAAGAAGTTGTTGCACGTGTTGGTATATCTTGCAAACTTCCTACAGTTGACGTAGCAACACGGTGGAACTATACATATCTGATGTTGGAGTCTTCATTTCCATTTCGTAAAGCATTTCAGACTTTGCGAAAAGAGGACACCAGTTACAAGTTATGTCCTACATCTGAAGAGTGGAGAAGATATGTAGTTGTTTGTTCCATGCTAAAAGTTTTCCACACAGCCACCCTGGTAGTTTCTGGATCTGATTATCCTACATCAAACTTGTACTTTCATCAAATATGGAATGTGAAGGTTTTGTTGGAGAAAGAAGCATTACGAAAAGATCAAATTATCCAATCAATGGTTAAAGTTATGCAAGAGAAGTTTGACAAATATTGGACATAATCTTATGTGGCAAACTGTATTCCTGTGATTCTTGGTCCTCGCTTCAAGTACGGCTTCATTGAGTTTCGTCTAGAGCAAGCCTACGGATCCGATGTTGCAGACCAACTGAGTAAGGTGAAAGCAGCCATTGAGAGCCTCTTCAAGGAGTATTGTTCAGAGATGTCGATTATCACCGAATGAATCAACACAACAACAAAACGTCGAGGAGGTTGCTGTGGAAGAAAACAACCCTCTAGCTGACTGGGACCAACACTTGAGCATCAAGCAGCGCCAGCCTACCAATGAGCTTGATAGATATCTGCAGGAGGAAACATTCCCTCGCAAAGATGACTTTGATATTCTTCGGTGGTGGAACATCCATTCTTCAAAATACCATGTCCTTTCTCAAATAGCTTGTGATGTACTTGCTATACCAGCCTCAGTTGTTCCATCTGAGTCAGCTTTTAGCACCGGATCACGGGTTGTTAGCGACTACAGAAGTAGGTTGGACAGTGCAACCGTTGAAGCCTTAATTCGCCTACAAGATTGGTTTAAACATTATAATTCACTTGCAGATAGTGTGGATGATAATGATGTTTGAGTGAGGTATGTTCTCCATTTTATCTTGGTTACAATACACTGTTAATGCAACACCATTAGTTGTCATCATTATTGTTGTTATAATCCTCATAGTAGTCCAGTTACCATGGACAGAGATCTACTTGTGTGCAGTTCATATACTAGTTAAATACATGCTACTAGATTCAAGACTAACAGCCAGCATGTATTTGCTAATGAGTGTGCAAGGAGATCAAATGGTGGTTGCTGTAGTTATTGATTATTTTCTGAATGATTTTCAGGAACAAGAAGGTGCAGAGCAAAGCCACAAAAGAAGGGTGTTGAAAATGGTATTGGTACTGAAAAAGGAAATTTGGAAAAATGATTGCAAGCACTGCAAACACAATTGTCTAATCGAAGCAGCTAGATTGGAGTTTCCTGGATGGTGTATGCTGTTGGGTTCTGGCCTGTTGGCTTCTGAGAATTTGCACTCTAAGTTATATACCTGATGGATTTAGTATATTGAACTGTATGGGTACTATTACAGAAATTAAATTCCAGAAAGATATTTTTTTCAAGATTCACATGTTGCTGTTTGTTTGCTCTTATGGGAATTCTTGCACTGAAATGACTTTTGTTGTGCTAGTAGCATATGGCAGCGAGTGATCTCTGTCTGTCATCTACCCGCCCGCGCAACAGGCGCACAGCTGTGCAGCAACGACGTCAAATACTGAGAGTATCAGCTGCAGGTGCATCGCGGCGTTGCGGCGCCGTTTAACCGCACAGTGCCGCGAATTTAATTAGACGGCAGTACCACCCGGCGACCGCACCACTTACATCCTTACTCGTCCCTAGTGTAGAGCGGGCTGGGCTAGGAACGAAATTAAAACTCGAAACTCGAGAGTTATTGGACGCGTTTGGTATTCTGTATTGTATTTTACGCCCCTGCTAGACTAACCTCTCGGCTTGGTTCTTCAGTTTGTTTGGTAACCTGCATCACAATCCGATCACATTTTCTGCATATCACTTGGTTGGATGCAAATCTTAATTACTCTGACCTTTCTTCACATGGGTGAGGTTACCATCCATCACCACGCTTGGACAACTATACGTGACATACCAATGGAGCGACGACGACGCGGCATGGCGGTGACAGAGCTCGACGGAGACGACGCGCCATGGTGGCGGCGGAGGTCGACGGCGACGAAGCGGCATGGCGGTGACAGAGCTCGACGGAGACGACGCGCCATGGCAGCGTCGGAGGTCGATGGCGACGACACATCATGGGGACGGCGTAGATGGATGAACGATGACGCGACATGGCGCGGCTGGAGGCCGACGACAATGTGAGACGCTGGCGATGAAGATTGCAGCGGAGCATCACAAACACAACGCTATCACAAACATATGAAGGTTGAAAGAGACAAAAACAGTCATTGATTAGAGGAAGGAGATGACACAAGTTGGACACACGCCTACAGAAAACACACACCTACATGCTTACCGTGTAAGATCTTTCCAACTATGTCCATCGAAACGAAAAACTAAATATGAAAGTTGTGTGAAATTGTGAGGTGAAGCTACTGCTCATAGGAAATTTAAACGGTCAACTGTGTGCGATCAATTTGACAAAATTCATCTAAAAAGGTTCAAACATGAACACGAATTAAGAGTTACCACTAAACAAAACTCAGGACCGATTATCGAAATGGAACTGCGTCATTAATACGCATCATTTTCGTATAGAGTTTATTTTGATTCAAGCCATGTACCAATAATTAGTAAGGAGTGAGAGGAAGGAGGGTTCATGTACATGTGGCACCGCTTGAGAAAGAAACAAGACATGCTCCACCGGCACGATAGATTTGAGCGTGCTTGCTGGGTCTAGCCCGACGCTACTTTGATGGGCGTGTTAGCGTAACCCAGAAGCTCGTGCAGGCATCCAAACGGCAGGATATTGCCGCTGGCGAGACTGGTCTAGACATGCCACTAATCGGCCCATTAGAACTCATATTATACTAGTGTAGACTTGGCTCGAACTAATTGTGAAACGAGCCAAAACAAGTTTTATTCATTTTAGATGGTAAGTAGTTCAAGTTAAACGAGACAAGTGAGACAAGTTTACAAGTACTAGTGTAGCTCGGTAAAAATAGTCGACTACTTTGATATTCCTGTCTGTGAAATAATTGTTCTTGATAATAGTTTCTTGACTAAAATATACTTGATGATGTCATATTGTCATTGATTGTTGCATCAGACATGCACAAATAACTGGAAACGATTGTTGGTCGATATGCCCACAAGAAACACACAAAACAAACGAATGAATAGCTGACGAATCACAAATTATTCCAGGAATGAATGATTTCACGGGAGCAAGAAACTTTGCCATCGTCCCCGAAATGTTCTTCCGGTTCCAACAAATGTTACAACAACAGCAGCAACATAATCCACTGTGTCAATGTCAAAAGCAAATGGGGATAGGTACTGCTACGGAGTACATAAGAGAGGAAAAAGAAAGAGGCTTTGGCGCGTCGGGTTGGCTGGTGGTGGTCCCCGTGAGAAAATGGCACAGGATAAAGGTAGTTGGCCATATGACCAGACGCTAAAAGGGCATGATGGATCACCGGACAGACAGAGATGCTCCAGGATAAGGCGCAGCACACCGACGTGGCTTTTCCTCGCCCTGCAAAGGGGAGGGAGACAGCCGGAGGACTTGCCACTGTCGCCGTGGCCCCAGCCTGCCCGATTCCGCCGACCATCTGTAAAAGTGATCGAGTATAGGGAGTGGTCAGATGGGGGATCATATCATCAGCGGACTCCATATGCTATGCATGACAAATGTTAGCACTATGAGTAGCTACAATCTGCTGGTGGGGAGAACACAACAAGTAGATACAGATTTGGACGGATAAAGTTGGTTCAAACATCATTCTCTAGTACTATCAATTCAGACCTTTAGAGAAACTGGTGCTTCGTTTGATTAACCAATAGCAGTATTATCTTGAATTTTATTTAGTTATAATGACATCTGCTGCTACGCACTTGCAAAACTAGGAAAAAGATTATCAAATGTTGCTTTCAAACTAAGGCATCTCATTCACCATAATGAGCTACAATAACCTACTAATGAATGATTTGATGTTGCTGCTGTTTTGGATGCAGAACATATTTACAAGATCAAATGAGCTGCGGAGAAACAAGAAAAATGCAAGTTACAACAGAAAGCTGTACAAGTAAGAAGAACACCAGTAAAATCTTAAAATAAATAGGATACTCCAAAATGAAAATGTAGATAATTTGAAGAGGATTACCTTTTACAATGAGAGGATGCCATGCAATTCTCAGCTGGCACTATAGGATCTTAACAAAACTTGGTGCATCATCCCTTGTCCCAGCAGTTGTGCGGTAAACATATAGTCTCTCCACTTTGGAGAGTCCTCCATGGTTCTCATCCATTCCATTGCTTTCATCTACCTCATTTATAACCTCCACATTAAGCATTGGCATCTTCGACGCAAGGACTTGGCACCCCTTCTCTGTGACATTGCACGATGACATCCAAAGGGATCGCATTGTCGCATACTTGGCAACATTCTCCAAGAGTGCAGCATCACCAAATGGGCTATCTCTAATCTCCAGCTTCCTTAGATTCTTGCATCCTTCCATAACATGCATCATTCCCGCATCACTATCTCCAGCAAATGCTATTGAAAGCATCTCAAGTTGTTTTGCATATTTTCCAATATACATGAAAACCTGGTCAGTGAGAAGACCTGATATTGACAGTCGCCTGAGCCCTGTGCATTCACGGACAATAGCACCAAAACCTTCATCTAATGGTTGGCTTGTCATGGCATCAGGCTTCCCAGGCTCAAGAATACAGAGTCTGAACCGCGTGAAATTTGGGCAGTTCTTAGCTATGGTAATTAGTGCAGCATTGGTCATTTGATGACAGAAATATAGCAATGAGCTCAGTTTTAGACAGCCCGAGGATATTGCGACAAGTCCCTCTTCTGTCACTGGGGAATACCCAGCAACATAGAACTCTGATGGGAATACCCTAAGTTCTTGCAGATCCTTGCAACTGGAGGCCACCACTTGCAAGCCCTTATCTGCAATGCAATCCAGTACCTACAGTATAGAGGATAAAGGCTCAGAACCTATCCTGGATGTTCTAATCAAGCATAAAACAGATTAAACTGAGCGCAGAAGCAAGGAAACTCACCCAAAGACGCTGGAGTTTCACACAGTGACTGATCATTTTGGTGAGATCTGAAGATTCAAGTGTTGGAGCATAGCTCAAGTTTAAACCTGTCAGTTGCTCACATACAGGATAGATGAATGGAACGCAGACAGGGGAAGCGTCCCAAAAGCCTGACAAACTCTTCAACATTTTACATTTCGCCAAAGCAAGGGTCAGCCTGTGATAGGACTCAGTTTGGAAGTCATCTGTCAGGTTCCCAGTCCCTAGGTCCTCTAAGTTAGGGGTGCGCATTAATATTTTCGAGAGTGTATCTACTGACACAGATCGATTCAACCTCAAACTTCGAAGATTTGGGGACCTAGCAACAAGTCTCTCCAATGAACCAGCATTAACCTCCCCTTTGATACAGGCAAAATTTAAGGAAGCAAGGGATGTGCAGGAGTCAGGGAAGCAGGAGAGCCACCTTGGCCCTCGATCGTCCACTTCATTTTCCTGCAAATCTAACTCCCTCAGGAGCCTAGACCAGATAACAATATATAAAACAATGTCAGTGCATTGACCATTACTTGGATGCAACTAACAAGAGCAAGTTAATGCCTTCAATAAACTGAAACAATTATACATTCAGTATTCAGTTTAACAGAATTTAGATCCAGCTCTAGCAAGTATTTAAGTATAAAATAGGCACAAAAATTCATAGCAGATTGTTTGTCTGGACATGACGATACCAATTCATTCTGCGATATAAAACTATAGACAGTAACAACTGATAAAGCGTAACATCTAAAACGCTAAATTAAAACATAATAAACATGCTACATGAATAGCATGCAAACGTACTAGAGTAGTTTGTAAGATGGCAGGCACCACAAAGTTTGAACAAAACGGCAGGATAATAATGCAACTGGTGAGACAACTAAGAGATGCAATAAAAAAAACTGCTCAACACATCAAAACTCATCATTTCTACTCTAGTTGCACAATAGCATATGAACAAATAGGCTTCAAACGAATAAGAACTGGCGGCACTGAAGCAAGAAGCCACATAGCTAATTAGAAAAGAGCACCAAAGAAATTTCCTATTTCAATTCTAAACTACAGCACCTGTTCAGAAAAATATGACGCTATAATGAACTTAAGTTTTAAGTAGACTCACTTGCAGTGACTTGCAATAGCTGCTAGCCCATCGGTGCTGAACCCCTCACAGCTGACAAGGATGAGGGCTTTGAACCGTGGGAATGATTTGGCAAGCAGCTCAAGGCTCTCATCGGACACCACCATCCGCTTCATCCGCAGCTCCTCAAGACCCACACAGCCCCTGGCCGCTGCTTCGATCCATGGCCCCGCATAGCCACCCCAATCAGGTGGCACGAGGTTGAAGTCGGCAAAGTGCGGCTTCCCCTTCACGGTCAGTGCCCGCACATTGGGGAACCGAAGCACCACGCGATCGGGGCGCACCGCGTAGCAATTCCCCACGAATACAGTTGTGCGGCTGAGCCTCTCAATCTCATACCATACCTTGCATACAAGAGAGACTGTGTTGCGGTCGCATTGCGCGGGCAAGAAGCTGAATATGTGCTCCACCACCTCCTCAGGGAAGTAGGTCATGGCGCCCTCCCACAGCACCACCTTATTACTGGAGCTGCAGGACGGAATCTGCTTCCTTGCGGTCTCCAGGTTATCGAAGCTGCTCAAGAAAGCCCAGGAATGAAATCAACAGACTGAAGCTGCAACCCACTGACCCGGATGCAAAACGCAAACAGCTAATACTCGGTTGTGCAGATCACGCCTCCTGCCAGATTTGTTGAGCAAACAGCAGTAACAACCAATGGGAAGGGAGCAGCATCGTTCACCACATCCGGCAAGGCTACATACAAGTAAAAGCAAAGGGGGTCACAAAATGGGTTTCAGATCTGCAGCTTCAAGAGATACTACTAGCAGTTACCGCATCCGTCATCCATACCCTATTTAGGCACGCGAGCCCCAAGCCCAACCAAAATAGACACCGGCCAAAATGAGGCGGGCGGATGGCGACCTGCCGGCACGACCCCTCCACCCGAAACCTGCAAAGATCAGCGACCGTTGAGTCCCTTGCCATCCCCAGGAACTTGCGAGAAAAAGGGAAGCTGATAGCGAGAGAGCGAGCGAGCGGGAGTAGGAAAAAAAAAGCGGCCTACCAGCAGCAGCTCAGATCCACGGCGCCGGAACCGCCAGATCTAACCCATATAAACGCGGGCACGAACTCCCGACTCCGCACCTCCAACCCTCACCAAAAAACCTCTCCTCCGGCAATGATCGCGCGGCGCGGCGCCCGTGCGACGGACCTACTACAACAGATCCGCCGGAGCGGAGGAGAGCCTGTGAAGGAAAATCGGCGGGAGGCGCCGGGGAGACGCCGAGCGGAGAAGGAGCCCCGCTGCGGGATGGGCGCGGCGAGGAGGAGCGCTGAGGGGGCAGGCGGGGCGGCCGCGGCGAATGCGACGCCGGAGCGGGAGCTCGGTGGGAGGAGGACGGTGTGGAGGTTGGAGAGGAGGGGGCAGACAAATGCTTGCTCTCTTCAGTAGTAGGAGCTGGACTTGGAGGGAGATGCGGGCTGAAAATCGGCTAATAATGGGCGGTCCGAGCCCGGTTCGGCCGGTCGGACCGGCGGACGCTGGTGTCCCCATCCACCGGTTCCGGATAAGATGTGACGGTGTCAGAGATGGCATGACGTTTTGCTACGTGCACCTGCAGCTGACACAGTACCTGCGTAACGTGTAGCGCTTGTGGTGTTTGGGGATTTCGGAATCTCGAGCGAACGATGTGGAGGCCGTGCAGCAGGTCTTGTACGCAGATTATTACATTACATTACAAACTATATTAAAGCTAGCCAAAATCGCGAGCTGTGAGGGCTCGTGCCACTGTAGCTAGCTATAGTGATAAACAGTACTCGTGGTAATTTTGCAAACAAAAACCTGCACTTCTTGAAAACTACGAGTCGATCCTTCTGTATATAAAAGACCAACCGTACCTTCCATCCGGTTTCCCCTCATTTCCCCCGACTGGCTAGGGTTAGCTGCCGCCGCCGGCACCTCCCTGCCTCCCCTACCGCGCTCCCGGCAGCCCCCTCCTCCCAGCATCCTGCGCGCCGCCGGCAGCCCCCGCCTCCCAACCTATTGCGTCGTCCGTGGCCTCAACCTCCAGCACCGTATGTGTCTTCGCCGGCGAGCTCTGGCAGCCACGGGTGGCTCCGCGAAGGGGCGTTGCTCGAGGTCTGGGTCGTGGACCCCTGCAGCATCGAGGAGCGCTGCCAGAGGATCAGGTCAGCTGGCGGAGCTCGGGGGATCATGAGCTCCGACGATGGACCTCAGGCGAAGAAGAGGAGCAGAGGGCGAGGTAGACGAAACATTTTGCCGGCCGCATCGGCGGCTCATGCGCCGTCTCTCGCCGTGCCTCCGTCCCTCCAGGTTCGGTGGTCAAAACAATTGTTCTTCTGCTCGCATAGGCAATAGGAAGCAGCGGGGTTGTCTTAGAGCGAAAGGATTTTGATTGAATCCCCCTGGAATTTTCTTGATTATGATTTGTTAATACCGGTAAAATGAAGCCGGATTGACAAGGTTGTTGTAGCGTGGGTGGACTTGGATTTCATTCGTGCTTGGATTTTTGCTGTGATTTGTGAACACCCGTAAAAGGAAGCGTTTTTTTTTTTTTTTGATTCGTGGTCACATAGTGGGAGAAGTATATCATACGAACTCATCTTGATGTAGCACTACTCCTGCTATAATGTTGTGTTGACGTAGGCAGCTCAATTTTTTACAAGCTTCATTCGAACGTTGTACCCGAGGGATTAGTGCTGACAGCAACAACTTGATTTTTTTATGACGCCTATATGTTTCAGGTATGGTCAGATAGTTCATTTTTCCTTGGATTTTTCCTTAAATTGTGTCGTCGCCATTCCGCACAATAAGTTACGATTTCAAACTGAATGAATAGATTGTAGTAGAAAGATTATGTGGAGTAGCTGTGAATTACTACATGAATCTATTTTTCGCCCTTTCCTTCAATGCATGCTTACAGAATTATGTGCCCTCTCATTTGTATTGAAAGTGAGTATTTCAAGGTTTGCAGACAAATTTAATTTTTCTTCCTATAGAATTGATGCATGAGAATATATACTTCGTCGGGAATCATGCTAAGAGAGGCACATGCCAACTGAGTGCTCTATCATAGGGTGTAGTGATTATATGAAATTTGGTCATACATAATATTTTGTTTATACTTTGATGTACTTATATTTATTTTCATTCATGTTATTTTGCTTCTACTGTCGCCAGAAATAGGACCTCCTTATCCTAATGATATCGAGCAAATTATTTGCACATAAATTATTGCCTAATTATTGTTTTAGTTAGTCTTTTTTCTATATTTATGTACTACTCATTTTTTTTATCCAGCTAGCCAGAGAGAGCAATGAATTGTGCACTGTGTGTCTAGATGCCTATTTTTTATGTACAAGAACCACTTCACACTTGATGCGTGGGACGAACACAGACTTTAATGTCAGTACTTGCTTTATTTTGTGATATGGGAGTCATTTCAGAATAAGATTAAGACCCAAGATTATGCAATGTGCTATTGTTTAGTAGCTTTCGGAAAGTTATCTATCTGTTTGCTCTAAAGAGCATGTGTGATCTCCACTACTTTTACCTATAGTAGTAATGTTATTTTAGTGGATAAGTTGATTACCAATGTATGACGAATATTTCAGTCAATCTTGTGAAACCCTGGGCGTTCGGGTTTACCCGAAATTTCGGGTCGGGTTTTTCGGGTAAAAAGAAATTCGGGTTTCGAAACATGACACCCGAGATTTGTCCCCAGAACCTGCTACCCGACATTTCGGGTCCCCTTAATTTCGGGTCCGGGTTCGGGTAATCCCGTATTACCCGAGAATACTGAAAATACTTAAAAATAAAAACTGCAGTAGAATTTCTGGGATTTTGTGCAGCAATTCTGCAGCATTTTGGCAGCATAACAGCTAGCACCAGCAGCAAGAAAAATGACAACATTTCATCACATATTAATCAAATTGACACCATTTCAGCACATATTAACGAAATAACAGCAGTATGACCAACGGATCAAGTTGCAAACACATGACACAATCACAGGAAAGTGTAGGTCACACACAATAACACATAAAAGCAATACAAATATTTTCTGGAGAGCAAATAGGAGGTTGCAAAGTTGCAAACAGCAGCAAACAGCAGCTTGCAAACAGCAGCAAACAGCAACTAGCAAACAGTAGCTTCAGCCTTCAAAGTTCACACTCCAAGTCCAAGGCTCCAAGTCACGGCTTCACACTCCAAGTACTAGCTGGCAAGCTGCACAAGTCTAGTGGAAATTTGCAACAGAGCATTACTAACTATAACTATATGATGAATTGTATGTAAAACTGCATGTTGAAAACTGAAATATCAAATGCTTGTACCTTCATGAAAATGAAGGAGGTTTGGACATTGACATGCTTGCAGCCGAGTTGGAAGTGGACGATTTATTACCTTTTCCTTTGGGAAAGTGCATGCCACCAAATTCTTCAATTAACTCTATGAAGTATAAACAATGGAATGCAAAATGTAGTCAGCTATCAAAATCATAATGGCATTATGCAAGAAAATAAATACACAAAAGAAATGAGGGAATCTGTTACCTTTTTCCATCTGAGCTAGTTCCTCAATATTCTCCTGTATGTCAATTGGGGTTGATCTTCGAAGCCAATCTTGTCCACAAACAAGAGCTTCCAACATGAATGGAGTAAGTGACGTGCGGAAGTCATCTAAAACACGCCCACTTGTGCTAAAAGATGCCTCTGAAGCTACTGTTGAGATGGGTATGGCAAGCACATCACGTGCCAAGTGAGCCAAGACGGGAAACCGGGCTGCATTTACCTTCCACCAAGCAAGAATGTCAAATTTCGTTTCTAGGTCTTCGGTATCTTCAGCAAGATATTTGTCTAGTTCAGACTTCGCATTGCTACTTGTTCCATTGTTCATCTTCAACTTCTTGGCAATAACATCTTTTAACATGCCTCCTCTACCACCCTTTGATACACTTATGTCATCCACATCAGCTGTTTGTTCATTTGGAGCATATAACTTTCTATACTCCTCAAACAAATCATTGAGGCAAGTGGTAATTGCTGCCCACACCGGTACAATAGAAATTGCAAGACATGGGAGGGACAGTAGGAGGTCCTTACATTCGTCGTCGATTCTGCAGTGCTTGACGCCGTTGCTCTGTCGCCGCGCCACCGGTACAACGTCGGGAACCAGATGGAGGACGCCGGACGGGATTCGGGACTCGGGAGCCTGCTTCTCGTCGGGTAAGATGGAGGTGCTGCTGCGTTCGGAGGGGAGCGGGCTACTGGGCTAGTCCACGCCGCCGTCGAGGGTACTAAACGGGGCGGCGGACGGCGGGGGGCGGCTGGGGCATGGGAGGTTGGGAGCGGGGGTCTGGCCGTCTGGGAGCCGGGAGGTGGGAGCACGAGATGTTATCATGTTAGGGTTAATTCCCTGGGCTGGGCTGCTGCCTGGTGGGCTGGGCTAAAATTCCTGGGCTGCCAACTCTGTTCGGGTAAATCGGGATGTTCGGGTTCCGTCGACTGATACCGAGCTACCTGAAATAATTTCGGGTATCTACAAGTGACACCCGACCAAGCACTCGGGGTTTTCGGGTCCGGGGTGTACGGGTTCGGTTCCGGGTATTTCGGGTACGGGGTTCGGGTTTCGAGTTTTATGCCTAGAGTTATTGTGAAGTGTCAGTACTAAATTTTGCTATGTACAAGATGCAGAGAGTGCACTGCTGTGATATTCACATGTACTGTATATACTTACATATTGGAGCTGATCAAGGTGTACTGATGAGATGGTACGTAGGTTCTGTTGATATCCAAATACCTGGTTTCGATCGCAAATGCAACTACAATAGTGGATGGAAATTAACTGAAAAAGATTTCGTGAAATACGAACATTGTATTCCAGAAATTGAAGAGTGTTCACAGGTATAATTGTTGGCGTGAGCCACTTTGAATACACGAGTAGTCATATAAATTGTGTTATCTGTGTATATTTTTGGAGAATTTGTGATGCTGAGTAACACCTGCAGACTATTGTTCAGATGCCTATATCTATGATACTTTGTGTTTTGGTTGCAGTTTCGTTGCTGGATATGATTTTGCGCAAAGAGTCTTCTTCATTAAGCCCTCTGTTTTGCTGATCTGAATTGGAGGATTGGCTAGAATAGACTATGTGCATTCCGAGGATTTCAATCCTTATCAAATGTGAGGTTGCAATCATTGCTATGAGCAAAATATAATTCAGGTAGGAAAAAAACAAAGCAGTTAACGGCAATGAAGGCGCACATTTTTTGTCAGTGCATGTCATGTTTAAACAAACGTTACTAGTTATAGTCGATCTAATATTTCCACACTGATTACATAGTATCATAGGAACATGCAATATGTAAAATACATGATTGCGGCGTGTGCTTAGTTTCTGTTGCTTACTGGTGCACCACCTGACACGGTACTATTTGTTTTCTGTGTTGACAATCCCTCCTCATAAATATGTTTTTTTGTTTTTTTCAATTTCGCACAGACATTAACTCACTTCAGATTCATATTCCAGTTTTGATTAGTCACTCTTAGTGTTCCGTAGATGAATTACATGAAGCAGCCCTCGGGCAAAGTAAATGTTTGTGCAAACGGCCATGTAGCCCCGCATAATCCAGTATATATCTTGCTACGCATCGCATTTACTTTTCACTGCAAATCATATGGGCTATGCAACTAAATGCATTATACAAATCAAACCGTCATTTCTCCTTGCAAAATATATTATGCAACTAAACAAAAAGAAACAAATCATTTAAAAAATCGCATCAAGGGTGCGGCGTGCCGCTGCGCTAAATTCAACTAGTACCATTGCAAGGTTTGATCAAATTGTTTTTTCTTTTTCTTTGAAAAACTGAATAGAGTAATTATCTTCTTTGAAAAACTGAATAGAGTAATTATCCCCTAACAATGCAGGAGTCTAGTTTAGTTTAGCAAATATGTCTGAATAGAGTTCTCTAGGCAAGTTGTGTTTTATTTTATTAATAAACATAACACTTTTATCATGCAAATTATCCCCTAACAATGGCCTAGTCATTAAAGTTCGATGTCATGAGACTATCATGTGCGGCGAGAAAATGGTGACACACAATTCTATCTAGTAAATCATCTAAATGATGGCACATGGTCCCAATAAGAGCATGTTCAGAATCGCTCGGAGCACGCGGAGTGCCCCCAAACTCCGCGCCCTGAACGCAACAACTACTCGATTCTAAAACATGAGAGTGAAGCGGACCGCCGTGCAAAATTATGGGCAAACCTATTCACAACTCTTCATTTTAGAAAAAATGTCAATTCAGATAAATTATGATGGATTGTCACCGCTAAGTCGTCCAAATATTATTTTACTTCCTCCTATCACAGCGTCTCTACAAGCTTCTACCTCCAACATAATAGCCCTACTGGCTCCTGATTCTCTCCGTGCCGCCGCTCGATTCATGCCGACAACCGGTGAATCGATTCTGTCGATGACCGAATTGAGACCCTACAGTCAGAATCAAGCCCTAGATGTATGGTTCCTCATCGTCGTCTCGTGAATTGAGACTCTGCTCACTATCGCCGCTTAGAGCATGATGGTGCCGCTGCCAAGAGACCCCCACCGATGTCATGAGCTCCCTGTCGAGATGTCCCGAGCTCCATGATGAGCTCTTTCTCGATTTTTAGCTCGACCTAATATTCAGCCGTTCATAACACTAATCAGTTCAAATCCCATCAGTCCAAGCTCCACCTCGAGCAGGCTCCATGATTTTTCTTGAATGGGGTTGCAACCCATGCTCTTGGAGAGTGGAGTTAGCCGAATGTTGATCGGTATGTCACATCGATCGGAGCGGAGTGAGGGAATTGTAAGGAGTAGTGACTTGTCGAACGGGCTCTAAGTGAAAACGATGTGGAAAACAAAGTACAATGGAGGCGCGTGATGCGAGGATTTCATCCCTCTTATTGTTCATTGGAGTCACCAGTATCGTTATAATAAAAATGTTGGCTCGGGGCGAATGAAAATGAATACGATTTATATTAAACTTTTATACTTCTCGTGGTCTTTTTATCATGCTATTGTATTACAATTATTATTTAATAATTTCCCATGGTTTACTTTAACCATGTAACTAAACATTTTATTATATATTAGTTGGTATGTTTTTATTTATGGTAAATCATCGACGCGTACTAAGCTGCATTTTCCAACAATGTTTGTTCAAGAACTATGTTTTGTACCAGGCATAATCTATATAATTTATAAATACTTTTGTTAATCATATGTAAAGAGTAGGATCTAACAAATGTCTTAATAGTAGTTTCTAGTGTAATTTAGGTATACTTATAGAAAGATGTAGAGTTTAAATAAAGAAACGACTGTAAATTTTCATGGTTAGATTGGCTGCAAGACAAACTTTAACGTGTGCATGCTTTGCACGTGACATTGTTTAGAGTGATAACCGGTGAAAAATAGTGTTCATTCTAATAAATTAGCATAACTAAATTTTATTATTTGAAATGCTTAAGAAATATGCATGCTATCATATGGTTCACACACGTCTCCCACTGGTTTATAAAATAAATATTTATTGAACATAATTAAACTTGAAAATCTATTTAAGTCGATTTTCACAAGCTGCAGGACTCACCAGAAAGAGAATGACATGATAACTAAACATTTCTTTTATGGTTGGCCACATATGTTTGTTCTTACGCCCCCAAGAGGCCCGCGGTTTGTATTTGTTTCTGCAAATGTAGAAGTGCATGATTTTTCACTATGTTTAATTGACGTCTTTGATCACTAACAATACAAAGTGTATGTATTGAGATTGTGTAAATAACATCTTTGCATTTTGTCATGCTGAGTAGTTTTTTTCATATCCATGTATACTTTTTTACATATGCATTATAATTCAAAATCATAATCCTACCTTGTTGACAAAAAAAGTCATTCATGATTTATTTTTCCATAGGAGAGTAATGAATAATAGCATTGACGCAAAAGTTATATATTTTGCGTATCCGGATTTTTTTATCCCTCTTTCCGGTGTCCTTTTTATGTTCATATCACATTGAGGAATAATGCTATTTTAACTAACACATTTGGCGTGCTGGATATATGTCTGCCATATTGGGGGTGTAGCCTGATGTCTACGCACGCTTCTATTCTTGTAGACAGTGTTGGGCCTCCAAGTGCAGAGCTTTGTAGAACTGCAGCAAGTTTCCCTTAAGTGAATCACCCAAGGTTTATCGAACTCGGGAGGTAGAGGTCAAAGATATCTCTCTCAAACAACCCTGCAATTAAGATACAAGAAGTTTTTGTGTCCCCAACACACCTAATACACTAGCCAGATGTATAGGTACACTAGTTCGGCGAAGAGATAGTGAAATACAAGTAATATGGATGATTATAAATGGTAATTGCAATCTGAAATATAAATGGCAGCAAGCAAAAATGTAGCAAAACTGGTTGTAAACGGTGTTTCAATGTCTAGAAACAAGGCATAGGGATCATACTTTTACTAGTGGACACTCTCAACAATAATAATATAATTGAATACATAAATATGTCCTCTTCACTATGCTACTCTGAATTATTCTCTCGTTGGATAACAAACACCAATCCACTGCGTAGGGCTATAAAAGCACACCTTAAAGTCACATTCCACATCTAGGGAACCTCACACCGTCAACTTGAGCGCCCTAAAATAGTACTAGACAAACACCACAATATCATAGAGATATTCAACACAAATAATAACTCATAATAAGTATTCATGTAATCTTTAGCCTAAGAGCCACACACGGTGCGCACACTGTCAACTTCGCACTGTGGGACAAAGATGACTCCGGAGTTTACATTAATAAAACCACTCAAGTAGCATATAAGATAATGAAGAGTAACATCTACGGATTCAACTAGATTACAAAGCTCATGATCACATAAAGATCACACCAAGGGAGAGAGATAAACCACATAGCTACCGGTAGAGCCCTCAGCCCTGATGAAGAACTACTCCCTCCTCATCATGGGAGGCAGCAACGGCAATGAAGATGGCGGTGGCGTCGATGGAGATGGCTCCGGGGGCAATGCCCCGTCCAGGCAAGGTGCCGGAACAGAGACTTATGTCCCTCGAACTTGTTTTCGATGGCGGTGACGCTACGGAACTCTTCTGGAGAAATCGTCAATTGTGCTAGGGTTTTCACGTCAGGGGGAATAAATAGGCGAAAGGGTGGCAATTGAGGGCACCCGAGGGGCCCACACACACCCTCGGCGCGGCCCCATTTCCTGACGCGCCGAGCCCGTGTGTGGCTGCCTCGTGACGCTCCACCGTCTCCCTCTGGACTTCGTGTACGTGTCGGTGAAAATAGGACCTTCAGTATCGATTTCGTCCAATTCCGAGAATATTTGCAGAACAACTTTTCTGAAATACAAAAAACAGCAGAAAACAGGAACTGGCACTGTGGCATCTTGTTAATAGGTTAGTCCTGAAAAATGTATAAAAATGATATGAAGTGTATGTAAAACATGTAACAATTGGCATAATATCAACATGGAACAAATTATAGATACGTTTGAGACGTATCATAGCCCACGTCGGCGCCCCCAAAACATCTGGCCCAAATTATTATTGATCATTTTTTGAAAATGAAACAAGTAAACATTTCTTGATAACAAACAAGTAAACATTTCTTGATAACAAATCCGGTGAACCTCTACAATGAGGAAGATGCAGCCGCAACGCGCCTCGTACTACGCGTCCAGCACGACATGCCAAAGGCACTGAGATGGAGTACTTGGGGTGGACCCCTGCTCTCACGACATCTCCCTATATTGTCGCTTGATGTAGTCGATGTGCACCTGCCAGCTGAGCCGTGGAGCCACCGACACGTTGAGTTCAGCATTCACCCCTTCAGTAGGTGAACATCATGTAGCAACATGCTACATGATGTTGTGTCGGTTCTAAATCCGCGCGTCTCGACTGATAGCATATGTGGAGGCGCGTTGGGAGCCTCCTCGCGCTACATCTCACAATGCAACTTCGCGGTCATTTGCTGCTCCTCGTGCAGTTGGTGGCGTTGCTCTAGTTTCTTGCCGTAGCACTAGTTCCGGCGATGCGCACGTTAAGCAGAGAAGAAGTCGCGGTGAAGGTGAAGCTCGTGTTCTTCCAGCTCCTCACGATTGTCCACCATGTTGGGCGGCAGATCTACTGGCGACGAGCGAAACTGGGAGGGGAGAAGAAGATGGAGGTTGTGTCGAGGAGAGTAGAGTCGCGTGGCGTTTTAAAGACGGTCGGAAGAGCATGATTGGTTAGCGCGTATTAACAACGAGCAGTGTTTCACCTGGCCTGCATTGACGCTGACAACACGTGTTCATGCGCTGTCGGGGGAGCCGCTACGATGATAACACGTGGACGACGTGGCTCAACGTGTTGCTTCGTTTTAGGCGCCCGTCAAGGAACGGGCACGATGTTATTGCGACACATGCTCGCAAGCGTGTCGTCGTCTCTCCATTACTCGGGCGGAACGACCCTAATTAAGACGGGTGCAGCATTGTGTACCCCGATGCGGCTCCTAAGAGAATCTCCAGTCGGGGCGCCCAAATGGCCGCCCAAAGGCCTTTGGGGCGTGCTGGACATGTTTTCGCCCCCACTCGCGCCGCCCAAATACGTTTTCGGTCCGGCGCGGCCCAATTTTCTGTCCGGCATGCCCAGCTCACGCCCTCAACTTGGGGAGGCCTGGGGCGGCCCGGACACTACGAAACGGCCGCCCCCGTGATACGTCTACAACGTATCTATAATTTCTTATGTTCCATGCTTGTATTATACCAATTGCTGCATGTTATATTCACACTTCATGGCATTTTATGCATTTTCTGGGACTAACCTATTAACAAGATGCCACAGTGCCAGTTCCTGTTTTCTGCTATTTTTGGTTTCAGAAAAGTTGTTCTGCAAATATCCTCGGAATTGGACGAAACAAATCGCCATGTTCCTATTTTCCGGCACGTTCACGAAGTCCGAAGGAGAGACTAAGGGGGGCACCGAGGCGCCGTCCCCACCCCATGGCGCGGGTGGGCCCACTGGCGCGCCGCCATGTGGGGAGCGAGCCTCGGGCCTCCACCGACGTCGCCCCTTCGCCTATTTATTCCCCCCGAGGCGAAAACCCTAAAAAATCAGTCATATTCCACCAAGGGTTCCGCAGCGCCGCCGCCATTGATGACAAGTTTCGGGGGACAGAAGTCTCTGTTCCGGTACCTTGCCGGGACGGGGAAGTGCCCCGGAGCCATCTCCATCGACTCCACCGCCATCTTCATCGCTGTTGCTGCCTCTCATGATGAGGAGGGAGTAGTTCTCCCCCGAGGCTGAGGGCTCTACCGATAGCTATGTGGTTTACCTCTCTCTCCCATGGTGTGATCTATATGTGATCATGAGCTTTGTAATCTAGTTGAATAAGTAGATGTTACTCTTTATCTATTATGCCACTCTAGAGGTTACTTTAATATGAACTCCGGGGTCACTCTCCACGGTGTGAAGGTGACAGTGTGTGCATCATGTGTGACTCCTTTATGACATTGTGGCGTTTGTTTACTCCGACTTGAGGTGTGCTTTTGCCGCCCTACGCAATGAATGGTGTTCATTATACAACAAGAGAGTGTTTGAGAGTAACATTTATTTATTCAATTATGAGGTCATTGTTGAGAGTGTCCACTAGTGAAAGTATGATCCCTAGGCCTTGTTTCTAAGCATTGAAACACCGTTTACAACAAGTTCTACTACATATTTGCTTGCTGCCATTTTTATTTCAGATTGCAACTACTACTTATAATCATCCATATTACTTATATTTCACTATCTCTTCGCTGAACTAGTGCACCTATACATCTGACAAGTGTATTAGGTGTGTTGGGGACACAAGAGACTTCTTGTATCTTAATTGCAGGGTTGCTTGAGAGGGATATCTTTGACCTCTACCTCCCTGAGTTCGATAAACCTTGGGTGATCCACTTAAGGGAAACTTGTTGCTGTTCTACAAACCTCTGCTCTTGGAGGCCCAACACTGTCTACAAGAATAGAAGCGTGCGTAGACATCACCCCGACGCGCGGGCCACGCCTGGCAGTGAGACGGCGCTCGCAATAAATGTCGGCGTCCCCCCCATTTCCCCCCCCAAATCCCAATTTTGCGCTAGATCTCCCGCCATCCCTCTCGCCAAAAGATAAACCCTTCCGCCGCGCCGGCTCGGATTCCATGGCGCCACCGGCCGTGCCCAAGGAGAAGGGGAAGGCCAAGAAGAAGGCGGAGACGAACAAGACATTGGGAGTTATGCGCAAGGCCTGACGCCCAAGGAGAAGCCGGAGCAGATGACGAAGACTGATTGGGACCTTGACGTTCTCCGGCGCCGATTGGAGACGCAGAGCCGTGGTGGGCGGCGTGCAGCGGCGAAAGCTAGAAAACTGCTCGACCGCCCCCGCCGCCGTGAACAAGACTGTCGCAGCCTTGAACCAAGCATACACTTTGGGAGGTAGCCAAGAGAGCGCTGATACGTCTCCAACGTATCCATAATTTCTGCTGTTCCATGCTTATATTATACCATTTGCTACATGTTTTATATACACTTCATATCACTTTTATGCATTTTCTGGGACTAACCTATTAACAAGATGCCACAGTGCCAGTTCCCTGTTTTCTGCTGTTTTTGGTTTCAGAAAGTTACTTCTGGAAATATTCTCGGAATTGCACGAAACAAAAGGCCAAGTCCCTATTTTTCCAACACGTACACGGAGTCCGAAGGAGAGACGAAGAGCCACGAGGTGGCCAAACCACCTGGCGGCGCGGCCCCACCGCCGCGCCAGCCTGTGGTTTGGGCCCCTCGGGGGTCCGCCGACATCGCCCCTTCGCCTATTTATTCCCCGAGACGTGAAAACCCTAAAACACCGAGCCTTTCATCCAGAACATATTCGCTGCCGCCGCCGTCGTCAACCCTAACTCGGGGGGTTCTGAAGCTCTTCCCGGCACCCTGCCGGAGAGGGGAATCATCACCGGAGGGCTCTACATCGCCATGCCCGCCTCCGGAGTGATGCGTGAGTAGTTCATCCTTGGACTATGGGTCCATAGCAGTAGCTAGATGGTTGTCTTCTCCACTTGTGCCATCATGTTTAGATCTTGTGAGCTGCCTATCATGATCAAGATCATCTTATTGTAATGCTACATGTTGTGTTTGCTGGGATCTGACTTATATTGATACCTATGTGGAGCTGAATATTATATTATCATGTCTATGTCATTTGTGATCTTGCATGCTCTCCGTTACTTGTTGAAGCCTTGGCCAAGTGAATACTTGTGACTCCAAGAGGGGGTATTTATGCATGATAGTTGGGTTCAACCTCTATTTAACCTGGGATAGTGACAGCAAGTTCTAAGGTTGTAGATGTGTTGTTGCCACTAGGGGTAAAACAGCAATGCTTTATTCAAGGATGAATGTATTGTTTACATTACGCACATTACTTAATGCAATTGTCTGTTGCTTGCAACTTAATACTGGAAGGGGTACGGATGTTAACCGGAAAGTGGACTATTTAGGCATAGATGCATGCTGGATAGCGGTCTATGTACTTTGTCGTAATGCCCAAATGAATCTCATAGTAGACACCACAACTCACACATGCATGTTATATGCACTTATCAATTGTCAATTGCCCAGCTGTAATTTGTTTACCCAGCATGTTAGTTATCTTATTGGAGAGACACCACTAGTGAACTGTGGACCCCGGTCCATTCTTTTACATCTGAAATACAATCTACTGCAATCATTGTTCTCTACTGTTTTATGCAAACAAACATCATCTTCCATTCGATACGTTTAACCCTTTGTTTTCAGCAAGCCGGTGAGATTGACAACCTCACTGTTAAGTTGGGGCAAAGTAATTTGATTGTGTTGTGCAGGTTCCACGTTGGCACCGGAATCCCTGGTGTTGCGCCGCACTACACTCCTTCACCAACACCTTCGAAGCAACCTCGTTTTCCTACTGGTTCGATTAAACCTTGGTTTCATACTGAGGGAAAACTTGCTGCTGCACTCATCATACCTTCCTCTTGGGGTTCCCAACTGACGTGTGACGTACAAGCATTGTTTCTGGCACTGTTGCCGGGGAGATATTCCCTCGTCAACTTAGCGCTAGCAACACGTTTTCTGGCGCCGTTGCCGGGGAAAACCGAATTGCTTCTGCAAGGGGAGTCTCTCACACCCAATCTCTTTACTTTGTTATTTGTCTTGCTTAGTTTATTTTTATTTAGTCTTGTTTGCTCTCTTTATCAAAAACACAAAAAAATTAGTTACTTGTTTAATTCGGTTTGATTTTGTTTTTCAAAATGAATGCTCCTGAAGTTGAAGTTCGTTCTTTTAGGCAACTAGGAGGTGAAAATTTGAAAGATGCTTGGTATAGAATTAGTGATGCTCATCATAGATGTACTAAGAAACACTCTACCACTATCCTCCTTAGGAACTTTTATGTTGGTATCTCTAGTTGGTATAGGTATGTTCTAGACACTCTTACAGGTGGAAATTTCTTGGGTACTCCTGCTTTAGAAGCCTGTAATATTATTGAAAGTTTGGTAGGAACACCACCCACTAAAGATATTAAAATTGAGATCACCTTGGAGGATGTTATAAATAAGTTAGACTCTATGGAGAATTTTTTTCCAAATTTTCTTGATTGTATTGGTAAGACTAATGAATCAATAGCCACCATCAATGAAAGAATCACTGTTCTTGAGGATAATAATATCCATGACACCCAAAATCATAGAATTGATGAGTTAGAGGAAGCTATTGAAACCTTAAGTTCAACCTTTACTTCTCTTAAGTCTAAAAAGGAGAAAGTTTATGTGGGTAGAGAGCAAAAGTTTATGTATGTTCCTAAAGTGCCAAAACCAAAGACTCATTATGAGCTTAAAATTGATAAAACTTTTAGTACGGTTAAAGGTAATGAAACACCTCCAGGAACATCTAAGATACCCATTGTTACAAGCTGTGTGTTGGAAGAAGCTTTTGATGATTTGAATGATTTGCCACTTGACAACACTTGATTTTCACTTTCTGCGCCTAGCTGAAAGGCGTTAAAGAAAAGCGCTTATGGGAGACAACCCATCGTTTTTATTTGCTGTTATTTTTGTTTTCTTTGAGTCAAGGAGTTTTGTTACTTCTGTAGCAACTCCTTTGTATCTTTATTTTATCGCAATGTTGTGCCAAGTAAAGTTCTATATTGAAAGTTGATGCAAGATTTGGATTTCTGCGCAGTGACAGATTTTTAGCTGTCACGGATTTGAGCTTATCTCCCTGTAGAAAATTCAAAAAATTCTGAAAAAATCACGCATATTCCTGAGATATGTACGCAACTTTCATTATTTTAGGCCAGATCCATCTGAGCAACTTAAGTGCCTCGAAAAAATTCGTCATTCCAGACTGTTCTGTTTTTGACAGATTCTGCCTTTTGTTTTGCATTCGCTCTTTTACTGTGTTTGTGTGGATTTCTTTGCTCCACAAAGCATTGGTGGCTGTAGCTAATGTCCAGAAGCTTTGGGATTGATTGTATCATTACAGAATATGAGAATTTTTGATTATGCACTAACCCTCTAATGAGAACTGTCTTGAGTTTGGTGTGAAGGAAGTTTTCAAGGATCAAGCGAGAAGGGTGATATTATGTGATCAAGAAGAGTGAAAAGCCTAAGCTTGGGGATGCCCCCGTGGTTCATCCCAACCATATTCAGAGAGACTCAAGCGTCTAAGCTTGGGGATGCCCAAGGCATCCCCTTCTTCATCAACAAACTTATCAGGTCATCTCTAGTGAAACTATATTTTAATTCTTTCACATCTTATGCGCTTTACTTGGAGCGTCTGTGTGTTTTTATTTTTTTTTTTGTTTGAATAAATTCGGATCCTAGCAATCCTTGTGTGGGAGAGAGACACGCTCCGCTTTTTCATGTGAATACTCATGTTCTTCACTTATATTTGTTGAGTATTCTTAACTAGCTACTGCAGTGCTTTTAGCTCCTGTTTTTCATGCATCTCTTCGAGCTGTTAGCACTTGTTTATAAATACTCTCTTGCTGCATTATATTATCATTTGGAGAGTTTATGTTTAAATAAATTGATTGGTGTTTGTTTGGAAGAAAGAAAATGCTACATGTAGTAGTTGGTATTGGAAAAGACATATGCATTCTTGTAGATCATTGTCTTGTTTCGATTTGATACTTTGCAATTGTTTTGAGCTCTCAAGTAGATCATGTTTAAGCTCTTGCATCATGTAGTTAAAGCCTAGTAGTGGAGAACTACCGTAGAGCTTGTTGAGACTTGGGATGCATATTTGTTCTCTCTAAGGTCTAGATATTTTCTGGTAAAATGTTTGAGCAACAAGGAAGACAGTGTAGAGTCTTATAATACTTGCAATATGTTTTTATGTGATTCTTGCTGTACCGGTTTATACTTGTGTTTGCTTCAAACAACCTTGCTAGCCTAAACTCTGTACTGAGAGGGAATGCTTCTCGTGCATCCAAAACTTGAGCCAAAACCCATGCCATTTGTGTCCACCATACCTACCTACTATGTGGTATTTCCTGCCATTCCAAGTAAATATTTCATGTGCTACCTTTAAACTATTCAAAACTTTATTACTCCTTATTTGTGTCAATGTTTTATAGCTCATGAGGAAGTATGTGGTGTTTTATCTTTCAATCTTGTCATTTACTTCTGACAGACTTTCACCAATGGACTAGTGGCATATACATCCGCTTATCCAATAATTTGCAAAAAGAGCTGGCAACGGGGTGCCCAGCCCCAATTAATTACAACTTTCATTAATAATTCTCTTCACATGTTTTGCCCTGATTTATCAGTAAGCAACTTAATTTGCAAATAGACACTCCTCCATGGTATGTGAATGTTGGAAGGCACCCGAGGATTCGGTTAGCCATGGCTTGTGTAAGCAAAAGGTTGGGAGGAGTGTCATCTATAAAGAAACTAAAATACATGTGTAAACAAAAGAGAAGAGGGATGATCTACCTTGCTGGTAGAGATAACGTCCTTCATGGGAGCCGCTCTTGAAAGTCTGGTTGACAAGGGGGTTAGAGTGCCCACTACCATTCGTTGACAACAACAAACACCTCTCAAATACTTATTTTGTGCTCTCTATATGCTTTCGAAAACTTAAAAAGCTCTAGCACATGATTTAATCCCTGCTTCCCTCTGCGAAGGGCCTATCTTTTACTTTATGTTGAGTCAGTTTACCTACTCCTTTCTATCTTAGAAGCAAACACTTGTGTCAACTTTGTGTGCATTGATTCTTACATGTTTACTTATTGCACTTGTTATATTGCTTTATGTTGACAACTATCCATGAGATATACATGTTACAAGTTGAAAGCAATGCTGAAACTTAATCATCCTTTGTGTTGCTTCAATGCCTTTTACTTTGAATCTATTGCTTTATGAGTTACCTCTTATGCAAAACTTTTTGATGCTTGTCTTGAAAGTACTATTCATGAAAAGTTTTTGCTTATATGATTCATTGTTTACTCTTTATCTATTTGTTAGCAAACTATAGACATTGCTTTGAGTCACTTCATTCATGACATGAGCCTTGCAATATATTGATCAAGATTGTGTGAAAGCATGTCTCCTCAGAAATTATTTGTTGTTATCGTTTTACCTACTCGAGGACGAGTAGAACTAAGCTTGGGGATGCTTGATACGTCTCCAACGTATCCATAATTTCTGCTGTTCCATGCTTATATTATACCATTTGCTACATGTTTTATATACACTTCATATCACTTTTATGCATTTTCTGGGACTAACCTATTAACAAGATGCCACAGTGCCAGTTCCCTGTTTTCTGCTGTTTTTGGTTTCAGAAAGTTACTTCTGGAAATATTCTCGGAATTGCACGAAACAAAAGGCCAAGTCCCTATTTTTCCAACACGTACACGGAGTCCGAAGGAGAGACGAAGAGCCACGAGGTGGCCAAACCACCTGGCGGCGCGGCCCACCGCCGCGCCAGCCTGTGGTTTGGGCCCCTCGGGGGTCCGCCGACATCGCCCCTTCGCCTATTTATTCCCCGAGACGTGAAAACCCTAAAACACCGAGCCTTTCATCCAGAACATATTCGCTGCCGCCGCCGTCGTCAACCCTAACTCGGGGGGTTCTGAAGCTCTTCCCGGCACCCTGCCGGAGAGGGGAATCATCACCGGAGGGCTCTACATCGCCATGCCCGCCTCCGGAGTGATGCGTGAGTAGTTCATCCTTGGACTATGGGTCCATAGCAGTAGCTAGATGGTTGTCTTCTCCACTTGTGCCATCATGTTTAGATCTTGTGAGCTGCCTATCATGATCAAGATCATCTTATTGTAATGCTACATGTTGTGTTTGCTGGGATCTGACTTATATTGATACCTATGTGGAGCTGAATATTATATTATCATGTCTATGTCATTTGTGATCTTGCATGCTCTCCGTTACTTGTTGAAGCCTTGGCCAAGTGAATACTTGTGACTCCAAGAGGGGGTATTTATGCATGATAGTTGGGTTCAACCTCTATTTAACCTGGGATAGTGACAGCAAGTTCTAAGGTTGTAGATGTGTTGTTGCCACTAGGGGTAAAACAGCAATGCTTTATTCAAGGATGAATGTATTGTTTACATTACGCACATTACTTAATGCAATTGTCTGTTGCTTGCAACTTAATACTGGAAGGGGTACGGATGTTAACCGGAAAGTGGACTATTTAGGCATAGATGCATGCTGGATAGCGGTCTATGTACTTTGTCGTAATGCCCAAATGAATCTCATAGTAGACACCACAACTCACACATGCATGTTATATGCACTTATCAATTGTCAATTGCCCAGCTGTAATTTGTTTACCCAGCATGTTAGTTATCTTATTGGAGAGACACCACTAGTGAACTGTGGACCCCGGTCCATTCTTTTACATCTGAAATACAATCTACTGCAATCATTGTTCTCTACTGTTTTATGCAAACAAACATCATCTTCCATTCGATACGTTTAACCCTTTGTTTTCAGCAAGCCGGTGAGATTGACAACCTCACTGTTAAGTTGGGGCAAAGTAATTTGATTGTGTTGTGCAGGTTCCACGTTGGCACCGGAATCCCTGGTGTTGCGCCGCACTACACTCCTTCACCAACACCTTCGAAGCAACCTCGTTTTCCTACTGGTTCGATTAAACCTTGGTTTCATACTGAGGGAAAACTTGCTGCTGCACTCATCATACCTTCCTCTTGGGGTTCCCAACTGACGTGTGACGTTACAAGCATAGTTTCTGGCGCTGTTGCCGGGGAGATATTCCCTCGTCAACTTAGCGCTAGCAAGCGCCGCCACTCTTCGATGCAAGGTTGGCGGCTCTCCGTCGAATTCTTCTTTCTTCGCCAAAAGCGCCGCCGCCGGCACTCCTCGCTCCAGGTTCACCCCCGAGTACGCCGACAGCCAGCACCACGGCGGCTTTGACCCCAACGTCATCTTCCCTTCTTGTGGGCTCGATCTAAACCGCCCCATCGATCTGTCATTGCCGGCGTTGCGGAGGCACCCCGCCGAACAGGCGAATGCGCATGCGGTCGTAGCCTTTCATTCGACGCCGACGCCTCCCATGTGATCGACGGAATCACCGCCGATCACACGGAACCCCTGCAGGTATGAGGCCGCGTTTTGGATGGCATGATATGTACCATAGATGCATAGGCGAGTCGTGACTGTCGTCGATGCGTTTTTGTGTGTAGGGGACCCTCCGATCTCATGGCCGACTTAATCAACGGTGACGGCCGGGCGGCGGATGACGACGATGGGTTCGACGAGGACGAGGTGTTACTACGATGAGGTCGAGGACGCCGACGAGGAGATCGAGAGGAGGGGGTGGTGACCGCGGCTGTGGTCGGCGAGCACGCCGCGGCGAAGAAAAAGGGCAGCCATGGCATCGTTTGGACGACAAGGAGGACGAGTGCATGGTCAAGTCATGGAAGTTCATCACCACCGCGTGATCACGGCACAAAACCAGTCAGCGGCGCCTACTGGAAGAGGGTCAAGGAAGAGTTCGACGAGCGCCGGCACACCAAGGACTTCTACAAGGTGAACATGGTGCGCGGCCAACGCGCCATCAAGCATAGATGGCGCATTGTTCAACACATCGTCAACAAGTACCCAGCTGCCATGAGGACTCACCGATCGGCCAGAGAGTGGGAAGGGCCCGGCGGATCAGGTAACCGTTGGCGGCTTGCGATTCCCTTTGTTGTGATCTGCTTTGTTGTGATCGGCTTGCTTTGTTGTAACTCGTCGACGCCCTTCTGTTGTACAAGTCGCTCAACAAGAAGAAAGACTTCAAGTTGATGCATTGCTACAGGCTTCTCTAAAATTGCGAGAAATGGAAGGCGCACCGCCGTACTTTAAACAAGAAGGGACGCGTCGACACCAACGCCGATTCGCAAAACTCAGAGCGGCGGCCAACAGGGCACAAGAAGGCAAAATCAGCCTTGGCTGCGTGATTACCCCAAGAGCAGGGGATTACTGTAGCACCTCTCAATGTGAAAGTAAGGTATCGATCCGCAGGAGCAAGAAGGAAAAGTTATCTATTCCCTACAACTAAAGTGTCACAAGTTTTAGTTGATTATGCACTAAGCAAGTTTAAATAACAAGGTGGTTGATTTAATGGATGGAAGTTTAATGTAACAATGTAAGAATGTAAAAGTGTCCCAATCCGCTTCAATGCAAGAGGACAAGACAAATGCTTTCTCTTATAGGAACAATCGGCATGGGTTCATGGGTTCACTTAATCCGCTCTCTCATCTACGGTGATTATCATGTTATAGCTAAAGTACACACAATTGTCATGTTTTAATGGTAGCTTTTATGACGGCTATATGTCCTAAACACATAGTTGAAAGAAATACTCATTTGTGTTGCTAGGTCACCCTCGTAAGGCTAGCGTGGTTGCTATCACTCCCACATCATACTTTCCCTTTTTACCCCCAGATAAAGGATGTTGGGCGGTACTGTGTCGCTCAATACCTATGCCGTGTCACATCGGCCATCCCGTACCTACATAAATCATACTTCTTAATGGACAATATTCTAAACACTAGTGCAATGATTTATATTTCGTGTGTGTGACCACATCTTTCTCATCTATCTACACTTGGTGGTGTCGATCACCTCATGACAAGGATTAACAAGGCATTATGAATAAATCAAATCATCACATGCATCATAGAATATCTCCAAAGTATGACAAGTCATAAAAGTTCCAACACAACGGTAAATGCATAACAAATCATCTCATACCACAATATCCACCATAGGAATTACATAGATGACCGTAATCATGTTCAGCAGCTCTGAAAGGGCATGGCGCCCCCATGTGTGGTTTTGGTAATTAATGACAATCCCTATGGACTAATGGTTGCATTGAGTTTTACTTGTAGTGTTTGTCCATAGACCATGCTTGAACTCCATATGTTGGGTTCAAGGTTGATGCCATGAGTATATTGATATAATAAAGTATTTGGCATCAAGATCATAGAGTGGAGCATATTGCAAGTATGTCTTGAAGAAAAGAATTATGTGATCATTCATGGTTATCTTCAAAACATCATCTATTGAAAGAGAAGAAAAGATACAAGGTTGGTCAAGTATTGATCAACACACAAAGCTACAAGATGTACCAAGTGGGATCATGTATCTCTTGGTATGGTAAGCAATTGTCCATATAGCTTTGTGAACTAACCCTGATATGTGTGTAGCATTTCTATGTGTGGTTAGGTATCTTTCTACGGCTTGCATCAAATGAAGATTTCATATGGCCCATGATCGATGACGTAAAGTGGTGATCGTCATCAATGTTGAGAAGCGCAAGGTCAAGAGGAGCATCTCGAAGAAATCCTAGGCTTGAAGCTTGCCACCCATTTAGAGATAATGTTCATGTGAAGATGTGCCTAAGAGAGGCTCTCCATAGTGGAGTATGGGGGAGCAATGTTTGGGTCTTCACCAAGCGAAGCGCAATCAAGAAAGGTGGTCCACTTGAAGAGATCAAGATCGACGTCATCTAGCTCAAGTGGAATGCGCAAGGCAAAGGTATGATAGGGTTTCTATTTTACGGTCTCGTGGTACTAGTTGGGAGACCGGGTTATAGGATACATACCGTACTATCAAGAGGGGCTCTCGATTGAGCTTTAGCGTATCAGTTGGAGAGAGCTCAAACCTTTGCATACTTGTCTTCATCATCTTTCTTGGTTCTTATTTGGATTTTCTCCTTGTTGGGTTTTGGTGCTTGTTGTGATCTTCATGACAAGCCCAAGTTCTCCGAAAACAGATTTCGTATGGAAAACTTGTTGCGTTTTCTGGTTGGAAATATTATCGGTCCACCTTCGAGATAGGGTCCACACCTTCTCATGTGTGGTATCCCCTCTATATTTGTGACCCTTAATATTTCCAATAGAATTGGATTCATCTCGTTTGGAGCTTCCTTGCAAAAGTTATTGCGGTTCTCTTTTCCTGGTTCTGCAGTTTCTTCTTAGTCCGGTAGTACCGACCCTAGCCCGGTACTACCGGGTGACCCCTTGCGGAACTACCGCGGGCAGTACCGGGCCCAGTACCGCATCTCCGGATGGCTCTCTGCCTCTCGAAGTTTTAACCCGGTAGTTGCCCGGTAGTGGCGCGGTACTACCGGGAAGGGAGCACTACCGGGCCAGGTGGTCCGGTACTACCGTTGCGCGCCGAGTCAGGGAGCGCTGACTGGTCTTCGTTCTTCCTCGAGACAACACAGCCGGTACTACCGGGCGAGGCCCGGTACTACCGCTGCGGCCTTTTTCGTCTGCAACGGGCAGATTTTTGAGAGGACCTTTTTAAGGGGGTTTCTTCCCCAACGGTTCTCTTATCTCTTGAGCTAGCTTTTCCCCTCTCTCCTCCATTGTTGACCCTTTGGAAAAGCTTGCCTTCCTCTCAATCCCTCACATGATTCTTGCATATCTTTGAGGGAATTTGAGAGGAGATCTAGATCTACATATTCATCCAATCCATTCCTTCTCTAAGTGAAGGGAACCTAGTAGATCGTGATCTTGAAGTTCCATTTGTTGAGTTATTCCTTGTTCTTCCTCTCTTCTCCCCCACAAGCATTAGTTGCTTTTGGTGGGATTTGGGAGTGAACGATTTGACCACTTCTAGTAGTCTTGCCTTCTTGCATCGGTTGCATCGGTTTGAGTTCTCCACGGTGATACGTGAAAATCGAAGTTGAGAAACTTGTTACTCTTGGGTACTTGGGGTGCCCTAGAGCTTGTCCTCTTGGGTACTTGGAGTGCCCTAGACGGTCCTTGTTGATCTCGGAGTTTTGGTGGCTCGCGGGATAGTTGGGAGCCTCCAATTAAGTTGTGGAGTCACGCCCCAACCTTGTGATTCTTGTGGCTTTGGGAGCCGCGGGAATTCGATGAGAGCCTCCAATTAAGTGTGGAGTGTGCCTCATCCTTGTACGGGTTCGGTGACCACCCTCAAGTGTCCCATAATGGTTCGTGGCACTCCGCATTAGTGGAGGCACGAAGGAGATTACAGTGTGCCATTTGACGGCTATTCGGGGATCACTTTGTGACTCCGCACCGCTTCAACGGAGACGTAGCTTCCATTGGGAAGTGAACTTCGGGATAAATCATCGTCTCCAAGTGCCTCGTATTTCTATACCCGAGCTTCTTACTTATGCTATTTACTTTGTGATAGCCATCGAGCTTGAAGTAATATATCTTGCTATCACATATTTGCTTATCTTGTTTAGCATAAGTGTTGGTGCACATAGGTTAACCTAGCTTGTTTAGGTTTCGTGCTTGATAAATTAAACGCTAGTTTTATTCCGCATTTATTCAAGCCTAAACCGCAAAGAATTTTAATCGCCTATTCACCCCCTCTAGCGACATCCGTGTCCTTTCAAGCTCATACGGTACTAATTAGTGAAGCTCAAAGAGAGGAGAGATACATAAGTTACCACCACAAACCCAAGTCCAGGGGGTGGACTACTCCCCCTTCATCATGGAGACGGTGGAGAAGTCGTTGGAGAAGATGGGGACCACCCCGGCAGCGCCCCGCCGGAGTTTTCCCCCTGCAATCTGCAGCTCCAGGTCTCTGTTTCGGTGTTTCTGTGTTTCGGCGGCGCTCCTTTCCGAAGGGCGTCGGAGGACTATTTATAGGCGTTTTTAGGTCAAACCTGAGTCGGTGGAGAAAAGATCGACGACAACGGAGCTCCGAGCCCAAAAGGATGGGTCCCACGCGGCCATGTACCTGGCCGCGTGGGCCCACCTATCTTGGCCTCGGGTCTCCGCTTGTTTGCTTCCTTCGCTCCCAAGTCTTTTTCCTTCCAAAAATTGACGATCGTAAATTTGCAGGTCATTTGGACGTCGTTTGGGTCCCTGAAACATTAAAATATAGAAATAGGGTTTTCTGCCTGCGCAGGGTTAATTCCATAAAAATAGGAAATAAATATAATATTCCCAAAAATCATTATAAAACATTGATATAACCCTTATATGATGCAAATATGATTGGAATACAAATAATATAGTGCAAAGTTCATGTATGCATTTTACATGCATCACTGCGGCGGCTAAGACGGACATAGTGCAGTCCTCCATCGACAAGGTCCGCGCTGACGTCTGCTCCAACTCGAGTTTGCGGCGCGATGAGAACAACGCAAGGTGGGCGACCTTGATGCAGAAGGCTGACGTCAGGATCGACGTCGAGCAGAAGAAAGCCGACGTCAAGAAGCGGAGCCAGGACTTCATGATCTTGACGGCCGACATCTCCCACATGGATCCGCTGGCCAGGGCGGCAGACGACATGTATCGCGTCGCGATCCTACAGGAGCTCGGGCTCGTTCCGCCGCCCCAGAACGGCGGGAACGTCACGCCCGAGACCGGCGGCGTCGACGATGGGGACCCCGACATGACCCAGCCCGGTAACGGCTACGTGCCCAGCCCGAGGACATTTAGACCTGCCGGTGGCGGCGGCAATCAGACGCCGGGTAACGACATCTCCGGCGTATTTTGGCGGCATATTTTTGGCGGCATATTTTGGGATATGTAATTTGGCGGCAAAAACATTTGCATTTGTGGCCGAATGTGGTTAAAATTCTGAATTTCTAGCCATTTGTGATTTGAATTTGAAAAAACTTGGCGGCCCGGATTGGAAAAAAAAATTAGACAGGCAGTTTGGACGGCGCAAGTGGGGATCGACGGTGCCCAAATACGCCAGGCTTTCCGAACGGCGCCCAAAGACCCTGTTCGGAAGGCCTTTGAGCGGCCATTTGGGCGCCGCGAAGTTTGGCGGACCACACGGAAATGCCGGACGGAAAAGGGCTCGGCCGAACAGTTGGGTTGCCGTTATGCCAGATTTTTATGTCGGGATCCCAATATTTTCTGGGGTTCTATTGGATGCGGGTGGAGACGCTCTAACCAAATGCAGTAATCGGCGTGGAAAATGTGTATAAATCGAACGAGCGAGAATGACCAAAGACCTCAACTTCCGTGGTGGTGCCGCGTAGCGATTGGCAGGCACATGGGAAGCGAGAAAAGCAAATGGTCCTGTCACCTCAATCCAAGATAGTCTAGTCTTGTGCGCAGGGGCATGTACACGCATCACGCATACGGAGACGGTACGACCACTCCCTTCTCCTCCACTACGGCACTACGCCTCTCTTGACTCGACTGTTGCATTGCATTCCTCGGCGGGTTTTCAGAGAGCTCTGCAACAGCGAGCAACCGCACCGCGTCTGGAGTAACTTGCACGGATGGATCTTCGTCACATTATTAATCGCATCTCCAGCCGTTCGGCCCCCAGGTTTCGATCCGGCGCCTTTTTGTTTTACCGCCGGTCGTCTCCAAAACCTGGGGGGGCGAACTCACCAGCCGTTCGGCGGTCCAGAAAACGCCACAGTTCATATCATTTGAAACGCCTTCTTCCCGCCCCCAAAATATAGCCCGAGTTCGGCGATCACGGCAGCCACAGTTGGGCAATATTACAAAAAACGCCACAGTTGGGCGATCAAATAGTCTCGATCAAGCCACAGTCGGGCGATCCACGGCCATATGCGGCGTTCTGCTGATGCACATATCAGATAGAGGCCGGCGATGGCACAGCAGTGTCGGCGGCGTCCAGGTCGATCGGCGTGGTGGCCGGAGCCGGCGCAGAGATCGGGGCAGCAGTGTCGGCGGCGTCCAGGTCGATGGCCGCCGCAGCAGTGTCGGCGGCGTCCAGGTCGATCTACGCCGTGGACGGAGGCTGGGCAGGCGGTGTCTCGGCTGGACTGGCCGAGCTCGTCTCGGTCGTCTCTGTCGGGGTGTCGTACGTGTTGTCTGTCGGGGTGTCGTAGGTAGTGTCCGACGGAGCCGGGCTGATGTCGCTGAGGATGAGCCGGCGCTGCGCCATGTACCATGTCCTCAGCTCGGGGTCCATCGCGTCCGGATCGGCCCCCGTGAGGAAGGCGAGGTCGTGGTTCCTCTTCTTCGCCACGGTGCCGGTCCTGAGGAGCTCGATCTTGACCTTGGAGTTGGCCATGAGCGCCGACCACCTCTTCGCGGTGATGTCCTCCCTCTTGCCGGCGTTGGCCTTGGCGTCGGCGAGACAGGCCTGGATGGACGCCTGGAGCTTTGCCGCTGCCGGCTCGGCGTCCCTCGCCGCCTTGGCTTTCTTGTGACCCATCGGTGGACGGCCATCAGACGCACCAGCAACCGCCGCGACCGGGACGTACTCCTTGCCCTTGGCGAGCCCACGGCGTGTCTCCGCCCACTTCTCGCACCACTCGATGACGACGAAGACGTGGAGGTACTTGAAGTCGGTCTTCTCGTCCTCCTTGTACGCCTCGAGCATCCGGACGATCTACATGGCGGCAGGACCGGCACAAATGAGCTACACGGCGGCGCAAAGAAAGGAAGCACGGCGGAAATTCTCACCTCCATCTCGCGGTTGGCGCCGCTCTTCGGCCTGTGCGTCACCTCCTCTTGTATGCCGTGCCACTTGTTGCAGGTGGCCTGGATGTTCTGCCAATGGTTGGCCATGGCCTTCTGGCCGCGATTGATGACGCAAGAGGCGTAGTCGGGGTCGATCATCCGGCGCTCGTCGTACTCCGTCTTGATGCGCTTCCAATAGTTGTCCAGGGCCTGGTTCGCGCCGATGATCGGGTCGCAGCTGACCACCTTCCATGACTCGGCGAGCAGGATATCCTCCCTGCACGTCCACTTGATGCGCGGCTCGACGGGCGGCTTCGGCGCCGTCTTGGTCGGCCCCTTCCTGGGACGGCGGCCTCCTCCGCCATCATTGGCCGGGTCCTCTTCTTCCTGCGTAGGCGCCGTCGCGTCTGCTTCTTCCGCCTCCGCCTTCGCCTCCGCATCCTCTGTGCCGGCGCCAGACGCACCTTGACTGTAATCCCCGCCGCCCTGCGAGAAGAACTCCACACCGCCCTGCGACAGGAAGCCCGGGCACGCCGCCGCCACCGAGCCGGTGGTGATGATCTCCTCCATGAAGGGGCCGGTATCTTGGCCCAACAGGGACTGCGCGGCGAAGGGGAGGGAACGGCGCAGCGATGGCAAAGTTGCGTAGCCCGGGGAGCCGACATACATCATCGGTGCATGGTGGGGGAAGGTGGTGTTGGGGTTGAAGTCACCATGGTCAGCGTCGGCGTACCCGGGGGAGTACTGGGGGGCGCGATCCAGCGCGGCGACGGCGAGGCGACGGAGTTCTGGCTCCAGCCGGCGAACTGCGGAGGAGGACGAGGAGAGAAGCCCGCGACCCTGCGCTTGGCCGGCTCCAGAGTTGGCGGCTCCTCCAGCTCCTCCACCTCTTCTTCCTCGTCGATGGCCTGGGCCTCGGCCTCCGCCGCCAGGTGCGCGGGCAGCTCCCTCTGCCGCTGCGCCTTCTCCCTCGTCCGGCGCTGAAGGTTCTCTTGTTTCAGGCGCGCCTCCTCGGCGATCCAGGCGGCGTTGCTCATGCCCGGCGGCTTCTCCTTCGGCGCCCTCGGCTTCCGCGGCTTCTTGCCGATCATGGAGGCGCCGACCATGGAGGCGGCAACGGCGACAGCGACGGCGCGGGGGCCTGTGAATCGGGCAGGAGCCATGGCGGCCAGATCTGTGCAAATGGCGGGAACGGGGGGGGGGAGAGGTATATGTGGGGGGGAAAATGGAGGGAAGGGCCAAATTATGGAGGGAAATCGCCTTCCCTCACCGACAAGCCTGGCCCGCGGACACCTTTTGCCCCCCCAGGCCGAACCCAGCAGGCTGAGTTTGGGCTGGGTTCGCCGACGCGAAACGGCGCTAAATCGACTTCTGGGGGGCCGGCTGGTGGATTTTCGTTACCGCCGATGCTAAAAAGGCCTCCTGGGGGGCTCTGGGGGGAACGGCTGGAGATGCCCTTAAGTACCTTCGTACGAAACAGGCACCAACTTGATTAAGGATACTAACGTTGTCAATGAGTGTCCCGTCACAAGGATCCAGGCAATTTCCGAGCATCGCGTTCATCAAGCAACGAGCAACGGCTCGTAGCGACACGTCAGTATCCTGTGATCTCGACCGGCCGTCATCTCCTGACTAGGGGACTAAGCGCGGCTCTGCCGCGCCCGTGGATTTGGAAAAAAATTAATTTTTTTTCGAGAGATTGAATTTGAAAATGCCGCGCGTGTGGAGTAAATGAAATTTGAGTTTTTTGTTGAATTTGTTCTGTAATCTGGGGTAATTAAATTTGTATTTCGTAAGAATATTCGTGGATTTGAAATATGAAAATAAGCATTATTTAAATTCAATTTGAGTATTTGTTAATTTGAGTTGCATAAGTGAAGGGAATTTAACTATATTATTTGTCAATATTAACTTATGCGAATTGGTATGTTATGTTTGTGTTTTGCCCTAAATGTTTAATTTAACTCAATATTCGGAGGGAGTACATTGCGTGAGTATTTAACTATTTATTAATTCCATAATCTGTGGAAGTGAATTTATATTTTTTTTCAGTATTTTTTAAATGTAACCATATAATTAGGGGGGGGTTCCATTTTGCTATAATTTTTTATTTGGCACTATCACTGGAGGAAATATATTATGGTAATGTTGGAATTCTTTTTAAATACATTTCCATAATTGGAGAGAGTTTAGTTAAATTATAATCTATTTGAAAGGGTATAATAAGTTTGTATGTTACCTTAAAATTATAATTTGACTTCGTAATCAGAGGGAGTGCATTATGTGAGATTCAAATTAAATCCATAATTAGAAGATTTGAATTAGCGCGGTAATGCCGCGCCCGTTTGATGAATTTCGAATATGTTTTTAAAAGATTATTCTGGAGTATGAATATTATTTGCATTTGGAAAAGTTTGCGCTTAGAAAATTTTTGAGGTTGTTAGAATTTGGCGTATTGAAATGTATTCTAATTTGGATTCGTTTAATGTTTGCAAAAATGTTCAGGTTTTGAAGGTATTTGGAATTTTGAGATATGTCAATTTGAAATTTGGGGTGAAATGATCAAATATTTTTTTTAAACAGGAGAATTTGGAATTTTTTTAAATTTGAATTTGTTTTTCACTGTTTACGAAATGAGCATGTTTGAAAGTCATATGACACGTCGAAATATGTAAATTTGTAATTTGGGTTGGAAAGTTCAATTATGGTTGTTTTTTCCATAAAATTGTCCAACTATAGGTTAATTGAATTTTTAAAACCTATTTGTTTTGTGTGGAAAATAGTTGACAATTTTTTCCATATCATTTTCATATTTTTTTTATATTTTGTCGATGGGTATTTATAGAACCTTTTTCCGTTTTTTTTGTTTTGTCGCGCAATTTAAATTTGGTAACGTCTGCATTTAAAAATTGTGTCGGTTTAATATTAGTGAAATTGAAAGAAATTTGTGTTTATTTTTTTTACTTTTTGAATATTGTTTAAGTTGGGGTGTTTTTCAGATTTGAATCATTTTGTGTTTGTAAAATGATTAGATTCCGAAGATATGTAAGATTTTGGAATATGGGAATCTGAAATTTGATCGTATAGAATTGAAAATCAACAAAAAAAATTATGAGGGTATTTATAGAAAGACTTTCATGTTGTAGAAATTGTTGTAAGGAGGAAGTGCTTTTTTTTTTCAAATATTCACCAATCTGACATAAAATTAGGGGAAGGAAATTTGGATTATGTGTAGATATTAACCGTGCCCATTGTAATTTGAAATGTTGAATTTTTTTCCCCGTAAAATTGTCCAAATATAAGCTAAATTGAATTATTCGGACCTAATTTTTTTTTCAAAAGTAGGTACCTTTTTTTTTTTCTTTACCACTGCTTGATAAATTGCACATATCTCTCTTTTTTTTAGGGGAAGAATTATTGAAATGTGGATATCCACTATTATTTGAATTTGGGAAAGTTTGCCAAATATAGGCTAAATTGAATTGTTCGAACTAATTTGTGTTTTTTGTCAAAAAATAGGGACTATTTTTCCCCTACCATTTTGGTATATTTTTTATATTTTGTAGAGCTGTGTTTGTAAATTTTTTATTGTTTTTTTATTGTTGGGGGGAGGGTGGGCCCACCCTGACGTCGTGCTGACGTCAGTGGTGGGCACGGTGGCAATGGCGCTGTGCGGCGACCACAGCGCACGGTGGCGCCGCGCCAGCGCGGTCTGGGGCATGCGCGTGTGCGCGCGGGCGCGCGTGGACGTAGGGCGGCCGCACGCGGCGGCGCCGCTGTGTTTGTGTCGCCGGAATCGTGGCCGTCGACCTGCAGACGCGGCGGAGGACGGCGAGGTCTGCGGCGGCGATTGCGGCGCGTGCTCGAAGCCATGGCGAGCGATTTCCGGCGATGAGAGAGAGGCAGCGGCGGCGGAGCATGACGCGTGGCCGGATTGGAAGAGGGAGGGCCGGAGTGGCCGCATCGAGCGCGGCGGCCGACGGCGAACTCGCCGCCGCGCAGGGGAGAGAGAGAGGAGAGGGGGAATTCGGGGATGATTTTGCAGAAAGGACCTGTAAGTTTTCATAATTGCAAACAGGTCCTCAGCCTCGTGAAGTTGTGGGCGTGGTTTATTTTTCTTTTGCTGGAAGGGCTTTTCTGCAAGACGGTGCGGTGGCCGGCGCGGGTGACCGGCTGGAGCCGGGGCAACCGGCGGGTGACCGGGACGCGTGGCGCGGCGCGATTGGCTAAAAATAGCCATGAACAGTACCCGGGTGGTTCGGGGGGGGGGGGGGGGGGGGGGGGGGACGTGGCCGCATCTCGGCCGTCCGTCGCACCGATCGGACGGCCGTGGATTGCCCGCGACGTGGAGGGCTGGAGGAGGCAGCGATTCATCCAGCTTTTATATATAGTAGAATAGAATTGGCGCACCCATAGGCGTGATGGTAACCAAGTGAAGACACGGGGAGGATATACGTAGTTGCTATCATGTGTGCTGACGTGTGACAGAAGGTGGAACAGCAGATTTAGAAAATGATACTGCATATTCAAACAAACCGGAATTAAAACTAGACTTTGCGCGAGATTTTTACATAATACGAAACCGAAAATAAAATTAGGCGAGCCCAAGGAGATGATCTTCTTATTCAGCCGACCTCCTTCTCAACATCATGCGCTTCAAGCACGCGAGCTCGTCCACCGCGGTTTGGTGGCGTCTCGCAGCAGCCTGCCTCCATTGCACCTGTGACGGCTGTGAGCTCGTCGTCGGTCCGTGTGAAGGCCAGCATCAGATCCTCCATCACCACGTCCATGATGCAGCTATTGGAACCTCTGCCTCCACAAGTAACGACGATTTCCCCCGCCGGCAACGGAGGCAGCTCATACGTGTCCTCCTCCTCCTCCGACATCTTCCTCTGTCATCCACGGAGCCACCCGTCCATGCAAGTCTTACGAGGAGGGGGGCAGTGGTGCGCTGCTCCTAGGGACGAGATGCTCCCACTTGCGCCCTTGTTACGAGTCAGCGCGACTCGCCGAGCAGCGACGACGGGCCTCCTAATTCTTGCCTAGAGGGTCACGGCCTCCACCGCGCTCGCTAGGGCCGCACATGGAGGAGTCAGCCATCTCTCCAATGTCACGGACGACAGAAAGCGGTACCGAGTATATAGCGATGGAGTCGCCGCTTATCTGGAGGCCCGGATAATGTTTTCAAAGCCGACCCGATAAGCGATATCCATTTGGACTAGAAAAACAGCTCACCCGCACATCAGCCAAAATTTTCCGGGCCAGGGGTTTATACGCGATCTGATAGAGATGCTCTAAAGTCACAAAGCCTTTGCTTAGAGCATCTCTAATCGGGCATGCTTATTTCGACACTATACATCCATGAACACATCCCGACGCTGTCCCCCATATATTTGTGTCTATAATAACAACCCTCAATTTTGAGCCTGAAAATTACAACTCCATGCAATGTGATGAAGATAGATAGATAACATAATACAAACTACGATCTTCCTAATATAATTTACATCGAAAACTGTACTACTCCTATTCTCCTCATCAAAAATCACAATATAATATCCAGGGCTGAGCTACAGCCGGCGGCCACGTGGTCGTTGGCGGTTGGGGGGGATCACCGCCTCCCTCCTCGACATAGCCCTCGTCGGAGGAGACCCAATTCTTACGATGGATGGTGCGGTCATCTTCGAAGGACCCGAGGATGTAGCTACACAATAGAAAATGATACACTAAGCAATTGAACCCAATTCGGTAAACGTCTGGACGAAAAAATAATTCTTACTTCATAAGTGTTTCCTCAAACATCTTATGAGCACCGGTGAGGTTGACGAGAGCGCTGACCGCGGAGGTTTTCTTCGAATCACCGACACTTTAGCTTTCTTTGGGTCGTTGTTGGCTACTGATGTCGGCCGATCAAGGCCCGCCATTGCCGACCACCAAGACGCCCCCCTTGTGGTAGGGACACATGAGCTCGCAGCCTCAAGCCGTCGCCTCCTTGCACGGCGTGGTTGCCCAGGCGGCGGAAGGATTGGGTATAGCAACGAGAACGCCGACAGCGGAAGCTCGAAGAGGTATCGTCGGAGACGATACGACCTGGAATGCAGGGCCCAATAGTTACGACTCCGTGGCAGCGATTGGGAGGCCCGACGAGGCGAGAAATGACAGGGAGATCTGTGACGGCCACACAAGAGTGAAGAGAAGGAGCGCGATGCTACCTGATGACTGAGGAGGGCCGAAGGGATTAGTGCCTGCTACAGTATCTGAGAGAGGAGAAAGCAAGGCGACCGAGTTTCGCCGGCGGATCTGCCGCTTCCCTCCGTCTCCGGCGCCGGCGCGGCGTCGTGAGGCGGAGGGAAGTTGTAGATCTCGTCTTGGCGAGTAGTTTAGTACTAGTTTTTCTAGTTTTCGTCCACTTCATCGGCGTCTTCGAGCTGGAGGCGGTGACGGCGATGGTGGTTAATAAGGTCTCCCCCTCCCTTCTCCGGTCCGGCGAGGTTCTCGCTGTGGAGGTCGTGGAGTTCTTGTACCTACGCTTCGGCGTAGGTGGTTTGTCCGGTCGCTCCTTCTTCACCTTCCTTCGGCCGGCCGTGGTGGCGAGGGGAGGAGGTGGTGGTGGGGAGATGTTTTCGTTTTGTTTGCAGGTCTCTTCTGGTGGTTCTCTGGCCGGCCTTGGCGGCGAGGGGGGTGCTGTCTGGAGGTGGCTTGGCGGTGTGGAGGTTCGTGCTGTACGGCGACGAAGGCGTTGACGGTCTTCTGCTGGTCTTCTAGAGCTGGATCTGGGCGAGGAGAAGGTTTGCCAGGTGCGTTCATCGATCAAGTTCTCGTCGCTCGTCGACGAGCGACTCAAGTGGCGTTTCAAACCTTTCGACGTTGTCTTCCTTGCAAGATGGAAGGCGGTCTTCCTTCTTCTTCTCCGACTCCGGTGTCTGTGGCCGGCGGTGGCTGGTTTGGGGTCGTTGTTGGCGTAGAGTGCGTGGGTGTGTGGTGTGTGGTTGTAATGTGTTTGTTCTTGTACTAGGATGAACACGTTGGTTTTGGGCGCTAAAAAAAAGTGTGAAGAGAAGGACCTAGGCGAAATGTCTTCTCGGCCCGGTACCTAAAACGACGATTGTTATTAGGGACGGAACATTTTCCGGCATTTGATAGAGATACTCTTAACCAATCTTTACGCGTAACAATTTAATCCTGACAAGTCTTAGAATATGAGCCAAATCAAGGTCCAGAGAAGGTTGTACTTCAATAACTTATCTCCTGAGCAGGCCGCGCCCCTGCACGCAATTGTGATTTCGATGCCTGCCGTAACGCAGGCCTCGGATTCCCAATAGAATAGCTCGACTCGCCGGCATCACATCTCCTCAACTCACACGCCGCCGTTTCGGCAGGCGAACGGCCGGCAGCGAGAGCGGATGATTAGAATACCAAAAGGAGCATGTGATTAGTGGCGGCGTCAGCACGGGATAGAGAGAGAATCACAAGGAGGAGTTGCAGAGAGCGTCACTACTTCACTAGCTGGTAAGGAATGGTTAAGAGCATCTCCACCGGGGGCCTCGGACTCCCAAAGGCCCTTTGGGGGCCGGACACCAAAAACGCCCACCAGCGGCACCCCAAAGTCTCGCCCCGAGCGATTTTGTGTCCGGCACCCCCAATAGGGCCTCAAAGTTTGGAGGCCCTCCTGGGGTGCCAGACATCGACTCGGGCATGGCCCTGACAGCGATGGCCCGCCCGTCATACACAGGACGCACCCGTGCCCTGAATCATTCGCCCCCCACAGCCTCTCCTTTTTCCTCTCACCGGCGATTCGCACTATCGCCGCCACTCTCGTCGCCGCCTGCTTGATTCGCTCCTAGGGGATCTTGGCGCAGCGCTAGGGACCGTCTCGCGCCCTGGTCTCCGAGCTCGTGTAGCGCCCGCGCATCTAGTCTGAGCCCGGGTACGCCTCCTCTTCCCTCCCGCCCGCACACAAGCTGTTCGACGATTGGTTGATAGGCTGAATTCATTGATTCGTCAAACAGGCAATGGACAGCGACGATGAGGTCATGTTTTTTGAAATGATGGCGGAGGATGCCGCTCTTGCAGCCGCTCAGGAGTTCCCGGCTGCCACTCCGGTTCTGGGGCCTGGGGAACGGCCGGTCCTGCATATGCCCCTGCCGCACGGGACGGCCACGGCGACCAAGGTTCCCAGGTAGAGAAAGCAGGGCGTGCCGGGGATGGAGTTGCGGGCTCGCCGTCCTGTTCCGCCGCGTCCTCTTCCTGCTGTTGTTTGGCGGCGACCACGGCATGCTGATCGTCGACCAGCACGGCCTCCCTCTCCTCCGCCTGATCGACCACCACGACCGCCTCCTTCTCCTCCTCCTGATCGGGCAGCACCGCCTCCTTCTTCTCCTCCTGATCGGGCAGCACCGCCTTCTTCTCAGGCGACGACATGGCGAGCGAGTTGTGGGCGGAAAGAATGAGATTGATGTGCGGCCGCGAGGATTGTTATATTGGTGCCAAGCGGTGCGAACGCAACCCGAATCGACGCGGCGGCGGTTGCAATCCACACGAAGCGTAGTAATGCGGAGCGTCGCGGCGGCGAACCGGCGGCGGTTCGTGCGCCCGCAAGGTGTTCGACAGTTCGCTCTAATTTTAGGCCGTTTGGGGGGTGGGCCTTTGGAGAGTACCGCTGTGGGCGGCCTCTAAATGTTGCCCGGACACATGTCCGGCACCCCCCAAAGGAGGCCCAATTGGGGGGTGTCAGACACACATTTGGAGGCCCCCTGTGGACATGCTCTAAGGGCACCTCCAACGGGCTGGCGCAAACGGACCAACCCAGTCCGCTTTTGTCCGAACGGACAAAAGATGGGCTCCAACGGCCTGGCGCATCCGGGCTGGTGTCCGCCCGGACACCAGTTTCCGACCCAAATGCGGCCCAACTTTGGCGGACACCAGTTTCCGACCCAAACGCGGCCCAACTTTGGGGCGGCTTTGGGGCGGGACAGACAGGCTCTCGGTCCTCCTCTTTGTCCTCCATGTCCGCATCGGGCCCAAGGTCCAGTCACACACCTCATTCCCCTCCCCAAACCCTCGCTCGGCCGCCCATTCCCTCCAGCCGCCGCCGCCCCTAGCCGCCCCAGCTGCCGCCGCCCCCACCCGCCCTCGCCGCCGCCCCAGCCGTTCATGGAGGATGGGCTGTCGAACTCCACGGCCGCGACCGGCGCCGCCCTACTCGCGGTGAAGAAGGAGATAAAGCCGGCCTCGGCCAAGCGACAAGGCCGGAGGGAGAGGACTCGGGAGAAGAAGGCAGAGTAGAAGGCCGCCCTCGAGGCGGCCAAGGAGAAGGAGAGGCTGGCCGCCATCGCGCAGCAGGCCAACTCCGACCTCATCGCCGCCCAGGCCGCCGCCCGAGCTGTCCTTCTCCTCAAAGGGGAGGTTTTTGCAGGGGCCTTCGTTGCTGCCACCGGCCTCTCCCCCGACACGGTTCCATCGGCCAGAAGCTCGGTCTCTTCCGCCAAAGGGAAGCCGCCCAAAACCTCGTCCCTCGGCCTCTCGACGCCGTCGCCGGCCGCCGGCCATCACCCAGTGTCGCGGCTGGGTTCCCGCGAGGACTCGCCGGAGATTTCGTCGGTCCCGGCCGAGCCGAAGTCGCTCGACCTCAACGTGACCCCGACTGCCGGCGACGGGCGGTCCCGTGGCAAATCAAAGACGATGGCGGGTGGCAGGATGACCATGCCCGAGGCCCGTGCCCGCATGTTTGACGGGAGCGAGTTCCCGCCGACGACGCCTGCCAACCCGGCCTACTTCGCCGAGGATGTAATGGATGACATGATCAACGGCCGCACCCCGTTCGATCCTGCCGAGGCCGAGACACAAGAGGCCAACACTTCGACCCGGCCGACCTCGACACACAAGACCCCGACGCGACCATGCCCGAGACGGAGCCCGATGTGGTCGACATTGAGGATGAGCCACTCGATGTCGATGAGAAGCACGCCCTAATCGCGGCGAGCCTCAAGCGGAAGAACATCCACACGGCCTCCTACACCGACAAGGAAGACAAGGTGCTATGCGAGTCATGGATGACTTGTGGCCAAAATGCAAAATGGGGTGCCCAACAAAGGGGCATCGCATTTTGGTTTAGGGTGCACAAGCATTTCCATGAGCAAAGGAAATTGCGCCTACCGGATTGAGAGTGATCGCAATGAGGGCTCACTCACAAACAGGTGGCAACACATCTCGGCCGAGTGTTGCAAATTCCAAGCGGCCTACGAGCATGTGAAGAACGGCCGGTGAGCGGCTACGGGGTGGAGGACAAGATGAATCAAGCTTTGGAGTACTTCAAGGTGGCCTTCAAGACCAAGTTCACCTTGGGCCATTGTTGGGACATGATCAAGGGTTGTCCAAAATGGCAAGAGAGCTACAACGCCATGAAGAAAGGGGGCCTTGAAGGCCCGAAGAAGAGGGCCAACGATGACTCCAATGATGATGCCAATCCCGGCCAAAGCTCGGGTGGCCGGGCTGTGCGGCATAGAGGACACAAGTCCTCGGCGCAAGACGTGAAGCGTGAGGCGGCGCAAGCACAATTGGAGGAGACGTTGAAGACGTTGATCGCCGGCAAGGAAGAGTCCACCGCCGCTAGGTACGTGGAGAAACGCAAAGACAAGGAGGAAGCCATGGCAAGGTATGTGGAGATGACAAGGAAGAAGCTCGAGATCGAGCAAGAGAAGGTCAAGGCCGAGGAGACCCGGCTCAAGCTCGAGGCCAAGGCGGAGGAGAATCGCGTGAGGCTTGCGTTGCTCGCCGAAGAGAACCGGATCATGATGGCCGACTTGACCATCATGGACCGGAGCAAAGGGCATGGATTCTCAAGAAGCAAAAGATGATCGTGAGCGCGAGGACATGTGATGTCCTATTTATTTCTACTTATTATGTGTTGAACTATTTAAATTTGAACAATTTGTATTGTGAACTATTTGCATTTCGAACTATTTGGATTCTGGCCAATTTGAGTCATTTGAATGTTCCATTTTTTTCCCCTTTTGCGTCAGGCGTTGGGGGCACCCCACCCCAAACGGACAAATGCCCAAAGTCTGTCCGCCCCCAAATGGACCAAATCGGACACTTTGGGGTGTCCGTTTGCTCCACCCGTTGGAGGTGCCCTAAGGACCCTAATTTTAAGAGGCTGTTTATAGGTGTCCGCGCATTTTGTCTCTAGTGTTGCTATATGTACGATCTTTCTATGGAAAACTGATCTAGGCATTTTACACCCGTGAGCCTTGCTAGCCTCAAAGGTGAGTCTACCGATTAGAGGCCATTTTCTTCTTCTGACGAACGCGCACGCCTGCAAGAATTGTTTTTGGGCGATGTCACTAGACAACCAATGGTTGGTTGTTTGAGGTAGGGTTTGGCCGGTGATGCAGATGGCAGCTGGATAGTTTTAAACAGAGATCCTCACTCTTCATACCCCTCCGATCCGTTTTATTTGTCGCTGAAAAAGAACTACGGTAGCACAGCTTGGTAGTATAAGTAGCGACATTCTTTTCGGATCAGGGAGTATTAGTGTTACTTTTACTTCTACCTAGAATCGACTAATCGACAGTGAAGCACATTAGAGTCTCATGCCTACTTTCCCTCGTGGAACAAGATTTTAACGCATACCACCGGTCATGCTACGGTTTACAGACACGTGAAGAACGCCAAAGATAACAAAGCAAAGCAAGATGGAAAGTTAAAACAGAGAAGGAAGAAAATAGATGGAATCATGGAAAATCGGCGGCTAAGTGGAATGGAGAGCAACCCCAGGCATTAAGATAATGGTGCATCTGCAACTAACTAAGGTAGATCTAGCATGCATAGATCCACAACAACCTGTACTCCTCTACTCCCCTAGCTTAGGACATTTGATGGACCAAAGCACACCTTGATTTCCCAACAGGGATTAAGAAAATAAAAGGATTCTCTTCCTGACACCTAACCAATCAATTTCTGAGCTAAGAAAAAGCTCAGATCGGGTTATTATTGAGGCACTGCTACTGCAGATGCTACTCTAGCGAGAAGGTAGTAGTACTAGCGCCCTTGTGGAATTCCAAGAACAAGAGGATGTTCGGCCTTGTGTTAGAGGTACTTAGAGCATCTCCAACCGCATCCCCCAAATCCGCCCCCCATAGTGTCCGCGGACGCGTCCGGACGCGTCCGCGGATAGTGACCGGACGACCTCCATAGTTGGGCTCCTACAACCACATCCCCCAAAAATTTGTCCCCTCATGCAAGGCATGCAACGTCGATCTGATCCGATACATACCGGATCATATTACAAGACATAGAGTTCAAATTCAAATGAAATTACGAAAGTTCAACAAGTTGTCCGATACAAGAGTCGGATCAAGGGGCGGATGAAGGGGCGGATCCACCGGAGCCATCAACGCCGAGGTCACTGTCGGAGATCTTCTTCTTCATCATGAGGATCCACTTGGCGCTTGGCTCATCCAAGAGGGAAGTGTCTTGGAACATGATTCTTTGTTCCTCCGTACTTCTTGCAATCATGTTTTTCTCGTGCTCCATGGCATAGGCATCCGCCATCTTCTTTTGCTCCATCTCATAAGCATCAACCATCTTCTTTTGCTCCAATTGGAGCTTCAACCAAGCCTCCTCCTTCGCCACGGACAACCTCTCCTCTCAATGTCCAACCTCTCCTTGAGCGGAGGCGTTCAAAGTCCATTCTCTCCCTTTGCAAAGCCAAGAAGGCGTCATACCTCTCGGCCTTCTTGTCCTCCCTTTCTTTCTCCAACTTGTGTATGGATTCATCCTTCTTCGAGAAGATGTCCTTCCATGTGGTGGACATCTTCGTGGCGGCGCCTTCTCTTGCCACACGATCCTTCTCCCACTTCCTCCCCATCATGGTCCTCTTCCGGCCACTTCCACCTTCGGATGGCCCATCTTCTTCATCAACTCCAATTGGGATGGAAGAGGTTGATCCATCGTTGGTCTTCCATTTCTTGGCCGGATTCTTGTGATCATCATATTGGAGCATCCACTTGGGCTTCCCGTTCAACTCTAGCCAACAATGTGAGAGGGTGAAGTGTTTCTTCTCCACTTGATGGTACAAAGTGGCGGCCAAACTTGTCTATCAAACACAAAAGTAGAGAAATGACCACCAATGAAGTGTGATGCAATGAAGAGATGTCAATGAACAAAGTACAAGCAATAGCTTACATAGGAAGTCACGGTGATGCCACTAGAATTCCGGTTCACCACTTGTGCATGGAAACCGCAATACTTGTTGACACTTTCTTGAATTGCGGCCCACCTATGTTGGAGAGAGCCGGCATTGCGATCGGACACAATGGGGTGGGGTGTCACATATTCCTTTTGATGATGGAAGTGGGCATGTATCTTCTCCCACAACCTTGTGCCCTTTTGCTCGGTTCCACATATAGGATCCATGCTTGTGGCTAACCAAGCTCGCCAAAGCAAAACATCTTCAAAAGTTGTGTACGAAGAGCCTCTTGGCGTGTACGTCTTCCGCTTCGCCTTAGCCGCAACCCCCACCGGTGCGGACTCACCCACAACTGCGGTTGCCGACGGATCCTGTGATGCCGGATCCTCCCATTTCGGATCAATTCCAGCATATAATCATTCTTATCATCCTAAACATGCTAAGAATTATACTACGGACCTAAATTGACTCGGAACTATGAAGTTCGGATAGAGATGCATACCGTATAGTCAATTTGACTTTCGTCGAACAGGTTGTGGGCGACGTCGGTGGCGGTGACGCCGGAAGCATCCCGCGTCCGCTGGAGCGGTGGAGACTCCCCCATTATCTCGTCCTCCTACGTCGGCGGAACCTGCGACGGGTACTCATCCGCGATGAGGATGAGGCCCGGCTCCTCCGGGTTCGTCGTGGAGGATGTCGACGTTCTTGCCGGCATGACGACAGGCGGAACCTGCGTAGGACGCCGGACGACGGGCACGGGCGTGGACAACACCGGCTCCTCGTCCTGCGTATCCGCGTTGGCTATCCGTTCTGCCTCCGCCTCCGCCAGAGCATCCATCGCCGCTTTCTCCGCCGCGAGCTCGCGGAGGCGCTGCCTGCGGCGCCGCATCCGCCGCGCGATGGTCTCCGGCTTCAACGCCTAGTCCCCCGCTTGCTCGACGGACTGGGAGGAGCCGCCGTTCTCGGTCAAATCGATGGCTTCCATCGCCTCCATCGGATTTGCAGGTGGACGCGGCGGGAGGAATGAAATTTACTGGCGGGAAACGGAGGCGGAGAAGGGGATAAGTGAAAGTGGCCGGCGCGTCAGAATTTTGGTTGAAAATTGGGTAGGCCTGCCTTGACAGATCCGACGTGGCGGACGCGTCCGGGCGGCCCCAAACCCGCCCTACATATGGGCTGGTTTTGGGGGGAGCCGGACAGCCCGGACGTTTGTGGAGGCTTTGGGGGCCGCCGTTGGGTGGACCAATTCAGCCCAAAACGCATCCGGGCTGTCTGCCCGGACGTATAGGGAGGGTTTGGCAACCATGGTTGTAGATGCTCTCAATCAGGTGAAAACGGAAAGGCGTAGGGAATATCCTCCGAAATCTCTATGGCCTCGGCTCCTTTGATTCATAGGATGGACAACGAAATAAAACCCTGGACCCCTTTTCTGATATAGTCACAAGTTTTCACTTTTCAGTGAGTAAAAGATTTGTATCTGGGTCTACGTTCAAAGCTTTTCTAGAATTTGTATACGAGTGCAGTTTTATGAAGATTTTCCTTGAGAAGGCATTTGATTCATAGTATCATATCCCATAAGAAACAATCTGATCGGAATCTGCTCGTGTAAACTTCATAGGAAAATAAAACGAGGTCTAACCTCATTGGTTTTTTTTCACCACATTGGAACTTTCTCTTCACATAGTATCCAATCGAACATGTTATCCCAATCCTATAAGATTTCTATTCCTACACTTTTCCCATCATATGAATCAAAGGAGTTGGTTACCTTTTAAACTTCTTTACAAAGAACTCGACAATACGTGCACAAGATCCAGAGCATGGCAACGGAATAAGAAGAAAAGAGGGAGAAAGGGAGGAAGAAATATCATATGCATAATGTGGGTCTGATCATCATCAAGGAAAGGAAAATCATGAGGTAGCCCAATTGGATAGAGAGAAATGACGCGGAGATGATCCAGCATCATCACGGGGCTTTGCATGCAGATCCATCATCGCCATCCAGCTCAACTCCTTTGAATGGCACATCAAAACAGATGACAGCATTTATATCAGCAGCAAACACACAACAGGAGAAGGAGCAGGAGATGAAGGAAACACAGCCGGTTACGGGGGGCGAGTAGTTATTCTGTGAGACCCAGTTCCAATCATGTGTGCAGGCAAGGACCAGCAGGGAAAAAAGCAGAGCTTTATTCATCTCTGGTCCATACTGATCACTTGATCGGCTACTGGGAATCACCCAAGGCCAAGGATAGATCATAGATTCATAGATAGTAGATCAATGGAATGAAGCAAAAAAGAGTGAAAAGAAGATGAAATAGTACAGTGTCGATAGATTGATGGATGGATATATATGGATAGCGGCGTATCAAGCAAGAACACATGGCATATGGCCCTATCCCAAGGAGGATAATAATGCGTGTTCAATCACTGGGAATAATGGTTGGCTCAAACGAAAAGAAGGCAATTTCGACATGCATGCGACACTACATTCATGTCTGCACATTGAGAAGCCACTAACTTAAAGACCGCTGCTTGGGATGGAGCAAGATTCAGGAACTGACCGCTGAGAGACAGGTGACAGGAGCCTTGGCTGTAAAGAGCACCGCCTTGGCGGGCTTGCCTTTTTAATTAGTCTTGTTGCCCTGTTGTTTAATGCTGGAACTCCTTCAGCAGCGACCAACCATGCTTAGTGAGTGTCTAATGATGTGATGATCCTCTCCGTCTCTTCTTCGAATCAGCTGAAACATACTCATTTTGTGACTTGGTTGACTAATCTTAGAGCTCGGTTTGTCCCGGTGGCAGATTTCGGCAAAGTAAATGGGATTCTGTGGATAAGTCTGAAAAATCTAGTGACAGTGATCAGATATATATCTCGAGCTGGAATTGTCGCGTCCTACCAGTTGTTGACTAGGCCGAGTGACTGATTAGTGCTTACACATACTAGCAAATCCAAGCTCCACACAACGACACAACTTAGACGGTGTAGCCGATGACCTAGTTTCAGTTTTAGCTTTACTAGGAGGGAGGTTGGACTTCTCCTGCTGCTTAAACCTGCTAGAAACTGAAAATATGCCAAAATTACTTGTTTCAAAGAAGTTTTTGGACCTAAGTTGCGAGGATAAAATATGACTAATTAATTTGGTGAGACAAATGTCTATGGAAATTACGTGTACCATGAGACTTTCTAAAAAGGATAGTATGATGGCTGGGTTACCGGTGACTAGAATCAACATCGTGTAAAAACAAGACACTACAATTGCTGGTAGTGAAAACAAGAGGAGAGAGAGCCCCTTTCCCCTCCCGAGCCGCTCCCGCGAGCGGCAAGGGGGGAACCCTAGCTTTCCGCCGCCAGGCCCCCGCCCCTCCGTCCCCTTCCCTCGCCGCCGCCGGAGGGCGTCGCCGGGTTAATCCCGCGCGGCGCTGGCGGCGGCGGGGCCTCCTCTCCCCTCGTGCGGTGGTGGCGGCGCGGGCCGCTTCTGTCGGCGGGGCCTCGCGCTGGTGTGGGGCGCGACGGCGCGGTCGCCGAGCGACGGCGTGGTGGCTGCGCGTCCATCCGCGGGCTCGCGGCGGCGGCGGCGTCCCCTGGCGCGGTTGCAGCGGCGGGCGGCGCGAGCTCGGCCCGGCAGGGCTGCGTGAAGTTGTAGACGGCGGTGCTGGGCTTCGTGGTCTCCGCGGCAAGCCTGGCCGGCGGTGGCGCTGCTGCTCGCCGGCTAAGCGTGGATTCCGGGGGTGTGGCGGGCAGTGCGGCAGTGGCCGCCTCGACCCGGGCCGGGCCAGGGGGCCCGGGCCCTCTCGAGCCCATCCGGCACTCCAGTTCCGACCTCGCCTGTAGCCATGGGGGCTGCAGGCCGCCGGTCGGCGAGTTGGGTCCCCGCTGAAGGCTCGATGCCGCCTTGCTGCGGTCCGATTGACGTCTCTCGTCCTTCGCTTCAGTTCTTTCGGTGCAGAGCTGGTACGCCGGGGCGGCGGCCCTGGAAGGTGGGAGTCGTGTGGGTTGGCGGGCGAGCCCGTGACTCTGGTGCTGCCGGAACCACGGCCGTGTGGACGGCGTGGGGTTCGGTGAGCTGTGCCCCGTGGCAGTGGTGTGGTGGTCGTCTTGTCGGCTCCCCTACCCTGTGTGGGAGGTGTTGAGACCATACCAAGGGGAAACCCTCGCCCAGGACGTTTGTCCAGGGCCGCGGCGGCGGCGTCTTTGACGTCGTCCCCTTCTTGAAGGCGCCGTTGTGGTTGTTCTCCCCTCCTATGTGCTCCGGGTGAAAACCCAAGATTCTCGGATCGGGCGGCGGCGGCGCTTTGCGTCGTTATCTTCTTGAAGACGCCGTTTTGGAGCTCACGGGTAGCTCTCTGGAGGTTTGCTTCCTCCGGCAAAGCTTGTGGCTTGTTCTGCTTTCGCGGTGCGTGGACTCCTTGGTGTCTCAGCGAGAGGTTGCTCCCTTGTTGGCTGTCTCTTCGGAAGCTGTGCAGGTCTTGGCGGTGTGCAGTGCTTGTTGGTGTGCCGGTCTTGGCCGTGAGTTCGGCCCGACGACTTTGCCCGTGTTGACGGTGTGCAGCGTGTGTCGGTGTGCCGGTCTCCCCCCCCGACGGCGAGCTTCGGCCCAGCAGTTTTGCCCGTCCTGCTAGTTCACAGCGTCTTCGGAGTAGTTCGTAGGTGGCGCCGTCCTCGCTGGTGTTTCTTCGGCTGCCCTTTGTGTGTGTGCGTGCGGTTCGTTGTTGTAAGCTGGGTTAAGCACCTTGTATCCGTGTCGCCGTTCGGGGCGTTATTAATTTAACGTCGGGCCTTTGGCCTTGTATCTAAAAAAAAAAACAAGAGGAGAAGAAAAGTCTTAACACCCAACATGTTGGTAAAAGAGGGTTGATTGAAGTGAGTACAGAATGATTATGTCATGTTTCCGATTCCAAGGGCATGCAACGGTTCAAGAATCCCCAACAAATAACAAGGGAGCATAGCATTCCCATCAGTGTCTTCTCGGCCTTGCTCCTCAAGCTTGACATCAAGAAGGCATTCGATTCGGTCCGTTGGGACTATCTTTTGGACTTGCTACAAAGACTTGGGTTCCCTCCAAGATTTAGAGATTGGCTTGTGGCTCTCTTCTCCTCCGCCACGTCTAGAGTTCTCTTAAATGGAGTGCCCGGTTCTCCGATCAAACATGGGCAAGGCTTGCGGCAAGGGGACCCGCTATCCCCTCTCCTTTTTGATATCGCCATCGACCCGCTTCAAGCCATTCTTGAGAGAGCCACTAGCACCGAAGTCCTCCATCGCCTTAGAGGGCGTGCCTCTCGTTTGAGGACATCGCTTTACGCCGACGACACAGTAATTTTCCTTGCCCCAATTAAAGAGGATATTGAAGCTCTCTCTCGCATCCTCCATGGCTTTGGAGAAGTCACCGGCCTTGTCACCAATGTCCAAAAAAGCTCCATTGTTCCTATCCGGTGCTCCGAGATTGATCTTGATGCCATCCTCCAAGAGTTCCCCGCCACCCGCTCTCACTTCCCAATTCGTTATTTGGGTCTCCCTCTATCCGTGCACCGGCTTCGTGGGGTGGATTTCCAATTTATAGTGGATAAAATGGCGCACAAGCTTCCCATTGGGCATGGAAAATTCATCACAACGGCCGGTAGAGTGGCGTTTGTCAAATCCGTCACCACCTCTCAAGCTCTCTACCCTCTCACCGCATTGGCTCCCCCCAAAAGTATCATGAAGGCAATGCTCAATGTTGTGCGCCCCTTCGTGTGGGCGGCGTCGGATAAAGTTTCCGGTGAAAAATGCAAAGTCAATTGGGAGTTGGTTTGTAGCCCGAAGAATATGGGGGGCCTTGGTATTTTGAACCTCGACAAGTTTGCGCGTGCATTGCGGATGCGGTGGCCTTAGTTGGAATGGACCGAGCCGGATCGTGCGTGGGTTGGTTTGGGGCTGCCATGTAACAAAGAGGATTTGGAGCTCTTCTACGACTCCGTGAGCATCACAATTGGTGATGGGAAGACCGCTAAATTTTGGGACTCTCCGTGGCTTGATGGCCTAAAGCCCAAGGACGTGGCTCCCTCCATTTTTGCCATCTCGAAGAGGAAGATCTTTACCGTGCAAAAGGCATTGAGTGGTGATTTTTGGATCCAAAACCTTTGTTTGGAGGGAGGCATTTCGGTTAATCACATAAACGAGTTCTTCATGCTTTGGAGCAAACTTCAAGAGGTGCAACTTGTGGGGAATATTAGGGATGGGATAACTTGGAAGCTCACCACCGATGGCAAGTACACCGCGTCCTCGGCCTATTTGGCGCAATTTGAAGCTCCTACTACTTCCTTCATGAAGCCGGCGGTGTGGGATAATTAGGCTCCTCCCAAATGCAAATTCTTTGCTTGGTTGATCCTACAAAATAAAGTGTGGACGGCGGATCGTCTTGCGAGGCGGGGATGGCCAAATTGCGGAACTTGCCAACTTTGCAAAAGGGAGCCGGAGACCGCGGTGCATATCATGTTCAAATGTAGGTACTCCCTCCGGATTTGGGAGAGCCTCAAAGCTTGGATCGGTTTGGCCAACTTTGATACCACCCAATGGCAAGTCTATACTTCGGTGAAGGATTGGTGGTGTGCTATCACGGGAGCTAACGGCCATCGGCGCAAGGGCTTGGTGTCCTTGGTGCTCCTCACCGCTTGGGAAATTTGGAATGAGCGCAATGCGAGAGTTTTTAGGAATGTAGCCTCCATGCCATCCTTGGTGTTTTCTTGTATTAAGCGGAATGCCGCTTTGTGGGGGCTCGCCGGGGCGACGCATTTGTGCTCTCTCATGCCGCGAGAGTAGGGGGCCTGTGCACTGGTGTCAAGCCTCTTGGCTTGTTTTGTAATCTTAAAACTCTCCTTCTTAATAAATGAAATAGGCAAGCCTTTTGCCTTGTTTCTAAAAAAATTCTTCATGGTTTAAGTGAAACTGGGAGGACAATGAGTAACAAACTTGGATGGATCATAACAGTTCACCAGAACAGCAGCATATCTCAGCAACAATAAAATAGCTACAACGTACGAGAATTGCACGTCACCAACAAAACTAACCAAGACTCTAGAATATGTAATGTTGCATAGAAATGGAAATACATGCGCTATATAACTAGATATATATCGCCTGAAACTTCAGAATAGCCGATTCAAGAGATTCCTTTGGTACTTTTTTAACTTCAGATGTTATGTAATTTAAGGATCTTGTCCTAATCTTCGGTACATAACAGGGGTGGCAAATAATGGATACACCATGATAGAACTGCTCGTCAACACAAGCTTTAAATAAGCAGAAGCGTTAAGGGACTGGAAATCATGTATAAATATGATATTAACTGTTCAGCCATGGTCTAAGCACAACCATTGACAAAAATTAAAATCTCACAGTACTGGCCATGCCGGTTCAAAAATAACACCGTGATTGCTGGAAATTATGGTGGGAGAGGCTCTAACTGAAGAGAGATTATTGCATTATCCATGCTAATTCCTGAAGGAAAGTTGTGCACCCAGGTCTCCACCGGCAGGATAATAAGTAGCACCAGCAATCACCATTTTTCTGCTTGCAGAAAAAAGACCATATTAGTCGAGTAGCAGTATTCATTGATTTTCACTTTTCTATCTAAAAGGGAAAAAGGTAAAACCAACAATACGACTCCCATCTTTCAAACAACGGGCATCAGGGGGAGGGGTAGAATTTATTCTGTAGACCCTATTTCAATAATGTACATAATACACTACCAGGAAAGAACTTTATTCATCTGGTCCCAGTTGAGCAATCAGCAATGTATAGAAGCACATCAACTATTAGTACTGAGTGGTCAGTATCAGAGTCAGTTTTGGACATACATTAATTAGCCACAACTAGCATTACTAGCAGGGCCCCAGATCTGTAATAAAAAAATGCTTTTCGGTTCAAAAGTTGCATAAAGATCAAACATGGACTTGCAATATATCTGAAATATTCAAATCTAAACAATAAAAATCCGTTAGATAGCATTTGCAGTGACAGGATAAGTAACCGCCTCATTAGACCTGAGACATGACCGCAAAATGTTACCAGGTAATAATTTTCACGATAGATGATGCAATAAACATCATGGATCAAATATCTGAAAACATTCTACTAGCTATATAATTATAGCCATGCAATTAAACGTGAGTGCGATAAAATATATTTTAGGAGCATAGGTAGTACTCAATGTCTACTATCTAGATCCACTGAGTGATGGACTGGTTGCAAAGAAAACAGAGAGGTCTAAACAAACAGAGGTTAACAAAAAGAACACCCAAATACTAAAATAAGCACAATATGTAAATCAGAGATCCAACAAATGCCCCAATAACGGATATATGTGATGAAACAAACAGTGATCCACATAGGTTGTGATGCAATTTCACAGACATGCTAAGATTACCATGGACATGGAAAATAAGTCGGTGACACAAATAGTTTGAAGGTGGGGCATGACTCGTGACTCCTAAGGCTTGCACCATAAAGGGCTGGACTGATTAACGCTAAGTAGACAGCTTCGCTTGGATGGAGATCGAGAAACTTGACCCAAGATAAGCAAATGTAATTTGTGGTAGATGGTGGGGGCTGGGCAAATAATCATGGAAAGTACTGAAATGACGAAGTGTATACTTCATAAACCACCTATGAAAAATGTTGCTAATAGCAAACAAAATAGATTATGCACTAGTAGGAGCTAAGATTAATGTATTCTACATTAGCAACGGGCTACCAAATTAACCTAAGCCACGGGCAAAAGTAGCATGTCCTTAGTTCTAGTATCAAATGCATGAATGTCACAGTAAATAAGTGACAACTCAAATGTTTTAGAGGAGCACCAAATACAACATACATGGTCACTATAATGCATTCTGTATGCTTCTCTTAGGGTGTTTCTTAATGCACATGTAAGTGGTAACTGCCAATACAACAAAGGAACAGTCCATGTGGCTATATTAACAAAAAAATCAACTAACCTAACCAAAGTGCCACACAAGATAGAAACACTTTAAGTGGTAACACAATTCAAGAAAAGAATGTTTTACGTTAGCATGGAAAGACCGCATACATATCAGACATCTATTGCTTCAACAACTAAGCCTGTGATTATTTAACACTTGCACATGCTAGTATTAAAATATGTGCAGCACTAAAATTTCTGAACAGGTAAAATACGATGCAAATTCAAACTGAGAAAAATAAAAGTTTACTTAAAATAAATTATGACAACCTTAATTTAGGATTCAAAAGATGAATTTGGCAAGATGATTTACCAGCTACGGCACCTGAGACCTACCTACATTTTGAAACCAGAACAAGGATAAATGTTTCATGAGCCCGATTTACCTGCTTATGAACACCATTCTCGTGCATTCTGGAACATGCGCAACCAAGGACTCGGGCCACCCTTCTCAACCTGCCATTCCTTGGGATACCATGGATATTGCCACATCATGAAGGAACGCTCTGGGTGTGGCATCATAGCAAGGTGTCTTCCATTAGGGGAGCAAAGGGCCGCAATACCAAGAGGAGAACCATTAGGGTTGAAAGGATAGACCTCGGTGGCATTGTTAGCATCATCACAATACCGCAGAGGGCCAGATTGGAGTTAACAACACCAGATAAAATATTTTCATCAGGGAATAAAGCTCTCCCTTCACCATGGGCAGCCCAAATGCCCAAGGTAGAGCCTTCCATACCTCTGAACATTATAGCAGGAGAATCCCCTATGGCCACACTGGTAAACCGGCACTCGAAACGGCCAGATTCATTGTGAATGAACCTTGGCTGGGACATGTCTCCACCTGTACCAAGGGAACCTCCGATATCTGGTCCTGGCACCCATCCGAGAAGGGCCATGAGCTGACACCCGTTGCACACTCCAAGGCTGAATGTGTCTGGCCTATTGTAGAACTCTTGGAACTGCTGTATCAGGGGTTGGTTGAACCTGATAGACGCTGCCCAGCCTTTTGCTGAATCCAGAACGTCAGCATAGCTAAAACCACCAACAAATGCAATCCACGGAATTCCGTCAGAGAAGCTTCTGATTCAAGAGGTCTGACATTGATATGTCCCATGGTTCAAATCCAGCAGCATGGAATGCAGCAGCCATTTCCCTATCACTGTTGCTTCCTTCTTCACGGATGATGGCAACCTTTCGGTTTGGAGGATGCAGCCAGTCGCTTCTTGTCAGTAAATTTGGGGGTGAAAGACAACTGCCACGAAGGTGATGTTCGGCTTTTTAAGCCTTCTTTCTCAAGCTTGACACAAGATTTCAGCCGCTGTAGCTCCTCAAGCTGGAAGCTTGTTTCTTCCCACAAATCCCTGAGGTCTGAAGTGCTTTCCTTCAGGCACACCTCACCATCAACAACCAGCTCTATCTCTGCTGTTGTATTTACTTTTCCAATCATGTTAACCGAAACACCTGCTGCTTGAAGCTTTTGCTTTACAGCAGCAAGGTCATTTGAGTGCACTTCAATAACAAGACCAAGCTCCTCGGCAAAAAGTGCTTGCAGAAGGTCACTGTCTTTTAAGTCAATGTTGAGATTGACACCACAGTTGCCAGCAAATGCCATCTCCAGAATAGTAACTATAAGACCACCATCACTAATGTCATGACCGGCAGAAATAAGACGTTCACTGAGCAATTCCTGAACAGCCTCAAATACTTTCTTCAAGTAAGGACATCTTCTATGTCTGGGCAGTCATTTCCAATTTGGTCAAATGCCTGTGTGAGAGCAGAACAACCAAGCCGACGCTTTCCTTTAGCCAGATCAATGTGCAACAAGACACCATCCTTTCCAAGCTTCAAATCCGGAGTAACTGTCAAAGTTATATCAGGACAGGTCACATAAGCACTGATGACAAGATTTCCAGGAGCCTTGACTACCTCGCCATCACACTGAGCTGCCATAGAAAGGCTGTCCTTTCCACCATCAATTGCAATACCAAGTTCAATCATGCAGTCAGCTAATGCAACGGCGGCATCATACATGTCTGCTCCTTCTCCGTCAAGCTTTGCGGCATACATCCAGTTACCACTTGCTTTGACATCAGAAAGTGATGTAACTTTAGCCCAAACCAGATTGGTCAAGGCCTCCCAACAGCAAGCCTTGCCATGGCCTTGGGATTAAGTAAACCCTTCATTGGCTGTTCTCCAATGGCGCAAGCACCGCCTGTCAGATCTGTGTATGTTTGTGCAATAACAGCGACATCAGCAAGTGGAAGTTGAAGAGGACCAACTGTCTGCTGTTGTGCAACAAGACCTGTCACACACCTGTCAACCTTTGTGGTCAAGAAACGCTTTGAACATACAGAAGGCAGTTTCAATACTCGCTTAAGAATATCCATTAGCGTGACCTCAGGTGCAATATCTAAGGGCTCGCCCAATCGAGGAGCTCGCTTAAATTCAAAGGTCTTTGAGGCATATCTCCTAAAACCTTTTCAAGCTCAAGATCAACAACAGGGGTCGGAGGAGGAAGGCCTTTAACTTGGCATGCTCCACAGCAGCACTATCGACCAAAACAATCTTTCCACTGCCATCAATTTCCCCAAGGACAGCCATTGACACTCTTTCTCTCTCACAAAGTGACTCCAACAGGCTTCTGCTCTCAGGCTTCACCAATAATGCATCTTGTTCCTGGTATTCAGCACCCCAGATCTCCAAGACAGATAATGTATGATCGCCAACGACAACTGAACGGATATCAATTTCAGCACCCTTCGGATAGATTATTTCTTTACAACATTGCAATTTCCACCAGCTCCCTGGTCATGAATGCTGATAATTGGGTTATTCTCTCCCATTTCTACGCATGCCCTGATCACACGATACAGCTTCTGTGACATCTCGGCATCTCCGCGCTGCACTGCATTGAAATCAAGCTCTGCATCGTTTTGTCCGCTAACCATACTTGAGGCAGCACCACCACCCATACCAATTCTATATGCTGGACCACCAATCTTCACAACAAGCATGCCAATTTCCGGATCCCCCTTCGATATATGCGCATGATCAATCTGGCCTATTGCTCCACTGAACATTATTGGCTTTAACCATTCACGGCGCTCCCCATTTGGCAATCTCGTACCAAAGCTTCTTGTAAACCCCTGAATCATAGGCTCACCAAACTTGTTACCATAGTCAGAAGCACCATCACTAGCATCAACAAGGATCTGCAACGGAGAAGCTAAGTTTGATGGGTATGAAAAGGATGAATCCTCCCAAGGTGCATGATTCTTCCATTGAAGGTTTCCAACACAATAACCAGCAGTGGAAGCAACGACAAAAGAACCTCTTCCAGTGGCATGTGTGTCTCTTATGCGACCGCCTGCACCTGTTTCAGCTCCTGGGTAAGGTGCCACAGCACATGGAAAATTATGGGTTTCTGCTGTGAACAAAATGTCAAGCTCGCGCATCATAAGGGATAACGGTGAAGTGCAGCCTGGTAGTGCTGGACGTAGATGATTTACTGGGTGTCCTTTTATTGCACTTGAGTTATCCTTGAAACCAATGACAGAGTTATTTGGGTTGGCCTTCAAGGGCTCTTCACTAACTGAAACAAAGTACTAGCCATGGTCTCTCCATCTATCACAAGCTTTCCGTTAAAAAACCAATGCCTACTATGCTCACTATTGGATTGTGCTATGTCAAAAAGTTCGACAGTAGTTGGATTGCGCTTGATGTCGTCTCTGAATAGGTGAGTGTAGTATTTGATATCTTGTCATCAAAAGCAAGACCCATTTTCATATTTATTTCTTCCAATGCTTCACTTCCCCTTTCAATGACTGGTATGACCCTGACAGGTTCTGGAACTACATCTGACCAAAATGATGTGAGCTTGCTAGGATAAACACACTCTGTCATCCGGTCATGAATCAAAGCAGCAAAGCTGTTGAGTTGGCTTTCATCAAGTGCTTCACTGCCAGGCTGAAGGCACAAAAGATATCTTCGAGATCTCTCCAGGCGAGTTACTTCCACTAATGATAGAGCTTTACAAATTGAGACAGCATTGGTCGAGAAAGCAGTTGAAAATGTCATCCGTGGCCCAACCTCAACAAGGACAGAATAAGGGGTGCTAGAGATTTCCTCCTCAAGAAAGCTCATTGTTTGTAAATTATCAGGTTCATATGTTTCCGCAAGGAGCCACTGAAGTGTTGCAAGCTTATCAGAAGCTAGCCCTTCTCCAATTCCACATTAAAACATTGCTCTGTCTTTATGTCGATAATATTAGAAGAAACTTTTGCCTGAACATTCCTGAGTAACTCCTCAGTTTCATTGTCTTGAAGAAATGGTTGTCGGTAGAAGTGAATAATCCTTGATTTAATTCTACCTCATCAACGATTCCTCTATCAATGGACTAGTAACACCCTGGTATGCTGAAGCACTGGGAGCATGCCTTGTTCTGTTATTTGGAAAGGAACTCTTTGTTTAGGTAACCTGCAAAGATGCGTGCGTCCAAGCAGTGTCGAACCATTCGTGACCTTCTCAACCAAGGATTTCTTGCAGAGATGAAACCAGGCCTTTGTTTTCCCTACACAGAGCACACATATAAGCATGTGAAAAAGGTTAAATAGAGAAAAGAGAAACATAAGTAAAGTAGGTGCTAGTCCTGCTGTTGGTTTATCTAAGGCACAGTTTGACTTCTTGTATAATACTTTGCTAAATCACAAATCGTCAGAAAATGTGATGGGATACAATTATACGAGTTCCGACAGTATTAATTTTGTGTCACGTAACTCACATACTGTTGTACTAATTGTAGGTCAAAGAATGATAATCTATCTGCCGATCTGCGTATAAACAAATGGATGAAGTACTTTTTAAGTGGGTGCATACAGCATACCATATTACTAGGAAAACTCTGAAGGCGCAGCATACTGTTTCCTGTCATTTCACCAAGAGATGCCATGTTTCAGGCAATCCGGAGAACAGATACTCCAAGAACCTGTAAAGCACGAAAGAGTAAATCAGGTTGACCATAAGTCGTACTCAAATCTATTCTACAAGGTATGAAACTGGAAATTATATTTCATATCATGTGCAAGTGGTGAGGTCAGCAACAGGTTATAACTAAAGACTAACATATGCTTGTGCACAGGCCAAGACCAGTTCCTGCCTTTAGGCAAAAAAAAAAAAAAATCACAGAGTCCTCACCACTCCAGTCATGAAAAATTCAAACGAGGAGTGGTGCCTATCTTTAGGCCTGCTCTCGGCCTCAAGTGATATCCTACTTGCCTTCCAATTCTACTCAGCACACAATTGATACAGTCTATTACACAGAAAGAGTATGCTTTCAGCACATGAAATATTGACAGCTGCACGTCGCATTAAATCTCCTGTTCAGCTGTTCAATTACACGAACACGAAGCGGAACCCCTAATATTCGGATACCATCCCCCGTGAGTCGACCGGAACCCTTTTTTAGTACAGATTGACCGTAGTAGCACATCACACAGCAAGCAAATCCGCAACAAGATGGACGGACTGGAATATCCATCCTAGAATGGAAGTTTTAATCTGACTTAACCGAGACTACGGTACTGAGTTTGAGAGGCCGACCTGTCCTGCAGACCAGCACGAACTCGGCGCACCGGGCGGCCGCCGAAGTCGCCCGCGCCTTCCTCGGCTGCACACCCTCGGTTCCTTGCCGGTCGAGGCTCGAGGTAGCGGCGCCGCACAGTGACGCAGAGTGAGGACAGCAGTAGCGCGAGGGCGGCGGCGGCGGCGGCGGTAGGAGGGGTGTCCTGTCCTCCTCTCGTTTTACCCTTTTCTTTTCTTTTCGATGGAATCGTTTTCCTTTCTATCCTTTTTCCGAGAATGAATAACTTTCCTTTCGTTGTTTTTCTTTCCCTTTTTTTGAGAAACTTCTCTCCGTTCATTTTCTAGGTTTTGTTTTTCATTTTCTACTAGGTTTACCAGTACCATTCAAGATAGCCTTAGCCCGTCTGGACTGAGTGGGCCTCTGCGTAATTAGACATAATATAGCCCACTTGTAGGCCCATACAGGAAATATATGGTCGCTAGGGTTCGTTTTTGTTTGTGACAAATTCGTTTGCTGCAAAGTGGAGAACTTATTTTGTTCTCAGAATCAGAAAATCATAAATTCCGTTAACACCGTATACACAATAAAATTTGAACATTCCACAAAAACATAACAAATCGGCGGCGCAGACATCCATGACCATAGTTCTTAAACCTCGACCAACATCACATTTTCCATAAAAAGGAATCAGGCAGCAAGGAGCCAAGGACCTACAGCAACAACCGATGGACACGAACATAACAAGCAGTTAAAGAGTTAAGGGTGTGTTTGGTTAGCTGCACGGTTTTTGTGCCAGTGAAGAACCTGGCTTTGAGAAGTCCCAGCCATTTCTCGCAGCCCCTTTAGTTGTTTGAATTGGAAATTTCTTTTATTTCTTGCTGGGTATATGCAGTATATGGTGAAATGCAAACTTAGTTCGAGTAAACTACACCTCTTTGGTTGTGTGCTGGTCTCATGTTATGCTCATCCCGATGAAAAAAGTGATCTTACCACCTTTATTGCAACTCATTAAACACTACTGGTTTTCAGGTTCATACATACCAACGTAATGAACAAACTGCAAATTTAAACAACAATGCCCCATTACCATCAGGGTCTCACACACCCATGATATTTGAGTCGCCGAGTCGAGTCGAGTCGTCAAGGCTGCGGCTCGTGACTTGCCGACTTGAGTCAACGACTCAGCGCGTATAGTCGCCCCGAGTCGCCTGCTACAGTACACGCCAAAGTTGGCCTGTCACCCCCGAGCCCAGCTCCCAGCAGCATTGTTTCATCCAGGCCCAGCAAAGTCTCAAAAAAAAATCCAGACCCAGTAGACAGGCCAGGCCAGCTAGGCCCAGCAGACAGGCCAGGCCAGCCAGGCCCAGCTCCGTCCTCGAGCTCCCAGGCTTGTCACTAACCCTAGTCACTAACCAGCACGTGAATCCTCCCAGCGCCGCTAGAAAGCAAACAACGTGAATCCTCCCAGCCTCCCAGCGCCGCCAGAAAGCACGCGTGAATCCTCCCAGCCTTTCCCCTCGCCGCCAGCCTCTGCTTCCCGTCTTCCTCTCTCCTGCGCTCCGCGCCATCGCCAAGCTCTGCCCCGAGCCCGTGCGTCGACCTCCGGCCACCGTCCGTCGCCGCCAGCACCTCCTCCTCCCGTGTCCCTGCTCCGCGTAAGTCGCTGAAATCCTCAGGCAAAAGTCGCTGTATAGTCGCAGCAAATCGCCGTCGAGTCGAGCCAGTGACGTGGCGCGACTTGCTCCGTGAGTCAAGTCGCCTGCGCGACCCAGCCACGCCGCGACGACTTGGCGATTAGTCGGCGACTAATCGGCGACTATACGGCGACTAATCGGCGACTATACGGCGACTCAAAAACCATGACACACCCTGAACAAAAATAATTTTCTGTACCGCAAATTTAAACATCAATGTGCAATTACCATCAGGGGCTCACACACCCTGACAAAAAAAAAATCAAGACACCCTCATGCCCTGGATTAACGGGCATCACATACCCCTAATTAACACAAAGAGGGACATCCATGCACCCAATCAAAATGCATCAGCAGTATATACAAGTCACTTATCACGCTGGCACGTCAAATCCTTTTCGCTGCTGACTAATGTCACAAATCAGTCATGCAAAAACAAAGATGGCCCAAAAATCAATAATCAGGAAACCACTACTACGCCGGTCAGCCAACCGCAAAGAGATACATGTACATTCGAAATAAAAGCAACACAAGGTTGTAAGACAATACTATCATGGGTGTCAAGATTCAATCAACACTGAAATCTGAAGCATGGAGCAATACAGTTTGAAAGCTACCATTAACAGAAAAGTGAGCTCCACAGTATCTAGCCAACCTACTTTCTTGTTTGAACATATATGAGAGCTCATCAACACAACAAATTATTAGATACAGCACTAATGTTCTAGCTAAAATGTAGCTATCGGAAGTGATAGCTAATGTCTTCAATCCAATCGATCTAACAAAGTCCAACTACAATAATAGCCAACACACTAGAAAAGTGAGTACTAACGATGGGCCAGAGAAACCAACTAGCTGAACGATATCAAGGTTGAATCAACCAAAACAAATTCAACCCCAAATGGTCCTTTTTATTCGATTCTCAAAGTGCATGAATAAAGGAGAGACAGGACCAAAGTGACATCTCCTCATGATTCCTACTGGCTTATAACACTACAGGATATGGAAGACACAGGACCAAAGCGGCATGCCCTCTTGCATGCTATAGAGTTATGAACTACATGAATTTGGATCAGACATTTTCAAACAAACTGCAGCAAGAGGTTTGAGAGGATGAATTCTTTCCTCCAAAATAGAGTGCAAAGGAATCCTAAGGAAAACTTCCTTTGGAATTCAATCCTATGAATAAACCAACTATACAAAATTGTCATGAAATGCCTTTGAATCGAAAGAGCCCAAAAGGGCACAACTACATTAACAGTACCAAAGTTGAATCAAACAAAGTAATGAACCAAGTGCAACACATTTAGCAAAATGAGAAAACTTGACAGTGAAGATGCAAAATTAGGATAACCGCATGACACAATACCACCATAGCTGAGAAATGTCCAAAATATGGAACATGGTTCCATGGCCAATAAAGGTCACTCCATCAGAATATAGAACATGCTTAAAACTTTTCAGAAATGCACAGATATGATCTCAAGAGTAAAAATGGTGAATATAAATGGCAGGTAACTGAAGAAGGCTAATGTTCATGGTTCTAGTCAACTATACAGCATGACAACTGCAATGCATCAAACAAAGACAGCAAAAGGCGCTGCAAGAACAATTAAATAGCAAGCTTTGCTGAAACAATTGATGACATCTCCAAACAGTGAAATCAGGACAAGGCTATGCAATTGCAATACTACATATATGTATGTGGTCTACCTGGTAGAGAACATTCCCACATAAGAAGCACAAGTCAATGCACATCCAAGTCCAAGCACACAGCATGAATATATCTAAACATTTAAGCGATTAAGACCAAAGCCGCAGGAACATAATCCAGACGCACCAGCAGTGATACGTGTCTACTTGATAGTGACACTCTAATTAGATGATAGCTGCGAAATTAAACGCTGGAAATGCATAAGTTCGGTAACTAAAGGCCTACACTGGACGCAATCAGCACATCAATGTACTTCCACAGGCCAACAGTTCACGGAAACATTTCAGTGCATCACATGCTTGAGAGCGAGGCGCCGCCTAGCGAGTTAGTTCCGCCGCGACCCTAATCGCTCTCCTCCCCATCCCCGCTCTCATTCCCGGGAGCCATGTCGACGTCGGCGTCCTCATCGTCCTCGTCATCCTCAGCCGCCTCCCCCGGTGGCACCAGGTACGCCCCGGGCTGCGGCGGCGCGCGGCGGCGGGTCCGAGAGGGCAGGATGTTGTTGAGGTCGACCTCGGCGAGGGGATCCTCGCAGAAGCCGTCGCTGTCGTCCCCGTCGCCACCTCCCTCGACCTCCTCGCCGTCGTCGTCGCTTTCCTCGTCGCCTTCGTCTTCCTCCTCCTCCTCCTCCTCGACCACCATCTTGCCCTTCCCCTTGTCCGCGGCCCGAGATTTGGCCTCGGCGGCGGCCTCCTCGTCGGCGTCGGGGCGGGCGGCCTTGGGGGGCGGGTCGATGGGGGAGAGGTCGGAGTCGGCTTCCGGCTTGCGCTTGGCCGGGGATGGGGAGGGCTCGGTGGCGATGGGCTGGGGCTGGCCGTCGGCGGTGGCCATCGCGGAGGCGGGAGAGGGAGAGCTAGGGTTTTAGGACGCGCGGCGAGTGCGAGAGACAGGCAGAGGAGAGATAGCGTAAGTGGCGGCCCGTGCGCACCGCTTAAGAAGCATTGGCTGTCACCACTTACTGCTTGGCCCATCAGATATTTTATGGGCTTACAATGTACTCATGGGCCTTAACAAGGATAGGCGAGAATATATTTTTTCTTTTCTTTTGAAAGCAGCTGAGTATTTCATTTTGAAAATTGGGTTTGAAAAATCAAAGGGAAAACTAAATATCCCACCCTCCAGCGTCCTTTTCTCTCTCATACTCATCTCACTTTTTTTTCTCTTGTTGCGAGTCTTGTTGGCATGCTGGGAAAGGAAAAGACGACACTTGATGAGGAGAGAGAGCTCGGGGAGGGAGAAAGCGATACTTAGCACGATAGAGAATGTACAAATGTTAAGTAGGTTTCCTACAGTAAGCTCCGTAAGATGAATTGAAAGAACGTCGAGGTCGAAGGTGGTGAGGTCAAGGAACCAGAGGCGGGTGAAGCAACATTCTCCCGTCTTGGGATCGTGCACGATGAGCTCGTTTTCCATAGCTCGTCTCATCGTCGCCTTGGCCTCCTCCTCTGGCGTGGAGTATTCACAAGGCATCCTCTCTCGAGGCTTCTTTCTCTTGTTATGCTCTCGGCGCTGCTGCTTTGCCATCGTGGCCTCCTCCTCGTCATCCTCGATGTACCCTGGAAGAATGTCGTCGTCTGCCATGAGACAGAAGCAAAGCACATAGGCGCCGCGTCCTCAAAACCCTAACCAACCGGGGGAACAGTCGCAAATGCAAGGATTTAGCCGAGTGGAGAAATCAGGGAAGCGAGCAAATCGGGCAGGACGAGTGGATGACTCACAAACCTCGTCTAGTCGAACTCGCCGCCGTCACGACTTGGATTTTTTCCCCAAACCTTTCACGGGTCGGTATTGGCGACGCGACCTACCATTCTCAGCCCAACTTGGCCCTATTGATCACCAGGTGCCCATTACTGATATTCAAAACTTTGGTCATCCACCAGTACACAGACTACTATCAAGTCTGCTAAAAAGAGACTACTATCGAAAAAACCCAGTACACATACTAAGATTCTTAAAATAAAAAAACAGCACACAGACTATGCCTAAAAAATAGAAAAAAAAAACCCAATACAGATTATGTTCCCTAAGTGTAGGTATATTTCTTTCTTTTTTCTATTTTTCTTTTGAATGTTTTGTTTCTTCTCCTTTATTTTTTCTTTTACTTTTCTCTTTTTAAGTCAGTCCATCATTGTTTTTCCATTTATTTCAAATTTTGGTTCCCTTTACAGTGGAAGCGTATTCCACATGGGTTCTTTTTTTCCACATATAGTTGTGATTTGTTTTATAACAAATAAAGTTTATTTGATATAGTAATTTTGTTCCGTCAATAGTCATGACTTTTTTCCAAAATATGTTTAAAACTTTGGTCCACAAGGTAGATCTAAATAGTCAGACACTCATCTTCAATCCGGATCACCTCACCGACCACCTTACTTTGGGGCATTGTCCTTTGCTTCCTTCAACTCTTTCTCGCATTTAGCCAAGAACATGTCATAGTCGGTGTCAAGGGCCCTCGTCCACATCACCTGCAAAAGAAATTGCATCTTCGCCTTATGCGGATCATCAAGAGCGTTAGGAAGGGGTACCTCGGACGTTTGTATTTGCACGCGAGTAACCTGTGGACGGTGTTCACCATCGTATACGACGAGGCTTCAATTATGGGCCACACTTTACAATCAAAAGCGCAATGTTCGAAGATGTCTCATCACTCCAAGTAACCCGGTGCAATTGATCTGCCTCGGCACGTCACCTTGAAAAACTAATGAACCTGCAATCAGCATTTTTGATTAAGATAGGAAAAACCTCCAAAAATAAAATAAAAAATGAAATATGTACCACACACAAGGCTGCCACCGTCGCGCTGAGCAATTTGTCCTCGATTTTGCATCTCGTATCAATAAAATGCAACACTATCTGCTTTTCATCAACAAGGATTCTCGGATCATCTTTCTTGCCCACTCCGATTTAACATAAGTGTCTTATTATGAATCGGGAGGATACTTCACATGCGGCCAGGCGTGGATGCATCACCCGTATCAAGTTAAGAGTCACAACAAAATCAAGGAGATGGAGCACATGTGTTTTTCCTTGTCTGCTCAATTCCGTGCCTCGCTCGCCTTCCCTTTCTTCCTTTCCCGAACGGCATGTAGGACGCGAGGATCGCGTGCGCAAATTGAAACGATCGCCGTGTCAAATGAACCAAACTATAGTAGTAATAGAAGCCCACACAGAATTAAACGCGATGGATACAGCGCAGAACAAGAACCAGTCGCACGCACCACTAGCTCTCTCTATCAAGGGAAGAAAATGACTCGGCGTCGAGGTCGACGACGAACGCTGTCGGCTCAAACCGGGCAATCGCACCGGCGTGGGCGGTTCCCTCGACCAAGACGCGACCGCATTTCCGCTCGTGGCTTAACTCCATTTCCTCTCCGTCGGACGCGCTCCACAAACACGCCTCCTCCGCGTGCGCCCATTCCCACTGGCACTGGCTGCACTCGTCGTTAACTACTAGTCGGATCCATGGCGTCGTTAACAACACGCGGCAGCTCATCAGTGGGCGATCCATCTCACTGTTCCCGCTTAAATAAATCAGGGCCGATCGACGACGGAGACGGACGTGTGGGTCGGCCGCTTTCCCGCCGATCGCCATCTAATCTTTCCCTTTTCGCGCGTTCCGACCTGCGCTGCCGAGCAATGAGAACCATAGGCCGGAAGGAAGACGACGACGACGACATGCGTCTTAGCTAGCTAGCCTCGGCGCGCGTTCGTTTTATATATACCACGGCGTGCTCGCCTTAGCCTCGGTCTCCCGATCCAACGGAACACTCTTTGACTCTACACAGAGCCTCTCTGTACTCCTCCGCATCAGCCATCAACCATGTCGTCCAGAGCGCCGCCCGTGGAGCTCGACTTCCTCGGCCTCCGCGCCGACAGCAAGAGCAGCGCCGCCTCCTCCTCCTCCATCCGAGGTATGGAGACGAGCGCGATTGCGAGGATAGACCCCCAGCTGCTGCGCCGCGTCGTCGTCGCCCGCCCGTCGCCGGCAACGGCGGAAGATCAGCAGGCGCCGTCCGCGCCTCCCACTCCCATGACGCTCTTCTACAACGGCTCCGTCGCCATCTTCGACGTCTCCCACGACAAGGTAATCCATGATCTCCGCACACTTAGTCTGAAATCATTAACTTATACTCCTGGTTCAGCTTAATAGTCGGTTATACTGGTTCAGCTTCTACCGTCACTAATTAACTACGTTACATCTGAGCTGTACAGCTGATACAGCTATATATAGGAAGAGCCAGTGATCCAATATGTTCCTGGTTCAGATGTCATAATTGCATACTTTAGGATTACTAGTCCAACACGATCAGATAAAGAACTACCCTAATTTTATTGAATCGAAAGAAATAATGTATATATAAACGATTATACAAGCATATTAATTTATCTAATACTTATATTAATACTACGTTGACTTGTACCAAATGTTTTGGCAGGCAGAAGCTATAATGCGGATGGCAAGGGACGTAACGACGACAAAAAGGGCTGATCTTGGAAACACTACACTCGCTGGAAATTCTGGAAAAGGTTTGTAATAACTCAATACGAACAAAGATCAAATTAATAAGTAGAAAACAGTTCATTAATCCTATCTGTTCTTCATCGCAGACATACCACTGGCAAGAACAAAATCGCTGCACCAGTTCCTCGCGAAGCGCAAAGAGAGGTAAATACAATAATGTATGTTAAAAGTTTAAGCTACCTTTGGTCTAATAATATTAACTGGAAAAGTATTTCGATGGACAAATCCCTTAGTTAAAGGTTTCTTCGTGCAAGCTATTGAATACTACTAGTAGTTCAGACTTAAGAGAGATGGGCAAATAGAACTAGTTTTCTCCTGCCTTTTCCTCGCCAACAAAACAAATACGCCTCCGAGAGTCCTAGTCCTTGCTTTGTGCTAGCTCTCTCTGAACATTCCACGAGGAGAAGAATTGTTGAAACCGTGTGGGTCCTTTTGAACGATCTTGATCGATCGGGGCACGTTTTTGTGGCGATGGACAGTGGTAGTAAGCAAGCAAGCACATTATGCATGTATGATCGACAACGATGTCGATCTCGACGACCAGTTCGATCGATCACCTACCAAATCAAATATCATGATTGATCTGCTCACCCAAATCGAGCAACGGGAGATCTGGTTTGATTGTGTATATTCATTGGTTGGTCTGGTCCAAAACAAGTCGAAAGTTGTAGTGCGAGAACTAGTACTATATGTTTGTTTTCCAAATCTTTGGGACTGGTTAGTACGTGTTGACCTAGCTAATTAGCCACTTAACCACTACTTACTCGTAGTAGGTATAGCTTTGTATTGGTCATCGTCGTTAATTATTAGTACTAACTAATCAGCAGCTAGGCAACTCATGTGTGCGGTTGGTTAAACGTGCAGGTTCACTCGCCTGGGTCCGTACCAGCTGGGAACCACCGGCGGCAGCAAGTCTCTTGGTGTGAAGAAGGAAGAGGAAGCAACCTAGTTAGCTATACGAATATATGATGACATATATGTTCATTTGGTGCTCTTGATTATTGATTATGACCCCACTAATCGTTCTACATATTACCATTGTATATAAGTATATTCTATCAATTGAATTGTTGAGCCACCAGTATGTAGTACAATAGAAATTACGTAGTTTGGTACTAAGTTTGCTGTATTCCCATGCAAGGGGGCATATGTCTAGCTATACGTACGGATGTAAAACTGATCTGCGATACAAATATCATTTGGTCAGGGGGCAATTAACCCCTGTGCCGTAGAAGATTGTAAATTGCCTTGTTGTCTCATTTAAACTAGGATGTCTATATTAGTAGTTGAGACTTTGACACTGGTGTTTCTCAGTTAGGCGGAATATTGTTTAGTGGGAGACGACGTTCCCGTCGACAGCGAGGCGCCCGTGGTGACTTTGTCAATCTCAAGATCGACCCGCCGGCTCAATATTTCGGAGGTGCTCATAGGGGTAGGGTGTGCATGTGTGCGTTCATAGGGGTGAGTGTATGTGGACGTCTGTGTTGCACTGTGTTTCTAAAAAAAAAAGTAGTTGAGACTAAAGGGCTCTTCGCTTGAGATGTGATCTTTTTCTCTTTCTTCGTGGAAGAAGACCCCGCGAGACGAGCGGCCGTAGATTTGTCTTCTGTTCGCACGAGCACTGGCGGAGCCACGGCATGCTAGCCGGGTGCATAGGACACCGGCTAGAAACAATTTTCTTTGCAAAATCATATTTTTCCACCATGTATGTACCCCTAAAAATAATTTTTAGGTGCTGTGACACCCTTGGTGACCCCTGGTTCATGAAGCTGTAGCTCCGCCACTGCGCACGAGGCGCATTTCGTGTTCAGGGGGGTGGGTGAGTGGAGTGGGTGGACTCCGCCATGGCGTTCTGACCAAGACGTACATACGTAACTCTAAACAATCACGTGCCTGGTGAAGATCCGGCCTCTTTGTATACGTAACTCGAGACAGGAAACAATCAGTCGAGAAGATTTCATAGAGCTGTCGCTGTTGACGACTGAGACCAGTACCAGTCTAAGGAAGTTCGGACGTAACTGTCTAACTGAATACACGCCTGCTGGAGAAAGTGTCCCATGGAAACCCATCTCCAGTGGATACCACATGTAAAACATGTCCTGCCTTTTGCAGAGAACACTGCTAGCACGCGTACACACAATGAAGGACCGAAACAGAAAATAAGCTGTTCAACCAACGACTGATGCCCAAATCTAATCACCCAAAAACGAGTACTCACGAGTCAAGCGTGACTACAAATAAAATGGAACTGTACATCATACAGAAACATGTTCCAATAAACAAAGAAACATATTTTTTTTACGGTAAGTTATGCACCAATTCCCTGTCGTTTGGGAACATTACTGCAAATCGGAATCTATACCGAATAAAAATACAATTCGGAAAATTATTTGAAATTAGATGAATAATTTAACATCATTTCCAACAGTCCAGCAAGAAACATTGACTCGGGATACTCCGGGTAGAAACGGTTACACCCAGAAACCTAAGTTGCCGAGACATATGGCGATGATTAGCCCATCAGGATCATGCAACATGTGTTTATTCCCATCAGATCCGGCAATAAAATATGTTGTTCTGCCCTGATTTGAAATAGAGCAGCTCACGCTTGAAAAGCACGACAAGCTTCTGCAGCAAGCCAATCCCACGGTTTAGATCATAAGCTGCACAGGCACGAGTCCCTTGTGAGTCCCTAAAGTGTTCATCATGCCCAGGAAATTTCATCTTCAAGAGCTGTCATCTTCTTTCTCCAGGTTCGGAGGGTATATCGTGTCAAAGACAACCAGCGTGAAGAGGTTTCTTATTTCAGCAGATGAACCCTGATATAAGTTCTGATAATCGATATTTCCATCACTTTTTGGTTCATAACCATACTCCTTTTTTCCATGCTGAACACGCTCGATTAATTTGAGAACTTTCAGGTATGCTTGTAGTGGGATAAATACCTAACAACAGCATAGGTAACACGATGGCATAAACCAGTATCAGTACAGCGCAGAGCATTATAATTATCACTGTCTAGAATAAATAATATACTAGCAGCATGGCTGCAGTTCATTTCAACCAAGGCTGGTAATATCGTGCACGCAAAAGAGGTAAAAACCTAGTAAGTGTTATGGTGCAATGCATTTGTTCAGGATGAACTATCCCTTGTACATCATACCCAAATAACAAATTTTACCGGTGAGAGTTTCAAAAACTGTCATCTTAATCTAAAGAGATGTTCTCCCATGCTTGGAAGGTACCTAGATGTACCACTAAGAAAAATATCAACAATAATTAAAGATATTAGGGGAAACAACAGATAACTAAGGAATTTGCAGCTTTGGGCAGGCCTCAGGCTTACCCTTGCTGAGGTCAGGCTGGGGCCTGGCTTTTCAGGCCTGTCCCAAAGCCAGCATTTGAAAAGGTCTACTTACAAGACTACAGAAAATATCTAGACTAACATGGAAGAGACAAAAACTTTGTACTTACAAGATCTGAGGACGGTGCTTGGGGGATTTTCGCCATAGCATTTGCAACATAATACTCATCAGTCATTTCAGTTAATGCCATCCTCATTGAGATAGCAAGGCCTTTTACCTCAGCTACTAACTGTTTATTGCTCCACACCTGGGGTTCCAAGAGCTCTGAGAAAACAGCATCATGTTGACGGTTGATTGATTGTCCAATATCCATTGCTAGTGAAAGATCACCTCCAAGGTACACAGCTAGTGCAAAAGTAGCCACAACCAAAGGATCCCGTGGTTGGCGTACCAATGCCTCATGAAATGCTAAAATGCTTATCCTACAGAATCAACAGCAAGCAGACTATCATCTTAGCAAACAGTAGCAAAACCCACGGAAAACTTCAGTCTGAAAGCATGTATACTTTTTGGAAGGATGGAGAGGTTTGGAGTCCGTATGATCTGTTGCCTTGCATAGAAATAATAAGTTGAATAATTCAAGTCTTACCATAAACTATTATGGCATGGCTTATTAGGTGCAAGAAAACTATCCAGCTTAGAAAATAAGACCTGCATGCATGAAACGGTGAACTTAATAGACATACCTAGCAAATAAAACCCCATCAGAAAATATCCAATAGCATGCGACGACAACAGAATTGGCTTCCAAACAATAAGAACACCTAATCTTAACCTAGCAATATTTGCAACAAGAAGAACTTACATTGCAAACATTTAGCAACTTATTAATAAACTGAGGAAATTGCCTCGGTGCTAAAATTATGACTCTCTCGAATACAATTCAAACATCACCCTGAGCAATCTCCCTCCCATACACACTAACCATGCTCCCTCAACATAGGTGGTGCCTTAAGTGCATGTGCTCCTACACATGAAGGCATCCACATGACCGCGCGGCTGGCAGTCACAGCCTTAACAGCTTGACAAAGCATGATGGTTACAGCTGGCAAAGTTGACCTAGACGACAGTTCGAATTACCCATGAGCAACATCAGAGCGGAGCAGGTGTCGCTGATGATAGCAAAGGCAAGCTCCCATCAGTCATCCTCCATTGCCCAGACTGCCAATGGAACCATCATTCCCCTCCCATGAGCAACCTCAAAATCCCACCGAACCAACAAGATGGAGCACCAGATTAGAGGTCATGGTCTTCCGATCTCTATTCCAATGGGAGAAGGCCTAAGAACTGAGGAGCGAGCGATGCGGCCGGGCGTAGGGGCAGAGGATGGTGACGATGCAGCGAGAGCAGAATCACGAGGAGCCGAGATTTCCCTGCTTGCATATGTTGGTAGGAAGAGGAATAAGAAGGTGGGAGTAGTGTTGTAGCGGTAATAATATACTGTGTCTTTCGGGTCAAGCAGAAATAAACCCCCAAGCTTTCAATTGCTAATCCCTACCTCTCTAATTTCTCTGATCTACTCCCGTTACGTTCCCAAATTGCCAGTAACGGCATCAACACACAGGCAATGCTCTCGCTGCCGGTGAAGCATCCTTATAATCTACGCAGCAGAGGCGCTCACATCAGAGACAAGGAACAAGGTGACAGCAGAAGCATCCTTAACATTTCTTTACTCCATTAGCCTCAGTTAGTTGATTAGTTCATAGTGGTGTTTTGGAAAGAGGCGATACATCAGTGGTCTTTTGGAGAATTGCAAAAAGGTAGTGTCAATTTCCTCTATTGATTAAGTAAATATAAATACTCTGTCACACCAGGCTCACCACATTCAGATTTACTTAATATAAATCTTATTTGAGTACATTACTATATTTTCAAAGGCACAAACTATTATCAGTGGGATCTAAATTCTTTAGAAATTGAACTTACCAGTAACATGTTAGTCCCATTATCCTTCCTCTTAAAACAAGTGGATGAAAAATATGCTGCCTGTAAAGGCCAACCAAATCATTCAGCTTAAAGGACCAAAACAAACCCAATATAAATATTCACATTTTGTGTATGTTGTGTTAACCATGGCTATACCTGAAAGGGCAATAAATATTCAAGAAGACCAAATCTCCATAGCAACCTTAAGGAAGCTTCAGCTGAACCATAAGCAAGCATATAGTTAACCTCCATGAGTAATCTTCCCTGTAAGAAGGTAATCATCCAGTGGTAAGCATCTAAGCTACTTACTTGCTTATTCAATGCACATGAGAATTAAGAAGAAAAAATACATTCACAAAACAGAAGCAGATTATTCATGTCAGGACCAAACCTTGTCAAGTCTTGCCACAGAGCAGCCAAGAGTTCTCACATAATAAGCTGTTTCTTTGGGAAAGCTGAACCCTAATCGAGCTGCAATTCTGATTGCACGTAGAATACGAGCTGTTAATTACAAAACGCATATTAATGCCAAAAGCTCACCGAAAAGGCAAAAAAAAAAGCGAGAATTCCAGAAAAAAAGAATTTGAACTTGATACTGACCACAATCCTCATGGAATGAAGTGCCAGCAGGAATAACAGTACGAACCTGGTGAAAGGAGAAAAACATGCCATAAGGACTGAAGGACAAGATTGATGTTAAACAAATGCAGAGATGAAACAACTAGAGTACTAATAGGTACAGCGGATGAGCGGACCTTAGATTTCTTAATATCTTCAATGCCTCCCAAGTAGTCGTAGATCTTTTCTGAATACGGATTGAACATTAATCTGCACACACTTGACCTCAGAAAATATATATACCGCGACATGTAGTATGTAAACCAGTTATCGCGCAAAGGTGCACCGACCCATTTATAGTGAAGTCCCTCCCTTGACAGTTTTTCCAGCGAATATAATCATTCTTGCTACAATGCGGGCTCTTTGAAGTGTGCATTTGATTGCCACTTGAACCTCGAGCATAAGTATTAAAACTTGACACCTGGTAAGAAAGAAGAAATATGTCCAGTTGCAAGCATAAGTGGTGTGAAAGAAAATCTAATTCAACAACCACAACTCAAAGTGCGCAGTTTGCATGATCATCCAAATCAGAAGAATGTGAACAAACCTCAACAATAGAATTCTTGTCATGTACATGAACTATGGGAAAACGCCTTCCTACTATAACAGCTGATCCTGAAAAGGCGTCTTTCACCTGAGGGAGTTCAAAACAGCATCCTTCATTTGGTAAAAATTTCTATTGGCATCTCAAGTGATAATCTCAGAAGATAACAAAGTAGAGTATGATTTAGTTGGCAATTTGTGGTGCAACATAAACACAAAATGTGATACATATGCATGCTGAAAGTATCTGTTATTTCAGATAAGATAAACAGCTTCTCTAAGGAAGAAGTATTATATAGCATCAGTACTTATTCTGATCCTTATAGTAGTTTACTTAAGTTGTATTTGTATCCTAGCTATGGTTTAGTAAAAAAAAGAAATATGTATCTTCACTTTTCTTTTCCCAAGACATATGCTGATAGCATTGAGAATGATAAATTATATCAAGCAAAAACTTATGTTTGTTGCAGTTAGTCTTTGAGAAACTATTCTAGAATGTTTACTATCTCCACACGTCACTACAACCATTAGCTCAGAGAAATTTATGTCATGCAACTAGCCATTTTATTAATAGTCACAGGATAACGATAGCATGCTCGTTTATTTGAATTATAACCTGCCTAAGATCAGCTGTCGTTATTATGTCAAAATCTTTTGGTATTTTCTTCATTATGAGATCTCGAACACAACCACCGACCAGGTATACATCATAACCTGCAAAACAGTAAAGCACATAAACATAACAATGAATCTGAGAGTGCAGCAAGTCAACAACTAAAATGTAACGCTCAAATAGGTACTCCATGTGAAAACATAATATATTCACCTATCATTGTGGTCTTAGAATGCTAAATACTGTGCCTAGCTAACAGCAGGGTAACGAATGGGAATGAAATTTCTTACCCCAAAAAAAACCAGATACATTTAACGTATTTAGTATCATACACCATCAAACGCTAATGCAAATTTCATGATAAATAAAGGAATGCTCTATTTCACAGTTTACCTAGTGGTATCCGTTCTTATATGACAAGATGCGAGTACTAAACTCAATATTTCCATATGAGAACTGTAAATTTAAATTTACTGCAAGAATAAAATAAAGGACCGACCTCAGCCAACAAAATTTATTTTAGGTCTAGAAATGAACCCTTCCATCATGGTTTCAGAAATATTGATTAATTTGATAGCTTCACATGAACTAAAAATCAGCATATAGCATTAGAACAAAATAACATATGAGCTTTTCTGTTAACATCTTTTAGGTTGTAATCCCACGTTTTCCACTACGTAAAACAGTGATATTAATTTGAAGCTATTGTTCCACATGCACAGCCACACCCTGCTAGAGTTTTCTGCCCCACCAATGCAACTAAAGGACCATATACATTCGCAACAGAAAAAACTACAGGACCATACAAGCAGCCATAAAACAAAACAAAACATTTTGGAACCGAATTAAGTAGTGGCATTTCAGTGCTTCCACGATAATAAGAACCAAGTCAGCGAACGAGGAACGCACCTTTGCTGCGGAGGCGGTGGAGCACGTTCCATGCCTCGTCGGGGATCATGGACTCCTTGTACCCGAACCGCTTCGCGTTCACCTTCTTCCACTCCGGCCCCTCCGCGCCGTCGCCTAAACAGGTCGTCCCAGCCCGTTAGGCCGTTAGGGAGGTAAGCGAAACCACCGTGTATCACCATCAGACCAGCAGAGGGCAGGCAATGAGGCGGAGACTTACCGGCGGAGGCGGTCGAGGGGTTGGAATCGGAGGGCGTGGGGGAAGGGGACGGGGACGGTCCGCGCCGGCGTCGCCGTGGGGAAGCGAGCGCGGCGAGTGGGGAGGGAGCGAGGCGGCTCGGCCGGGAGAGGGCGGCGAGCCCGGTGGTAGCCGCGAAACGCATCTCCGGCGAGCGCAGCGCCATTCCGGTACGGAGGGGAGGCGGCGGCGGCGGTGGTGCCGTGCACGCGAGCGGACGCGCGTGGCGGATGGGATAGCAAACAGAGCAGGCAAGCGATTATGCGACGCGCACGGAGCTGCCTCTCGCCGCAGGGCCGACAGTGACACAGCGTCACGCCTGCAAGTAGCCCGTGGGCCGTTCGTTAGCGAGTTTTAACCGTAGATGGGCTCCGTATAACCTTTTCGTTTTTGCGAACTTGGCCTTGTAAAACGTTATGTGTCACTTCTCAAGTAGCACACTTTTTTTTTCTTAGGGACCACTGCCGAATCTCACAAGTAGAATCTTGCCAATTGGGACTTGATTTCCTAGTAAAACATATAGAAGGTCTAATTTGACAGACTTCAATTTTTGCTTGCTTAATGCTTACAGATGTTTCTAGTGTGCTAATAAACCGGGAAAATAATTCTAGACTATACATATGACAGCCAAAACCAATATTTTATGGTCCCCTCATTTAAATGGATCCTTTTTTTGGTTGTTTGTTCGGGCTATTTCGGCTTCCAAGAATTTCTGCCATTGGTTATTAGGAAATGGTTATAATATTGACTTTTGGCATGACATTTGAGTTGATGATTTCTAACTCAAAAGGTCCTTCTGGAAATTATTCATTATAATATTGACTAGTCAACAAGTGGTTCTTGGATTTTGAGGCTGATAAACTTCTTTTGGTGATAAGTCTTCTTTCAGGCAAATAAACAATCCTATAAAAAACAAAGTTTGTATTTGCCAACTAACTCATAACAAGCTTCTAACTACATAAAATATAAGTAGAGAAGAATGTTGGATGATGACGCCTGCTTATACTGAAATGAAGAAGAAAAGATTGAATCATTGATTGTATCGTATCGCATAAACTATGTGAATTCACTGTTTATGCTTTACATAATGTTATACATGGTTCAATATATGGTCTGTGTCATTGCTGGATAACTCTTAGTGTGAAGTTCATTGACAACATGTTTAGCTTTGCAACTTTGTGGACGCTCCAGACTTAATATAACAAAATGTGCTCTTCCAGGCGAGTCCGGGCGCTATGCAAGGACACCCAATTAAAGGTGATGAAGTGTTGCTTGCTCATACTGGATCAAAGAGGTGGAGAATTATTGTAAATAGTCTGAGGATGACTCCATTGACAGGGGACTATGAGGGAAGAATGGTGCAAGTTCCTACTCATACACCTCCACTCGTTCTCTGATTTAGCATAAGCTAGGCACGATTTTTGTGTTTGTTGGATGCCAATTTCTTATCATTGTCCTGTGAATTAATCATTTTGTAGGAAATTGGGATGACCGCGTTGCCGGCATCCGAAATACTCCCTCCTTTCCACAATATAAGTTGTTTTAGGCCTTTTACACATTCACATGTACACATGTATGTAAATACGCTTTAATGTATATATGTCCACTCATTTTAGTCTGAATCTATACAACATGTGAAATATCTAAAACATCTTATATTGTGGAACGCAGGGAGTAGACTATAAACTTAGGAAATTATGTGGTTGGAACCGTTATTTCATTTTAAAGAAAAAAATCAGAAAAAAATTAAAGCAAAATGGAAGAAGGTGCTTAGCCCCTCTTTCAAAAACTAATATGGCCTAGAAAAGCTCTACGTGACCCAAATCAATGGATATATGGGCCGAACATACCACTTGCTTGTACCGTTGGGCTTGCAGTAATATTGGAGGGTATCGCGGTCCATGTACGTTGAATCAAGATTCAGACCTGAAAAACAAATGGAATATGACTCATCCCGACAGTACTTTTTCAGAAAAGAGCACCGTGTCCAAATAAAATTTGGAAGCTGACATGCCCAAATAAAATTAAACATTTCTGGTGGCGATGTGCGCATGATTCACTTGCAACAAGGAATAATCTGATTAAGCGTGGAGTTCAGATAGAGGATCCGAAATGTCTTTTCTGTAATCGGATGCATGAGGATGGAGGCCATTTATTTGTTAAATGCAAAGAGGTTAAACCTCTATGGCGCGAGCTTGGGTATGAAGATATCCGTATAAAGATCGAGGGTTGTGGTAGTATTGCACAAATAATGGATATGATTTGGGGTTTAAATGATGAACAAAAGATCCAGATTGTAACGATGTGGTGGATCTGGTGGAGGAGAGGAACAATATTAGAGAAGGCAATGTGGCTACACCGATCCCTGATCTGGTACATCAAATCAAGTGCAATGCTGCGGAATACATCGAGTGTTTTGCGAAGGAAGTAACCAACCAAAATCTGCATACTGAGAAGTGGTGTCCTCCGGTTGAGAATGTGATAAAGTTTAACACAGATGGGGCGTTCGTTTCAGGACAAGATCATGGTGGATGGGGCGTAATCGCAAGGTCATTTGATGGTGAAATAGTGGCAGCGCGAGCTGGCTGCTCTGATGCGTGCTATGGAGGAAGCGTTTAATCTTGCAGCCGAACTGGGGGTGATCCGAGCTGGATTTGAAACTGACGCACAACTTCTAGTCATGGCTCTGAACGGTAAGAACGCAGACTTCTCCAGCGAGGCATCCATCATCGAGGACATAAAAGATTCAGAGACATACGTGGTTCTCCTCATGCTATATTCAGTTCAGTAAATGTACAGCGAATCAAGCCGCTCATGCTTTAGCTAAGGAGGGTGCTAAATGTAATGTTAATCTCTACTATATAATATGCCTAGAGGTGGTGATGGTCATGGTCATGGTACATTTTTTTGTTTCCCAATTTACCCCCGTGAGTTAGGAGATATTACCCACCACTGCCACGGGTAAATGGAAAAAAAAAAACGTTTCGTTTTTTGGTTGTCTTGCGCCACAGGGACCAGAGCCGCCGCAGCGCAGGACTTCCGCCGCGCCGCGGGGGAAGGAAAAGCTCTGCGCCGGGGACGCCCGGGCCGAGGCGGAGGCGCCCGGTGGAGCACGTTGGGGACAACGGCTGGACCGCCGGCCGAACGGTAGCCAGGGGAGGAGTTGCCGATGCGGGGCAGGAAGGATCTCGTTGGAGCGGATCTCGCTGCTGCGGGGCGGGGCCGCACCGAGGCTTCAGAGGAGCAGCAGTGCTCGTCCTCCGGGGAATCATAGGGAGCAGAATGTCGGGGGACCGGCGGTGGTTCGCGCGCGACCTTATCAAGGCCGGCGGCGGCGCGTGGCAGTGGGCCTTGGCCAGGGGGGCGAAAAAAGTACTGCCGACGCCTGCCTGGCGCCTCCCCGTCGTCGAGCGCAGCACCGTCCCGGCTCCATGCGGGCCGCTACCTCCAGCCGTGCGAGCGCCTCCTCTCCTATTCCTCGATGGACCATGGATCCATCCATGTACACTACGGAGAAACGAGGAAGGGATGAGTGGTCGTGCAGACCCGATGTAAACCAGATCCCAATGTCATCTTATTCTAGCAACGGCAGGCGGATTGGAGGCAACTTGAGCCGGGAGGCGTTGTGCTTGGCGAGTCATGGCCAGGGACGGGCGGACGGCCTCTCCGCGGCTGCCGGGAATTGGTTAAACATGCTGAGAGCCGCTATGTGCAGGCCAGGCTCTCCGTCCGGTTCGCCGACCCGACGTCCTGGCGGAGTCACCAGGTCGCGCACATCCGCTGCTCTGAGATCGAGCAGGTCGAGTATGTCTGCCGCGTAGAGCTCCATGGAGGGGTGAAGGGAGAGGATGGGGACCCGGGAACTGCCGCTGCCTTGCCAGCTCCAGCTCCTCCTCGGCAAAGGTACGCGACCGGCCTGACCCAACTCGACGGATCGATTGCTGGTCGATTCGCCGGCCGTCTGACCCTTCGTTCGATTCGTTTGTGCGTCTGCTGTGCAGACGGCGACCGGTGGCTGCCGGAGGCCAGGTTCATCGAGGCCGCGCACAATGGCGACGTCCGCAAAATCACAAGTAAGGCCCGCCCGCTCCCTCGCTGTGCTATTTATCCTTATAATCTGATTCTGGCCAAGACTTGTCCTCGATAGCTGCCGTCCAGCACACTACATGTTCTTCCTGCTTCAGTATAGTATATGTTGCTGTGCTTGATTGGGCTTCAACCAAGGCTTCTTTCTAAACTAAATTGCAAGTTCGGATAAATATGTCAACTAATGAACGAACCACAATAATTCAAAACTAATTTGGCTTATAAGTATCTAGCAGCCAAATTATACGTTCAACAGGATGTGCGATCTACCTTCTTGCCCAACAAAATCTATCCGTTCTGCCTCTCTGTATCCATTACGACTTGAATCCGCCGGTCGCAGCAGCATCACGTCGTGACAGCGGAGCCGACCACCGGCCGAGAGCCTCATAGACTCTCGTGGGATACAGACCAAGCGGGGCGACCTGAGCTTGCCCCAGTTGAGCGGTTTCAGACAACCAACGGCGAGCATACTCCGGAAATCAGAAACAGCAAAAGGGGATGTTGACGGAGAGAGAGAGCGGATTTAGGAATTCAGTACTTAGGTCTTAATCCAATGGGGGATACATACATTAATTTATGATAATGAGGATGGATTGAAGGGAAGAATCAATGGATTTGGGCAATAGGTGTAAGTGTTTTAATCAGTTCGTCAGTCTGCTCTGTCTTTCAGCTCCACCGTTCTTCTTGTGCTCCACCAGATTGTTGTTGCTAGCTCCAGCTTGAAGAACAACACAGTTGGATCTGAGGAGGGTGCCTCAAAGGCGATCATACCTACAACCTACTGGTGTTGGGGATGGTGTTGCGGTGGCTATGGAGACTGCATGGTCAAGGCGTGCAGGCAAGACCGTCTTAGTTGTTGTTTTAATGTTTTAGTGGAGGTGAATAGGAATCTAGCGCTGCAGTCCATCGGTGCTTTGCCGGTGTTAAGCTTTTTTTCTTTTATTTCGAGATCCGGTGTTAAGCATCGGCATGGCTATGCATATGCTGAATCATATATTTTGCTATTGTTTTGGCTTTGGTTCCATTATCCAGCTTGGTTGTGCATGATACTGAACATATAGGAGTGATTTTTCTCTGTTTGTGGCAGCAACGAAATAAGTTCAGTTTCATTGCCTAGCTAGACTGATGGTCCATTTGCACCTCTCCTTGTTGTTCACCTGCTTCTTTTTTGGATTTCTACATGATAAAACTTGGATTTTTGTATATTTGTCAACATTTAGCAAGATGACGTTACAACAATGATTTAGTAAAGAATGTGCGGAAATTTCCATGATTACATAAAATGGGTTTAACATGCATGTGATTACATCTGGGTAAAAAATATGTTGATGGGTATTTATCTAAAATATATCAGTCGCAGTGCACGGGAATTTGCATCTGAAGCACATTAACACGATGGGTGCTTATTAGAGCAAAGAGTTGGCATATATACAAGTGTTGGATAGCTTATGCAAAATTAATGATCATATTGGTTTGATTTCATTTAGAGTTGGTTTGCATGTGTTCCCGTTGCAACGCACGGACATTTTGCTAGTTTTGTTAAGTCCTGGAACTATGAGGTGCCTGAGTGCACAACCCTGGCTGTAATGGGTGATTCTGTCCAAATTGTTTCGTAATAAAGTCGTGTGCTTTAAAAAAAAAAGGAAAGAGCACCATGTCTAGGAAAACTTGCAATTAAGTCGCTAGTTAGGGTTTGGACAACCGAAGAGAAGAATACGAGCTACCTACGGACGATCGTACATATCTCTTTGAGCCATGAGTATAGTGGTCGTCATGGCCATACATAATGGCTCCTCCTTCCTCTACATACGTACTTACTGGGTTGGGCCTACCTATTTCGCATAATAACATATTATCATGTGAAACAAATACCTCCGAGGACGTACATACTTGCGAAACATAGTACAAACGCAGACGCTCACACGTACATACTTACGTGCGTATTCACCGATCCACGGTAGAGTACACTAGTACAAATGCATTGCACACGCCTCACTTTTCCTTCCTTTTTGTACGAGCATACATACGAACATACAAGACTGGCTAAAGCAGTGAAAGCGCTGCCGTCTCTTATGAAAATGAGACCAACTTTGTGCCCTATTTTTTCCATGCTTGCAGTGATGATCAATGATGCGAGGAGCGGTAGTGGGGATGGTGTGATGTCGTCCCCTATTGGTCATGAAGTAGCACTTAGAAAATGTGTGTGTAAGAGAGAGAGCGCGAGAGAGCGCAAAAGACGTGATCATTACATCACACTTTGGTCCATATTTAATACATACATGCATGGACAGCAAGGAAAAATATTAACATTTCTATAAAAGGTGGGAGAATGTGGAATTGCATGCATGACTAGTCTATTACACTCTCCATGCATGTTTGTCTCCCCTTAACTGGTTAGCAAATCAAGAACAAATGTAAAAGGCAGCAAGGAGGACATATCTGCAACTTGCTAAGCCATTTAATTTCTATCGTATCGGCAATTTATCTAGGAGTCTAAAACTTTACTGTATCCTGATTGAACATTTTCATTCTTCGTGATCCATATCTATTTTCCCTTTGATGCATCATAAAGCTTCTCTTCTATCTTGTTTAGGTCAATTTCCACAATCACTTTACCATGTTGATATGTTGTGTATACAACATGCCTGATTAATACAAAACACATGCTGGAATCTTTCAAACAAGAATGACGAATTTTGAAGCAGCGATGCGAGGAAGAAGTGCGGTGAAGAAGATGGCTTGGGCACGATCGTGGCGAAGGAGAGAAACGACGATGCATGCGCTGAAATTTCGTTGGGCATGCTTTGCATGCAACGGAACGTATTAACTCCACCGTGGGCCTGGCGTGATCTGTTGGAATTCCTGCAATTAACCCAGCATCGGTTTCCCTAAACATAAGCCACAATTAAGTAAATTAATCTCTTTCTATCGCCCACTTGTTGCCTACCTAGGTCGTAGAGAATAGCAAGATGCATCTAATAAACCGGAATGGAGGGAGTAAGAGGAACTTATAGAGAAAGCTATATTGTGTCCATACTCATGCTTCCACCATGCACACAAGAGCCCACACATTACCATAGAAAGCATACAATTTTGTGTTTTTGTTTGGAATTTGGCCACCATTTCATCCTGAGTGGTGTCAGCACTCTGCATGTATTCGTACCTGCAGACTTCTTGTCACCTGCCTAATAAATACACCTGATCGACCTGCTGCGACACAGAAATATAAACGAAGCAAACCTCGCGAGGGACGACATGCATGCATGAATGTCACAGGCCCCAAATATTCCATGCGCTTTCCTCTTTTTTTCCCTGCATGTAGTAGTAGCTTGGGAGGAGTATGTAATTCAATCCATGACTACACCTCATCATCACGTCCTTTGCATAGTTAATCACGGTTAAGAGTCCTAACCTTTTGAAATCCCTTTACAAATATATTCTTCTTGTCCCTCCTCCATCCAAAAGAGGAGGGGCCATGAGTGTACCTTTTTGTATCCGTTATGGGCTATTAGTACTCCTAATTCAGTACTACTAACTTCCATGATCGAAAGCTGAAACATGTCTGGAGAACAGTAGTTAATTTGCTAGTGATAGGAGAAAAGTGCTGCTTATATAGACTATGACACAAACGTCACCTCCTGCATGGATGCGTCCATGCACACACGGTAAAATCAACATGAGGAGAAAAGTAAAAGTGAAAAGTTTTCTCTCGAAGCAGGCCCCTAGATTTCTTAACTCACTCGTCTTAGAAAAGTAAAATCAACATACTATGCCCTATAGTTCTTTCTTAAGTCGTCTGTCCTCTGTCACTAGGAAGATTAAGAAATGATACGCATACATGATGGTTGTTTCATCGTCCGTACGTACTGATCAGGCGAGTTGGGTTTTATTAGTACTGATGACTGTACTAGCCCCAATGAGTGTACATCCGTGAGTACTAATTGATTAATTTGGTTAAGATGCTTTGCATGCATGCATGGCGAACTTTTCACACCGAGTCAGTGTACGTCTCCTTGATCTGGAAAGCGCGGCGACACGATCTGCACGCGATGTAAACCTTGTAACAGAAGAGTAAGTAGCTTGCTGCATGCATAATTAACCAAAAAAGGTGCATGCGTGCTTGCATTTCATGGGTACGTTCATATAAACTATTCAACACCGGTAATCGTAGCTAGGGCTTCATATAGTAACTCAATTACTTAAAGACACGACAGAATTGTTCTCTTAAATGGGGCAGAGGCAAAGCAAACTCCCATTTAAGATCAGCATGTATGCATGAGAGTTGACAGTTAAGGTCAGCATGAATGCACGCGGTACAGTCCTCGATCCCCGGCTTGCAGCGTGGTTCTAGCAAAGGTGGAGTACATTGCATTCAATCTGTGGAGTTGAAGCCAACTGAAATCGATCAGGTGGCCGGGCCGGCTAGAGCAGTCGCCGGTGGACGGTGGTGATCAGGAGTACGTGCAGGTGGGGGCGAAGAATTGAAGGGAGACCTTGGAAAAGGGAAAATATTCCTCTCATGCGCGCGACCGCGACTGCATGCATGTCTGCGTCTGCGTGGGTTTCGCGGGCCATGCCCACCACCTGAGCGCGCGTGCGGACTCCGGGCATTCAGTATGAGCCGGCCCACGGCACACACACCGGGCCCGCCCAGCACCACCAGGGTAGTTGTTGCATTCCTTTCTTTCATCTTTCTTTTCGTGCCAGTCTTTCTCGTCGAGAAAAAAAAACGGAGGCCCACCGACACAACGAACAACGTACATTTCGACGCCATGAATTCCCCTGAAAAAATATCCACGCCATGAATTGCTAACGGGAGAGTTCAATTTCACCGAAGATCAACAGTTAAATCTTCATAGAATTAGTGATGATTCACATCGGTCGATCCTCGTCGCTTTCCTTCAGGAGGGTGACGTCCTGAAGATGGTGATTTCTGAGTGCTTGCTCGTGGGCTGGACTTACACAACATCGAGGTTGGCAGTGGCAAATTGACGATATCTTAGATGCTTTGGTGGCGTTACGAGTTGTGTGTGGCAAGGATGACTGGTGAGCGGAGCCGAGTCGCAGCATGTCTTTCGTCGCCGACATTCTGTGTTGTGTCCCGCCATGAATCTGTGAAGTCGGATCTGCGTTTCACAAGGCTACAGGCTGGCAATGATGCCATTTGTCTCCACGTGAATTCCGTCGGTGCATGGTGTGCACCTTTCTCCGGTTAAGCTCTTCGTCGAAGTCAGAGCTGCCTCTTCCTCGACGCTTTGGGTTGACTGTTTGGCATAGGCCGACATTTGTTTTAGCAATGGTTGCGGTGAGCGCTTCGTCGATGGTCCTTGAAGGTGAAGTCGGAATCGCTTGCTCAGTCGATAGAGTGGAAGCCCCTTTTCGCCTAACTTGCTGATGAAGCGACTGAGTGCTGCCACTCGTCCTGCTAACTGCTGCACCTCGTAAAGCTTCGTAGGCCTTTGCATGGTAAGTATGGCCTGTATCTTTTCTGGGTTTGCTTCAATTCCGCGTGCTGACACCAAGTACCCCAAAAGTTCTCCGGCTGGGACACCGAATGTACACTTATCTGGATTGAGCTTGATGTTGTAGCTCTTGAGATTGTCGAAGGTTTCTCGTAGATCTGCGAGTAATGTGCCTTCCTCCTTCGACTTGATAACTATGTCGTCTACATATACTTCGACATTATGACCAATTTGTTTTTTCAAGCAGTTTTGCATCATACGCTGGTACGTAGCACCTGCGTTCTTGAGCCCGAAGGGCATTGTGGTGTAACAGTATACTCCGAGTGGAGTTGTGAATGCTGTTTTTTTTGTCTTCGACTTTAATCCGTATCTGGTGGTACCTCGAGTACGCGTCCAGAAAGGATAGACGCGCACATCCTGCGGTGGAGTCGATGATCTGATCGATTCGCGGAAGTGGAAAGTGATCCTTGGGGCAACATTTGTTAAGCCCCGTAAAGTCTATGCACATCCTAAGAGCTGTTGTTTTCTTCTTCTCGATGAGCACAGGGTTAGCCACCTAATCTGACTTCTTGATTTCTCGAATGAAGTTTGCTTTGAGTAACCTGTCGACTTCCTTCTCTATAGCTTCTCTTTTGGGACCGGCGACACGACGTGTTGCTTGCTTAACTGGCCTTGCGCCTGGAGTAAGTTGAAGAGAGTGCTCGGCGAATTTCCTGGGAATACCTGGCATGTCGGCTGGACACCATGCAAATATATACCAGTTCTCACGGAGAAATTCGACGAGCGCGCTTTCCTATGCGGGAGGTAAGCTTGTGGACACCCTGACTGTCTTGGATGGATTGGTCGGGTGGACTTGGTGCTTCCTTATGTCATCTGTGGCGCTGAACGCCCTGTCGACTGCTTGCTTCTTGTGCTCAGGCATGAGTGTATGATCGTTGGTGAGTGAAAGATCTGGAAAAGTTTGCTCCATACCGAACATCTCCGAGATTTTGCTGAAATCTCGGTCGCAAGCATCTGACCTTTGGAAGTTTCCATTGACTGTGATGACTCCCATGGGTCCTGGCATCTTCAACTTGAGGTATGCGTAATGTGGCACTGCCATGAACCGAGCAAAGTTTGGGCGTCCGAGTATGGCGTGGTACTGTGACTTCCAGTCGACGACTTCGAACTCAATCGATTCTGTTCTGAAGTGACTTGCATCGCCGAACGTGACGTCGAGTTGTATTGTGCCTTTGGGGAGAACAGCTTTGCCTGGCACAATACCATGAAATGTGTTTGTGGATTCGGGTAGGTTTTCGACTGACATGTTCATCCTGCGTAGCGTGTCAGCGAAGATTATGTTGATGCCGCTACCTCCATCCATGAAGACCTTGGTCATGGCGTATCCACCAATCTGAGCGTCGAGTACCAGGGCTGCATGGCCTGGTCGATAGACTGATGGTGGGTTGTCCTCCCTTGTGAACGTTATTGGAGTCTCGGATCCCCTTAGGTATTCTGGCACGGCTGGTGGCACCATGACTGCCATGTTGACATGTCGAGTGTGCAACTTCTGCTGCCTGTTGGAGGGACGCCCTTTTTGGATCATGTATATCTGTCCCTGAGGCTTCGGGTATTGATCTTCTGCTACTTGTGGTATGTGGTGTATGGCTCCTGCGACTTGGCTTCCTGCGCTATGATGTGGTGGTGCTGGGAGTGCCGGGACTGGCTGTGCTGGTGGCGCTGCGGCGAGGACTGGCTGAACAGTCGATGGTGCGACCCTTCTGACTTTCATCATGTAGTCCATCGCCATTTGGTCAAACTCCCTGCAATTCCTCATGGTGTGATTGGAGATTAACCTTTCATCGTCTCCCTTGAACAGGTGGAATCTGCAGTAGTCATCCATCTTCTCCTCGAATGTCCTTTCTGGTTGTGTATCTGTGCGTCTGCGCCGCTCTTGCCTCCTGTAGTTGCCAGAGCGTTGGTCGCGGTCTCTGCCGTCACGGTGATCGTCGGTTCGACTGTCGCGATGGTCATCGCTTCGTCCATCGCGACGATTTTCGTTTCGATAGTCCCGATGCTCATCTGGTCGTCTGCCGTCTCTAGCTTGATTATCCTGTGGCTGGGAAAAACCAGCTGCCATGAATTTTACTCGATCATCATCGTTGTAACGATTTTTGCGTTTGCGTCGTCTATCATCTCTGTAGCTATCGCGATGATCTCGACTGTCTCGATGATCCTCACGGCCGCGCGGGGAGACTGGGCGTTTTGCCCTTACGGAGTCTTCTCCATCTGCTCACTCGGTTGCTATTTTCATGAGCTCGGCCATGGATTTTGGCTTTTGGCGACCGAGTGCTTCTCTGAAATCTTCCCGAAAGACTCCCTGGGTGAAGACATCTATAGCTCTGTCTTCGGAGATTGTGCCTACTGAGTTGCGGATTGCTGTCCATCGCCTGATGTATGCTCTGAGCGTCTCATCTGACCTCTGTGTGCAAGCACTTAGTTATGCGAATGTTTTAGGCCGCTCACAGAGAGGGTCGAAATACTTGATGAAGTCCTCCCGGAAGTGATCCCAAGAGTCGTATGATCCTTCGGGTAGTGCTTTGAGCCAGTCGCGGGCTGTGCCCTCGAGCATCAGCTGTGTGTATTGCAGCGCTGTCGTAGTTGTGCCACGTTGACACACGACTGCTAGCTTGTAATCCTCGAGCCAGCCTGATGGCTCCTGCCTGCAGTTAAACTTTGGTGTTGTTGGTAGCCCGAACTTTTTGGGCATCCGGGCCTCGCGGATGCGTCGAGTGAAGCATCTAGCTCCGCAGGGTCCTGTGTCTTGATTGTCACCTGAATCGCTGTTGTCTGATCTTCTGGATCTGCTCTGAGATCGACGGCGACCTGAATCTCTTGCGCTGCTCCTGTGAGGGCTGCGACTGCGACGATCTCGCGATGTATGACGTGAGCGGCTCCTGTTGCACTCTCTGCTCTTCCCTGTCTAGAGTCCTTTTGCTGCGAGTGCGAGAGCCATTAACTGATGTTGATGTGCTTCTGCGGCTGGGTCGCCTGCTGGAGGTGCTGTTGCTTTTAGGTAAGCTCCGATCGAGAGCAAGGAACCTTCGGCTGTCTTGGGTACCAGCACTCCCTCTGCGTCCAGCGTCATGAATGAGTGTTCTAAGTTGCGAGTGATTCCTGATCTTTCTCCTTCTGGGAGGTTTGCAAACCGAGATCGGTGCCTGGGCTCTGTCCCACCTGTGGAGCCGAGGGATAGCTGCCTTCTTCGCACACTCGAGATACTAGCTTGTTTTCTGCGTTCCTCGAGTGTTGCTCTGTACTGTTTTAGGCGCATCATCTCTTGCCAGTTGAAGTAGTTGTAGGCCATCATCTCCTCTGGATTCACGTCTGCTGGCATCATTGTGCACTTCTTGATGACTTTGTCCACTTTTACCGCCATCTCGGCTGTGATAGTCAGTGTTGAGACACCATCTGGTAAGGTGACCGTGCACGGGAATTCCATAGGTCTTCGACTGGCTGCTGCTGCCGAGGCTTCGGCGCTGAACGCGACACATACTTGACGGGGTATGACTGGAGGACATGTGTATGTGTTGTCGATGCTAGTCATGGACTCGAACTCATCGTCCAAGCTCATGTCAGAGTTGTTGCTTTTGCTGATCTGGGCGTCGGTGTCGACGTATGCTTCGAGTGTCTGCTCAGGATTGTCTTCGTTGTTGGAGAGGAGCTCGTGATCTGCTTGGATCTCTGGTCTGCCGAAATCGGTGAGGCAGATACTGTCGTTTGCGTCTTCAGTTTGCATGTAGTCGAGAATCATGTCGAGTGATTCGGCGTGCTCGACTGTGCCAACTTGATAGGTGGACTGTACATCATCATCTGGGATTTCCTGCGCCATGAGCTCGTTGAACTCTCGGGTTGACATAGATGAGGCTGGTGATACTAGCGGCGAGATCGAATCGATCTGTGATGAGGCGGCTTCCATAGCTGCTGGTGATACAATCGTAGTCGATGGAGCGTCGAGTGTCTCAGCTGCGATTGGATCTGTCAATTCCTGCACGCCAAACTTATCAACAAAATATTGTGCTTTCCAACAATCAGATCCAAACCTGAGTCGAGATTGGCAAAGGCCTCTTGAGCTTCTGTCGAGTACGGTTTGATCCGTTTTGGTGATGTGATCTTTGAAGCTGGCGAGTGATTGCCCGATAATCCGATGTTAGTCGAGCTTGCCGGCGAGTTGTCGTTTGCGGATGTGGCCGGCGAGTTGCCGTTTGAAGATGGAACCGGCGAAACCGTGAATCCAACACTACCTGTTCCCACAGACGGCGCCAATTGACGAGGTGTGTCCTCGGCAATACCCATGGTAAGGTACCTAGGGCTAGAGTTATGAGGTAGAGAACGCGTAGTGTTAGTAGAATCGTCGGCTGACAAGCGGGATTTACCCAGGTTCAGGGCCCTCGACTGAGGTAACACCCCTACTTCCTGCCTGTCTGTATTGGTGATGGAATATGGTGTGGTTACAAGGGTCTAGCAAGGGTTTGATCTCGCTAGGGTTTGAGGGCTCTGGTGTTGCGTGTCCTTGATCGACCACCCTCCCAGCACTTATATGGGGGCTGGGTCTCGGGTACATAACCAACTAGGTTTTACAGATAAGGAAACTATAACTGACTATGCCTAACTTGGGAAGCAATCTTCGTCTTGGGCCTCCCTTGCTGGGCTTCATCAGACTGATGACAATTGGGCTTTAGTCATCACGTGCACCAGGTACCCTCATGGTAGGGTACCCGTTTGGTATAACCTCGTCAACACCACTAGTGAACTGTGGACCCTGGTCCATTCTTTACATCTGATAATACAACCTACTGCAATCATTGTTCTCTTTCATTCTCTGCAAACAAACATCATTTTCCACACCACACTTTTAATCCTTTGTTTTCAGCAAGCCGGTGAGATTGACACCCTCACTGATTCGTTGGGGCAAACTAGTTTGATTGTCCTGTGTGCAGGTTCCAAGTCAACCGCCAGGACCTCCCCTTCGACGCAAACACGTTTTCTGGCACCGTTGACACCTTCAGAAGTGTCTTCACCTCCTACTGGATTGATAACCTTGGTTTCTTACTAAGGGAAGACTTGCTGCTACACTCATCAAACCTTACTCTTGGGGTCTCCTGACGAACGTGTGCTTTAGACGCATCCCGTTGCCGGGGAGACAAGGCACTTTGGATTTAGCAGAATCTTGACCACCGCATCAACAACCCAAGTTTTCTGGCGCCGTTGCCGGGGAGGTCAAGACTTCTGCAAGGGGAGTATCTCACTTCCAATCTCTTTACTTTGTTATTATCTTGCTTAGTTTATTTTTATTTTGTCTTGTTTGCTTCTCTTTATCAAAAACACACAAAAAATTAGTTACTTGTTTCAAAGACACCACTAGTGAACTATGGACCCCGGTCCATTCTTTTACATCTGAAATACAACCTACTGCAATCATTGTTCTCTTTCATTCACTGCAATTAAACATCATTTTCCACACTATACGTCTAATCCTTTGTTTTCAGCAAGCCGGTGAGATTTACAACCTCACTGTTAAGTTGGGGCAAAGTAGTTTGATTGTGTTGTGCAGGTTCCACGTTGGCACCGGAATCCCTGGTGTTGTGCCGCACTACACTCCTTCACCAACAACCTTCAGAAGTGACTTCGATCTCCTACTGGTCCGATTAAACCTTGGTTTCTTACTTAGGGAAAACTTGCTGATGTACTCATCATACCTTCCTCTTGGGGTTCCCAACGAACGTGTGTCTTTCACGTCATCAAGCCAGTTTTCTAGCGCCGTTGCCGGGGAGGTCAAGCCTTCTGTTAGGGGAGTCTCTCACTTCCAATCTCTTTACTTTGTTATTGTCTTGCTTAGTTTATTTTTATTTTTCTTGTTTGCTCTCTTTATCAAAAACAAAAAAATTAGTTACTTGCTTTTATTTTGTTATTTCGGCCTAGCTTATTTTGCTAAAATGAGTACTCCTGAGAACACCAAGTTGTGTGACTTCACTAGCACAAATAATAATGATTTCATATGCACTCCTATTGCTCCACCTGCTTCTAAAGCAGACTTTTATGAAATTAAACCTGCTCTGTTAAATCTTGTTATGAAAGAGCAATTTTCTGGTGTTAGTACTGATGATGCTGCTGCCCATCTTAATAATTTTGTTGAACTTTGTGAGATGCAAAAGTATAAGGATATAGATGGATATATTATTAAACTGAAATTATTTCCTTTCTCTTTGAGAGGAAGAGCTAAAGAATGGTTGCTATCTTTGCCTAGAAATAGTATTGATTCATGGACTAAATGCAAAGATGCTTTCATTGGAAAATATTATCCTCCTGCTAAGATTATATCCTTGAGAAGTAGCATTATGAATTTCAAACAATTTGATAATGAGCATGTTGCCCAAGCATGGGAAAGATGAAATCATTGGTAAAGAATTGTCCCACCCATGGACTGACTGCTTGGATGATCATCCAAACCTTTTATGCAGGACTGAATTTTTCTTCAAGAAACCTTCTGGATTCGGCTGCTGGAGGTACCTTCATGTCCATCACTTTAGGTGCTGCAACAAAGCTTCTTGATGATATGATGATTAATTATTCTGAATGGCATACCGAAAGGACTCCCAAGGTAAGAAGGTAAATTCTGTTGAAGAAACCTCTTCCTTGAGTGATAAGATTGATGTTATTATGTCTATGCTTGTGAATGGTAAATCTCATGTTGATCCAAATAATGTTCCTTTAGCTTCATTGGTTGCTCAAGAAGAGCATGTTGATGTGAACTTCATTAAAAACAACAATTTCAACAACAATGCTTATAGGAATAATTTTGGTAACAATTATAAGCCTTATCCTTCAAATAGTGGTAATGGTTATGTCAATTCTATGGTAATTCCTACAGCAATAATAGAAGTGTACCCTCTGATCTTGAAGCCATGCTTAAGGATTTTATTAGTACACAAACTGCTTTTAATAAATCTGTTGAGGAAAAGCTTGGTAAAATTGATGTTCTTGCTTCTAAAGTTGATAGCCTTGCTCTTGATGTTGATCTTTTGAAACTAAAAGTTATGCCTAATGATGTTAAAGAGAACAAGACTTTTGCTACTGCCAATGCTATCCAAGTTAAAATTGACAACAATATTAGGATGTTGGCTGAATTGCATGCTAGGTGGGAAAAGAGGATAAAATTGAAAGAGAATAGTATAGCTAGAGTTTGTACTATTACCACCACTAGTAATGCTAATGTTTCACATGCTAGTAAGCCTCCTACTATCAATGGTAACATAATTGGTGTTGGCAATGTTTCTACTACCTCTGCAAAACGTTTAAAATTGCCTAAAACCACTGAAACTGTTCCTGATAAAAGTGCTGAAATTTTTCGAAATATGGGAGACAATGGTTCCACTACCATTGATCATAATGATTTTGATTTTGATGATTGTAATATTTCTGAAGTAATTATGTTCTTGCAAAAGCTAGCTAGAAGTCCTAATGCTAGTGCTATAATATGGCTTTTACAAAACATATTACAAATGCTCTCATGCAAGCTAGGGAAGAAAATTAAAACATGAAGCTTCTATCCCTAGGAAGTTAGAAGATGGTTGGGAGCCCATCATTAAGATGAAGGTGAATGATTTTGATTGTAATGCTTTATGTGATCTTGGTGCTAGCATTTCTGTTATGCCTAAGAAACTCTATGATATGCTTGATTTGCCACCTTTGGAACACTGTTATTTGGATGTTTATCTTGCTGATAATGCTATGAAGAAACCTTTGGGGAGAGTTGATGATGTTTATTATGGTTAACAATAACCTTGTCCCCGTTGATTTTTTGTTTTGGACATTGAATGCAATGCATCTTGTCCTATTGTTTTGGGAAGACCTTTTCTTAGAACTGTTGGTGCCATTATTGATATGAAAGAAGGAAATATAAGGTACCAATTCCCACTCAAGAAAGGTATGGAACACTTCCCTAGAAAAGAATGAAGCTACCTTTTGATTCTATTATTAGAACAATTATATGTTGATGCTTCTTCACTTGGAAACACTTGATTTTCACTTTCTGCGCCTAGCTGAAAGGCGTTAAAGAAAAGCGCTTATGGGAGACAACCCATGTTTTTATTTCTGTAATTTTTCTTTTATTTGAGTCTTGGAGCTTGCTTACTTCTGTAACAACTCCTTTGTATCTTTATTTTATTGCATTGTTGTGCCAAGTAAAGTCTCTAATAGAAAGTTGATGCTAGATTTGGATTTCTGCGCAGAGACAGATTTTTGCTGTCCACCGTTTTGAGCTTTGCGCACTCCAGAAAAATCAAAAATTCTGAAAAATTCAGGCGTGATCCTCATATATGTACGCAACTTTCATTAGTTTTAAGTTTTCGATCTGAGCAACTTAAGTGCCTCGAAAAAATTTCTTCACGACTGTTCTGTTTTTGACAGATTCTGCCTTTTATTTTGCATTCTCTCTTTTACTGTGTTTGAGTGGATTTCTTTGCTCCACAAAATATCAGTGGCTGTAGCTAATGTCCAGAAGTATTGGAGATGATTGTGTCTTACAGAACATGTGAATTTTTGATTATGCACTAACCCTCTAATGAGAATTATTTGAGTTTGGTGTGAAGGAAGTTTTCAAGGATCAAGAGAGGAGGATGATATGATATGATCAAGAAGAGTGAAAAGCCTAAGCTTGGGGATGCCCCCGTGGGTCACCCAAGCATATTTCAAGAAGACTCAAGCGTCTAAGCTTGGGGATGCCCAAGGCATCCCCTTCTTCATCAACAACTTATCAGGTCATCTCTAGTGAAACTATATTTTAATTCTTTCACATCTTATGTGCTTTACTTGGAGCGTCTGTGTGCTTTTATTTTTGCTTTGTTGTTTTTATTTTCTGAATAAATTGGATCCTAGCATTCTTGTGTGGGAGAGAGACACGCTCCGCTTTTTCATGTGAATACTCGTATTCTTCACTTATATTTGTTGAGTATTCTTGACTAGCTACTGCATATTTTTAGCTCCTGTTTTTCATGCATCTCTTGTTCAGAGCTGTTAGTTCTTGTAGAGAAGTACTCTCTTGTTTCATTGTTGATTATTTGGAGAGTTTTTGTTGAAATAAGTTGATTGGTGTTTGGTTGGAAACAGAAAATGCTACATGTGGTAGATGGTATATTGAAAAGACATATCATTCTTGTAGATCATTGTCTTGGATAATTTGATGCTTTGCAATTGTTTTGAGCTCTCAAGTAGATCATGTTTAAGCTCTTGCATCATGTAGTTAAAACCTATTAGTGGAGAACTACCGTAGAGCTTGTTGAACTTGGTTTGCATGTTTGATATCTCTAAGGTCTAGATATTTTCTGGTAAAAGTGTTTGAGTAACAAGGAAGACAGTGTAGAGTCTTATAATGCTTGCAATATGTTTTTATGTAAGTCTTGCTGTACCAGTTGATATCCTGTGTTTGCTTCAAACAACCTTGCTAGCCTAAACTCTGTACTGAGAGGGAATGCTTCTCGTGCATCCAAACCTTGAGCCAAAACCCATGCCATTTGTGTCCACCATAACTACCTATTATGTGGTATTTCCTGCCATTCCAAGTAAATACTTCATGTGCTACCTTTAAACTATTCAAAACTTTATTACTCCTTATTTGTGTCAATGTTTTATAGCTCATGAGGAAGTATGTGGCGTTTTCTCTATCACCTTGTCATTTACTCATGACAGACTTTCACCAATGGACTAGTGGCATATACATCCGCTTATCCAATAATTTGCAAAAAGAGCTGGCAAATGGGGTGCCCAGTCCCAATTAATTACAACTATAACTGCTTAATTCTCTTCACATGTTTTGCCAATGATTTATCAGAAGCAAATTTCAAAGTGTTAAACATTATCAAATAGGCACTCCTCCATGGTATGTGATTGTTGGAAGGCACCCGAGGATTCGGTTAGCCATGGCTTGTGTAAGCAAAGGTTGGGAGGAGTGTCATACCAATTTATAAATATGCATGTGTAAACAAAAGAGAAGAGGGATGATCTACCCTTGGGTAGAAATAACGTCCTTCATGGGAGCCGCTCTTGAAAGTCTGGGTGACAAGGGGATAGAGTGCCCACTGCCATTCGTTGACAACAACAAACACCTCTAAAAACTTACTTTATGCTCTCTATATGATTTCAAAAACTAAAAAGCTCTAGCACATGATTTAATCCCTGCTTCCCTCTGCGAAGGGCCTTTCTTTTACTTTATGTTGAGTCAGTTTACCTACTTCTTTCTATCTCAGAAGCAAACACTTGTGTCAACTTTGTGTGCATCAATTCTTATATGCTTACTTATTGCACTTGTTATATTACTTTGTGTTGACAATTATCCATGAGATATACATGTTGAAAGTTGAAAGCAATTGCTGAAACTTAAATCTTCCTATGTGTTGCTTCAATGCCTTTTTTAGAATCTATTGCTTTATGAGTTAACTCTTATGCAAAACTTTTTGATGCTTGTCTTGAAAGTACTATTCATGAAAAGTTTTTGCTTATATGATTCAGTTGTTTACTCTTTATCTATTTGTTAGCAAACTATCCATGACATGAGCCTTGCAATATTATTTGATCAAGATTGTGTGAAAGCATGTCTCCTCAGAAATTATTTTGTTGTTATCGTTTTACCTACTCGAGGACGAGTAGAACTAAGCTTGGGGATGCTTGATACGTCTCCAACGTATCTATAATTTCTGATGTTCCATGCTTATATTATGCCAATTGCTACATGTTTTATATACACTTTTATCATTTTTATGCATTTTCTGGGACTAACCTATTAACAAGATGCCACAGTGCCAGTTCCTGTTTTCTGCTGTTTTTGGTTTCAGAAAAGTTGTTCTGGAAATATTCTCGGAATTGGACGAAACAAAAGCCAGGTCCCTATTTTTCTGTCACGTACACGGAGTCCGAAGGAGACACGAAGGGGGCCGAGGGGCGGCCACACCATGTGGCGGCGCGTCCCACCATCTGCCGCGCCGTGACGTGGTGTGGGCCCTCGGGCCTCCACCGACGTCGCCCCTTCGCCTATAAATTGATGTTTTCGGGAAAACCCTAAGTACCCGAGTCATATCCACGAAAAGTTCCAGAGCCGCCGCCGCCGTCAACCCTAACTCGGGAGGGTTCTGAAGCTCTTCCCGGCACCCTGCCGGAGAGGGGAATCATCACCGGAGGGCTCTACATCGCCATGCCTGCCTCCGGAGTGATGTGTGAGTAGTTCATCCTTGGACTATGGGTCCATAGCAGTAGCTAGATGGTTGTCTTCTCCTCTTGTGCCATCATGTTTAGATCTTGTGAGCTGCCTATCATGATCAAGATCATCTTATTGTAATGCTACATGTTGTGTTTGCTGGGATCCGATGAATATTGATACTATGTCAAGTTGAATATTGAATTATCATGTCTATGTTATTTATGATCTTGCATGCTCTCCGTTGCTTGTTGATACTCTGGCCAAGTTGATGCTTGTGACTCCAAGAGGGAGTATTTATGCTAGATAGTGGGTTCATGCCTCCATTTAATCTGGGACAGTGACAAAAGTTCTAAGGTTGTGGATGTGCTGTTGCCACTAGGGGTAACCAAATGATGCTTTGTCTAAGGAAATGTGTTGTTTACATTATGCACTTTACTTAATGCAATTGTCTGTTGCTTGCAACTTAATACTGGAAGGGTACGGATGTTAACCTGAAGGTGGACTATTTAGGCACAGATGCATGCTGGATAGCGGTCTGTGTACTTTGTCGTAATGCCCAAATAAATCTCATAGTAGACACTACTTGCATATGCATTGTTATTATGCACTTTCAATATTGTCAATTGCCTAGCTGTAATTTGTTTACCTAGCATGTTAGTTTCTTTATGGAGAGACACCACTAGTGAACTGTGGACCCTGGTCCATTCTTTTACATCTGATAATACAACCTACTGCAATCATTGTTCTCTTTCATTCTCTGCAAACAAACATCATTTTCCACACCACACTTTTAATATTTTGTTTTCAGCAAGCCGGTGAGATTGACACCCTCACTGATTTGTTGGGGCAAACTAGTTTGATTGTCTTGTGTGCAGGTTCCAAGTCAACCGCCAGGACCTCCCCTTCGACGCAAGCAAGTTTTCTGGCACCGTTGGCACCTTCAGAAGTGTCTTAACCTTCTACTGGATTGATAACCTTGTTTCTTACTGAGGGAAGACTTGCCGCTACACTCATCAAACTTTACTCTTGGGTCTCCTGACGAACGTGTGCTTTACACGCATCACTCCGCGCGTCCGAAGCCGCTGGATGCAGAGGGCCCAGGAGCGGCGGCGCCGCTCGATTTGAGTCGCCGGAGCGTTCTTTGCGACGAGAAGACACGGCGGCGGACAACGGAGACGGCAGCGCATAGTCCGGCGAGCTCGCGGCCTCCCAGGACACGATTCTGGACGAGGAGGGAGTAGCAAGGATCACTAGCTGGTTTGCTTAAGCGTGCATGCGTATGCGTCTACTCGCTAGCTAGCTTGTACGTGTACGCTAGATCAGATATCAAAGGCGACCGATCGAAGCCATGCATGCGACGTCTTTTCACTGCTGTACATCTCTCTCTCTTTGTTTCTCTCTTCTTCCCCTGCTAGCTAGCTTCGTGATCTATATATCAATTCATGCACTTTTGAATATATCCTCGAGACTCTACTCACCACAAATATGCAGGGTCGAGAGAGCACACGCGTACCAGTCGTAGAACCATGATTGCATGAGCACTATATACTCAACTACACATGAATGCATGCATGCATGCTGCATTCTCGCTGCTCCAACGACAGGCAGCAGGCTAGTACAAAGCAAACCGCTGATATTGGAGAGAGCCAGCGGTTCATTATAAATGGCCTTGAGCTCCCTGCGCTGCTGCATGCCTGGATCTCTTCTGCTGCATGCCTGCATGGTGGTTGTTGTTTTGTGGGTGTTTCTACTGTCAACTATACGTACATTGTCACTTTCGTCGAATATCAGTGCGGTGCAGCTGCAGGGTGGGGTGCATTGCATGAATGAGCACGCAGCAGCACAAATCAAGGGCCATCATTCTCATATGTATGCTGCTGCTTCCTGTGGATGTAATTGTACCCTTTCCTCCTCGTTGCTGCTCCTCCTGCTTTAGTACTCCGGATCATTATGATCATATATGCAGTTTGCAGAGATGCATGCGTGTTTGTGCGCGTTCATTAACTGCTATATATGCAGACATTACATGGTACTAGTACACATGCTCATTCTTACATGGGTGTTTTGATACCAGATGGGTTAGCAATTCAATGCTCACTCATCAAGTCAGGGTAATAAAAGATCGAGAGATAGCTAGCTTGCACCAGTTCAAGCATACGATGTCCTAAAACAAAATAAGCAGAAAAACGTAATCTGTTAGTGAGACGTACCCTGGCCCCACGAGCCATGATTTCAGCAAGGGAGCTATTTGGGGAAGCTCGCATTCGCAATTTTGCATGCATCATTTACATGCATGGAGATCGATGGAGAATATACATGGAGTGCATGCATCATGGTCCACCAGGTGAGCGTACAGTACTGTCATCTGATCTAGCTAGCGATCTGATCGGAGCATCATCCAATATTGCTCTTTTCGATGGAGTATATATGAGACTTTCTATCCTGTCCTCCTTGATCTCTGTTGCTTCCGAAAGTTGGCGCTTTGTTTCTCTTCAGTGGAGTGGAGTGGAGACTTGAGAGCATGCCATGATTCTCGTGGGATGCCACCTTCAAAAGACACCGATCCGCATGCATGAAAAAAGGCTTGGACGGAGCAATTTCTTGGGAATAATGCATGGTATGCTCTTTCAAATTAGAGGCGTTTCTGATTTTTTTTATAGAAAACTTAAGACATCCTGGGCCTGGGGGTAGCAAATGAGACCTAGCTTGATGAATCGAGAGTTCGAGACACTGATTTACTAATCAAAATTTTCGAGAATGATTTACCTGATTTTTCGATGGCACTTCAAGTGTATTTGCTAATGGTGAATAAAGCTTCGTGCGCATGAAAGGGGATGCATGGACGTGTCTATCTACTGTTCTTGGGTGAAGACGAAAGCGGACAAAACGGGATAAAGGGTTTTACCTCCTACGCGCGCGCCACTAGCTGCAAAGGAGGAGTTACCCGAAGGGAGCAAAAAGCTAGGCATGCACTGTACGAATGCAATTCAGATCTATCATGTTTCGATCTTTCAATTCGGTTGGATCGATCGATCTTAGAGCTGAATGCATGCAGGACGTACGTGATTGCTGTGGACCTTACATCTGCTAGCCACGCTATCTAGTTAGCTACAGGAAGGATGAAGAGTCAATCGGCAATTTGAAATGCACTCCATACTTATCAGCAGGTTGTACATATATACTTCTCGATGGCTCCAACATACTACTAGTTGAATTTGAATGAAGTTGTGATTTTATAAACCAGCTGCTGATTTTAATAACCACTAAATAATCCATATTGTAAACAAGTAAATTGTTTTCTCTTTGAGCATATATTGCAAAGTTAATATTCTTCTTCTGACCCAGTGACAATTAATATTGACAGGAGGGGTACAAGGTTAGTAGTGGCGGAGCTTGACCAAAACGTTTGGGGGGGGGGGGGGGGGGGGGGGGGCGAAAAAAAAATCAAGCCACCGCAACAATAGATTTAGAGACAAAATCACTCATTTTTTTTTAGAGATATCCTAAAAGAGATTGAGACAAAATTATATTGAAAACATTGGTCACATTGGTTGTAATATACATGCATTAGTCTGCTCTCAGCTTTTCGTTGCTCGCCATAAAGCACCAGGGTCGCTAGCTCGCTGTTGCTGGTCGCCGGCTGTCAGATTGAGGGCGACGGCCTACAGGGCTAGGGTGGTTGTGTCGCCGCTCGTCACCGAGTCGTTGGCTCGCTGCTCGAGTTCTCCTAGTTGCGTCGCCTAGGACTCGTTCGTCCATCTCTAAATAACTACGTGGATCTGATGGGTTTGTAACCTGTAAGCTATAAACTTGAGGGCAGTGGCGGAATTAAGGTCGGGCAAACTCTAAGAAAAAAATATGCATTGATACTTTGCTTAACTTAATCACTTAATAACTGCTCATTTGCGTACATTAAGCAATACATACAATATTGGTAAAATAACTGGTTGGCTGCTAAACTCAATTGTAATAGTCATATATTATGACAAAGACTAATGGAGCAAACAAGACCATACGTTTTATCTACAAGAATATCGTTGGAGCTGGATCTGGACCTCAACTTGGACCCACCATGCTGAAGTAGTTTTTTTTGTTGAGAATTCTGAAGTAGTTTCACTCGTGTGAGTAAAAGGCCCATAGCCTCGGCCCATTCGGCTGTTAGTCGTCTTCTTCCCTTACGGGAAAGGAAGCAACACACGCATCTCTAATGGGCCACCACAACCTGCTAGATTTGACCCTGGCTAAGTACGTATAAGTTACTTTTCCCCATAATCAAGGTATGTCGGAAAGCCCCACCTCGTCCTACCGAAAGCTCAGTCACTGCTTGGGGGGGGGGGGGGGGGGGCAGGTACTCTAAATTTCTCCAATCCTTCCAAAACTATTAGCTGATAAATATATTTTTCATTTTGGGCTAGGGGGGCGGCGGCCCCCCCGACCTCAACATAGCTCGCCCATGGAGGTTAGCATTTCACGAACCACAACGAGAATTTCTTTTTGTTTAGATAACTTCGTGTAGGTCGTTTGACAGTCCAAATTGTCACGTAATCACTCTGTTACATAATATTCAACCTTAAGATGGAGTATATCTTAAGATTGAACACATACAAAGCGAGTTACGTACTAAAATGTGTCTAAATACGTCTATATATATGAATTAAAAAAATACTATACTCCTCTGATCCAGAATATGTGTCGCTGAAAACTAATGGTATAGTAGTACAATTTTTGTGTGCGTCTTCCGACACATATTTAGGATCGGAGGTAGTATTTCTAAATGGAGATACTCCGTATTTAGCAAACAATTAATGCGGCATAAATTTGTTTGCCACATGGAGATGCGAGGCGTACATGTACGTATCGTACGAGCAATGCATGCAGAGCCTCCTCCTAAGATTCGGTGCGCCGTGCTCGCATACAGAAAAGAAAAGCGGTTGCTGCTGCATGCTGAGATGTTAGTCCCCGGTGAAATTTCACAAATTTAATAACCTTTTGGCAAAGTTTAACGGAAAATAACCCTTTTTCGAAACTATTTTCAAATCTAACCCTTTTTTGTAGCGTCCAACGACGGGGCTACACTCCCATGTGTAGTGCCGCCGGCGCGGAGCTACACGTCTGCCAACGTGGTATTATGGGCCTGCATGCCTTATGTGTAGCGCCGTGGTAGATGGAGCTACACCTTGGGGTGTAGCGCCCTATAAGATGGACCTACACTTTAGGATTTTGATAGCTGAGAGTCAGAGAGGATGCTGGCCACAAAAACTCAAAAATTCGCCAAGTCAATGTGTAGCTCCGCGTGACGGGGCGCTATACTTCATATTGTAGCTCCACGTCGTGTGGCGCTATACCCCTGACAACTGATAAGTCGTTGGGCTGCGGAGTGGCTGGACGCCCAGGCCATTCATTTGTATTCGACTCAATTCTCTCTTCATCTCCCTCCTCCTACTCAACCCCTCACAAATCCCTTAATTTTGGTCCAATTTGGCTCCAGAACTTTGGCTCCCCTGCATGGAGAGAGGTAAAAGAGCAATATGAAGAATCAGAGAAGGAGAGGGATGCGTTGGAGGATGAGCTTCATAACAAAGATATTGGTGATATGGAGACAAATTGTAGGCATAAGGACATGTACCATGACATCCCTTATAACCGATGCTATGCATCGGTCTTGGATGACGACGGTCTGGAAGATGTGGGAGATTACCTCTCTCCACGCAGTCACGCGGAGCTACACATTGACTTGGCGATTTTTGGGTTTTTGTGGCCAGCATCCTCTCTGGCTCTAAACTATCAAAATCATAAAGTGTAGCTCCATCGTATAGGGCGCTACACCCTGAGGTGTAGCTCCATCTACCACGGCGCTACACATAAGGCATGCGGGCCCATAATGCCACGTTGGCAGACGTGTAGCTCCACGCCGGCTGGCGCTACACATGGGAGTGTAGCTCCCCGCCGTTGGACGCTACAAAAAAGGGTTAGATTTGAAAATAGTTGTGAAAAGGAGTTATTTTTCGTTAAACTTTGCCAAAAAAGATTAATTTTGTGAAATTGCACTAGTCCCGTATGAAGGTCACGCACGCGGCCATGCACGCATGATTAGTAGCTTGTAGCTAGGTACAGGTGGAGTACCAAACAAATACGGAGTACTACACACGCACGTACAGTAGGAAGTAGGAGTACCAGTCTAGCTAGGGGTATAGCTAGCACTAGTGGAAGCTAAGCTAAACAGGCGCGACAAGAAGGAAAGTAGGAGTAGCACAGTGTAGCTAGCTGCGAGTCACCGGCAGCTGGATCACGCCGGCTGGCTGGGTCTCGGCTAGCGAGCTAGATCTGCATCAAAGTTAGAGCATCTCTAGTGGCTCCTCTAAACGGGCGTGTATGTCAAATATACACGATGGAGGGTAGAAAAACGTCTCCAGCGGAACGTGTATACGGGCGTGCAAATTATCCACGTCCATCCACGACGCTACTCGTCCTGGAAGTAAACACGACCACGCCACGCTCGTGGAGACGCAAGAAACAGAGGCTGCTCTCTCCCACCCCCGTCCGGAGCCGAGCGGAAGAAGACGCCCCAAGCTCGCCGGCGGCCGCTCCCCTCACAGGTAAGCTCTCTCTCGCTCTCTTTTTTCCATTCCCGTCTGTAGAGAAGTGGTTAGAGGAGGCGCGGGACGTCGGGCGGCCGCCGCACCGCTGGCCAGATCTGGCGGCGGCGGCGCGCGCCATGGAGAGGGGAGGGCGGGGAGAGAGGGGCTGGGGCCGCGGCCTGGAGGTGTACACGTTGCTGGGGCCGCGCCATGGAGAGGGTAGGGGCTGGGGCCGCTGCTCCATGGGGATGGCGCGACGGAGGTCGGAGATGGGGGAGGGCTCGATGGGGAGGGTAGGAGAGAGGTGTTGGGGCCGCGGCCTGGAGAGGAGAGGGGCTGGGGCCGCCGCGCCATGGAGAGGAGAGGGGCTGGGGCGGCGGCTCGACAGGGAGGGCGGCGGCTGCGGTCTGCGGCTCGACGGGGAGTGAGGATGGAGACGAGGGACGTGGTGGCTAGTCGATTTGTGGTTGGCTGCCTCGATTTGGTGCTCTGAATATATGGACATCGCTCTGCATGCTAGCTCGAATTTGATGCTCTGAATATATGGATTGCTACTGAATTGGTACTGCACTGGTACTGCATTGTGGTATGAATATATGGATTGCTACCAAATTTGGTCAGGTTGTCTCTGTAGCAAAAAATTAGCTGTGTTTTATAGGATTTGCTACTGAATTGGTACTGCATTGTGGTCTGAATATATGGATTGCTACCAAATTTTTATGGATTTGCTAAGATATTTGTTGTTTCCTGTGTGATTGTTTGCAGATGGATGGTGATGAATGCTTCTTGGACACCATGGGTTTTAGTTACACACAAACACAACCAGGTAATACCCCATTGTGTACTGATGGCCATTGATGCTATAATTCACTGCAGGAGTTTCACCTTCGGCTAGCTTTGAAAAACAGGAGAACGTTGAAGAACATTTATATCATTGAGAGATCCTGGTAAACCAAAATAAGCATGCCAAATCCAAAGATCCTGTGAAGCAACTGCTTCCAAGATCATAGTGGGCTCGTCACATGGCCTTTAAACATGACATGCCATTTTTGGGGGCAATTTTTCCAACCCAGTGCATGCAATCTATCCTCTCTAACATATCAGGAAATCCTCTTTCCTCCCCTATTGCAAGTAACCTAGCAATGTCTTCTTCATTTGGAGATCTCAGGTACCTTTCCCCAAAAACTTCACAAATTTTGATCACAAATTTCTTGCAAGACTCTAAATTAGTAGTCTCGCGGACCGGATGTACTCATCCGCACCATCAGCTGCTATTCCATATGTTAGCATCCGCATTGCTGCGGTCATCTTTTGCAGAGGATGTAACCCAAGAGCTCCAGAAGCACTTCTTTTTTGCATAAAATAACCATCATAATCATGCTCCTTCTCATGCTCAAGTATACCATTAACTATGCGGTTTGAACAAATTACAGGACATCCTAAATCTATGCATAAAAAGTAAATGAGACAGGGAAATGAAAAATGGGCCAAAGCAGAGAAGTGTACTAATTACGAACATTCGTCGAAACAAATATTCGGGATAGCGAGGAACTTCTTTGAAGTAGTCGTCCCATAGAATACAAATCCGGCATCTCTTCCTCGATCGACTGTCCGACGTCCATGCTTGGAACCACCATGGCGTCGAGCGTTCATCCTCTCTTCCTCCTCGCGCTCGGCGAATGCTGCAAGTATGAGTTCATCGTCGCCAGATGAAGATGACGAAGAACTCATGTCCCAAGAGGATGTGTTCATTGTGTTGCGTGAGAGACGATAGAGAAATCAAGGAGTGAGAAGAGAAGTCACAGGTAGAGATGCTGGAAGAGAGGTGGTCGAGGTGGTTTATATAGACCAGAAATATGGCCGTTGAAAATATAGCCGTTGAAAATATAGCTGTTGGAATATAGCCGTTTGAAAATATAGCCGTTGGAATATACACGTCCTGATTTACACGTCCTGATACACGTTCCACTGAAAAACTGGGAGGTGTAAAATTTACCCAGATATATATGGACGTGTATATGGAGATATACACGTCCAAATATCCACGTTCCACTAGAGATGCTCTTACGGCTGGACGGTGTATGCTCATCAGCAAGACAGCAATCATGTACTCCTATAGTCCTATGACCTGATGTGGAAGAGAACCACATGCTAAATATAAGAAATTCAGAGGATGGCAGAACGAGTGTCAGATATACCTCACCTGTCACCCGGTCACCCCGGCCCAAAGTGAGGGCCTCTGTGGATTGTTGGATATTCAAAACAAAGGAATAAGAAAAACAAATGATTGATATGTCATGCACTTCAATTTCTACAGGATATTTAGAGATTTTGTAAAAAAAATGTTTTTGGATGGTGAATGAAGCGGACACAAAAAAAACAATTGCACGAATAAGCACAAAACGTAGACATAGATAGAGTGCGAGCACATTCTCGGAAGAAAAACAAAATGAGGTTTAAACTCATGTCGAGATTCCGATGCAATAATAGGATTTTGACGGGATTTCATAGGAATTTTTCTATGGATTGTAATGCTCCAAAATAATTATTAAACTCTTTTCAGTTCAAAGTAGCGAAAATAGACCTGCTTTATGTTTGCACGACAGGATTTGCACCAAATTTCGTACTGATGCCGATTTGCCATTAAAATGCACTATTCGCGTGTCACTGAAGTACACGTGGACCCTTTTGGATAGCTCTTTACCGAGGAGAGAGCAGACGCGGGGGGAAAGAAGGTGTGCACGTCGGCGTAGTGGCAGGCTATGATCATAAACGATGGGCTGGAGCAGAGCAGCTGATCGAGTGCAGCAATGGATATCATGGAGCAACGTCTATCGCCTAGCTCGCCTCTCACTCCTCCAGCCAGGAGCCCGGGAAGAGGATATGTAGAAAAAACAAGGTCAGGTCACATCGACCGATCGAGCTCCATAGTCAGGGGCGATGAAACGAGACAGTGAAAGCAAAGATCGATCTAGTTGTTTTAAATTCGCCATGCATGGATGCCAGTAGTCTACATCCATCGCTACTTGCTCCCGATCGAATCCGGCCTCTTCGAGAGTCAAACCGCAGACAGACATAGGTAGCATTCCGCGGAACAGTGCAGCTGCGTGAGCGTGCGTGCAGCCGGTAATCATCAGGTACTCTTGTCCTCTTGCTGTTGGGATCGCGCGACTCCGGCCGGCCGGCTTCTCGGCCGGCGGCACAGTGCCTGCCCAAGTGAGGGCGAGCACAGGGGGATGCCGGATCTCGTGTTTTGGTGCTGGCCAAGAGCACATGGACTTCTGAGCGAACGGAGTTGATATCATTCCAGCCACCGTTCCCACCTCCTTGTCTTGAGCGCGGTTCTTCCCCTCGTAGATCAAATCTTCATCTTATGCAGGGGCTGGTAATAATGTTCTAAGATTGGTCTGAGACACTCTGTAGCAAATTTTATTTCAAGCCATTTATTGCCAATATAATCACCACTAATAATATAAAAAGGGAGAGAGGGGTGATCCAAATCATCTCAGCCATAAAAAAGATTGATCCAACGCTCATTATTCGGCTGACTACGGACTGACCACGGACCTGCTCCGCGACTTACCTCTTCACTAATCAGGAATCGCTAATCAAAGTAAAAAATCCTCCCCGCTAATCACGTAATTACCTCACCGCATACTTCCAACCACCGCCTGCTCTCTCCAGTCCGCCGCCGACGACGACCTACATCAGCGCCGCCGCGCACTCTCCAGTCCGCCGCCGACAACCTACATCAGCGCCGCCGTGCACTCCATCCCGTAGGTCGTGTCCTTAATCCCCGCTGCCGCCCCCTCCATCCCCCTGTCGACGACCTCAATCCTCGGCGGCGCAACCTCCATCCACGCCGCTACAAACTCCATCGACGCTGCCACAACCTTCATCTCGCCACCGCAACCTCCATCCCGCAGGTCACGGCCGCGCCGGCACAAGACCCCCTCCTGCCATTCCGCGAGATCCTCCTGCCGCCATTCACGCAGTCAATCCTGCAAGCTGCCGCTGCCCTGCACGAGGAGACGCTCGGGCGGCGTGCTCGCTACCAATCATGCACGAGAAGGCAGCAACCGACCGTATCTGAATATTTTTTTGGGGCTGTCGGCAGGTGCAGGAATTCTCACGTCCTCCTATTGTTCCTCTCTCTTCCGTATCTCATTGTTTTTAGAAACCGTATCTGAATATCTGTTTAATTGCAAACTCCACTTTGATATACCTCTATCATTATTGTGTATAGCGTTTTGTGATGTTTATCTGGAATTAAAAATACAATATAATTATGTTCTCTTTGTGCTGATGTGATCCAGGAGCAGTCACAACTAAATCTCTTTCTTGCGGTGGTTTTGAGATCAAGAAAGAACGGCATGTGCCATACAGAAAATGATTGAGATTGTGAGATGTTGTCAAAGAGGACGCCCATAAGCCATGGAGTTTAAATTGGTTGCTCCAAACCATGGATGATCCTGAAGATTTTTATTTGAAACAAGGCCTTGCCAAAATTCACTATACAAATACGGTTCACAGTTCTTGGAAGATGTGTTACTCACTGATTTGTAGCCTTCTCAATCAGGAAATCCCTTCCGGAGGTTAGCGAGGAACACACAAGTAAGGCATTATGCTTCCTATATGTTCTTATTGTGTAACATGTTCCATAATTGAGTTGGCAGAACATCGATAAATTTTAATGTGATCTGGTTAATATAAGTTGAATTGGCGGAAGATATTTCCATCTTATTATGAGACATGATGCTTTGCCATCAGGCAAGGAGGGTTTGCCGTATGGCACGTCACGGTGTATATATTCCCAACCAACATTTGCATTAGTCAAGTCTGAATCTTCATTTTGACCGAACCATGCGACATGCCATTAGATTCAACAGGGGGCTGGATGGAAGTAGATATACTAAGCTACTCTATTTTATGGCACTACAGGGATACTTTAGGTCAATTAGTTATATGCTTTAAATAAAAAATATGCTGGTGGTATAGTTGACTGGTCGATCAAGTCTGGCCTTAATTATTTTAAAGGACCAGCTGAAGCTTATGTAAATGTTGTCATAGTGTTCGTATGGTTGTAAGATGTATTGGCATGTCTCTTTTTGTAGAGTCTGATTATGTGCAATATAGGTTCATTATGTTCATAGGAGAAGGTGGGGAAGACACTCAGTAAATCATGATATTTTGTACCAAACCATCAATTGTATATAATTTCTCATTTATATACTTTGTTTGGATGATATTTGATCACTATGAACGCAACAAACTATTACACTTAAGCTAGAGCCTTCTCTGATAAAGCCGGCTAATATACAGTGCACATATTTGATGGTGGAATTCTTTCTCAAGTATCCACATGATGTCGATAGAGCAGAATTACAAACTCTTATACTACTTGTGTTCATCGTCTGACCACTTAAAATGAATTCGAACAAGTAATATTTGTGTAAGTAATATTTGTTAATATCTATATTAAAAATTATTTATAAACGCATTGCACGTGCACTATTACTAGTCTTTGTTAGGATGACTCCAACGGGCCGACGCAAACGGACGCGCGTTTGGTCCGTGTTTGGTCCGTTTGCGTCGCCAAAAGGACATGCCCAGTCTGCCCCTGTCCTCCCTTGGTGCCAGTGCGCCCAACGACACGACGCATCGAGTCCGCCCTGCATTTTTTTCCAACTAACCAGGCCCTATAGGCCTTTTTCATTCATATATAGGGGAGGTGGGCCACAAACGGCCTGTTTACATAATATTTTTTCAAAACAAAAATATTTAAAAAGCCTAAATATTTTGCCCTTCGGGGGCTTCTACTTCTTCTTGTCGTCGTCATCCCCGTCGAGGATGATGTACTCCGGCTCCTTCCACAGGTGCGCCGGTCATCCTCCTCGCTGCGGGACGGCGGCCGGCGGCGTACCCGGCTGCTCCTGCGCCTCCTCTGCGACGGGCGGCGCTCGACCTCCTAGGCACCGCCGTTGAAGACCCAGTGCTGCCCTAGAAGGCCGGCTGGCAGCGGTGGCGCCAGTGGCAGGTCCACCTCCATTGACTCGTACCACGGCTGCTGGGGCTCCAGGACAGCCACCTGCTGCGCCTCCGCCGCCGCTGCCTGCTCCTGGGCGACGTCGGCGAGGACCATGGCCCAAAGCCTGGCCTCGTCCTCGGCCATCTGCCTTAGGGAGGCCTCCTTCACGGCCTCCCACTCCTCCTCCTCCTCGGTGAGCTCCATCTTCACGCGCTACGGGGACGGTGGTGGCGACCCAATCCTCATCTGGCACGGCACTGGCGGCGCGTCGCGGCACCGTGTGTCCGGTGGCGGAGAACACCGGCCAGTTGGCCACGTAGGCGGGGTCGTGTAGAAGGCCTGCTGCCGCAGGTCGTGCTCATCCTCGAACCACTGCCCCCAGTTGGAGGACGTGGCCGCGTAGGCGGGGTCGGCGCGGAGTTCACGGGGGAGGCGGCGGCGGCGGCGCCGCGTGATCTCCTCATCCCGTGCCCGCTTGCTCGCCGGCATCGGGGGCACTGGGATGCGCTGCGGGTTTAGATGCCAATGCTTAGGGAGCTTGACATCTGGCCACGGCAACGGGGTGGCGTGGTTCCAGTACCACTCGCAGTCCTCCTTGCACAGGTACACGCGCTCGCGCAACGCCGCGCCCAGCGGCACGAGCTGGAAGACTGCGGCGAGGAGCGGCGCCGGCGCACGGGGTGGGGAAGGGGATGGGGATGGCGTCGGGGTGGGCGTGCGCACGCGGCGGCTGCGGGAAGAACTACCCGAGGACCCCGCCTCGTGGTCGTTCTTGCCCTTTCCGAATCCAGGCCACCAGAGCGGCATTTCGGCGAGCTGGGCAGCAGGAGGGCTAGGGTTTGGGTTGGGGTTTGGTCGACGGAGAGGGAGCAGCGTGGGGGGTGAAGAGGGTGGGTGGGGGCTGCCCGTCCCTATCCCCTGGCATTAAAAAGGATTGGGCCAGGGGAGGCTGACTAGCGCGGGGTGGCTCTGATACCCGTAGAAGTGATAGCATTCAGTAGCTACCTGCAATGAAAAGTATACGGGGTTAGGTTGAGCCTCCAAGTGCAGAGTTTGTATTAAGTGGACGATGTGTTTTCCCCACGAGGGTGACTCGAGGGTTTAATATCGAACTCTCGGGGAATCAGTAGTGAAAGATTTATCTTCCTATCCTTCTTTTGGTTACCTACAAAATAAAGTTAAATATTTTGGTCATCAACCTCACCTGTGGTTGTCAAGCACAAGGTGTAAGAATGATATCAAGATAGTTATGCAATGCAAACAAGAAATAAATATGCAATGGTGGTGAATAAATGTGCAAGGATGATGATAACAATGATGAATGATATTTTTGTTTTTTTTATGATGAATGCAAGATGTAAAAGTGTTTTTGTATTTTCGGATTTAATAATGGCAGAAAATGGAAAAGTGGTAAAAGTTGTTGGAAAGGTGTTTCTTATGATTAAAAATGGACCGGGGTTCATGGTTTCACAAATGCACTCTCTCTTTAATAAAGTGGTTGACAATGGAAACATAGAGTTGACATATGAGATTGCAACACAAAGTTTGATGACAAGTTACTAATTATATGGGCATCACGTCCTAACATAGAGATCTTTTGGTTATTAATCTCACTTATACTCCACCAAGATGCGAACTAAATCATAACACCTTAGTAATTAAGATAACTCAGAGTATAGCTTTAAGTATCATGACATGAAGTTAAAATAAGAACATGCTAGATATAGTCACGGAGAAGTGGCAATCACCCACAACCCTTGTAGCATGGTATTTTTGTTTATCCCTAGTGAGGTAACAAAGTAAGGTAAACACCCAAGTGGATCGCGATATTACAGTTGTCAACTTACCGCACTCACCACCCCCCGTTACTCCAACTAATGACACATCACCCCACACACGCTCTCATAAACATGCTTGATCATAACAAGTGAATAAGAACGGGGTACATAATATGCATCTATATTCATAACTGAAACAAACATTGCAATCTCAAACATATATTAACTCATAAAAGATCCACCACATAGGAATTACAACGATGACCGTAATCATGTTCAGCAGCTCATACGGTACTAATTAGTGAAGCTCAAAAGAGGAGAGATACATAAGTTACTTCCACAAACCCATAGTCCAGAGGTGGACTACTCCCTCTTCATCATGGAGACGGTGGAGAAGTCGATGGAGAAGATGGAGACCACGCCGGCAGCGCCCCGCCGGAGTTTTCCCCCTCCAATCTGCAGCTCCAGATCTCTCTTTCGGTGTTTCTGTGTTTCGGTGGCGCTTGTTCCAGAGAACGTCGGGGGCTATTTTTATAGTCGGTTTTAGGTCAAGACGATGTCGGTGGAGAAAAGATCGACGCAACGGAGCGTCGAGGCCGATTGGTGGCCCCACGTGGCCAGTACAGAGGCCGTGTGGGCCCCCTCTTTTGGGCCTCGGGCTCCACTTGTTCGCTTCCTTCGCCCCAAGTTTTTCCTTCCAAAAATGATGCCCGTAAATTTGCAGGTGATTTGGACGACGTTTGGGTCCCTGAAACTTAAAAGGAAAAAATAGGGTTTTCTGCCTGCAGGGTTAATTCCATAAAAATAGGAAATAAATATAATATTCCCAAAAATCATTATATAACAGTGATATAACCCTTATATGATGCAAATATGATTGGAATATAAGTAATATAGTGCAAAGTTCATGTATGCATTTTACATGCATCAACATCCCCAAGCTTAACCAATACTCGTCCTCGAGTATGAAGGTGATAAAACTAACATGGACTTTGCAATATAACACTAACAATGGATATCAAAGATGATTACTATTGCTACATAGAGTCAAATGATTCATTCTTCAAAGGAGTAGCAATATGCAAGATAGTTTATGAAGTGATATCAAGTATTCAATGCAAGGATGTTCAATGATAGTTCACAAAGTGTAACATAGAAGATAGTAATATGGACCAATGTATGCATAATGATAAGTAAGAACATCCTACATTGGTCATAGAGTGTAGATGAAAATATGAATATAAGGTGGACACTTTGGAAAGATGTATATGTGAGTAGAGGTAAAGCATGCATAAGTTTCATCTAACTTCCAAACTCTTCTACTTAAGTTAATGATTGCAATGTGGAATCCTTGGTGTCAAGCTCTCATTACCCCTATCATAGCATCTTGAATGATTAAAGTTTAATGTGAAAGCAAATATGAGTAGTGTGCTTGAAAGTAAAGGTTAGGTGTCTCATGCCCCTTGAATACAAGTACCTACACCATGAGTTACTCAACTTGGGAAACAAAGCAAGTTCAAGTTATATCATTGTAAGTAATAATAGTATCATCAAGAGCGTCAACTGGGGTACCTCTTGTCCCAGGATATGGAACAAGCCCATATCAAAATGACAAGACAAACAAACAAGATGAACAACCTCAACACCCTTTTTATTTACCATTGGAATAGCTTTTTATTATAAGGTGTATCACAGACGGTTCACCATAGCATGTAAGTAAATTTCCACCATGAATGATGCATGGCTTAGATTAGCGGCCCAGGCGTCTCTCTAACCATTTATACAAACTCATTTAAACTACTTCATTTCCACCTCATTTCACCATGATAGGCATCCATAACAAAAGTACATGATATCAACTAAAGATGAAGGAGCATGTTGAAAGCTTTGCATGTGACAGCACATATGGGCTAACTCCCAACCTCGACATTTATCAAGCCACTAACATCATAATTTAATCACAATGGGTCATGTTTTATTTATGCAATAAAAGTAAAGTGTGCATCAAGTTCGTGAGAGCTATATAACCAACTTTTCCCATAACAATCAATAACATAAACATTTTCATTCAGAGGTATAGATAACACAAATATCATGATAAACATACTCGGAATAGCATAAAGCTAATAGGTAGATATGGTGGACTCACTGGAATAACTTTGGTTGAAGGTGTTGGAAACAAGTTTTTACTTGTTGGAATTTTTGGGCTAGCAAGAGGAGAAAGTTGACCATCTAATGCATGCATGAGTGTCCATAGAACTAACTAATCCATGTTAAACAAAGTAAAATAACATTCAGCATCAAAACATGAATAAGTGATAGCTCTTGATAAAGATTTGCAAATTATTACTCATAAACAAGCTCATGAATCATGCAACTATATGTATCATTAAAAATCAACTCAAACATCCCTTTTCCCAATATAAAAGCATCCAACATATTTCAACCCATATTTCCAGTAGCTTCTCATATAAATGATAGTGTGGTGGTCTCAAAATAACAATCAAACCAAAAAAACAAAAAGACGCTCCAAGTTTATGCGATAAAGTGTTTCGATCGAAAAACAGAAGTTAGACGTGTGCAAACCGAGAGTGTGTAGGTCCAGTGGGGTTGTCTTCACATCCCCAAGCTTATGGTCTTCACCATCCTTGGATAGCTCTTGGTGCATCTCCTCCAATCCCTGTGAAAAAACTTCAAAACACCGTTTCTCCCATTTCTTTTTGTGGGGTGCATTAGTAGTGATAAACAAATAGGTTTCTTGCTGCATATAATCCTTAACAAAAATTCATATGAATGTCCAGAAAGTATATAATGTTGTATGCCTACTCATAAACTCAATTGGATCAAAAAGATTCAAGTTAAAAGTTCAAACATGCATAAAACAAAATGGGACAGAATCTGTCCAGAAAAACAGCAGCAGCAAAACGTATTTTTCTACCCTACCAAACTTTGCCGAAAAATTCCGAAAAATTCATGCATACAGAGGATGAAAAGTTGCAACTACAGTTCAAATATGAGCTCATTCGGAGTTACAGAATAAGAATTAAAAATCATACCGTGCACAGATTCGTGCAGGAATAAAATCTCCGAACGCTATAAGCAACTTTTCAAACCAAAATGGTAAAACTTGGCACTTTATTAAAAATTCCAGAAACTAAACTAAAAACAAACTCTCTTGTTACAGCAAGAGGACACAAAGAAAATCACACATAAAAATAACCGGGTTGCCTCCCGCAAAGCGCTTTCTTTATAGCCATATAGCTAGGCTTCTTACTTGTTGTTTATTGAAGATGAAGCTCATGAGGGAGCTTGAACTTTGATGTTCCCTCTTCTTGGGAAGTGTTCCATGCACTTCTTGTGTGGAAACTGAAACTTCACGTTCCCTCTTTTGAATCAATGATGCACCTGTAGTACGAAGAAAAGGTCTTCCAAGAATAATAGGACTAGAGGTTTTATTCCCCATGTCCATGATTAGAAAATCCACAGGCACAAAAGTCATATGTAACTCTACCATAACATCACTTACTTTCCCTAAAGCATGTTTAATGGAATCATCAGCAAGTGCAAGTTCAATAGAGCATTTTTCAAGATTTTTCAATTCAAGTACTTCATATAGTTCTTTAGATAAAACAGAGACACTAGATCCTAGATCAAGTATGGCATGGTGTGTCTCTTTTCCAATAGTTACTAGTACCTTGGGAATCCATATATCCCCAAGCTTAGGTGGTATCATAGCCTCTTGGTTGTACCTAGCAATTTTCTCTTTCAAGACATGATTAGCAATATAAGAACCAAAACCAGCTTGGTTAGTGTTGATGGAAGGATCACTTGCAAATTTTTGTAAGATAGATTAATTCATGCAAGCTACAATTTTCTAAGTCAAGCAATGGATCCTTGACTTCACTAAGCATTTTAACTTCCTCAACTTTCTTTTCCCTACTGTATAGGTTTAATATTTCATAACGGTCATCAAACACATCTTCAGGTACTTGGGCTTTTTCTAAACTTTCTTTAATTCTCACTTCCAAAAGCAAGCCATCAAGTAAATAGTGGGTATCAGTTGCAGCAGTATTCATAAAAGATCTCACATTCATTATCCAAAAAGACTCTAGAAGTTTCAGACAATCCTCTATAAAAACATGCATGAGCATCCAATCCCTAAGACCATGTTCCATCCCAAAAGCTATGCCTCTTTCCCATGTTTTCACTAGAGGTTCATCCTCTTCTGTTTAAAGGTAATAAGAACTTGTCTAAGATTACAAATCTTTTCAGTGGAACAAAATCTTTCAATGAAAGCCGCTTTCAAGTTAAACCAAGTGCTAAAATTTCCAGGTGGCCATTTTAATATCCAATCTAAGGCTTTTCCACCTAGGGAGTAAGGAAAAAGCTTCATTTTGACACTAGCATGGCTCAAATTTAACATTTTGCACCTTTCATCAAACTTCTTAAGATGAAGTATATGATCTTCTTTTGGTTTCCCATAAAAACGATATTCATAAATAGCTTTCATGATATTTGGATCTACCACACATTTCTCAACAGGGATGTTCATATCTTGAGGAAAGTTCTTAACACTAAAAGGCCAAAAGGTTCTCTTTTCCATTATGCAAATTTTTATGTTTTTTTTTTATTTTTTATGCAAAACTGAAAATAAAATGAGCCTCACAAATGCAAACCGAATTACAAATGCAAGACAATGCAAGACAATGACAAAATAAATAATTTGCTTTGAAGGTAAAGATGGATAAGATGATGCTCACGTAGGTGCAACCTCCCCAAGCTTAGGTGTTAGCACAAGTTGGTGATGTTGACTTTGTTGTGATCTCCTTGGATAAACCTTCGCTGCTATGATTTCCCGGCAACGGCGCCAGAAAACAGTCTTGATACCCGTAGAAGTGATAGCCTTCAGTAGCTACCTGCAAAAAAGTATACGGGGTTAGGTTGAGCCTCCAAGTGTAGAGTATGTAGTAAGTGAAAGACGTGTTTTCCCCACGAGGGTGACTCGAGGGTTTAACATCGAACTCTCGGGGAATCAGTAGTGAAATATTTATCTTCCTATCCTTCTTTTGGTTACCTACAAAACAAAGCTAAATGTTTTGGTCCTCAACCTCACATGTGGTTGTCAAGCACAAGGTGTAACAATGATATCAAGATAGTTATGCAATGCAAACAAGAAATAAATTTGCAATGGTGATGAATAAATGTGCAAGGATGATGATAATAATGATGAATGATATTTTTTAGTTTTTTTTACGATGAATGCAAGATGTAAAAGCGTTTTTGTATTTTCGGATTTAATAATGGCAGAAAATGGAAAAGTGGTAGAAGTTGTTGGAAAGGTGTTTCTTATGATTAAAAATGGACCGGGGTTCATGATTTCACAAATGCACTCTCTTTTTAATAAAGTGGTAGACAATGGAACATAGGAGTTGACATATGAGATTGCAACACAAAGTTTGATGACAAGTTACTAATTATATGGGCATCACGTCCTAACATGGAGATCTTTTGGTTATTAATCTCACTTATACTCCACCAAGATGCGAACTAAATCATAACACCTTAGTAATTAAGATAACTCAGAGTATAGCTTTAAGTATCATGACATGAAGTTAAAATAAGAACATGCTAGATATAGTCACGGAGAAGTGGCAAATCACCCACAACCCTTGTAGCATGGTATTTTTGTTTATCCCTAGTGAGGCGACAAAGTAAGGTAAACACCCAAGTGGATCGCGATATTACAGTTGTCAACTTACCGCACTCACCACCCCCCCCCCCCCCCCCCGTTACTCCAACTAATGCACACATCACCCCACACACGCTCTCATAAACATGCTTAATCATAACAAGTGAATAAGAATGGGGTACATAATATGCATCTATATTCATAGCTGAAACAAACATTGCAATCTCAAACATATATTAACTCATAAAAAGATCCACCACATAGGAATTACAACGATGACCGTAATCATGTTCAGCAGCTCATACGGTACTAATTAGTGAAGCTCTAAGAGAGGAGAGATACATAAGTTACTTCCACAAACCCATAGTCCAGAGGTGGACTACTCCCTCTTCATCATGGAGACGGTGGAGAAGTCGATGGGGAAGATGGAGACCACGCCGGCAGCGCCCCGCCGGAGTTTTCCCACTCCAATCTGCAGCTCCAGATCTCTCTTTCGGTGTTTCTGTGTTTCGGCGGCGATTGTTCCAGAGAACGTCGGGGGGCTATTTTTATAGTCGATTTTAGGTCAAGACAATGTCGGTGGAGAAAAGATCGACGACAACGGAGCGTCGAGGACGATTTTGGTGGGCCCCACGTGGCTAGGTACAGAGGCTGCATGAGCCCCCCTCTTTTGGGCCTCGGGGCTCCGCTTGTTCGCTTCCTTCTCCCCCAAGTTTTGGTCCTTCCAAAAAATGATGCCCGTAAATTTGCAGGTGATTTGGACGACGTTTGGGTCCCTGAAACTTAAAAGGAAAAAATAGGGTTTTCTGCCTGCGTAGGGTTAATTCCATAAAAATAGGAAATAAATATAATATTCCCAAAAATCATTATATAACAGTGATATAACCCTTATATGATGCAAATATGATTGGAATATAAGTAATATAGTGCATTTTATGGGGATGGGCGGACACGACGCGTGGGCGCGCGGACGTGTTTTCTCTCTGCCGCGCGTCCGCCCCGACGCATCAGTTGCCCAAATTTGGGTAAGGGATGCGTCGAGGCGGACGCGCGGCGGACCAAAAAGCGATGCGTGGTCCGTTTGCGTCGCCCCGTTGGGCCGTGTTTTTGGCCCTCGCGGACAGGAACGGACCGACGCGGACTCGATGCGTCGGCCCGTTGGAGTCATCCTTACTCTTCGACCAAGCTAAGATTTTCAGTTGAACAATTGTTAACTCTTCGATATAATTCTTGCTGAACCCTGTCCAGATAAGCGTTTGTGGTTTTATGTCAAAACACACATATCTTAGTTTTGCTTCATTTTCATGCATTTCGCTTAAATGAGAAAGTGTGTGAGCTATCATGAGAAAATGTGCGAACTATCACGAGAAAGTGCAAGGTACTAAGAATTGCAAAGCTCCGGTGATTTCTTGATGTCTACTCGGGGTATCACCTAATTCAAGTGAAGGTGGGTCAAGAAAAACGACTTTCGTCACACCCCTAAGGCCTTCTTTTGCGTCACCGTCTCTTTGGACCCAAGAATGCCAACACCACCTAGTAAAGAGTTCGATCTAGGGATCTGGTCGATGATTATTAGTCCATACACGCAATTTGGTTTGCCTATGAATCTTATGTTCAGAAACTAATCCAATTAATAGCATAGAACATAAACTTAATCGTAAAACATGGAAATAGAATAATAACATATCCATTACTACCTCTATGCTTGATGTAGAATCATAGCAACAAATCCCCCAATTGAGACCACCCAGCCTCCTCAATTGAGACCACACACGGATTTTCCCGCGCTTTGGCTTCCCCCAATTGCGACGCCACACGATCTATCTGGCCTACTCTCCACATATCGGAAAACCGCTAATGTCGATTATAACTCTATCTTGAGGTTTTGAGGCCTTGGGTTCTGAAGTGGGAGGATGTATCGAGCACATATGTGGGATGTCAGCTAGTGGAGTGAGGGGTGGATTGGTCGGATGAACAATATGTGATGTGTTGCTGAATTGAGTGTGCGGAAACAATATCTTAGTGACTTAGTTCATGGGAAACCGAGATGGTTCGAGCATGGGTTTGAGCATCTATATATGATCCGGCCCATTCTCCCGACGAGCCAATCTCGCCGGGCACGCCAGCGTACGCCGGTCGAGCCAGTCTCTATCGGGTCACTGTACGTCTGGAAAGCCCCCGGAATGGACGTGCAGTTTGATGGGCGAAATCCATGTCACATCAAACAGCGACCTGGAAATATTTACGTACGTGCACACACTAATAAACAACGAAGACAACAGTCACTCACCCCGTCCTGTCCTGTGGCCTGTAACAACATGTGTGCGTGCGCGTGCGACGTCGGTGTCTCTGTTGTTGGAGCCACCGGCTCTGTATCCATACGTAACGTCTGGTGTGGCTACTTTGTGGGTGCATGACTCGCAAAGTTTCTATCGTGGGAGGAAATGATTCGCCATCTCTCGCCGCGACAAAAACTCAAAGGCGAGATATCCGACAATATGATGGGCCGATAGGGAAACAACTAGCTCTAAACTGTAGTTTTTCAAAATCTATTATATAATTAAAACACAAGACAATCGACGGTGGTGATTTGTCAAGAAATAACTTTGATTTACAAACGGTGGAGATTTAAAGCACAAGAGAGATCACCGTGATTCCACATGGAAACTAAAACGTGCGGATAGATGACCGGCCTCAACACGTTTAAGAATCGGGAAAGCCAAAGGCAAAGTCCAGGAAGTACACGGTACCTAATCTTAGGAAAATACACGGTTGGATTTTTCTTGAAGCAAAATACACGGATAGGAGTTTGTCATGACCACGTACATGAATCTGTCGAATTAAATATAAACACATGTACGTGAGCAGGCCCGAACGAACATGCACACCACCAAATACGCCCGTCCGCAAATAGTAGGCATGCCTATCGAAGGCACCCGACATCGAACCAGAACTGCGGGACGACGGTGACCGGCGAATACTGTAGATCGGCCGGAGATTTATACAGGTTGATCGGTCGCCGTCGCAGAAGGATCAGCATCTAGAAATCGAACCAGAGCTGCAGCACGACGGCGGCCAGCGAATACCATCGATCGGCCAGAGATTTTTATAAATTTATCGATCGCCGGAAGAATTAAGTTTTCTCTAATTGCTGCCGGATGGCTGCTCACAGATGTGGAGACATCAAGGGTTAAGCTGCGCCGCCGCCGTCGGTCATCGGCGATGTCGCCAATGCGCGAGGGTCAAGTGTCCGCCAAGAATTTCGATTTTCACTTTCAGAACCAGTCGCTTAGATGGATGCCTCTAATTAGCGGGCGGATCATCAGATTTCATCTACGGTACTACCAGCAGCTTAAACTTTACTCTTTCTTATTGATCATACGTACGTAATACTAGGAGTTCATCAGCAGATTTCATCTTCGGTATTACTAGCAGCGCAAACTTTATTCTTTCTTTCTTATGGCTATCTTTAATTGATCATTGGTATGTTATACTAGGAGTGATGAGGCTCCACGTGAGTATGGACCGAATTTTGCTTACGGGCATCCGATCAATCGCTACAAGACATGATCGATCACGTCCTTGCCAGATACAGTCGGACAGGAGCATATACAATCGCTTGATCCATCAGCTTCTAGGGAGCAGCCCCTCCAAGTTCCATTACGTGCATCTCGGTCAGCGTATTTAAAAGATGTGTTGATTTGGGGGACAAAACTTTGTGCAATCAGAAGTGATATGTGAGCATCAATTCGATTATCATGGCACTTTGTATTACATATGATGGCTTGCGTCTTTGGGTGACTATGTCAGACTACTCCGCACGATCATCTGGTCCACCAGGCCATCAACACAGAACTGGAAATTGCAACAGAGCGGAGTATATGTCTAATGGCTGGCGGCCACATGACGATGCTGAAAGCATCATTACCCAGTGTCGAGCGGTCGCCATTGCTGCACTGCAGGTAAGTTCATTGGATTTGTATGTCAAATTTTTTGTTGGTATTTACCCCTCCATATTGTCATCTTGCAGATTTTGTAGCTTCCGAAGATCAAATCAGATGCTTTGGTCTTGCGTTTTTCTGATGTTCGCATTCAGCTTAACAACCATCTACTTACAAAATTAGTGATAGACAGGAGTGCATTCTGAAGGTCAAGAAAGTGCTGTTATGCTATCACAGATAAGAGAGCTTTTTTTCCCTTCAAGTGCGTATTTAAACATTCTTTTTTTTTTGCATATGTTTATTGATATATCACATGACTGCTCGACTAACAAATTCAGGGTTGTTCCAGTTAAATAGATCTCTCCTCAAGCATATTGATTGGTTCAGGTGGAAGTGTTCCATTCAATGGAGATTATTGTCGAATTATGAAAATTCACTACTTCCGAATCATGACACTATCGGCCGGCCAATATTAAAGCAATACTTATGAGGTGTCTGACTTGAAAAACTACAGTATATCTTACATGATTAAGATGTTCAGGAAATAAACAAAGAAGCAAGGAAATGAGTAATTAAATACAAGAACCAGTATTTTGTTCTAAGCATTACTTAGATGATATTTGGACTCTAGACATACCAACAGAGTAATGTTTGTTCCATATCTTCTCTCATGGATATTATATATAGAAGTGAAAGTGTGGTGTCCTGTAACGTACCTGCACTTAAAATATGGCAAGGTACCTGTGTATAGTGCAAACCCCTGGATCGTTTCATTTGCACACACAGTTTAAGACGAATATCACAACATTGTATCATTATTACACGAATGATCCAGACTTGGTAAAGTAAAGTCCATTACAATTTGCATAGCATAAAGCTAGCTTGATAGAGTAAAGCAGCGGAAAATTTATTCTTCATGGAGTCCTCATCCTTTGCATGTGCCACAGGCGAAAACATGTTGGTTGCAGACTCGAAACCTTAACGAAAACTCACTCGTCGTCAGAACAATCTGCAACAAATAAAATTTTGCAACAGAGTGGGTCAGAACCATTAAAAATGGATCTGGCAAGTGACACTTTGTGGACACTTAATGGAATAACTCTATAGCCTATATGCATATTTGGCTAGTGGAGTTCAAGGCTATTTTGCATAAAAGCCAATTTTGCCTAACACTTTGTAAAACATTTTCTTCAAAAGTTGGAGACGATATGGTATAAGACCATAGTCTCATCTACCCTTGTTCACCATCAAGTTTTAATTTCGAAATTGGAATGGTGAAGCCTCCGTTGAATCCTTGATCAGCTGCTCAAATTGTCCGTAACCGGGGACACGGCTAAGTACTAAGTTTTAACTCTGCAGAGGTTGTGCACTTTCACCATTAGACCCAACAAACCCAAACTATCCTCAAGCACTCAATTTGTGCTAAGGAAAAGGAGAGAGTTGAGACGAGACTTTTCAGAAGCATTTTCCCATCCCATACCGACTTGACGCGCTCCCATTCTAACCATTCTACCACCACCTGTCAAGTCGGGACGAGTCCACGCAACTTAATCCATCTAGCCAGAGCCCATATGACTAATGGCTGCACGGTAAGCAACTTCACTTAGAGAAAACCTTGGCCCCTTAATACCCTGGGTGGCAACCACAAGTGACCATCCCTTAGAGGTCACCCCTAAGAGATGACACTCAACCTTTCCATCATCTTTTCATAACCAAGTCCACCCAGGTGATAAATTACTTAGTAGAATTAAACTTTAAAGAAAACACATTTGCATAGCATCAAATAATCTACTAAGTTATCACAGGGGTTCTAGACACAACTAATGTAAAGGTATAGTGGGTTTAGCATATAGCAATAATACTATCCAACACATGCATATAGAGAAATACACTAAATAATGCATATAAAAATACTTAGGAAATTTCATGGGGGTGTGCCACTTGCCTTGGCAAACAGAAGAACAGGTATAGCAGTTGCAACCACCTTCGTCTCTCTCCGGAATTTCTAACAAGTCAAACAAATCACAAATAAACATACAATCATAATGCAACACTTAGAAAAATATGATATGCATGGAATGCAAAATGATACACATAATTATGATGAGAAAGACATACAAAACAAATTAAGGAAAAGGACATAAAATAACTTAATCCCATTGGCTAAGGCAAGGTCAAGATTGAGCAAGAAATAACAACTTGAAAAGTTGCAAGGTTAGTTTTAAATCTTCACGCATTTGATCTTCAAAACATCTTCAAATCCTTTGCATTCTTCAATGGTCTTCAATTAGCACTCAAGGAGCTTAGTCATAAACACAAATGACTTGGTCTATGTCCAAAGTGAGACAAAATAGAAAGAAAGAAAATAGAAAGAAAATAAGTAGTTGGTCTTCTAAAATTCTTCTCCTTGCTTCATTGTAGTTTTACTTGATGCGATGACTTCATTGCACTTTGTAGACTTGATGGTTCTGAAGACTTGATGACGTTGGCAGCATCAAGGTTGGTCTTGATTGTAGAATATTCACCAAGAAGTTTAAGAGAAGAAGGAAGAAAAGAGAGAAAGGGAAGGAAGACTTGGAAAATGTTGCTGGTTGGTCTTCATGAACTTCCTCTTGATTTCTTCTTAGTCCTTTCTTCTTGGAGATTCTTCTGGAGTCTTGTTTTCATGCTAAGTCCTTCTTTGTTTACCACTAATTTCTAACTTAGTGGTTTTTGACTAGGAGAGTCAAAAGAGCCAACATGCATCCTCAAAAATTTCTAAGGAGGAAGTCATGTAAGAGGTACCAAAATTACTAAGGACTTAATATGCATGCCATGCTTATGAAAATGCTCTAAGTTAATGCAAGACAAACAAGATGGTCCAAAAAATGACTAAGGACCAAAGGTCAAAATACTTTGGGGTCGAATTTTAACTAAGGACTAGAGACTACCACATCAAGTCAAAATAATTTATACGTAATAGTTCATAGAATAAAGTGTTGCTATATTTTCTAAGGAACAAAAATACTTTAAAACAATAGTTGGTAAATTTTCTAAGGACAAACACTTGTCAATACAACTATGTTTTTAGGATGTTAAATTTTTCTAAGGAAAAGATTTAGCACTTTTAAGGTGTTGAAATTTTCTAAGAAAATTTCTAAGGAAAAGTGTTGTCAAATAATTAGCAAATATTTTCTAAGGAAAAGAATTACTTTGTTTGGAGAGGCAAAATATTTCTAAGTACTTTTTGTAACTGAAGTGATCAAAATATGACTAAGTCATTTTATTAGTCGAAAATATGAAGAAAAATAATTTTAATCCATTTTTATTATTAAAATAACACCTAAAAACATTTAATCATAATTAATTACCAAAACATAGAAAATTACTTTTACAAAAATACTGAGTAATTCTACGGCCATTACTTAGACAAACAAAAATATATCAAAATAGTTTGCTCAATTATCAATTTTTATAATTAAATTATAACCAAAATATCAATTAAACTATTTTGAAAATTTATCTAAATTAATTTCGTCGAAACCTCAAATTAAGCATATAGAAAGTTTCTACATATTATAAGCTTTCCAAAAATATAAATTTCATAAATTGTGGATAAAGGACTAAAAATTAATGATAGATTTAATCGCAGGGACTAATCTGTGATGCGCAGGGGCTAAAACGTAAAGAAAACTGAAAAGATCTTCGCGCTGGAGTCCTCCGTCGACGTGGCGTCTTCTGGTTGGTGCGGAGCCTCCGTTGACTGGTCTTGCGGGCGATGCGGACGCGGACGGACGCGGACGACTTGGCGACGTGGCGATCTCTGGTTGGCTGGTACCCCTTCGCGGTGAGATCTAATCTACGGCGTCCATCGCAGATCCAACGGCCTAGGTTCTACAGCCAAAAACGACCGTCGTCTCCACCAGAAACATGCCGGACTTCTACCCCTACGGTGGCGCCATGGCCGGAGTAGACGATCCAGCGCTACAGAGAGACAAGGAAGGGGAAAAGCATACCGACGGATGCAGGAGATGAAGACGAACTCGACGATGCAGAAGGAGGTGGCGCGGGCGCTTCTGGTGGTCGAGAATAGCTCGCCGGAGTTGGAGCAGCGGCGGAGAGCTCCTGTCGATCAAGCTCCGCCTGATTCTGTGCACGAAAAATCACGGGACCAGATCAGGGATGTGCGCAAGGGAGAATTACGAAGAAAGGAGGAGAATGGAGAGCTCGGGGTGGCTGGTACTCGCCGGACTCGAAGAAATTCGCCGGCGACCGTGGCGGCACGTCGAGCTTAAAATCGAGCAGCCTGGGGGCTCTCGATTTGCGGTTTTTGGGGCAAAAGATAACGGAGGGTGCGGGGTTTATATAGGGCTCGAGAGATTGGATAGAAACCGTTTAAACGCGACGAATTTGCTCCGGATTTGGCTAGGGTTTCGGAGAGGATTTCGTGCGGGAGAGGTTAGGGACGATGGCGTCATCGACGACGTCATCCTGGGGAGGCCCACCTGGCGGTGAGAGAGAGAAAGAGGGCCGAAGCTGGGCTGTCGTCTTCCGCGCGCGCGAGAGATAGAGGGAGGAGGAGAGATGGGCTCGGCCCAGTAGCTAGGGTTTCGCATTTTTTTCTTCTGATTCTTTTCTTTTCTGAATATCTTTCAATTATTCATAACTTTTAAATTATGAATCCTTTTGGATTCAAACCAATTTCTATAGTTTTGTAAAAGCCAACTCTTTAATTTGAAAAACCTCAAATAATATTTTCAAACATTTTGTAAACTAAATTTTTGAAATGTGTTTAAATGAATTTTGGACACATGAATGTCATTTGAAAACTATAGAGTTTTATAAATTCCTTTTGAACTTAAATTTTAAAACCAAAGCAAAATAGGAGTAATATGATTTATATCCCTCAATAAAATAATCTTATAAAAACTCAAACAGTTTTAATAAGGGTTTGATAAATCAAAATGAATTTAGAACTCATTTTAGAATCCAAATACTTATTTTGTTTCAAAAGCAAAACTATAAAACTTGAAAATAGAGAATAGGTGAGTAATAGAATAATTCGCAATACAATCAAACTATTCACACCAACACACTTTTCTATTAGAAATCATTTTGATTTCCAAACTAGGTTTTTAATAAATAAACAATATGACACTTGATGTCAAAAGTAAAATAGGTGTTAAAACAAATCAAAGGTGGCTTTAAATACCACAAGATAAACATTTGCAAATATTTGTATTGCAACAGATTCAAACAATTTCACAAGCACTCTATCAGAACAATACATTCATAAAAGTCAAAAGAAAAACTTGGAGCATTCTTTGTTCTACTAATATATTTTCTTAAATATGTTTTCAAGTGGAATTATTATTCCAACTTTTGAAATATCCAAATGCAACCAGTGCTATATGATGCTGAAAGTATGCATGAATTTTCTTTTCAAAGCAAAATACATAATAGTTTTCAAAAGTTTTAAATTTTTCTGATTTTTCAACTTTTTTGAAAAACTTGGGATGTTACATGTCCACCTTAATTCTCTCCTATGTATTTCATTGTTTTTATCACAATATATAGTTAGTATCTATTTCGTACTCATGCATCTAGCGTTTCCATTCTATTATTTAGGTAAAATGATGACACACCAGAAGTCCAATGTGTTTGGAACATATCGACATGTTGTGTGGATGTGCTGAGGTCGCCGGCGTCCTTGGGTCAACATCGTCGCCTCCACCAGGTAACTGAGGCAAGGTCGCCGCAGCCCCTGCGTCAACTTCACACACAGCACACTGTTGAGGTTCACCCGTTGACTCCTCTTTAGATTCTCTGTATATGTCTATTTTTTTTATCTACAAAGTTGTAATACACACGTGTAAATATTGAAATTGACAGGGAGTTGTATACGTACGTGTGTGTGTTTGGATCTGGAATTATAGATCGATCTGATAAACATTTGTTCCTTTCGTGCGCACGATGTACAAATCTTTAATTTTAGGCACGTATTTTGCTATCTTTGTTCTTCGCATTTGTCGTCGATGAAAATGTTTCTTTGGATTATGATTGAAATTTGTAGATTGGTCATAATTTTTGATGATTTATGGACAGAGCACAATGCTAGCCGCGCAATTGCGCGAGCTTTGTGCAATCAGAAGTATCTTGACCATCCATATTGATAAGCTACATAATTTATTATGGAAACTTGACTCATACTTTACAAGAATTTTGTTAGTGTGTACTTTGAGATTTCAGATGTTGCTTCCACATGAATTTTATTTCCGCTGGAGAGGCAGGTGCAAAATATAAATTAGAAAAATGGCACGTTAAAGATTGTGGTAGTCTACTTCTCGCTTTCTCCAGTGTGCTGATATATACGTGCAAACCAGTATTCTACAGATTTAAACTTATAATTGATAGATTAGCATAAGAAAATGATAAGAATAACTCGACCGATTTATGGAATATTATCGGTTTGGTGTATAACATCAGAAGAGGAAAATCGCTGATAAGTCCTTCTCGGGGTTATTTCTATATCGTTATCCTGAAATTGTTCTCAACATAGACATCTTTACAATGACCTTTAAAGAGTAGGATGAAGTTTCAAAAACTGGGAGGTCCTGAATTCAAGTGCAGCCTATATCTTTATACTGAGTAATTAATATGACCCAAACTTGGCTGCCAACAAATACACCAATTTATGAGCAGCCTATAAATTTATATATCTCGAGTCGTTAATATGACAAAAAAATTGATGCCAACAAATGCACCAAATAGTAAGCACACAAAGAACTGATGTTTCGTTTTCATTAGTCAGTTACCTTTTTTATTGTATTTACTAAGGATTGGTTGAGCACTTTGGGATTTAAGAATCATATCAAAATTGTTTCCGCATACGTATTGTACCTAGAATTCAAAATGTAATTACCTGAAGAATAAATATATGTTTCCTTATAAGTCATGAACCCAATAAAATGGGTTAGAATCGACTCCTAAAATAGTAATCTGTGATGGACAAAAATGAAAAGGGGTTGGCAGATGCGCATACATCCGGAGAAAAGATTCTATGATCTATACCATGCAATGCATTTGTCCTACAATCCATTTATATACAATATAACTAGCTGGGTGGCCCGCGCAATTGCGCGGCTAGAAATGCTTTTGTTTGAATTTTCGATACGTAATGTATTTGGTACCATATATCGAAACAATTTGATTAAAATAAGAAGTAACAAATAAATTAAAATAATTCATGGCACTGAGTGTAGAATCAGGTGGTGGTATTTGTCCACATGATAACCCGAGTAACTTAATTAATCTTGTAGTCTTCCAACTTCGAGTATGCAGTAGAGGGCCGTGACATTCAACTTTTATATGTTCCCAAAACTCTCACAAATCAATGGTGTATCGTCCCTCATTTAATAATCTTTTCCATGTCATGTACCACTAACAAAGGTTCATTGCCCGATTCCATACTGCTAATGCTTCTTCTTGATAAGGGGTGTGCATTATAATATCTTTAGAAAATCATGTAATTTAATTCACTTCCATGAAAGAAAATACACGGACAAAGATATATGAAATCTAGTTTAATAAATACACTAAATTTATTTTATAATAATAATTATGATATTTTGTATTAGCAATTTTTTTTTGCAAAGACATGTACCACCATTGTATATTTTGCTAACCGATCACTTGGAAGTCAGATGGGTTGATCAATTCAGAAATACGAAAAATTAAAATATTTATCACTTGGAAGTCAGAAATTTGATGATCAACCTAGCCGGGCATTGTTGCTCTTTTCTTTCCGTTATTCTAGAGTATCCAAAAAACAGAAGACTAAATGTTTTAATATGAAATAGATTAATCCCTTGTAGTCCACCAATACAAAATATCAACATATCTTAAAAGTCCAAGATCAACCACTTGGTAGTTAGATGCGATGATCAATCTAGAAATATGAAATATTAAGAGATTAATTGCTTGGAAGTCGATGATCAACCTAGTCGAGTATTGTTGGTAAGCTGCAGTTCAAAAAGAAAAGCCTATGTAAGCCGGTGCCAAGTCGCGAACATCGTGCAGCCATCCGTTGTTGTGTATTGTTTGGCACCCTCTGCTCAGATCACCGGGTATGGCAGATCTGAGGCAATCAATATTTAGTCCCAAGTCAGCTCGGTGTGCCTAATTGATCAGGAAAAGCCGAGGTAACATAGCAACCTACAGGTTTGGGCCATCAACTTGCAAAAAACTGGTGGCACACACTCTGTAGAAAAAATGTGCATATACCAGTGCAAGCTCCAGGATTGATGTCTCCTCTCTACTTAATGTGACATGCGGATAGATTGGAATATTATGTTTTACCTTATTCAGGCATCGCAAGACCAAAGCATCTGATTTGATGACATAAGGAGTGCAAAACCAATAACTGAAAGCTCCATACTGCAGCATAGATGAAAAACTAACTTTCATTTCAGAAGACATAGTAATGAAAACAACAGAACTGTAATCAATAAGGTTTGTAGGCCAAAATATTGGGGAATACATGACTATTAAGATGTGATAAGTGAGTAAGTACCAACAAAGTTTCGGCATAAGAATACAATGATCAAACACTGTAGTGCAACAATGGCCGCCACTCGACACTGGGTAATGCTTCCTTCATCATCCCCATACGTCGCCGCCGGCTCCCTAGACATCGACTCCGCTTGTTGCAATTTCTAGTACTGTGTTGATGGCCTGGTGGACCAGATGATTGTCGAGAGCAGTCTGTCGTAGTCACCAAAAGTTCAAGGCAACTGATATAATTCAAAGTGGCACTGGAAATCTGCTCGTCCACAAAATTTACACCTTCTCCAGTAACTTGGCACCCACAAAATAATATTGGAACTCAATTACCAATCTATAACATGGGAGAGAGCAGAAAATAGTCTAGAAAAGTTGGCGTGTGGTTGTTGTCTGGACTATAAGTAATTCAAGAAAATAGCAGGAACAAACATTATTAGCTATCATGTGGAGATCTTTAACAATTTGAGCTGGCAGTCTTAGAAGTGAACATGGGATTTGACCTCAATACATTATTCAGCAAGAGTTATATGGAAGGAGATGGCATTCTACATGCATAAGAAGTTTTGTGACACTGTTTTCAGAGCTTACTGGACTCCCTGTATCCCTTGTACAATCCATAAACTTTTGTAAATAGATGACAGATGCATGTGGCTCTTGTCCTTGGTTAACTACAAAACTTAAGATGTACGAAGATAAGTACAACTTTATAAATGGAATATGCAATATTTGGAGCATCATAAGTTATTTCCTGTCCATGTTTTGAAAATCAGTATGCTTACTACAACCTATAGACTGTCAAACACAGAAAACATTGGGCATCAAATATTTTTTACTAAATCTAGACAAATAAAAAGAAAACCCATCAAAGGGTTGGTGTTTGGCGAACTGGTACCTGCAAATGTTGCCCTGCAGATTTGTAAATATCAATGAATCTCAGTTTTTAGCTTTTGTGTTTTTGTGCAATGGAGTCATCACCATCGAATCCTTGACAACGTAACCTGTTCTCTTAAAGTAAGGTGTGGCCAATGCCACCAAGCAATTAGTTATACGCCTAAATGCGAGTAAGAAAAGGAAATCATATAAACTGAAGTCACCATATCTAATATAGAAATTCGTGAGGAGCACAAAAGCTATATATGTTTTGATACCAACAATGTTTTTAATGTGTGAGGAGTAACCTGTGGAGCAATGTGAAAGAAAATAAACGCATACAGTTACACAGAAGGAACCAAAATTATATGAAACTAATGTGTGAGGAGTAACCTGCAGAGCAGTGTGAAAGAAAATTAACGCAGACAGATCGTGATTGCAAGAAGAGATCTGAGATTAATAATGGCAGAGAGACGTACCAGGAAAAGCAACACTGTTTTACATCAGATCATGATCCTAGATACAGGTCACCTACAAAGATATCTAGAAGGACAACGTACATATCAATTCCAAAGAATTTGTGGTCTCACTTTTTCCAGATCGAGGCAGCACATTTATACAACGGGAAGGAGTGATCTCTTCCGACCATTGTTGCTCTTTTCTTTCCGTTATTCTAGAGTATCCAAAAAACAGAAGACTAAATGTTTTAATATGAAATAGATTAATCCCTTGTAGTCCACCAATACAAAATATCAACATATCTTAAAAGTCCAAGATCAACCACTTGGTAGTTAGATGCGATGATCAATCTAGAAATATGAAATATTAAGAGATTAATTGCTTGGAAGTCGATGATCAACCTAGTCGAGTATTGTTGGTAAGCTGCAGTTCAAAAAGAAAAGCCTATGTAAGCCGGTGCCAAGTCGCGAACATCGTGCAGCCATCCGTTGTTGTGTATTGTTTGGCACCCTCTGCTCAGATCACCGGGTATGGCAGATCTGAGGCAATCAATATTTAGTCCCAAGTCAGCTCGGTGTGCCTAATTGATCAGGAAAAGCCGAGGTAACATAGCAACCTACAGGTTTGGGCCATCAACTTGCAAAAAACTGGTGGCACACACTCTGTAGAAAAAATGTGCATATACCAGTGCAAGCTCCAGGATTGATGTCTCCTCTCTACTTAATGTGACATGCGGATAGATTGGAATATTATGTTTTACCTTATTCAGGCATCGCAAGACCAAAGCATCTGATTTGATGACATAAGGAGTGCAAAACCAATAACTGAAAGCTCCATACTGCAGCATAGATGAAAAACTAACTTTCATTTCAGAAGACATAGTAATGAAAACAACAGAACTGTAATCAATAAGGTTTGTAGGCCAAAATATTGGGGAATACATGACTATTAAGATGTGATAAGTGAGTAAGTACCAACAAAGTTTCGGCATAAGAATACAATGATCAAACACTGTAGTGCAACAATGGCCGCCACTCGACACTGGGTAATGCTTCCTTCATCATCCCCATACGTCGCCGCCGGCTCCCTAGACATCGACTCCGCTTGTTGCAATTTCTAGTACTGTGTTGATGGCCTGGTGGACCAGATGATTGTCGAGAGCAGTCTGTCGTAGTCACCAAAAGTTCAAGGCAACTGATATAATTCAAAGTGGCACTGGAAATCTGCTCGTCCACAAAATTTACACCTTCTCCAGTAACTTGGCACCCACAAAATAATATTGGAACTCAATTACCAATCTATAACATGGGAGAGAGCAGAAAATAGTCTAGAAAAGTTGGCGTGTGGTTGTTGTCTGGACTATAAGTAATTCAAGAAAATAGCAGGAACAAACATTATTAGCTATCATGTGGAGATCTTTAACAATTTGAGCTGGCAGTCTTAGAAGTGAACATGGGATTTGACCTCAATACATTATTCAGCAAGAGTTATATGGAAGGAGATGGCATTCTACATGCATAAGAAGTTTTGTGACACTGTTTTCAGAGCTTACTGGACTCCCTGTATCCCTTGTACAATCCATAAACTTTTGTAAATAGATGACAGATGCATGTGGCTCTTGTCCTTGGTTAACTACAAAACTTAAGATGTACGAAGATAAGTACAACTTTATAAATGGAATATGCAATATTTGGAGCATCATAAGTTATTTCCTGTCCATGTTTTGAAAATCAGTATGCTTACTACAACCTATAGACTGTCAAACACAGAAAACATTGGGCATCAAATATTTTTTACTAAATCTAGACAAATAAAAAGAAAACCCATCAAAGGGTTGGTGTTTGGCGAACTGGTACCTGCAAATGTTGCCCTGCAGATTTGTAAATATCAATGAATCTCAGTTTTTAGCTTTTGTGTTTTTGTGCAATGGAGTCATCACCATCGAATCCTTGACAACGTAACCTGTTCTCTTAAAGTAAGGTGTGGCCAATGCCACCAAGCAATTAGTTATACGCCTAAATGCGAGTAAGAAAAGGAAATCATATAAACTGAAGTCACCATATCTAATATAGAAATTCGTGAGGAGCACAAAAGCTATATATGTTTTGATACCAACAATGTTTTTAATGTGTGAGGAGTAACCTGTGGAGCAATGTGAAAGAAAATAAACGCATACAGTTACACAGAAGGAACCAAAATTATATGAAACTAATGTGTGAGGAGTAACCTGCAGAGCAGTGTGAAAGAAAATTAACGCAGACAGATCGTGATTGCAAGAAGAGATCTGAGATTAATAATGGCAGAGAGACGTACCAGGAAAAGCAACACTGTTTTACATCAGATCATGATCCTAGATACAGGTCACCTACAAAGATATCTAGAAGGACAACGTACATATCAATTCCAAAGAATTTGTGGTCTCACTTTTTCCAGATCGAGGCAGCACATTTATACAACGGGAAGGAGTGATCTCTTCCGACCAAGAGTACGCGGATAGATGAACAAACCTGATGTGGAGATTTGGAGTGAGCAAATTTCGTCCGTTGCGGCCCCTAGCTGAGCCGTGAAATCTAGTCGATGCGGTAGTAAGACGCCATGCAGGCAGCGGCAGCCTCTCCACCTTGCAATTCCTGAACCGAGTCTCTTCCTGAGCCAACCGGAAGAAGGGTAAACGCTCATTGATCGCAGATTCAACTCTCGTAGTCGCCAAATCGAAGAGGAAGGCGGATCAGCGCATCCTCGACGGAGAGAAATCGATCTGACTCTGTTTCCAGGTCGATATGTCGTCTTGTCCTTTTTTTATTGAGACGTCCTGGCGTGTCGGCGGCATGAGTCCTGATCTATTTGGACAACTTCCGTTTCCTTCTTTTCGTGCGATCTGGACCACGTTTCCTTCTTTTTTCCGTTATATTATCTTGGCAATCTTGATCGTTGATTGGTGTTACTTAATCCAAATTTAATCTGAGCCGTCTATTGTTTGTTGTTTTAATAATATAATAGATGTACATTTTGTGTACAACTAATTTACATATTTTTAAATGTTAAGTTTTATATACTACTAAAGCAGCAACGTTTTTCCATGAACAATAGTTTATGTATAGCAGATAAAATACAAAATATGACAATATTTACAACTCTAGCCGCGCAAATGCGCGGGCCACCCAGCTAGTTCATATGATTAATGATGCCAAAATTTCTATGTGCTATAACTTGTCTTTCTGAAAAGGTTTATGGATAATCATCTGTAGTAGTACATCATTTTGATGTAGAGATTGGGTCTCTGCTCCCATTTTTCTAAAAAAAAATATAGTACAAAATAAAGTAACAAAATTACAAATAAGTTAATGAACCACGTGGTGAAGACTAGAGACTCTTTCACGAGCTAAAAGCGTGCCGCCGTCCTCGCCCTCTACATCACCGGAGCCGGACTAAGTTTGTCGTGTATTAGAGCATCTCCACCGACGCGCTCAATAAAGCGTCTGCCAAAGTTACCGGACAAACGCTATTGGACGCGCCGGCACGCGTTGCCGTCTATTCGAAGCGTCGCGCCCCACCGGTCGCTCCTAAGAAGTTTTTGAGGAGAAAAAAGTCGTCAATTTTATTTAAACTTAACATTTTTTCATTCAAATTTGATTTTTATACAAAATTCGATAAAATTCAAAATAAAATGTAATCTAACGTCTGCCAGTACAGTAGCCGTAGAACTGGTACCAGTCGTGCGTGGCCACCGCGTCTTCGACGTTCCACACGCTAGCCTCCTGCTGCGGCGGCGCTTCGGCCAGCTCCTCCTCCTCCTTACAGGATCAGTGCTCGGCAAACTCCCGCGACGCTGGGTGGATCGTGTCGAACGAGAGCTTGGTAGTGTTGGCGAGGTCTCTCTGGTACAAGGACTCAGCCTGCTCGTCCGTCAGCGGCGGCAGCGTAGCAGCGCGCTTCTTGCCGCAGGACGAGGACGTCCCTGGCTCGAGCCTGACCTTGGAGCGGAGCGCGTTCGTCGTCGGCGGCGGTCCAAAGTTACAGATGGTAACGCCACTGTTCCTAGGCGGCGGCGCCGACCATCCGGACTCCAGCTTGACCTTGATCCTCCTGCCGCTGTTTGTGGTCGGCGGCTGGATCTTCACGCAGCGTGGGGTCATCGACCGCGGGTTGGAGGAGGACGAGGAGCTCGATGACATCTTCCAGAGCTCGCGGGAGTGGTCGATGGGGGCGGCGTAGCCGTGCTCCCGCATCACGTTGTAGAGGTTCTTGCCCTCCCATCAGTGCCGCCTCCACAAGGCGTTGTGTTGGGCGGCCTCTCTGTCCCCTCGTGGTCGTCTAGCGACGCATCGCGCTGCGCCTCCAGCAGAGCCCGCCAGTTGGGGCTGTTGACGGCGTACTCCGGGTCCGCCTGCTGCTCCGGCGTCATGTCCTGGCACGCAGGCGGACTAGGTCGCGGTAGCGCTCTCCCATCAGCAGTGGCGGCAGCCGAGCGCGCTAATCTGACAACCTTCGCTGCTGGGGAGACGCATCCGACCGGAACAGGGATGTAGTCGCGGTGGAAGAATGCCACCTCGTCCTTCCGAAGGTACATCTTCACGCCGCCGCTGCCTGACGCTTGGCCGTTCTGCTCCATGGTCACTCGGGGAGAGGAGAAGACGAGGGAGAGAAAAGAGGGACGAGCGGTGTGGATGAGGTAGAGCATAGTGCAGCGGTGGAGGTGAGAGGTGGGGTCTTTATAGGGCGCAGGAGAGGAAGAGCGTACGATCGCGGCGCGGGAACGTGCCCCATTTACGTCGGTGCCGGTTCCCGAGTCGACGTAACTCCGGCGACGCGCGTCGGGGAAGACGAGGCGCAACGCATCACTATGCGTCAGAAAACCGCTCAAGTCGCATTAAGCATTAAATTACGTTGACCAGACCGTTGTACGTATGACGTGTCAGGCCCGCCCATCAGGTTTCGACTCAGCGTGCGTTGTTGTGGTTGTCGGTGCACCTGGTTGCGTCCCTATAACCGGCGCGAAGCTGGGTTGCTGGACACAGTATTGGGACGCGCCGATATTTTTTTGTTGTTGTTGGGCACGCCGCTGGGTAACTTACGGTCGGCGTGACCAAAACGTCTATTGGGATCGGAGTTGGGCGCACCGGTGGAGATGCTCTGAGAGCTTGTTGTAGTAGAAAAATGAAAAGCCGTTGTGCTAAGGTCACAAAAGACCCGCGAACAACCATCGTCAAGGACGAGACTCATACATCAGAAAAGTTAGACCTGAACCTCACCGACGAACATGAAAAAGACTGGATTCCCAGAGATCTGACAGACACACTACTCCACGCTCCCTACGCCATAGTTAGACGCAGCATCAGAGCATGGATAGAGCGGGAGATTCTGACTTATGGACGTAGTCACCACCTTATCATTTTGAATAAAATACCGAAAAACTGGCTAAACAAAGAATTGGAACTTCTGGCCAGTGAGGACCCACGGCTCGTCGTCTCCGATGCCCCGAAGCCAGTAAAGATAGAGCGGACCGACGGCGTCGTCGACGACGGGGGCGAAACTCTATATGAAGTTTTGCTCTTACTAAATTGCCCCCACATCTTCTTTTTTAGGAGGGAGGAGCCGGAGCAGAGGGGCCATGCCTCTCCATTGACAGGTACAACAAAAATGGACCCAAAAGGACACTTGCATCGTCCGATCGTACGACAGCCTCATCGATCCGTGGACTAAGGTCTCCCGATCGTCGGGCGGAGAATGAGATGAATGACAGTCTCATGATCCACCGCACTCGAGACCCCTCCACACGAGACACGCTGCAGTTTGCATGCACCACCCATACAACTTACTAGGGGGCCTGTGCCCCACTCAAAATTTTGAATTTCTATAGTATGTATCCATATTTTACAGATATTTCTTCTGATTTTGCAAATGTACACAAAGAATGCACCCAGTTATTTGATTTGCTTCCACTCCTAACTTTTTGTGGGTCATCCCCGCTATGATACTACTGGTGTTTTTCACTAAGACCTAATATTCTTTCATTGAGAGACAGTGTTCGCGTGGATAGCGAGATGTTTTCAATCTCAAATTTTGGACCGTCGTCTTGGTTTTTCGAATGTACTCGTAGGGATAAGATGTGTACACGCGTGTAGCAAGAGTCTGCGTGTTTCTAAAAATATCTACGGGGTGCCCAAGTGTATCCGTCCGCTTCCATTAGATTCATGAATGTCAAGACTGTTCGGCACGATTGTAGGAGAAAATAATCTAAGCAATTAAATTGGTGCTAATTGAGTACACCCACGATTCAAATTAGACGACTTCTATATGTTAACATGTAGATGTATCTAGACACGTTACATGTATGTACACGTGTGCACAAATGTAAATCTTCTAGTTTAGAAGGGAGGGTACAATTTTCCAATTTGCCGGGCACTGACTTCAAAGGTTTCAGCCGTGGGCATGCATGGATGACGAGGGTAGTGACGGGAGAGTGACGAGTGAGAATGGAGAGTTGGGGCGTGCGTGCGTGCACAGAATAAATGTGTTCGATGGACGATGGGTACGTACGTGACGTTGGACGATTGGTGTTGGCAATGTTTCTACTACCTCTGCAAAACGTTTAAAATTGCATAAAACCACTGAAACTGTTCCTGATAAAAGTGCTGTAATTTTTCGAAATATGGGAGACAATGGTTCCACTACCATTGATCATAATGATTTTGATTTTGATGATTGTAATATTTCTGAAGTAATTATGTTCTTGCAAAATATAGCTAGAAGTCCTAATGCTAGTGCTATAAATATGGCTTTTACAAAACATATTACAAATGCTCTCATGCAAGCTAGGGAAGAAAAATTAAAACATGAAGCTTCTATCCCTAGGAAGTTAGAAGATGGTTGGGAGCCCATCATTAAGATGAAGGTGAATGATTTTGATTGTAATGCTTTATGTGATCTTGGTGCTAGCATTTCTGTTATGCCTAAGAAACTCTATGATATGCTTGATTTGCCACCTTTGGAACACTGTTATTTGGATGTTTTTCTTGCTGATAATGCTATGAAGAAACCTTTGGGGAGAGTTGATGATGTTCTCATTATGGTTAACAATAACCTTGTCCCCGTTGATTTTATTGTTTTGGACATTGAATGCAATGCTTCTTGTCCTATTGTTTTGGGAAGACCTTTTCTTAACTGTTGGTGCCATTATTGATATGAAAGAAGGAAATATAAGGTACCAATTCCCACTCAAGAAAGGTATGGAACACTTTCCTAGAAAAGAATGAAGCTACCTTTTGATTCTATTATTAGAACACATTATAATGTTGATGCTTCTTCACTTGGAAACACTTGATTTTCACTTTCTGCGCCTAGCTGAAAGGCGTTAAAGAAAACGCTTATGGGAGACAACCCATGTTTTTATTTCTGTAATTTTTTTTATTTGAGTCTTGGAGCTTGCTTACTTCTGTAACAACTCCTTTGTATCTTTATTTTATTGCATTGTTGTGCCAAGTAAAGTCTCTAATAGAAAGTTGATGCTAGATTTGGATTTCTGCGCAGAGACAGATTTTTGCTGTCCACCGTTTTGAGCTTTGCGCACTCCAGAAAAATCAAAAATTCTGAAAAATTCAGGCGTGATCCTCATATATGTACGCAACTTTCATTAGTTTTAAGTTTTCGATCTGAGCAACTTAAGTGCCTCGAAAAAATTCTTCTTCACGGACTGTTCTGTTTTTGACAGATTCTGCCTTTTATTTTGCATTCTCTCTTTTACTGTGTTTGAGTGGATTTCTTTGCTCCACAAAATATCAGTGGCTGTAGCTAATGTCCAGAAGTATTGGAGATGATTGTGTCCTTACAGAACATGTGAATTTTTGATTATGCACTAACCCTTTAATGAGAATTACTTTGAGTTTGGTGTGAAGAAGTTTTCAAGGATCAAGAGAGGAGGATGATATGATATGATCAAGAAGAGTGAAAAGCCTAAGCTTGGGGATGCCCCCGTGGGTCACCCAAGCATATTTCAAGAAGACTTCCTCTTCTTCATCAACAACTTATCAGGTCATCTCTAGTGAAACTATATTTTAATTCTTTCACATCTTATGTGCTTTACTTGGAGCGTCTGTGTGCTTTTATTTTTGCTTTGTTGTTTTTATTTTTGAATAAATTGGATCCTAGCATTCTTGTGTGGGAGAGAGACACGCTCCGCTTTTTCATGTGAATACTCGTATTCTTCACTTATATTTGTTGAGTATTCTTGACTAGCTACTGCAATGCTTTTAGCTCCTGTTTTTCATGCATCTCTTGTTCAGAGCTGTTAGTTCTTGTAGAGAAGTACTCTCTTGTTTCATTGTTGTATTATTTGGAGAGTTTTATGTTGAAATAAGTTGATTGGTGTTTGGTTGGAAACAGAAAATGCTACATGTGGTAGATGGTATATTGAAAAGACATATCATTCTTGTAGATCATTGTCTTGGATAATTTGATGCTTTGCAATTGTTTTGAGCTCTCAAGTAGATCATGTTTAAGCTCTTGCATCATGTAGTTAAAACCTATTAGTGGAGAACTACCGTAGAGCTTGTTGAGACTTGGTTTGCATGTTTGATATCTCTAAGGTCTAGATATTTTCTGGTAAAAGTGTTTGAGTAACAAGGAAGACAGTGTAGAGTCTTATAATGCTTGCAATATGTTTTTATGTAAGTCTTGCTGTACCAGTTGATATCCTGTGTTTGCTTCAAACAACCTTGCTAGCCTAAACTCTGTACTGAGAGGGAATGCTTCTCGTGCATCCAAACCTTGAGCCAAAACCCATGCCATTTGTGTCCACCATAACTACCTATTATGTGGTATTTCCTGCCATTCCAAGTAAATACTTCATGTGCTACCTTTAAACTATTCAAAACTTTATTACTCCTTATTTGTGTCAATGTTTTATAGCTCATGAGGAAGTATGTGGCGTTTTCTCTATCACCTTGTCATTTACTCATGACAGACTTTCACCAATGGACTAGTGGCATATACATCCGCTTATCCAATAATTTGCAAAAAGAGCTGGCAAATGGGGTGCCCAGTCCCAATTAATTACAACTATAACTGCTTAATTCTCTTCACATGTTTTGCCAATGATTTATCAGAAGCAAATTTCAAAGTGTTAAACATTATCAAATAGGCACTCCTCCATGGTATGTGATTGTTGGAAGGCACCCGAGGATTCGGTTAGCCATGGCTTGTGTAAGCAAAGGTTGGGAGGAGTGTCATACCAATTTATAAATATGCATGTGTAAACAAAAGAGAAGAGGGATGATCTACCCTTGGGTAGAAATAACGTCCTTCATGGGAGCCGCTCTTGAAAGTCTGGGTGACAAGGGGATAGAGTGCCCACTGCCATTCGTTGACAACAACAAACACCTCTCAAAAACTTACTTTATGCTCTCTATATGATTTCAAAAACTAAAAAGCTCTAGCACATGATTTAATCCCTGCTTCCCTCTGCGAAGGGCCTTTCTTTTACTTTATGTTGAGTCAGTTTACCTACTTCTTTCTATCTCAGAAGCAAACACTTGTGTCAACTTTGTGTGCATCAATTCTTATATGCTTACTTATTGCACTTGTTATATTACTTTGTGTTGACAATTATCCATGAGATATACATGTTGAAAGTTGAAAGCAATTGCTGAAACTTAAATCTTCCTATGTGTTGCTTCAATGCCTTTTACTTAGAATCTATTGCTTTATGAGTTAACTCTTATGCAAAACTTTTTGATGCTTGTCTTGAAAGTACTATTCATGAAAAGTTTTTGCTTATATGATTCAGTTGTTTACTCTTTATCTATTTGTTAGCAAACTATAGACCATTGCCTTGAGTCACTTCATTCATGACATGAGCCTTGCAATATTATTTGATCAAGATTGTGTGAAAGCATGTCTCCTCAGAAATTATTTTGTTGTTATCGTTTTACCTACTCGAGGACGAGTAGAACTAAGCTTGGGGATGCTTGATACGTCTCCAACGTATCTATAATTTCTGATGTTCCATGCTTATATTATGCCAATTGCTACATGTTTTATACATTATTTTTTATGCATTTTCTGGGACTAACCTATTAACAAGATGCCACAGTGCCAGTTCCTGTTTTCTGCTGTTTTTGGTTTCAGAAAAGTTGTTCTGGAAATATTCTCGGAATTGGACGAAACAAAAGCCAAGTCCCTATTTTTCTGTCACGTACACGGAGTCCGAAGGAGACACGAAGGGGGCCGAGGGCGCCACACCACGTGGCGCGCGTCCCACCTCTGCCGCGCCGACGTGGTGTGGGCCCTCGGGCCTCCACCGACGTCGCCCCTTCGCCTATAAATTGATGTTTTGGGAAAACCCTAAGTACCCGAGTCATTCCACGAAAAGTTCCAGAGCCGCCGCCGCCGTCAACCCTAACTCGGGAGGGTTCTGAAGCTCTTCCCGGCACCCTGCCGGAGAGGGGAATCATCACCGGAGGGCTCTACATCGCCATGCCTGCCTCCGGAGTGATGTGTGAGTAGTTCATCCTTGGACTATGGGTCCATAGCAGTAGCTAGATGGTTGTCTTCTCCTCTTGTGCCATCATGTTTAGATCTTGTGAGCTGCCTATCATGATCAAGATCATCTTATTGTAATGCTACATGTTGTGTTTGCTGGGATCCGATGAATATTGATACTATGTCAAGTTGAATATTGAATTATCATGTCTATGTTATTTATGATCTTGCATGCTCTCCGTTGCTTGTTGATACTCTGGCCAAGTGATGCTTGTGACTCCAAGAGGGAGTATTTATGCTAGATAGTGGGTTCATCTCCATTTAATCTGGGACAGTGACAAAAGTTCTAAGGTTGTGGATGTGCTGTTGCCACTAGGGGTAACCAAATGATGCTTTGTCTAAGGATAATGTGTTGTTTACATTATGCACTTTACTTAATGCAATTGTCTGTTGCTTGCAACTTAATACTGGAAGGGGTACGGATGTTAACCTGAAGGTGGACTATTTAGGCACAGATGCATGCTGGATAGCGGTCTGTGTACTTTGTCGTAATGCCCAAATGAATCTCATAGTAGACACTACTTGCACATGCATTGTTATTATGCACTTTCAATATTGTCAATTGCCCAGCTGTAATTTGTTTACCCAGCATGTTAGTTTCTTTATGGAGAGACACCACTAGTGAACTGTGGACCCTGGTCCATTCTTTTACATCTGAAATACAACCTACTGCAATCATTGTTCTCTTTCATTCTCTGCAAACAAACATCATTTTCCACACCACACTTTTAATATTTTGTTTTCAGCAAGCCGGTGAGATTGACACCCTCACTGATTTGTTGGGGCAAACTAGTTTGATTGTCTTGTGTGCAGGTTCCAAGTCAACCGCCAGGACCTCCCCTTCGACGCAAGCAAGTTTTCTGGCACCGTTGACACCTTCAGAAGTGTCTTAACCTTCTACTGGATTGATAACCTTGTTTCTTACTGAGGGAAGACTTGCCGCTACACTCATCAAACTTTACTCTTGGGTCTCCTGACGAACGTGTGCTTTACACGCATCACTCCGCGCGTCCGAAGCCGCTGGATGCAGAGGGCCCAGGAGCGGCGGCGCCGCTCGATTTGAGTCGCCGGAGCGTTCTTTGCGACGAGAAGACACGGCGGCGGACAGCGGAGACGGCAGCGCATAGTCCGGCGAGCTCGCGGCCTCCCAGGACACGATTCTGGACGAGGAGGGAGTAGCAAGGATCACTAGCTGGTTTGCTTAAGCGTGCATGCGTATGCGTCTACTCGCTAGCTAGCTTGTACGTGTACGCTAGATCAGATATCAAAGGCGACCGATCGAAGCCATGCATGCGACGTCTTTTCACTGCTGTACATCTCTCTCTCTTTGTTTCTCTCTTCTTCCCCTGCTAGCTAGCTTCGTGATCTATATATCAATTCATGCACTTTTGAATATATCCTCGAGACTCTACTCACCACAAATATGCAGGGTCGAGAGAGCACACGCGTACCAGTCGTAGAACCATGATTGCATGAGCACTATATACTCAACTACACATGAATGCATGCATGCATGCTGCATTCTCGCTGCTCCAACGACAGGCAGCAGGCTAGTACAAAGCAAACCGCTGATATTGGAGAGAGCCAGCGGTTCATTATAAATGGCCTTGAGCTCCCTGCGCTGCTGCATGCCTGGATCTCTTCTGCTGCATGCCTGCATGGTGGTTGTTGTTTTGTGGGTGTTTCTACTGTCAACTATACGTACATTGTCACTTTCGTCGAATATCAGTGCGGTGCAGCTGCAGGGTGGGGTGCATTGCATGAATGAGCACGCAGCAGCACAAATCAAGGGCCATCATTCTCATATGTATGCTGCTGCTTCCTGTGGATGTAATTGTACCCTTTCCTCCTCGTTGCTGCTCCTCCTGCTTTAGTACTCCGGATCATTATGATCATATATGCAGTTTGCAGAGATGCATGCGTGTTTGTGCGCGTTCATTAACTGCTATATATGCAGACATTACATGGTACTAGTACACATGCTCATTCTTACATGGGTGTTTTGATACCAGATGGGTTAGCAATTCAATGCTCACTCATCAAGTCAGGGTAATAAAAGATCGAGAGATAGCTTGCATCAGTTCAAGCATACGATGTCCTAAAACAAAATAAGCAGAAAAACGTAATCTGTTAGTGAGACGTACCCTGGCCCCACGAGCCATGATTTCAGCAAGGGAGCTATTTGGGAAGCTCACATTCGCAATTTTGCATGCATCATTTACATGCATGGAGATCGATGGAGAATATACATGGAGTGCATGCATCATGGTCCACCAGGTGAGCGTACAGTACTGTCATCTGATCTAGCTAGCGATCTGATCGGAGCATCATCCAATATTGCTCTTTTTGATGGAGTATATATGAGACTTTCTATCCTGTCCTCCTTGATCTCTGTTGCTTCCGAAAGTTGGCGCTTTGTTTCTCTTCAGTGGAGTGGAGTGGAGTGTAGACTTGAGAGCATGCCATGATTCTCGTGGGATGCCACCTTCAAAAGACACCGATCCGCATGCATGAAAAAAGGCTTGGACGGAGCAATCTATTATATACTAAAAGCAAAATGAGTTAGTTTTTCGAGCCACCACGTTAAGCCACATCACCTAGATTAATTTTAATAGTTAGATCTAAAATATGTGGTTAGGATTTAATACAATATTAGTAGTCACGTAAAACGTTTGACACGATAACACGATAACACGTTGTCTGTTTAAAAACCAGCCAGACTAGCTAAGTTGGTTGGAACGATACCAGCAAAAAAAAAACATGTACGCCAGACTAGGATTCTAGACTCAACAGACACGTACCAGTTTTTTTTACAGCCACGGGATGTGATTTAATAAGAGATCTTGAGATATACGTACAACCATAAGATGTTTATAGAGTCCAAGTCCAATACAACATGCTGGTGCCTCACGTAGGCTAATTTCTCTTTGATGATGCCTACTGTAGGGTTTATTAGATCGAGTGGCTTATAAGATTCAACGGCCGGCCGTTAGCGGCGTACAAATCAACTTATCCAAACGGAATTTCATGCACTGAGCAAAGGCAAAAAATGTAGAATTGCATAGCAAGCATATATATGATCCAATTCGATTCAATGGGACGTAACCGCGACGATGTAAAACATGAGCCGGTCAACCAGGTAAGCATGTAAGGTATAACTATTGATTATTTAAATTACTTTTATTGGTTATATCTAAATAGTATGTTTTTAGAATTAAATGAAATATTTGTAATCACATAACAACATATTGTCCGTTTAAAACCTGCCGGAATTAGCTACCTTGGTTGGAACGATAGCCGCCAAAAAAATTATAACATGTATGTTGGTAGATTGTATGAAATTACATGCGACTGTGATAGCTAGAAGCACATTTTTTGTGAATAAAAAGAAATGGATCGGAACATAGAAGAAGAAAGGAAAAAAAACTTATATAAACATGGCGGCCAAGGGTAGAAGCTGTTAGAATATGGACGGCTTAGAAAAAAAAAACTAAACCAGTCGGTAGAAATACCTTCATTCTGTGTTTAGTCAAAGTCAATTATGTAAAAACTGACCAAATATTTAGCAGTATATATGTATATTCCTAAATTAGTTTGTATAATATGAAATTACGTTCTACGGTGATCGGTGATTTTAATAATAAGGATTTTATATATTAGATGTTGATATTTTCTATTTGGTCCAAAATTTATAAAGTTTGACTTTGACTTAATTTAGAACATATGTTGTTGTGAAAGGAGGGAGTACGTAGCATAAATGAAAATTTTATTCGACAACCATCATACTTGACCAAAGTACTCACAAAACGTATGCAGAAGTTTGGAGTCATGGAATTTTAAAATTAATGAAGTCACGACATTAGTCGCACTACGTACGCTTATCCTATTATTTAGTACACATAAATGCCAATTTTATTTGACCTCCATGAGACCAACACTCTCAAAAGACGTCGTTTGAGTTGTGAAAATTGATGTTCATGAAATTACAACATTAATCTCACTATAAAAATTAAACACTATCACTCACACTAAGGAAACTACGGATTTAAAGATAAACATAGGACTGAGTAACCACTTCTCACGAGGAAGTGAATGTCCTTCCGCTAAATGGATATTCCAACATAGTGAGACACAAAGCGTCAAACCTTCAAACGTGATGAAGATGCAACATCAGTCGACATAATATCGACGGGATGACATTTTGACGTAATGATTTGCACAGGGTTAACTCACACAGATTTCAGCTTGATATGTTTCATATTTAGTATCCGGATAGGTGTGCCAATACTATTCTTTGTCCGAGGACCAAAAAAAGCGTACACTTACATATTATGAATTGTTTTTCAATATATTGATTGGTTTGTATAGTAGACATATTTAGACTATGGTATATGTCTTTCTCTAACGTAACAAAATCAATGTAAAAGCACATGTTATTTAAATTACACAACCAAATTTACAACTGATTAATAATCTTGAACTATGATATCTTGCTAAACACAGAAAATACATGTGTTCGGGTGTGTGGAACCATTGGATCAAAATAAGTTAGGATTTAGACTCATACTTCTCTAACTTTGACTACTGATGTATAAACATGTTAACGAATATATCTAGAACGAGATAATATATCCGTATCAGCATATTCATATAAAAAAATTATAGCCAAAGTTTCACAATATTCATGTTTGTAAAGTGTAACACACTATGACATGGAGTGAGTAAATGAAGGAAGAAACATCAAACCAAGATAATTCTCAATATGTAATGTGACTTAACTATTAAGGAGGATAAACCGTTTTATCTTAATTCAATGATTTTTATCGAAGATAACTAACCTACCGTACTGATCTAACATCATGCCAAACTTATACTTCAATTTATAATATCCAGTATAACTTACAAGGGTGTTTCAACATATGGCATTATAGTTATTTGACCATAAAACTCAGATTGCCAAAAAGGTTACTCGCATAGTATATCTTGCTTACCAAAACATTTGCGATAGTTCTTGAACATTTTTGTTAATTGTAATATGGTTGAAAATAATATGATATCAGAAATCATATTCTTATTTCTCAAACACTTTCAACCAAGTACAAATGATGCCCTCGCATTTGCGAGGGCCACTCTGCTAGTTTCTTGGGAATAATGCATGGTATGCTCTTTCAAATTAGAGGCGTTTCTGAGTTTTTTTTATAGAAAACTTAAGACATCCTGGGCCTGGGGGTAGCAAATGAGACCTAGCTTGATGAATCGAGAGTTCGAGACACTGATTTACTAATCAAAATTTTCGAGAATGATTTACCTGATTTTTCGATGGCACTTCAAGTGTATTTGCTAATGGTGAATAAAGCTTCGTGCGCATGAAAAGGGGATGCATGGACGTGTCTATCTACTGTTCTTGGGTGAAGACGAAAGCGGACAAAACGGGATAAAGGGTTTTACCTCCTACGCGCGCGCCACTAGCTGCAAAGGAGGAGTTACCCGAAGGGAGCAAAAAGCTAGGCATGCACTGTACGAATGCAATTCAGATCTATCATGTTTCGATCTTTCAATTCGGTTGGATCGATCGATCTTAGAGCTGAATGCATGCAGGACGTACGTGATTGCTGTGGACCTTACATCTGCTAGCCACGCTATCTAGTTAGCTACAGGAAGGATGAAGAGTCAATCGGCAATTTGAAATGCACTCCATACTTATCAGCAGGTTGTACATATATACTTCTCGATGGCTCCAACATACTACTAGTTGAATTTGAATGAAGTTGTGATTTTATAAACCAGCTGCTGATTTTAATAACCACTAAATAATCCATATTGTAAACAAGTAAATTGTTTTCTCTTTGAGCATATATTGCAAAGTTAATATTCTTCTTCTGACCCAGTGACAATTAATATTGACAGGAGGGGTACGAGGTTAGCATTTCACGAACCACAACGAGAATTTCTTTTTGTTTAGATAACTTCGCGTAGGTCGTTTGACAGTCAAATTGTCACGTAATCACTCTGTTACATAATATTCAACCTTAAGATATATATCTTAAGATTGAACACATACAAAGCGAATTACGTACTAAAATGTGTCTAAATACGTCTATATATATGAATCAAAAAATACTAAAAATACTTATACTCCCTCTGATCCAGAATATGTGTCGCTGAAAACTAATGGTATAGTAGTACAGTTTTTGTGTGCGTCTTCCGACACATATTTAGGATCGGAGGTAGTATTTCTAAACGGAGATACTCCGTATTTAGCAAACAATTAATGCGGCATAAATTTGTTTGCCACATGGAGATGCGAGGCGTACATGTACGTATCGTACGAGCAATGCATGCAGAGCCTCCTCCTAAGATTCGGTGCGCCGTGCTCGCATACACAAAAGAAAAGCCGGTTGCTGCTGCATGCTGAGATGTCTAGGTAGTCCCCGTATGGAGGTCACGCACGCGGTACTCCCCAAAGGCCCACCCCAAACGGCCCGAAATTAAAGCGAACTGTCGAACACCTTGCGGGCGCACGAACCGCCGCCGGTTCGCCGCCGGGACGCTCCGCATTACGACGCTTCGTGTGGATTGTAACCGCCGCCGCGTCGATTCGGGTTGCGTTCGCACCGCTTGGCACCAATATAACAATCCTCGCGGCCGCACATCGATCTCATTCTTTCCGCCCACAACTCGCTCGCCATGTCATCGCCTGAGAAGGAGGCGGTGCTGCCCGATCAGGAGGAGGAGAAGGAGGCGGTGCTGCCCGATCAGGAGGAGGAGAAGGAGGCGGTCGTGGTGGTCGATCTGGAGGAGGAGAGGGAGGCCGTGCTGGTCGACAATCAGCATATCGTGGTCGTCGCCGAACAACAGCAGGAAGAGGACGCGGCGGAATAGGACGACGAGCCCGCAACTCCATCCCCGGCACGCCCTGCTTTCTCTCCCTGGGAACCTTGGTCGCCGTGGTCGTCCCGTGCGGCAGGGGCATATGCAGGACCGGCCGTTCCCCAGGCCCCAGAACCGAAGTGGCAGCCGGGAACTCCTAACGCGGCGCCGGCGGACGACGTGCCTGGGACACCGCCACCTAAGGATGAGTCCGATGACGACGAGTAATCACATGTAATATAGTACGTGCATGCATTAATAAAGGTTGAAAATAAATTGGTTCTAACTTGTACAACACATGTTCATATTCGGTTACAAAGTTTAAATTCAAATTAAACTTTAAAACATATCACTCTTGCGCTGCCCCCGCCGGCTGATTCGCTTTGATAGCCCATGCGTGCGCCACGAGGTCATTGTGCAGTCGGTTAGGCGTAGCTTCATCGCGAATTTCCCGAATTACGGCAACAAATTCACGATACGCCATCGGCACGCCCCGCTGTGGATTAGCCATAGGCCCCTGTGTAACAGCCCAAAGCTGAGAACCTAAATACCTGTGTAATTTTTCCACTTTTGAGCTAATTGCATCATGGCATCCATGCATAAACATGCCTCTTCTGAGTTAACACAACATTGGTATCGAAATGATATGAAGTTGCTAGAACCAAATGCCAAAGTGCTCTAACAAAACTTCCACACAATGTTGGCACTCAATCTTGCAAATAAAATTACTTTGACATCCCCTATCTGTCAAGGAAGTTCCAAGAGCTCCAAACTAATATTTTGCTTTTGCTCCAAATTGTTAAAGGAGCAACATCTTTGAATTTAGCAAAAATGTCCTATTCACCCTCCTAAACAAAGGTGGTCCAAACTATTTTATTTTGAGACACCAAAATTTGTGGAGTTCCTCCAGGTTAAGGGAGCATCCCCAAATTTTTCCATAATTTTTGGAGCAATGCAAGTGCCCTAATTAAAACCAGTAAAGAAACAGGTTTTAAAGTTAAAAACAGAAAAAGGGAGAACCGGATAATCCGGTCCGAACTACCACCGGATAATCCGGTCGAGGTCATCTTCTTCCTGTAGCGACCGAAGAACGCAGCTCGCGTCGCACCCGCACGCACGCCTCGCCCCGGGGGCCCCTCTGCCCTCTCCACCTGCAAGGAGAGCAAGACACGACCCCCACTGCTCCTCCTCACCCTATCCCCTCACCCACCACTTGCTCCTCTCTCTCTCCTTGCTCCCCACGAGCTCCACGTCGTCGTCGCCATGGCCGAGCTCGCCGCCGTCGATTGAGGTCACCCCGAGCAAATCGCCGCCAACCAAAAGCTCCGCCGTGCTGCCCTCCTCCTCTCCACCGTAAGAATCGAGCCGGGAAGCTGCACATTGCCCGGAATTCGAGTTCTTCTCCGACGAACTCCGCCGCACGCCGAGCTCGATTGACGCCGTTCCGTCCATCTCCGGCCTAGCTGAGCACCCCCACGAGTTCAAGGTGAGCTGTGGTCCGCCTGGACACCCTCCATCCTCTCCCTCCCCGTCTAGCTCGCCGAGCCGCCGTAGCCCGTGCGCCGCTGGAGTTCATCGCCGTGCTCTCCATTTTCCTGCCACCGGATATTCCGGCCCCGGACCAAATGTCCGGCTTGAATTTTCTGGCCGAGTCCAGTGGCTCGCGCCTTGAGTCCTTAGCCGTTTTCACGCCAAGCCTTGAGACCGGATATCCCGGTCTGGCACGACCCGGATTATCCGGCCTCTGGGAGATTTTCGCCTATTTTGGCTAAGTTGCACATGGTCTCCTCACAACTTAAAACTTGCATCTTCTCATGAGCATGACATTCATATGCAAGTTAACCCTAGGGTTCATCGATCTTGATCAACTAGTAAAGTTGTTGTAACCCTTAAACCCCACGGTATAGTCGCGATGCACCGTGATGCATCCAACCTCCGTTTAAATTGTTTAGTTGAATCATCCTCGTCTCGGGGATTTAAAATGTCATGTCATCATATGTTTGCGCATCGCATTTGTTAAGCATATGTGTGGTGATTGATTGTTCTCTCCCGATGTTTGTTTTTCGTTAGATCAAGCAACCGGGGTTACTCCACAATACCCCGAAGACCCGTACTACCAGCACGTTGAGCAAGGCAAGCGTAATCCCCCTCTGAGCATATCTTATCCTATTTTCCGCAAATATTTTCTCCACTATAATATTGCATGCGGTTCCAAATGTCATTTTGCTTGGATTAGAGTATCCTATAGTTGCATTAAGATTCCGATGCCAATTACCTGTTTCCCCTCCTATTATCCATAGGATTGTACTGTTGGCCTGAAATAATTAACTATGCAGTGTTGTTGCTTAGCCATGCTTAGTTAAAATGCTTAGCAGTCCGGTGGATGTTTCATGGTTGGAAACAGGTGATGAGATGTACAGATGATGGTGGAGAATTTATGGTGACAGGTGATAAGATGCTTAAAGGTGGGGATGAGAGGCCACTTCGGTATGGTGGTGTTTTGTCTCACTCCCGCCGCCTAGGTGCGAGTTCTTTACCTCTTGAACCAAGAATGAGCACGCTTCCTTTCGGTGGGGTATATGGAGCCCTCGTCGACCGACTAACTTGAGCGGGACTAGCCAGGGTCCTCTAGTTTGAGCTTCCATTTGCGCGTGCGTGAGGATGGTGGTATGAACTGGGATGAGGATGTGGTGTCTAGGGAAATGAGTGGCCACGGGGCAGGGTGTTGACGATCGCTGCTCCATCCTCACTGATGATCCTGGGTTAGTCTTTAACAAGGTAAAGGTTGTAACCGTTCCCACTCAGCCGGCTTTCCCCGGAAGAGAGCTACGTGTAGGCAATGAGCCGGGCGGTACCGAAGGTAAACACAGTGCACCCCTGCAGGGTTAAATCTTTTCGAAAAGCCGTGTCCACGGTTACGGACAACTTGGGAAAGGACGATAAGACCATAGAATAACTTTAACAGAATGATTAAAAACTGGGTACTAGAGGTACCACTCACGAATGCAAGGTGAGCTTCCTCGAGGGTGATCCGGGGAGGTGCCTTTGTTGAACAGGTACAATGTTGATGATGGTGATGAATGGGAGAAATGTGATTCAAGAGAAAAGAGTCACTTCTTCCCTCTTTTTAAAATACTCTGAATAGTCGATGCCATTGAGTTATGTTTTTCATAAATAAAATCAGCTTTATGCAAAACAACCATATAACTTTGAAAGCCTCATCGAGCTAAAGCTCTATATATAATCTTGCGAGTTCGTCGAACTCAACGTTGTTTGTTTTGTTTCAGAGGAGGACTTCACCGACCTCGAAGGTGGGTTCTTTGTGAATGTCGACGAGTAGTCTGGGGTTCCCACGTGGCAGCTTGGGACATCCCGAAACAGCTGGCGCTGTGATGTTTATCTGTAGGCCTCTTAGGCCATATTTGGATCTTGTTGTTTAGAACAACCTAAATTGCTTCCGCTTGATGTAATGTTGGGCCTGTGACCTCTGAATGTCATTTGCTATCTTTCTCTATTATAAGAGTTGAAATATAATGCTTTGTGTCGTAGAGTCTGTGATGTGCCAGTTGTTCCACAAGTCTTGATCTCTCTATTATGCAGTGAGGGTTGTGCCTGTGTTAAGGCATCAATCGGGGTGTTGTGTTGCCGATGATCCATTCCGAGCAACACCTTTTGGCCGAGGATTGGTAAACCCGTAACCTCCGGTTGTATCGCTTAACCGGTGACACACAGCATCATTGTATGACAGTCGGGTCGGGGCGCCACACCCTGGAAATCGAACTGCTCGCCGACCTGTTGCCTCCTTGTAGGACGCTCGTCCTCAATGATCATGTTGTGCATGATGATACAAGCATTCATGATAGCATCCATTTCGTCTAGCGACCATGAGAGACAAGGGTAGCAGACAACAGCCCACCTGGCCTGCAGCACACCAAAAGCCCGCTCCACATCTTTGCGAACAGCCTCTTGTCTCTTTGCAAAATGGCAATGTGCCTCGCCGACAGGGTTGCGGATTGTCTTCACAAATGTAGCCCAACTGGGGTAGATACCGTCAGCAAGATAGTACCCCTTGCTGTACTCATGGCCGCCGATCACATAGTTGCATGGTGGAGTTAGGCCATCGACAACTTTCTTGAACACAGTGGAATTGTAGAGCACGTTGATGTCATTGGCTGCACCGGCGGTGCCGAAGTAGGCATGCCATATCCAAAGTTCATTATCTGCCACGGCTTCAAGTATAACACTGCACTTCCCGTGATGCCCTGACTTGTACATCCCTTGCCACTGATAGGGGCAGTTCTTCCAGTTCCAGTGCATGCAATCTATGCTTCCAAGCATCCCTGGAAATCCTCTTGATGCGCCTTGTGCCAAAATACGCGCCGTGTCTTCCTCATTTGGTGTTCTCAGATAGTACTCGCCGAACACCTTCACAACTGCCCTACAGAATTCGTAGGTGGCTTCGACGGCTATGGACTCCGACATACGGAGGTAGTCATATAGAGCATCCGCGGGTAGCCCGTAAGCAAGGCACCGTATGGCCGCCGTGCATTTCTGAATAGACGAGAACCCAATCAAGCCGGTGCAGTCTCTCTTCAGCTCAAAGTAGTCGTCATAGTCCTGAATGCCGTGCAAGATCTTCCAAAACAACTTCCTGCTCATCCTATAGCGCCGGCGAAATTCATGAGGCAAGTTCGTCGGTTTCTCGGCAAAGTAGTCCTGGGACAACAGAGCGTGCCCAGTTGCTCTGTTGCGGTTCTTGTTGGCCGCCGTCCCTTCGATGATCCTCCAAATTTCGGCGTCGCGTCTTCCTCGACTGCGGCATCTAGAAGTGCGGCCATCAACATCTCATTCTCTTCTGCGTCGGCTGCAAGAGCGGCATCCTCCGCCATCATTTCAAAAAACATGACCTCGTCGTCGTTGTCCATTGCCTGTTTGACGAATCAACGAATTCAGCCTATCGTCGAACAGGAGGCGTACCCGGGCTCGGACTAGATGCGCCGGCGCTCGACAAGTTCGGAGACCAGTGGCGCGAGACGGTCCCTAGCGCTGCGCCAAGGTCCCCTAGGTGCAAATCAAGCAGGCGGCGACGAGAGTGGCGGCGATGGTGCGAATCGCCGGCGAGAGGACCAAAGGAGAGGTTGTGGGGCGCGTCGTGTGTATGACGGGCGGGCCAGCGCTGTCAGGGCCATGCCCGAGGCGATGTCCGGCACCCCCAGGAGGGCCTCCAAACTTGGAGGCCCTATTGGGGGTGTCGGACACAAAATCGCTCGGGGCGAGGCTTTGGGGGGTGCCGTTGGTGGGCGTTTTTGGGGTCCAGACACCAAAAATGCCCACCAGCGGCACCCCCCAAAGCCTCGCCCCGAGCGATTTTGTGTCCGGCAGCCCAGGGCCTCCAAGTTTGGAGGCCCTCCTGGGGGTGCCAGACATTGACCAGACATGGCCTCCGACAGGTGCGCCCCACCCGTCATAGACATAGGCGGCGAGGGGGTGCTGTAAATTGCGCCGTGCAGGAGGCCGCTCCGCCCGTGTTAATGGTGACGCGTTACTGCAGGCGACGAAGCGACGGGACGACGAGGCGTCTGCGGCACGCCTCGCAATTACGCCGGCGCCCAGGCTTTCCCCGCTTCCCAAGCGTCGGCGTGGCCGAATCGCGTCGCTGCCACATAACTCCGACGCTACACGTGCTCACCCACCCGCCGCTTCCCGCCCAGCGCCACCGCTTCCCGTCCCCTCCCCGCCTATATAACACTCCTCCGCCGTGCAGCCTCGGCACACACTCCTCCGCCGTGCAGCCTTACCACACCAACACTCACCGTAGCCAAGCACCTCGCCAAGCACCATGCCTCGCCGCCTCCAAACCACCTGGTCCACCCTCACCCAGGCAGCGCGCCGCGCTCACCCTCTGGGGCGGAGCAGGCGCTCCAGCCGGTCGTCGACGAGGAGCCCTTCGATTGGGCGAACGTCGACGACATCGATGTGGAGGAGCAGCTGGAGTAGGAGCCGGCCCAGGATCCTTACCCTGGGCAGGAGCCGCCTCCGGAGGAGGAGCCGGCGCCGGAGCAGGAGCTGCCGCCGCCGCTGTGGCCCGACCAGGTGGTCGCGGTCAACTCCTTCGACACCTGGCTGCCGCGCCTTCATTGCCGTCGAGCGCGCGGCGTACGCGGACCTCAACGCCGTGGCCACGGAGCGGGAGAATCCAGCCTCGATGGAGGCCGCCCAACAGGCGGTTTACGAGGAGCTGAACCGGGCGCGCGATGCCAGGCAGGCGGCAGCAACAGCTGCAAGGGATGACGCGCGCGAGGCGAGGCAGCCAACAGCGGAGAGCGATGCCGCAGATGCAACGGCTGCCAGGGATGACATGAGCCGGGCGGCGAGCGCGCTCCGGCAGGAGAGGCGTGTCCGCTCGCGCCTAGCCCAGGAGAGCCAGAACCAGGAGAGCCAGAAAGCCTCCCTGGCAGGACAGGCGCCCGGCTTCGACGACGAGGCAGGCCATGGCGGCGGAGTTTAGATTAGGGTTTAGCTTAGGGCTTAGGGTTTAAATTTCAATCATTTAGTTTAAATTTGAATCGTTTAACTTCGAATCGATTAAATTTCGTGTCGCTCGCAATGTTTTTTGAACGTCCCCAAGGTGTTCGACAATTTGCTCGCGATTGGAGGTGGGCCTTTGGGGAGTACCGCTGTGGGCGGCCTCTAAATGTTGACCGGACACATGTCCGGCACCCCTCAAAGGAGGCCCAATTAGGGGTACCGGACACACATTTAGAGGCCCGGTGGAGATGCTCTTAGTAGCTAGCTACAAGTGGAGTACCAAACAAATACTACACACACACGTACAGTAGGAAATAGGAGTACCAGTCTAGGGGTATAGCTAGCACTAGTGGAAGCTAAGCTAAACAGGCGCGACAAGAAGGAAAGTAGGAGTAGCACAGTGTAGCTAGCTGCGAGTCACCGGCAGCTGGATCACCGCCGGCTGGCTGGGTCTCCGGCTAGCGAGCTAGATCTGCATCAAAGTTACGGCTGGACGGTGTATGCTCATCAGCAAGACAGCAATCATGTACTCCTATAGTCCTATGACCTGATGTGGAAGAGAACCACATGCTAAATATAAGAAATTCAGAGGATGGCAGAACGAGTGTCCCATATACCTCACCTGTCACCCGGTCACCCCGGCCCAAAGTGAGGGCCTCTGTGGATTGTTGGATATTCAAAACAAAGGAATAGGAAAAACAAACGATTGATATGTCATGCACTTCAATTTCTACGGGATATTTAGAGATTTTGTAAAAAAATGTTTTTGGATGGTGAATGAAGCAGACACAAAAAAAACAATTGCACGAATGAGCACAAAACGTAGACATAGATAGAGTGCGAGCACATTCTCGGAAGAAAAACAAAATGAGGTTTAAACTCATGTCGAGATTCCTATGCAATAATAGGATTTTGACGGGATTTCATAGGAATTTTTCTATGGATTGTAATGCTCCAAAATAATTATTAAACTCTTTTCAGTTCAAAGTAGCGAAAAGAGACCTGCTTTATGTTTGCACGACAGGATTTGCACCAAATTTCGTACTGATGCCGATTTGCCATTAAAATGCACTATTCGCGTGTCACTGAAGTACACGTGGACCCTTTTTGATAGCTCTTTACCGAGGAGAGAGCAGACGGGGGGGCTATGATCATAAACGATGGGCTGGAGCAGAGCAGCTGATCGAGTGCAGCAATGGATATCATGGAGCAACGTCTATCGCCTAGCTCGCCTCTCACTCCTCCAGCCTCCTGCCCGGGAAGAGGATATGTAGAAAAAACAAGGTCAGGTCACATCGACCGATCAAGCTCCATAGTTAGGGGCGATGAAACGAGACAGTGAAAGCAAAGATCGATCTAGTTGTTTTAAATTCGCCATGCATGGATGCCAGTAGTCTACATCCATCGCTACTTGCTCCCGATCTTTTTTTTTAACAAGGAGACGGACCCCGAAGGGTCCAGACTGCATTAAACGGTGGGTAAACAACTTGCATCAAGGACCTCAAGGAAAATAAAAATTACATCCAAGTCCCTGGCTTTTAAAAAAAGGACCTCAGCTAAATAAGAAAAAACACAATCAAGTCCTTCTCCACCGGAAACAAGCAGCTCAACGCCGTGGCCGCCATCGCCATTGCCGGGGACACAACCACTTGGCAAAGGAGTGACGTAGACCGCCACCGCGGAACTGGAGTAGGGCCTCCGAATTGGCACATCGGCCTGGAGGTTGAAGAAGTCCTGGCACAAGCATCGCCAGAGCACAGAGTGGCCCTTTTGGCCATGAATAACAGAGGCAGAAGTTCGCCTCCGTTGAGGAACTCTGTTAATTGCAGTCGATTGATCTCCCCGCAGAACTTCGGATCCAAATCGCCCGCTCATCTTTCCGCATCCTCTGCGATGTAGAAGAGGAAGCTTTTTGTCTCCAGAAATTCCACAAGACCTAGCTTTCCATCGCCTTGCCAAACAAATCAATCCACCATCAAACTCTGCATCAACGCTGAGCAGAGGAGGCAGATGAAAGAAGAAGCAACAGAGAGCTAGGGATTCGGCCTTATGGAAGCCACCAGATCCTCTCTTCCTTGTGAACTCCGACCTCCAGAGCTCAGGCGCAAGAAGAAGAGGAACAGATCGACACCAGGGCTGGCCGGAAAGCCCCAGATCAAAGCCTCATGTGCGTATCTTATTAAGAGAGATGCGCACCTCCGTCAACATCGCCTGCAGCACCGCTTGCCACCGGCGAGCTGCAGCAAGGAAGAAGAAGGCCACGACGCGGTGGATCTGGCCACCGAGGTCCACCGTCCTACCCTCACACACATACGGCATATAGCCACACAACAGCATAGAGCTACACAAAGCAAGAGCTAAACCTAGACGACTAGTATATACAAGCCAAGCTACGCCGCCATGTCCACGCCGAGCGGTAGCGCCGCCGGAGAGGAACAAGACGCGAGCCGGCGAGGAAGAGGAAAAGCGAGAAACGACTCTCAGAAGCACTGTTCGGGAGCTCACTCGACGGAAGGGGCCGTCTCGCCACTTGCTCCCGATCGAATCCGGCCTCTTCGAGAGTCAAACCGCAGACAGACATAGGTAGCATTCCGCGGAACAGTGCAGCTGCGTGAGCGTGCGTGCAGCCGGTAATCATCAGGTACTCTTGTCCTCTTGCTGTTGGGATCGCGTGACTCTGGCCGGCCGGCTTCTCGGCCGGCGGCAGAGTGCCTGCCCAAGTGAGGGCGAGCACAAGGGGATGCCGGATCCCGTGTTTTGGTGCTGGCCAAGAGCACATGTACTTCTGAGCGAACGGAGTTGATATCATTCCAGCCACCGTTCCCACCTCCTTGTCTTGAGCGCGGTTCTTCCCCTCGTAGATCAAATCTCCATCTTATGCAGGGGCTGGTAATAATGTTCTAAGATTGGTCTGAGACGCTCTGTAGCAAATTTTATTTCAAGCCATTTATTGCCAATATAATCTTTGTTAGGATGACTCCAACGGGCCGACGCAAACGGACGCGCGTTTGGTCCGTGTTTGGTCCGTTTGCGTCGCCAAAAGGACATACCCAGTCCGCCTCTGTCCGCCCTTGGTGCCAGTGCGCCCAACGACACGACGGATCGAGCCCGCCCTGCATTTTTTTTCCAACTAACCAGACCCTATAGGGCCTTTTTCATTCATATATAGGGGAGGTGGGCCACAAACGGCCTATTTACATAATATTTTTTCAAAACAAAAATATTTAAAAAGCCTAAATATTTTGCCCTTCGCGGGCTTCTACTTCTTCTTGTCGTCGTCATCCCCGTCGAGGATGATGTACTCTGGCTCCTTCCACAGGTGCGCCGGTCATCCTCCTCGCTGTGGGACGGCGGCCGGCGGCGTACCTGGCTGCTCCTGCGCCTCCTCTGCGACGGGCGGCGCTCGACCTCCTAGGCACCACCGTTGAAGACCCAGTGCTGCCCTAGAAGGCCGGCTGGCAGCGGTGGCGCCAGTGGCAGGTCCACCTCCATGGACTCGTACCACGGCTGCTGGGGCTCCAGGACAGCCGCCTGCTGCGCCTCCGCCGCCGCTGCCTGCTCCTGGGCGACGTCGGCGAGGACCATGGCCCAGCGCCTGGCCTCGTCCTCGGCCATCTGCCTTAGGGAGGCCTCCTTCACGGCCTCCCACACCTCCTCCTCGGTGAGCTCCATCTTCACGCGCTGCGGGGGCGGTGGCGGCGACCCAATCCTCATCTGGCATGGCACTGGCGGCGCGTCGCGGCACCGTGTGTGCGGTGGCGGAGAACACCGGCCAGTTGGCCGCGTAGGCGGGGTCGTGTAGAAGGCCTGCCGCCGCAGGTCGTGCTCGTCCTCGAACCACTGCCCCCAGTTGGAGGACGTGGCCGCGTAGGCGGTGTCGGCGCGGAGTTCACGGGGGAGGCGGCGGCCGCGCCGCGTGATCTCCTCATCCCGTGCCCGCTTGCTTGCCGCCATCGGGGGCACTGGGATGCGCTGCGGGTTTAGATGCCAATGCTTAGGGAGCTTGACATCTGGCGACGGCAATGGGGTGACGTGGTTCCAGTACCACTCGTAGTCCTCCTTGCGCACGTACACGCGCTTGCGCAACGCCGCGCCCGGCGGCGTGAGCTGGAAGACTGCGGCGAGGAGCGGCGCCGGCGTACGGGGTGGGGAAGGGGATGGCGTCGGGGTGGTCGTGCGCACGCGGCGGCTGCGGGAAGAACTACCCGAGGACCCCGCCTCGTGGTCGTTCTTGCCCTTTTCGAATCCAGGCCACCGGAGCGGCATTCCACCGAGCTGGGCAGCAGGAGGGCTAGGGTTTGGGTTGGGGGTTTGGTCGACGGAGAGGGAGCGGCGTGGGGGTGAAGAGGGTGGGTGGGGGCTGCCCGTCCCTATCCCCTGGCATTAAAAAGGACTGGGCCAGGGGAGGCTGACTGGCGCGGGGTGGCTGTTGATACCCGTAGAAGTGATAGCATTCAGTAGCTACCTGCAATGAAAAGTATACGGGGTTAGGTTGAGCCTCCAAGTGCAGAGTTTGTAGTAAGTGGAAGACGTGTTTCCCCACGAGGGTGACTCGAGGGTTTAATATCGAACTCTCGGGGAATCAGTAGTGAAAGATTTATCTTCCTATCCTTCATTTGGTTACCTACAAAACAAAGTTAAATATTTTGGTTCTTAACCTCACCTGTGGTTGTCAAGCACAAGGTGTAAGAATGATATCAAAATAGTTATGCAATGCAAACAAGAAATAAATATGCAATGGTGTTGAATAAATGTGCAAGGATGATGATAACAATGATGAATGATATGTTTGGTTTTTTATGATGAATGCAAGATGTAAAAGTGTTTTTGTATTTTCGGATTTAATAATGGCAGAAAATGGAAAAGTGGTAGAAGTTGTTGGAAAGGTGTTTCTTATGATTAAAAGTGGACCGGGGTTCATGGTTTCACAAATGCACTCTCTCTTTAATAAAGTGGTAGACAATGGAACATAGGAGTTGACATATGAGATTGCAACACAAAGTTTGATGACAAGTTACTAATTATATGGGCAGCACGTCCTAACATAGAGATGTTTTGGTTATTAATCTCACTTATACTCCACCAAGATGCAAACTAAATCATAACACCTTAGTAATTAAGATAACTCAGAGTATAGCTTTAAGTATCATGACATGAAGTTAAAATAAGAACATGCTAGATATAGTCACGGAGAAGTGGCAAATCACCCACAACCCTTGTAGCATGGTATTTTTGTTTATCCCTAGTGAGGCAACAAAGTAAGGTAAACACCCAAGTGGATCGCGATATTACAGTTGTCAACTTACCGCACTCACCACCCCCGTTACTCCAACTAATGCACACATCACTCCACACACGCTCAAATTAAGCATGCTTGATCATAACAAGTGAATAAGAATGGGGTACATAATATGCATCTATATTCATAGCTGAAACAAACATTGCAATCTCAAACATATATTAACTCATAAAAAGATCCACCACATAGGAATTACAACGATGACCGTAATCATGTTCAGCAGCTCATACGGTACTAATTAGTGAAGCTCAAAAACAGGAGAGATACATAAGTTACTTCCACAAACGCATAGTCCAGAGGTGGACTACTCCCTCTTCATCATGGAGACGGTGGAGAAGTCGATGGAGAAGATGGAGACCACGCCGGCAGCGCCCCGCCGGAGTTTTCCCCCTCCAATCTGCAGCTCCAGATCTCTCTTTCGGTGTTTCTGTGTTTCGGCGGCGATTGTTCCAGAGAACATCGGGGGGCTATTTTCATAGTTGGTTTTAGGTCAAGACGATGTCGGTGGAGAAAAGATCGACGGCAACAGAGCGTCGAGGCCGATTTTGGTGGGCCCCACGTGGCCAGGTACAGAGGCCGTGTGGGCCCCCCTCTTTTGGGCCTCGGGGCTCCGCTTGTTCGCTTCCTTCGCCCCCAAGTTTTGGTCCTTCCAAAACATGATGCTCGTAAATTTGCAGTTGATTTGGACGACGTTTGGGTCCCTGAAACTTAAAAGGAAAAAATAAGGTTTTCTGCCTGCGTATGGTTAATTCCATAAAAATAGGAAATAAATATAATATTCTCAAAAATCATTATATAACAGTGATATAACCCTTTTATGATGCAAATATGATTGGAATATAAGTAATATAGTGCATTTTATGGGGATGGGGCGGACACGACGCGTGGGCGCGCAGACGCGTTTTCTCTCTGCCGCGTGTCCGCCCCGACGCATCGGTTGCCCAAATTTGGGTAAGGGATGCGTCGAGGCGGACGCGCGGCGGACCAAAAAGCGATGCGCGGTCCGTTTGCGTCGCCCCGTTGGGCCGTGTTTTTGGCCCTCACGGACAGGAACGGACCGACGCGGACTCGATGCGTCGGCCCGTTGGAGTCATCCTTACTCTTCGACCAAGCTAAGATTTTCGGTTGAACAATTGTTAACTCTTCAATATAATTCTTGCTGAACCCTGTCCCAGATAAGCGTTTGTGGTTTTATGTCAAAAAACACATATCTTAGTTTTGCTTCATTTTCATGCATTTCGCTTAAATGAGAAAGTGTGTGAGCTATCATGAGAAAATGTGCGAACTATCACGAGAAAGTGCAAGGTACTAAGAATTGCAAAGCTCCGGTGATTTCTTGATGTCTACTGGGGGTATCACCTAATTCAAGTGAAGGTGGATCAAGAAAAACGACTTTCGTCACACCCCCTAAGGCCTTCTTTTGCGTCATCATCTCTTTGGACCCAAGAATGCCAACACCACCTAGTCAAGAGTTCGATCTAGGGATCTGGTCGATGATTATTAGTCCATACACGCAATTTGGTTTGCCTATGAATCTTATGTTCAGAAATTAATCCAATTAATAGCATAGAACATAAACTTAAAACATGGAAATAGAATAATAACATATTCATTACTACCTCTATGCTTGATGTAGAATCATAGCAACAAATCCCCCAATTGAGACCACCCAGCCTCCTCAATTGAGACCACACACGAATTTTCCCGCGCTTTGGCTTCCCCCAATTGCGACGCCACACGAACAATATGTGATGTGTTGCTGAATTGAGTGTGCGGAAACAATATCTTAGTGACTTAGTTCATGGGAAACCGAGATGGTTCGAGCATGGGTTGGGGGAGCGGAGCTCTGGACGCAAAGATATCTACATTCCACTTTTTTTTAAATGGAAGTATGTTTTGTTCTGTAATTTGTTTTTTAGGGTTTTCTGCAATTTGTTTAGCAAGACAAAATCCTTGAAGTGCCACTTTGATTGTTTTTGTTTTGTTTGAGCATCTATATATGATCCGGCCCATTCACCCGACGAGCCAATCTCGCCGGGCACGCCAGCCTACGCCGGTCGAGCCAGTCTCTATCGGGTCACTGTACGTCTGGACTGGAAGCCCCCCGGAATGGACGTGCAATCGACGTGCAGTTTGATGGGCGAAATCCATGTCACATCAAACAGCGACCTGGAAATATTTACGTACGTGCACACACTAATAAACAACGAAGACAACAGTCACTCACCCCGTCCTTTTTTTTTTTTTTTGAACAAGGAGAAGGACCCTGAAGGGTTCCGACTGCATTATACGGAGGGAAAACAAATTACATCAAGGACCTCAAAGAAAAGGAAAATTACATCCAAGCCCCTGGCTTTTACAAAAAGGACCTTATCTAAATTACAAGGAGTGCAATCAAGTCCTTCTCCTCCGAGAGCGAACAGCTCGACACAACGGCCGCCATCGCCATCGCCGGCAATGCAACCACTTGGCGGTGGAGAGATGAAACTTGCCGTCGCGGAACTGAGTAAGGGCCTCCGATATGGCACTCTGGCCTGGAGGTTGAAGAAACCGTGGTGCAAGCAGCACCCCAGCACGGAGCGGCCCCTATGGCCATGGATAACAGAGGCGTGAGCACGCCACGTTGAGGATCTCCGCAGGTCGCAGTCGAAAGTTCTCCTCGTAGAATTCCAGATCCAAGTTGCTCTTCCTTCTTCCCGCAACCGCTGCGGCTTAGAAGAAGAAGTTCCTTATCTCCAGGAATCCTACTAAGCCTGTCTTGCCGCCGACAATCAGTACGCACCAACCCGCCATCAGACTCTGCATCCTTGCCACTGAGCAGAGGAGACAGATCGAAGAAGATGCAGCGAAAGAGCAGGGATTCGGCCTTATGAAAGCTGGCAAATCCTCCCTTCACCATGAACTCCGACCTCCGGAGTATCACATCAAGAAGGAGAAGAAGAACCCGAGCCCAGAGCTGGCCGGAAAGCTCCAGATCGATACTTCCTTTGCGTACCTTATTAGGAGAGAAGCGTGCCTTCGTCAACATCGCATGCATCATCACCTGCCACCGGCGAGGAGCAGCAAGGAGGAAGAAGGGCACGGCGCGGCGGATCCGGCCGCCTGGATCCGGCGACCTACTCTCAGACGCCATAGAGGCAAACGAGGCATAAAGCCTAAAACTAAACCTACCACTAGTATATACAAGCCAAGCGACGGATCCAGGCCCACGCCGAGCGGCAGCACCGCCGGAGAGGAGCAAGGAACACGCCGACGAGGCGGCGGCGGAGGAGAAGTCGAGAACGACTCTCAAAACACTGTTCGGGAGCTCAGCGGTGGAGAAGAGAAAAAGTTCGCTCGGATACTCCGTTCGCACCCGTCCTTTCCTGTGGCCTGTAACAACATGTGTGCGTGCGCGTGCGACGTCGGTGTCTCTGTTGGAGCCACCGGCTCTGTATCCATACGTAACGTCTGGTGTGGCTACTTTGTGGGTGCATGACTCGCAAAGTTTCTATCGTGGGAGGAAATAATTCGCCATCTCTCGCCGCGACAAAAACTCAAAGGTGAGATATCCGACAATATGATGGGCCGATAGGGAAACAACTAGCTCTAAACTGTAGTTTTTCAAAATTCATATGATTAATGATGCCAAAATTTCTATGTGCTATAACTTGTCTTTCCGAAAAGGTTTATGGATAATCATCTGTAGTAGTACATCATTTTGATGTAGAGATTGGGTCTCTGCTCCCATTTTTCTAAAAAAAAATATAGTACAAAATAAAGTAACAAAATTACAAATAAGTTAATGAACCACGTGGTGAAGACTAGAGACTCTTTCACGAGCTAAAAGCGTGCCTCCGTCCTCGCCCTCTACATCACCGGAGCCGGACTAAGTTTGTCGTGTATTAGAGCATCTCCACCGACGCGCTCAATAAAGCGTCTGCCAAAGTTACCGGACAAACGCTATTGGACGCGCCGGCACGCGTTGCCGTCTATTCGAAGCGTCGCGCCCCACCGGTCGCTCCTAAGAAGTTTTTGAGGAGAAAAAAGTCGTCAATTTTATTTAAACTTAACATTTTTTCATTCAAATTTGATATTTATACAAAATTCGATAAAATTCAAACTAAAATGTAATCTAACGTCTGCCAGTACAGTAGCCGTAGAACTGGTACCAGTCGTGCGTGGCCACCGCGTCTTCGACGTTCCACACGCTAGCCTCCTGCCGCGGCGGCGCTTCGGCCAGCTCCTCCTCCTCCTTACAGGATCAGTGCTCGGCAAACTCCCGCGACGCTGGGTGGATCGTGTCGAACGAGAGCTTGGTAGTGTTGGCGAGGTCTCTCTGGTACAAGGACTCAGCCTGCTCGTCCGTCAGCGGCGGCAGCGTAGCAGCGCGCTTCTTGCCGCAGGACGAGGACGTCCCTGGCTCGAGCCTGACCTTGGAGCGGAGCGCGTTCGTCGTCGGCGGCGGTCCAAAGTTACAGATGGTAACGCCACTGTTCCTAGGCGGCGGCGCCGACCATCCGGACTCCAGCTTGACCTTGATCCTCCTGCCGCTGTTTGTGGTCGGCGGCTGGATCTTCACGCAGCGTGGGGTCATCGACCGCGGGTTGGAGGAGGACGAGGAGCTCGATGACATCTTCCAGAGCTCGCGGGAGTGGTCGATGGGGGCGGCGTAGCCGTGCTCCCGCATCACGTTGTAGAGGTTCTTGCCCTCCCATCAGTGCCGCCTCCACAAGGCGTTGTGTTGGGCGGCCTCTCTGTCCCCTCGTGGTCGTCCAGCGACGCATCGCGTTGCGCCTCCAGCAGAGCCCGCCAGTTGGGGCTGTTGACGGCGTACTCCGGGTCCGCCTGCTGCTCCGGCGTCATGTCCTGGCACGCAGGCTGACTAGATCGCGGTAGTGATAACCCACAAGTATAGGGGATCGCAACAGTCTTCGAGGGAACTAAAACCCAAATTTATTGATTCGACACAAGGAGAGCCCAAGAATATTTATAAGACTTAACAGATGAATTGTCAGTTCGGCTGCACCTGTGAATAGACTTGCTCGACACAGATTATCAGTAGCAAAGTTTTATAGCAGTAGCAATAGTGAAATAATAGCAGCAGTAAAGTAAAGACATCAGTAGTGATTGCGGAAAACAGCAGGATTAAAATACTGTAGGCATAGGGATGGATGAACGGACGTTGCATGGATAAGATAGTTCATATAATAATCAAGACATAGGCATTTGCAGATAAATAAAGATAAAGCATCCAAATACTAAGTAACCATAGGCATGTGTTCCTATATAGTCGTACGTGCTCGCAATGAGAAACTTGCACAACATCTTCTGTCCTACCAGCCCGTTGCAGCGGGGCCTCAAGGGAAACTACTGGTAATTAAGGTACTCCTTTTAATAGAGTACCGGAGCAAAGCATTAACACTCCGTGAACACATGTGATCCTCACATCACAGCCATCCCCTCCGGTTGTCCCAATTTCTGTCACTTCGGGGCCTCGGGTTCCGGACAATAATATGTGTATACAACTTGCAGATATGATCTAAAACAATGATTATCCTCATGATACAATAACATATTCAGATCTAAATCACGGCACTCAGGCCCTAGTGACAAGCATTAAGCATAACAAGTTGCAACAATGACATAAAGTACTAACAACGGATACTAGGCACCATGCCCTAACAATCTTATAGCTATTACATGAACAATCTCATCCAATCCTTACCATCCCCTTCAGCCTAGAGCAGGGAATTACTCACACATGGATGGGGGAAACATGGATGGTCGATGGAGAGGCGTCGGTGATGATGATGCGATGATCTCCTCCAATTCCCCGTCCCGGTGGAGTGCCAGAACGGAGTTTCTGGTCCCCGAAATAGGGTTTTCGATGGCGGCGGCGCTCTGAGGTGTCTCTGGAAAAAGTGGTCGATCCCCCCGACGTTTTTAGGTCAGAGGCAATATGTAGTCCGGAGGGGCGGTCGAGGTCATGGCCGACTCGGCCTCACCTGTGGTGGCGCGGCCCAGGGCCCACCGCGCCGCCACGTGGTGAGGGCTGCTGGTTGCCCCCTCCGTCTCCTCTTCTGGCACCGTGGGTCTCTGGTAAAATAGGGCTTTGTGATCTTTTCTGGGGATTTTCCCGAAATCGACTTTCTGCACAAAAACAGACACCAGGGCAATTCTGCTGAAAACAGCGTTAGTCCGTGTTAGTTGTATTCAAAACACACAAATTAGAGGCAAAACAACAACAAAAGTGTTCGGGAAAGTAGATACGTTTTGGACGTATCAACTCCCCCCAAGCTTAGCTTATTGCTTGTCCTCAAGCAATTCAGTTAACAACTGAGTGCGATAAAAGAAACTTTCACGAACACATTTGCTTCATATGATGTATATATTCTCACTATATGGACAAGTGCTTAGGCAATTCAATATAAGTGTATGCAAATAATGTCACCTAATAGCCATGTAAACCATGAAAAGATGCCAACATACTAATAACAAACAACATGAAACATATCTATCTGCAAGATTGCAATGCTCATAATAAGATATGATAAGGTGGTATCTCGCTTGCCCGTATTTGTACAGCAAAACATAAATGCCCAGGCACCTCTGAAGTTCAAGGGAAGACTAGAAGTAAAGATATCAAAGATAAAAGCATCAAAGTTATACCACAGTTAACCGCATTCTGGGACAAGCACATTACACTAAGAATGACAACTATGCTCTCGAGAAGGTGCTCAAAGAAAGGATGGTGACTCACATAAAATAAAAGATTGGCCCTTCGCAGAGGGAAGCAGGGATTAACATGTGCTAGAGCTTTTTATTTTTAAAACAGAAGTAAAATTGTTTTGGGAGGTGGTTGTTCCTGTCAACGAATGGCAATAGAGTTTCTGTTATCTTCCATACTAAACAAGTTGAGAGCGGTTCCGAGATGTTGATATTAAGCACTTATAGCATGCACTTTATATATAGTTTGACACTCCTCCCAACCTTTGCTTACACAAGCCATGGCTAACCGAATCCTCGGGTGCCTTCCAACAATCACATACCATGGAGGAGTGCCTATTTTATTGTTTTAGCTTTTTGATGTTATAATGGTCTAACCAGCTCTTTGCAAAATTAGTGACAAGCAGATGAAGCATGCAAGTCGGGTACTTAATTTAGTATGGAAGATAACAAACCCAACTACTACTTCCTCATGAGCTAAAAACAGTGTCACAAAATGAGAAGTAATTTGAAGGTTTTAAAGGTAGCACATGAAAATTTACTTGAATGGTTTGAAATGCCATGCATAGGAATTTATAGTGGACTCTTTGGATAACTTGGTTTTCAGGGATTTGGAAGCACGAGCAGCATTCCCGCTCAGTACAAGTGGAGGCTAGCAATAGACTGGGAAGCGACAATCAAGAGAGCAATAACCGTCATAATCATGCTTGCGACAAAACAAAATTAACGGAGGCATAAAAGTGATACAAGAACTCTGAGGCAAAATAAATCATCGAGGCTTAATTGACTTTTTGTTTTTCAGTCATATGCATGCGTGAGCATGTGCCAAGTCAATTCAAATGAATCATTCAGAGGAGGATACCACAGTGTCATACCCTTTTATGAATAGAACAATGCAAGCAAACATCAATATAACATGCTACCCACTATTAATAAATTGGAACTGATCATAAGAGAACATGAACTACTAAGCATCCACTAAATAACATATACCTCACATGAACCAACTAAGCATGCTCACATGGATGAGTATATGTACAAAAATGAAAACAAATAGAGTTCATACCAGCCTCTCACCCCAACTCGAATCGTCGTAAATCGTCATTATTGCTTTTCACTTGTGTGGCTTGAATGATATGAAATGATAACCAAGCTCCACTGGAGTCACGGAAGGCTGTCGAACTCTGCAGCAAACTATACAAAACCGAAAAAGAACAACAAATATTTTTGGGTTTTTCGAATTTAAAACAAGAGCAAAAAGAAGCAAGCAACAAAGCAAAATATTTTTGGATTTTTGAATAACAAACCGAATTTAAACAACTAAGCAAACTAATACTAGAGACTTAAAGAAAAAATAAAGAGAAACAACAGAAATATTTTTGGTCTTTTTGTGTTTTGGAAAGCAAAAACAAGAAACAACAAAAAGAAAGAAAGAAAATCGAAACATGGATATACAAAGTACCGACAGAACATGATATATAAATGAGTGAGATGTCGGTATACCTCCCCCAAGCTTAGGCTTTTGGCCTAAGTGGAGATCAATCCCATCGTGGGTAGGAACTCCAGGCTGGTGGATCATACCTGGCGTGCTCATACTCTGGCTCCACTGAGGAAGAGGAAGCAGAAGGCCCAGCGTACCCAGGGTGTGGGTGTGAGTAACCAGCTGTGTCAGAGGACTGGGCGAAGTCATCTTCAGCCCACTCTCCATCATCCTCTGCATGATGGCCATGTTGCTCCATGTATGCATCGAATTCATCCTCAGAGAGTGACCAACTAGTCCTGGAATCAAGGTTAAACAAAAGAGGCGCAGGCAAACCGACTATTCGGTCGGATTTAACTACTTTCCAAACCACTTTCTTGAAAAAGGTTATCTCATAAGATAGGCTATTCAAATCAGACCAATTAGAAACAAAGTTGTGTTTTATCATGGAAGCAATATCAAGTTTCTCATGGGAGCTGAACATCAAGAGGGTGAGGTACACACCATGCATAGCTAATAAACGAGAAGCAATGAGACCTCCACAAAATCCCCCTTTCTCGCGGTTAGTAGCAAGACGGAAAGCTATCAAAGCACCCAAATTATAGCTCCTATCTGTTGCAAAGCTGCTGCTAGGAAAACCAAATCATGAACAGATAATTTACCTGCACATTTCCTAGCAAGAACACACTTTGAAACGAAATAGGCAAAATATCGAATAGATGGTAGTTGAATACTTCGAATTTTACCATTCTCATCTGAGAAACTTCTTCCTTGGCAGATAGCCTTGTACAAGTCCATCAATGGCTTGGGCTGCCCCTTATTTTCTCTCGCGATCCCCATTGGGGCACCCTAATGGCTGCACAAAAATCATCAAAGGGCAAGTTGACAGTTTTATTGTAAATTTTATATCGAACCATGGGGTTAGGTGAAGACCAATCGAAACTGAAATCCTGCACCACACACACAGTTAGCTTTGCATATTGGTAAGGTTCACCAACAACAAAATCATTCAATCCTGCATTAGAGATTAGAGTTTGAAAATCTTGCAGAATCCCTGCACTTCTCATGAACTCTGAGCATGGATAGATGGAGGGGAACACTCCCTCTTCACGATGGATTCTCATGACTTCAGGCACCACCAATTCATGTTGGTTGAGTTGATGTACATTCATCTCCATTTCTGAAATTTTTGGCAAACACTATAAAAATTGAATTTGAGACAACTAAATGAAGGAAACTACTATAGGAACTTGCTAGAGGATTAAACATGCATCAAAACTAATTATTCTAACTTAGAACAAGCATGCAAACTCACTTAACATGTCACCTACAGCAGCAAAATACTCAAGAAATACTCCACTAAACAAAATTCTACTTGGATATCGGAGGAGTCACATACCGGAGAACAAATGCCCCAAATCTCAGCAGCAAAGATGGGCTGAGCAAGGAGATCGAAAATCGCGAGGAAGAACAGCAAGAACACGGGTTTGAGCAGGGAAATGTGTTTGGTCGTGAAAGAGGAAGGAGTGGTAGGTGGCTGAGTGAGTGGAGGGCCAGGTGGGGCCCTCACCATGCCACGGCGCGGCCAGATGCCTGCCGCGCCACCATGTGGTGAGGTGGCATGGTGGGTCCCCCTGGTCAGCACCAGGCACTCCCACGTTGCTCTTTCAAAAATAGGACCAGTGGTATAATTTTTACAAATTTTTGAAAACTTTCAATTTGGACAATTTCTGGTGCTTAAGAATAAAATTCAGGCAGAAAAATGATTTCAAAATCAAACTCAGCTAAACTTTTCAAACTAAGCAACATTGCAGTAGGTAAAACAAGGATGGGAATAAAATGTTGTTTAGAACCTTCATGTATATAAAGTGTATTTGTTACAAGGTTGATCAAGTCTTGCCACCAAATAAATTTATATGACACAAATGAATTAAACATCATGAGACAATCATGTTACCTTGAATTGTATTGATATGGATCCAATCATAATGTTTTGATATCCTTCTTGATGATCATATATAGGGCAATCAATACTTCCCACTTTGATAGTTCTAAAATTAGAAATTGTATTAACTCCAAATACCTTGTCCACTTTCTTGGGGAAATAAACAGTGTGCTCTTTGTCATTCACATTAAAAGTTACTTTTCCTTTATTGCAATCAATAACAGCACCTGCAGTATTTAGAAAAGGTCTCCCAAGAATAATAGACATATTATCATCTTCAGGCATTTCAAGCACAACAAAATCAGTTAAAATCAAACAATTATTAGCCACTTGAACAGGGACATCCTCACAAATGCCAACAGGAACAACAGTAGATTTATCAGCCATTTGCAAAGATATATCAGTAGGTATAAGCTTATCAAGATAAAGTCTCTTATAAAGAGAGAAAGGCATAACACTAACTCCTGCTCCCAAATCACATAGAGCAGTTCTAACATAATTATTTTTGATGGAACAGGAATGGTTGGTATACCTGGATCTCCAAGCTTCTTTGGAACCTTGCCATTGAAAGAATAATTAGCAAGCATAGTAGAAATTTCCTCATTGGGAATTTTCCTCTTGTTAGAAACAATATCTTTCATATACTTTGAATAAGGAGGCAATTTAATAGCATCAGTCAAAGGAATTTGCAAGAACAAAGGTTTCATCCAATCACAAAATTTATTATAGTGTTCTTCTTCCTTTGATTTGAGTTTCTTAGCAGGAAAGGGCATTTGCTTTTGGACCCAAGGTTCTCTCTCATTACCATGTTTCTTAGCAATGAAGTCTCCTTACCATACTTTTTACCTTTAGTATGCTTTTCAGGTTCCTCTTCAATTTCTTCTTTATCAGAAGCATCATTCTTATCATTATCATTGTTGTGTTCATTACCACTTTCAGTTTCAGCATCAGAAATAGATATACTATTAGGATCATTAACAGGTTCAGAGGATTCTACAACAGTTTTATGTTTCTTCTTCTTTTTCTTAGAAGGAGCACTAGTTTCATTAACTCGTTGAGAATCTTGTTCAATTCTTTTAGGATGCCCCTCAGGATATAAAGGATCCTGAGTAGAAATTCCTCCTCTAGTTGTTACTTCACAAACATGTTTCTCTTTATCCCTAGAGGCATTAACTAACAGATCTTTTTGCACTTTAGTGAGTTGATCAATTTGAGTTTGAACCATATGAAAATGTTTAATAAGCATCTTAACATCATTGGAGGTTCTCTCCACAATATCATGCAATTTACTAATAGCTTGAGAATTTCATTTAAATGATTTTCCACTCTCATATTAAAGTTATCTTGCTTAACAATATAATTATCAAACTCATCTAAGCATTGATCAGGAGGTTTAGAGTAGGGAATATCTCTATCATCAAACCGTTGGAGAGAGTGTACCTCAATTATGGATGAATGGGGAATTGGCTTACATAATTCTTCTATAGGAGGAAGATTCTTCACATCTTCAGATTTAATACCCTTCTCTTTAAGAGATTTCTTGGCTTCCCTCATCCCTTCATCATTTAATTCAATCATACCCCTCTTCTTCAGTATTGGTGTT